>JAJKLB010000012.1:0-600000 GCA_022432525.1 Daldinia grandis
TCTAATTTAAGCTTTTATCATTAAAAACGTCACTTTAAGCCTATCATTTTAATACAAAAAACTACGTAACAATCTCCAATGACGTTTATTAAAAGACCGTTTATTTATTTGTAGACTTTATACAAATAACTGCCTAAAATAACGTTAAGAGAATAATTATTTAAAATAAGTTCTTATAATTATTGTATAAAAATATTTAAATATAATAAATAATTTATTTTATAAAAAAATAAAAAATTATTATAATAATTAATTTATAATATACCTTAAATTTTATGATTAAAAAGTTGAAAATTAATTTTATAAACGTTTGAACTATAATATAAATAATAATTTATAACTAAACTTATTTAATTAAAAATATATTTATTATAATTTAAATAATCAAATTATTATAAAATGTTAAAATTTACAAATTTATCATATATATATAATAATTATTATAATTATATAATTTTATTTATTTTAAATTATGAATTTTAATTTATAAATTTAATAAAAATATAACTTTAAATAATTATTTTATTTATGTTAAAAAAAATTAAAAAGTTTATCGTAACCATATTATTGTAAAAAGATTATATATTAATAAATTTATTATCTTTATTAACTTAATTTCATTAATAATATCAAAAAGTATATAAAATGTTATTATTAATATAATTTATATTAAATAATATAAAAATATTAATTAAAAGAAATATTTAAAATATTTAAATAAATTATTTATTTAAAAAACTATAAAAGATATAATTAAAGTTTTAGTTAAAAATATATAAAAGTATTTTGAAAATTATAGAAATCCGGTTAATTTGGTTAATTTAATTAAGCTTAAAACTAAAAACGTAATTATAATAAAGGTTAAAAATTTGGTTTCAATTGTTATTATAAAAAATAACGCCTTTATAAACATTTTTATTAATAATAAGTTTAATTTGGTTAATTTATTAATAAATATTTTAATATTTCAAATAAAATATTTTTAAATATAGATAATTTTTAAAAAAAAAAATATAAGTAAAGAATAATTTTATAAAGATATATTATGGTAAAAAAAATAATCGAAAAAGATTATAAAGAAATATATGTAAAAATTAATAATTAAAAGAAAAAAAGTTAGAAAACAATTAATAATATCTTTTAATAAAAATATAATGAAATATATTATTAATAAAATTATTAAAAATATAATATATTATATTTAGTATAATAAATTTTAAAATAAAATAACCATTTTTATGTATAATTTATTTAAAATATATAAAAAGATAGAAAAATTTTAAATTTTAAAAACTTACCAAATATATAATTATATAAAAAAGTCTTCATAATAAATAATATTTTTAACGTTATTATTATATAATTAAAATTAAACATGATATAAAAGTATGGTTTTATAATATATATATATTTTTAAATAAAAGTTATATTAAAAGATAATATTAAAATAATAATTATTTATATAAATATAAAATATTATAAAGTATATATTATTTATATAATAAATAATATTTATTTTAAAAATTAAGGAAGTAAAATTTAATAATTATATAATAAAGATTTTTACAATTTAAGTTTTAAGTATAAATAATAATTTATAATTTAATTTTTTATTTAAAAATCCTTGTTCATATAAATATATAATGAATATATATTATAATAATTAAATTATAATATTTAAATTTTATAATAAAATAATTGTCTTTATATTAATTATAAAAAAATGAAAGATTATTTATTAATAAATCTTGATTTTAATTAATATTATTATTTTATTAAAAATTATAATATAAATATTAATATTTTATATAAATTTATTTATTATAAATTTTAAAGGTTTTGACAAAAATTATATTTTTATTATTAAGATGAAAAGATTTTTAAGAATATTTATATTATTTAAAATATTTAAAATTATACTTTTTTAAAATTTTATAAATAAACTTATTTATATTAAATAAAACTAAAAATTAGGTTATATAGAAGATTATTAATATAAAAAGTATTGAATTATTATTTAAAAAAAGATATTATTTATATAAATAATTGTAACAATAATCAAAAATATAATAAAATTTTGTTAGTTATTTATAAAATTTAATTTTATAAAAAAAATAATAAAAATATTAGGTTTATTTAAAAAATTCTTTTAAAAAACGTTTGGTTTATTGTATAAAATAATAAAAATAAAATAGAAATAATTATTTTATTAAGCGTTTAATGGTTAAAAAATATATCATTGCTAAAATGAAAAAAATGTATATATATATTTTTAAAATTTTTATAATACTTTTTTAGAATAAATTAATTAATTTATAAATAAATATAAAATTTAGGATTAATGTAGATTTATTAATATAATAAATAATAAAATAATAAAAATTTATTTACAAAAGAAATCGCAAAATTAAGTTTAAATGTTACTTAAAGTATATAAATTAAATATTAAAAAATAAAAAATGGTAAATAAAATATTTAATAATATGTATAAAAATAGTAACATAGAATATATATAATAGTTATTATTTTTGTTATATTTTATTTTTGTTATATATTATATATTTAATAGCGTATATAAAAAATAAATAGTTATTAACTTTTATTTTTTAATTAAATTTATTATATTGGACATATATTCTTTATTTATATAAGAAAATATAATTAGTAAAAGAAAAGGATATTTATATATTATAATTAGAAATAATTTTAAAGTTTTTTATTAATAATTAATTTCGTTAAATTATTATAATTAAATAATAATTATATTATTTAAAAGATTTAAAGTATTAAATATTGTTTTAAAAAGTTTTAAAAATAGTGTTAGATATGTATAGTGTTATATAAATTACAAATTAAAATTATATAAAGATTTTTACGTAGTATATATTAATAATGTAGTTATTTTTTTAAAATAATTAAAGAATATTTAAGGTATTTAAAATTAATTTTTAAACTATTTTAAGAATTAAATTTAATTATCAAATTAAAGAAAATTTGTATTAAATATTTAATTGTTAAATTATTAAATTATATTAGAAATGGTTTAAAGGTTTCTTTATTTATAGATTCAGTTAAAGTTTTTTAAAAAATTAAAATATTTGTAATTTTAATAATATTAGAAATATATATTAGTTTATTAAAAATTTTAAAGAAATTTATATTTTGGTATTAATAAAAATTAAATAATAATATTAAATGATTAAATTAGAAATAATAGCATTGGTTTAAGTGTATAGAAATTTATAAATATATATATAATTTTGTGTTTATGAAGTTATTATTTTAATAAATTATAAAATTATAAAAGGAATAGTTAAATAGTTTATATTATATTTAGTAGATGTGGTTAACTTAAATTTTTATTTAATGATAATTTTAATATATTTATTTTAATCTTGTTTAAATATTTCATATATATTTAAATAAATTATTTTAATATTTAACGTTTTATTTAAATTATTTATAATAGATAATTTAAATAATTAAAATAAAAAGAATCAAGAAGATAAAAGTGAGTTGGATAATATAATAAATAATTTTAAATATATTATTAAAATAATAGTAAATTTAGAAGAGGGATTTTGCAATTAAATTTGAAATAAATATGTTAAAAAGTTTTAATATATCCTTAATAAAAACGGAATATTATATATTTTTAATAAAAATGTTTAATAAAGATTGTATATATTAAAACTTTATATATAATATTTTGATTAAATAGTATATAATATTAAATATTATTTCGGATTAAAGAAAATGGTATATAATTTAAATAAATTTCATATAAAATATTTTATAATTAAATTGATATAATATTTAATATATTGTTTAAAATATTAAATAATATAAATTAATTAATAAAATATTTTAAATAAATTAATAATATTATTTTATATAATTATAATAATTTTTATAATAATTTTATTAAAAATGTTTATAAAAAATATATTTTAGTAATAAAATAAATTTCAAACTTTTAATATAATAATAATTATAATATATAAATTTAATAAAAAATGTTTATTAATATTAAGATATATTAAATATATAATAGATAATTAGGTAAAAATATTATATATATCATTATTTTTGGTGAATTAAAATTTATTAATAAAAATTATTTTAGATAAGGATTTGAAAATTATATTTAAATTATAATAAATATTATAAAAGAATTATAAAATAATGTTAATGGTTTTTATAAATTATTATTTATAAATAAATAATTAAAGTAAGTGTTAAAATTAAGATATAAAAATAATTATATAATTTTATATATATAAAATTAAATATAATATAAATAAAAATAATATTAATATTATAATATAATTTAAATAATATAAAATTATTAATTTTAAATTAATTATTAAATAAAATTATTTTTAAATTTAAAATAGAATTATTTTTATTAATTTTGAACTTTAATATAATTCATATTAATAAAAAGTAAAAGTAATAATTAATTATATTGTTATTAATATAAAAATACGGTATAATTAGAAACGGAATTTTAAATCTTTTAAAATATGGAAAAAAGTATATATATGTTTATATAAAAGATATTATTTATTAAGAAAATTTAAAAAGAAATGGTGTTAGTAGAAAGTTAAATTATTTATCGTTTTAAAAAAGGTTAATAATTTAATATATAAATTAAATTTCTTTTATTATTAATAAATATATTATGTAATGTTTATTATTTATTTAATATTAATGTTTATAAATATTAATTTATTTAATGAAACAAAATTAAAATTGAAAAAAATATTTATTAAAAGAGATATTAAAAATAGACTTTTTTAAAAAATAGAATTTTTCAAAATAATAAATAAAGAAAATAAGTAGAGAATTAATTTCATAATATTTAATTTAATAGAAAGAATATAGATTAAAAAATAATTAATAATATTTTTAAAAATTGTTAATATAAAACGTTATAAAATTGGTGGAAAATTTTAATAAAATTATTAAATTATAAAAACCGTTAAAAATATAATTTAATTTAAAGATAATATATATATTAATAAAACGTAATATATTTTATTAATAAATAAATTTTAATAATAAAATATTAATTAAGTAATTATTATTTAAACAATTATATTTTTATTTTAATAAATATAAACTTTTTGTACTTTATTATTTTTATAAAATAATAATAAATGAAATAATTATTAAGTAGAAGTTTATTTTACTAAAAATTTTAAAAAAAGATTAAAATTACAATAAATTTATTAAAATAACGTAAAATAAATGGGAAGAAGAAAATTTTTAAATTTATGATATTAAATAAATTTATATTATAATATAATAAATAATTTAGAAATTAACTATAAAAGATTTAAAGTTTCATAAAATTTATAATATTAATTGTTTAAGAAATAATAATACCTTTTTAATTAATAAAATAATAATTTTTAAATAATATTAAATAGAAATCTTTATAATATATAAATTATAAAATGGTTATAATTTTAATAAAATTATTAAATATTTTATATAAATTAAATTTAATTAATAATTATTAAAAATATAATTATATAATTATATATATAAAGGTTTAAAAATAATTAAAAGTTACTATAAGTAAATAGGTTCTAAATTTAAAAGTAGAATAATTTTTAAAATATTTAAAACAAAATGTTATTAAAATGTTATAAATTTATAAAGATAAATAAAAGTAGGATTTTGAAAGGTTATTTATTAAAATTGAATATTTTTTAAAAATAATTGGTTTTATTTAATTGGTTTTTATAAAATTATATAAAAATTTTAAATTTTAATTAAATTATTATTAAATTATAATAAAAGTATAGTTATTTAATAGATAAAAAGATATTTTATAAAAAGTATAATAAATAAAATTAAGAAAAGTTTAAATTGAAACTTTAAAAGAAAATCTTAAAGATAAAGACGATTTTAATAAGGTAGAAGATTTGAATAAAATAGAAAATCTTAACGATATAAACCATTTTATAGAAAATTTTAATAAAAGTTTTATAAAAAATTTCGTAAAAAATATTAATAAAATAAAATTTTTTAATAATGTTAAAGATTTTAATAATGTTGAATATTTTAATAATTTTGATAATTTTGAAAAGTAGGATAATGGCAAATTTAAATTTAAAGTTAAATTAAAAATTAAAAATTTAAACGTAATGTAAATTTTAAATATGGCGGACGAAAAAAATAACTTAAATATAGAAAAACTTATTATTTTAAACAAAAAGTTGTTATTTATTATAAAAAAAAAAATATAATAATTAAAGTAATAAAAATTAATTTAATATTTAACGTTTTGAAAACATTTTTTATATAAAAAAACATTTTGTGAAAATATTTAATACGTTAAAAATATTAATTTTGATAAAGGTATTTATTAATTTGAAGATATTTATTATTTTAAAAATATCTATCGGTTAAAAGGTATTTATTAATTAAAAGGTATTAATAGGTTTAAAAATATTTATTATTTTAAAAGTTATTAATCCGAGAATATTAACAATTTTAAAAATACCTATTATTCAAAAAATGTCTATTATTTAAAAGATATATACTATCCCAAAAGTGCCTATTTTATATAAAACATTAATTTTAAAAGAATTTAATTTATAAAAGATATTTATTTTAATTATTATTTTTAAAATAAATAATATAAAAATTTAAATAATAAAAAAATAAATAGAAAAAATAAATATTTCTTTTAAATTTATAATTAAATTAATAAATAAGGATATATAAAATTTAAAAGCTTTCATAAAAATGTTAAAAGATAATAAAAAAAATATAATAGTTTTTATAAAAATGATATCAAAGATAATAAAAAAGATTATATTATTATACGGGGTAAAATTTTACTTAAATATATTTATTTTAACAAAATTAAAACCTTAATTTTAAAACTTTTTAAAAAGAAGTATTTTATAAAACGATTTAAAGGATAAAAAAAACTTATTAAAATAAAATGCGTTAAATATTCTTAAAGAAATAATACCGAAGATAAGGTAAAGATGTTTTTAAAAAAAATTTTAAAAAAGGGGTAATATAAAATAACTTAGTATAATTTATATAATTAGCGTTATGTTGTTAGTTATAAGAATTTCTAAAATGAATTAATTATCTTAAAGATTCTTTTTAATTTAAGCTTTTATCATTAAAAACCTCACCCCGAGTTTATTAATTAATAAAATTTTAATCTTTTAGAATAACCTGAAATAATTTTTAATTAAATTTGTTCTTTTAATAAGATTTTTAATAATATATTTATTATTAAGATTTTATAATTTTAATTTATAAAACTTAAATTAAATTAGGTTTTAAATTGTAAATTTTTATTTAAAAGTAGTTTAAACTTTTATCCATAATTAAATATTATTAATAATTGTTTTAACTTTTTTACCTATATCTTTATTAATTATTTATAATAGAATCTTTTTAATTTTATTTTAATTAAAAACCTTATATTTATATAAAATTTTATTAATATTTTTTAATTATTAAATAATATTTATATTATTAAATAATTTATTTTTATAACTTTAAAGATTAAGAAATACAATTTAATAAAGATATATAAATAGTTTTAAATTAAAGGTTAATGGTTATGTTATTAGCGTTAGTTAAATTATTAAATCTATTATTAAAATTATAGATATTATATTTTTAACGTTAAATATTTAAGTTTATTATAAATAATTAATTAAATATGTAAATTTAACTTATTTTAAGTTAAAAGGTTATTTAAAAAATAAATTTTTGCAATTGGTTTTATTATTAAATAAAATATTTATAATATCTTAATATTTATTAAATTTTGATTAATTAATAAAAATTAATTTAGTAATTAAATATATATGGGATAAAAGAATAAATATTAATAAAATTATTTTTGTAAGTAATAATTTAAGTTATTTTTTAAATTAAAAAATAACTTTTTAATAGATTATTTAATACATAATATTATTATTAGTTTACAAATGTTTAAGGTTAAATTTAAAAATTTAATTAATATTTTTTTATTTTAAAAATATAAAAAATATTTAATTTATTAATAATTTCTATGATATTTTAATCTTTTATTATTAATAATTAAGTAAAAGTAGTATCTATCTTTATTTATTAAAATTTAATTGGTTATTTATTTATTATAAAAATTCCGTTTTTTGATTAAAAATTTAATCTATAAATAAATAATTAATATTTCGACCTTTATTTATAACTTGTAAAAATATAATAAAATAATTAATAATAAAGTTATTATAATAATTTTAATAATATTTTATATTTTTTAATTTAATATTTTAATTAAAATATTTTATAATATTACCATAATTTTGTTATAATATATCCTATTTTAAAAGATCTTATTTTATATACTTATAATGTTATTAATTAATTTTATATAAATATAAAATAATTTAATTAACAATTATTTTATTTTAATATTTATTTATATTTTTGCCGTCTTTTTTAAAAGATATTATACAAATGCATTTATATATTTTATTATAATAAATATGTTATCTTTTTTATCCTTAGTTATATTTTTATATCTATGTTTATAAAAAAAATTTTATTAATCTTTTTTTAACCAATTATTTTATTTTTTAATTTGTATTTATATAAATTTCTTTTTAACTATTTTTTTAGTAAAATATTATCTTTTTTTATTTAAAATAATATTATTTTAATTATGTTATATTAAATTATATAATATATTATAATAAACTTTAATAACAAATTATTATTAGAATTTTTAAATTTAAGCTTTTTTTAATTCCTTTACTTTTTTTTAAATTGTTTATAAAATATTTAAAATTAGGTTTAAAAATTTATTTTTATTTTTATTAATTAATTTTTAGCAGTTTCTTTAAGATTAAGGTTATAAATTTAAATCTTATAATGGTTGTTGTTATTAAATAGGAACTATATTTTTTAAAAAATATAGTTTATTATTTTAACTATTTAAATTTAAAAATAAATTGAAAATAGTTAATAATGGTATTATATTTGTTATAAAATTTATAATAGATTTATTAAAGAATAAAGATTTTGGATAATACGATTAAAATAGAAGATTATAAATAATAATAATTTATTTAAAAATAGTAATAATTAAAATTGGAATTTAATTATATAGTTAAGAAAAAATATTATTAAATATTTATTATAAATTAATTAAAAGGAATATATAAAATAAAATCTTATAAAGATTTAAACTAAAAAAGTTTATATAATACTACTTTATAATATCTTTGTAATATGACATTAATTTATTATCAATTAAATTTATACATTTTTATTTTTAAAATAAATTAAAATTAATTATAATATATATTATAGTATATATTATAATAAATAATATAATATAATTATATAATGTTATATAAATATATAAAAAATCGAGAAAATTTAAATAATAATTTTATTATTAAATTAAACATAAAATAAAAAATATTTTTATACGTTATTAATTAATTATATCAATTAATTATAATATTAATTATAACGTTAATTATAATTTTAAATATTTTTATTAATAAATATTTTTAATGTTTTAATTTAAAATATAAAAATATAAAATTATATAAAAATAAAAAAAAGTTAAGAAAATAAATTAAAGAAATTACTAACTTTAAATTATTTTAATTAAAACTATTTTATATATTATTATAATAAATTAATTAATTTTAAATTTAATATTATTTTTAAAATTATATAAATTAAACGTTAAGTGGAGTTTGTAACGTTAATAAAAGTTAACGAATGTAATTTATTATTTTTAAAACATTGATTTAAATTTGTTAACATAAAATTTAAAAACGTTTTAAAAAAGTTCTTTTATATGTTTTATAAATTAATAAATATAATAAATATAAAAAGTTAATATATTTATTTATTATATTTAATTCTTTTAAATAAAATTTATAATATTAAAAATTTTATTATTTATAAAATCATTTTTTTTTAAAATTATATTTATTAATAGATTAATATAAATAAATAAATAATATAAAATATATTTATTAAAAAAAGTTAATATAATTTTTAAATAAATAAAAAGTTGTAAAAAAATAAAGTTATTAAAATAATAAATTTATGGTAATATTTTTAATAAAAAAAGCTTAAATTAAAAAGAATTTTTAAAATAATTAATTTATTTTAAAAATTTTTATAATTAATAATTTAACGTTAATTATATAAATTACATTAAGTTTTTTATATTATTATGAAATATTTTTATTAAAAATATTTTACATTTATTTCAAATTATAATTTGAAAATGATTTAAAGAAATTATATATTATTATAATTGGTTGAGAAATAATGTAGTTAAATGAAATATAAATTTTTTTTAAAATTTTAAATTTATGTTATTTAAAAAATAAAACTTTATTAAAATCATTTTTAATTTTTAACAATTTACATTAAAATTGCTTATATAATATATGTTATTAATTTAATTATTTTAATTTTTATAAAAATAACGTTAATTAATAAAATTTATCGTCGTACATTTAATAAAAAAGAATGAAATAAATGAAATAAATGAAATAAATGAAATAAATGAAATAAATGAAATAAATGAAATAAATGAAATAAATGAAATAAATGAAATAAATGAAATAAATGAAATAAATGAAATATAATTTTATTAATATTTTAAATGTTTATTTAATATTTATTTATATTTTTACATTTAAATATAATATATTAAATTTATTAAATTTAATGTTAAATAGATTTAATATATGTATTATATTTATATTGTTTAAATGGTTTTAATTTTAATAGTATTATTAATTTTATTAAATTAATTTATTTGTTTTTTTTTATGATTTAATTTTATTAATTAATATAATAAATGTAATAAATAATTATTAATTGTTTATTATATGTTTATGTAAATATATAATTTTAAATATTTATTAAATATATTTAATTATTTAATTATTTAATTATTTATTAGTTTATTTATTTATTATTATATTATTTTATTATTTGGTTAATTACTTTAATTAAATCTTTATATATATCAAATTGTTTAATTTTTTTTAATTTATTTTATTTTATATAATTTTAATTCTATTAATTTATTATTATTAATATTGTATTTTTTTAAATTATATAATTCTTTAAATTATTATAACAAATCGGTTACGTGTAACCGATAGGGCCAAGCCGAAGTCTGGAAAAAAGTAAGAATTTTTAACTTTTTATTAGTAGATTTTTTTTTTTAAAAAAAAAAAAAAAAAAAAAAACTTTATTGAAATATTTTGGATTTTTGGCAACCTACCCGGGAGTTGCTTACGTAATCTATGTGGCTGACTCATTAGGTGTGGCTCAAAAAAGTGGCGGCGATCATCGCAGATTTTTTTAAAAAAGCGGTCCGTGCGCTTATCAATCTCTTATCAATTACTTATGTAATACTTATCAATTACCTTATCAGTTTCCCATAGTAATTTCCGAAAAAAGTTCCAGTATAATAACCAGACTTCGTCTTGGATAAATTTTTAATAGTTAATTTATCCGTTTATTAAATTTTTATTAATTATTTTAATTTTTATAATAATTTTTAAACAAGTTTTAATATAATAATTAAATTTCGTCTTTAATTATAATTAATAATAAAGGAGATTAAAATAGTGGGGACTTTGATTCATTTTTAACTATATAAGATCAATTGATGGATCAAGTATATATCCATTGGAGGGACCGGTAGCTCAGTGGTAGAGCGTGGGATTGCAGTTTCAGCAATCATCCTAAGGTCACGCGTTCGATCCGCGTTCGGTCCTTGGAAAATGTAGTGGAAATTTTTTGGCTTTTTTCTCTCCCAATTACATTTGCATATCCAATCAGAAAAGGATGAAGAAGTTTCCCCATTTTTACTTTCGCATTAAATGATCAATACGAGCCTTGAAAAAGCAACAGTAACTGACCCCCCATCCCAATCTTGCCATATTCACGCGCACATAGGTACAGATACGGGAACATTCATTTTAAAAATGAACAGGATGAATAGGAACGGATTTTCTTATGTGACACTAACTCTCCACCTTAGGGGAAGTGCTTAGAAAGACTACGAAACCGCACAATTCGGTTACATATTTTGATAAGTCTAGTAAGCCCATATCGGTGTATGAACTTACTTAGACCCCAAGTGCTTCTCAAACCTGACGTAATCTATAGGTTTATTTATATATATGGAAAAATCAGTCAGCTCCGTGTTGCGGCAGCTATATATTTCGTATCATGTAAGCCGCTGTTATCGATGGGCACCTAGGGGCGCGTTGCCGCTCGACATAGGCCCGGGGAGTCCAATGCTGGCGTTTCCTGTGAAGGAGATTTTCGGCCGATTCTGCTACTGACTTTACATCCGCCATGAATCTAGGCTAGAATCTCGGGAATACGATGGATACAGTCCCAAATAGAGGTAGTTAGAACAATCCACTTATAGTTGTGTCAACTTTCGAGAACGTCAAAGCCGCCGGCTTCAAGAGCGTGATGATCCTAGGTTAGAGTTTTATTGTCGTGTGTAATGACAGTACGAATGCGGCTAAAGTGGCTATCAATGACATATGTAGATCATTTCGCAGTGAAATCGCATGATTAAATGATTGACCTTGCGTGGTTTAAGTAAGTCTCCAATGTAGTAAATGAGCTTATCTTAAGTAACCTTAAACCTTATCTCAGCGAGCTCAGACTAGTGCTCGAGAAACGGCGGGCTACGCCCGCCACCTAACGCCTGGTCCGTGTGTTTGTATCTGTGGGGCGCATCAAAAGTTTTCTCGAGATTTAATTTAAGGCATTATTGCGTTAAAAGGCTTTTATGTATTAGATTTATATAATTTTAAATTAAATATTAAATTTAAAATTAATTAATATATTATAATAATATATAAAATAGCTTTAATTAAAATGACTTAAAATTAATAATTTTTTTAATTTATTTTTTTAACTTTTTTATATATTTATACGATTTTATATCTTTATATTTTAAATTAAAATGTTAAAAGTATTTACTAGTAAAAACATTTAAAATTATAATTAACGTTATTAACATTAACGTTATAATTAATATTATAATTAATTAATATAATTAATTAATAATGTATAAAAATATTTTTTATTTTATATTTAACTTAATAATAAAACTATTATTTAAATCTTTTTAATTTTTTATACATTTATATAATGTTACGCGTTTATATTAAATTTTATTTATTATATTATATTATTTATTATAACGCGTATTATAACGCGTATTATAACGCGTTTTAATTTATTTTAAAAGTATATTTAATTAATAAATTTAATAATAAAGTTAATAATTATTATATAATTAATTAATTACTTATAATATTAATATTTTTAATATTATTAATAATATTATTATTAATGTTATTTCAGCGAGCTTAGACTAATCCTCGAAAAACGGCGGGTTACGCCCGCCACCTCCCCCGTCTCTATTGGCGCCACAGGCGCCACCCAACGCCTGGTCCGTGTGTTTGTATCTGTGGGGCCCTATCAAAAGTTTTTTCGAGATTTAGTTTAAGGCACCATTGCGCCAAAAGGCCTTTACGTGTTAGATTTATATGGCCTTAAATCAAACATTAAATCTAAAATCAATTAATATACTATAACAACATATAAAATAGCCTTAACTAAAATGACTTGGGGCTAGCAATTTGTTTAATCTATTCTTCTGGCCTTTTTATATATCTATACGGTTTTGCATCCTTATATCCCAAGCTAAAACGTTAAAAGTGCTCACTGGTAAAAGCATCTAAAATCACAGCCAACGTCATAATCAACGCCATAATCAACATCACAATCAATCAATATAATCAATCAACCACGTATAAAAACATCTTTTATTTTATCTCTAGCCTAATAATAAGACTATTATCTAAGCCCTCCTGACTTTTTATACATCCGTACAGCGTTGCGCGTTTGTATTAAGCCTCATCTAATACGTATTGTATTGTCTATTGCGACGCGTATTGCGACGCGTTTTGCGACGCGTCTTGCGGCTAGTCCTAGCCCTTTTCAACCCCTCGAGAGTAAAACGCGTAAATTTAATCGATAGATCTAATGATAAGGTTAGTAACTATTATATGATCAATTGATTACTTACAATACTGTTGTTTTTGATGTTGTTGTTGATGATGTTTTTGATGATGATGTTTTTGATGATTATTTTCGCCAGTGAAGAGATTTTTACTAGGGGACATCCCACAGTTGCCTCAGACCACAGTTTAAAAAAAATTTGGGGGGGTTGTACGGTGTTGTGATTGGCTGGGGAGTGGGGTGGCTGGGGGGGGTACAACCCCCCGAACTCAAATTTTTCAAACGTGTGGTCTAAGGTTACTTGAGATAATATTAATGATATTTTTAATAATTATTTTTATTAATAAAAAAATTTTTATTAAAAGATATTTTATAATTGTTTTAAACTATAGTTTAAAAAAAATTTAAAGGGGTTATATAGTGTTGTGATTGGTTGGGGAATGGCGTGGCTAAAAGGGGTATAACTTTCTAAATTTAAATTTTTTAAACGTATAGTTTAAAGTCATTTAAAATAAAAATTTATATAGTTTTAAAATTAATATTAAATTAACGATTAATTAATATATTATAATAATATGTAAAGTAATTTTAATTAAAATGATTTAAAGTTAATAATTAATTTAATTTAATTTTTTTTAAATTTTTTATATATTTATACGGTTTTATATTTTTATATTTTAAATTAAAACGTTAAAAATATTTATTATTAACATTATAATTAACATTATAATTAATTAATAATATATGAAAATATGTTTTATTTTATTTTTAATTTAATAATAAAACTATTATTTAAATTCTTTTTAATTTTATATATATTTGTATAACATTACGCGTTTATATTAAACCTTATTTATTATAACCCGTATTACAACACGTATTATGGTTAGTTTTAACTTTATTTAATATTATAAAAGTAAAAACGCGTAAATTTAATAAAGAAATTTAATAATAAAGTTAATAACTATTATATTAATTAATTATTTATTTATTATAATATATAAAACGCGTTAATAATATTATTTTAATAATATTATTAATAATAATGTTTTTTATTATATAAAATATTTTTATTAAAAAGCATTTTATAATTGTTTTAAATTATAATTTAAACTTTTTTAAAAATGTTATACGGTGTTATAATTAATTAAAAAGTGGCCTGGTTAAAAAAGTGTAATTTTTCGAACTTAAATTTTTCAAATTATAATTTAAAATTACTTAAAATAAAATTAAGTATAATGTTAATTATAACGTTAATTATAATATTAAACATTTTTATTAATATATATTTTTAACGTTTAAATTTAAAATGTAAAAATATAAAATTATATAAATATATAAAAAGTTTAAAAATATAAATTAAATAAATTATTAACTTTAAATTATTTTAATTAAAATTATTTTATATATTATTATAATATATCAATTAATTGTAAATTTAATATTAATTTTAATATTATATAAAATTTAATGTATAAATGTTTTTAATGTAATAATATTTTAAATTAAATGTTAAAAAACTTTTTAATATAATTTTATAAATATAAACATGCGGATGAAACGTTAAATGGCGCTTGTAGCGTTAATAAAAATTAGCAAATATAACCTACCGTTTTTTAAATATTAATTTAAACTTGTTAAAATAATTTTAAAATATAATTTTGAAAAGTTTTAATTTAAATTATTTTAATGCTTAAATTAAAAGCTTGAGAAACGCTTTACCTACGTTATAAAACGCTTAATTTATACTTTTATATTTATAAATTTTCGATAAAATGTTTTTTAAATTTAAATTTAAACTTTTAACGAATAAGATTAAATTAAATTATATATTTTTGATTAAATTTTAAATATATATATATATATTTATTTTAATGTTTAAATTAAAATTTATAAATAACGCGTTACGTTTATTACATTTTTTATTAACGCTATATGTTAATAAGTACGTATATAAGGTAAAAACAATAAAGCAAATGTAATAATAATAAATAATAATAATTAAATAAAATTAATATATTAATATATTTAAAAAGGAAACTATTAATCGAAAAGGAATAAAAAAAACTTATGTTTTATATAAATGGAAATATTTAAATACGTTTCGACGATAAACTTTAACCTATAAAAATTAATCTTTAACTTTTACAATTATTATTTAATTATTATTTATTTTCTTTTTACCTATTTTTTTTAATTTAATAATAATTTCATTTTTTTATAACTTTTTTTATAATTTTATTAAAAAATCCTTTCGTTATAATATTAATAAGATTATAATTACCATAAATTTATTATATATTATCAATCTGCTTATTTTTATAAAATTATTATACCATTATTAAATTAATTATTAATCGTTTTTTATTTATATTATTTATATAGAAGATTAAAAAGGTTTAAAAAAATATCGTACGTTTTAAAATAATATTAATAATTTAATAAATAACGTAATTAATGTTAAAATTTTAAATTATATTGTAAATTTTATTTGTTAATATATTTTGAATTACACGTTTATACTTAATAAATAATTGATATATTATATTTTTAATCATTTAAAATTTATTATTTTCATCAATAAATTTCTTATTATTTAATATTATAAAGTAATTTATTTATAAATTTATATTTATATTATTAATAAATAATTTATTTATAAAAATATTTAAATAAGATTTTTATAAATTAAATTTAATATAATTTAAACTGTAATCTTTATTATTTATTTATTATTTAATTTAAACGTTTAAAATTTTGACTTTTTTAAGTTCGGGTTTTATATATTTACAATTTTATATATTTTTAAATTATGATACAAGTTTTTAAACTTAATAATTTTAATCTTTTAATTTGTTCCTTTTATATTATAATAATGTTATACCCTTTTTCGTAAACTATTAAACATAAGTTATTAAAATCTTTTATAACTTTTAGTTTAAAAACTTTTAAAATTATGTTTTAATTTTTACTTTTTTTAATAAATATTTTTAAATATTACAATTTAAAATATTATTAATTTAAAGTCTTATTATATCAAAAAATTACCTTTTTTTAATAATTAATAAATATAAATTAAAAATTAATAATTTCATTTTAAATTTCCATTAATAAATTTTATTTAAATTTTAAATTAATATATTTTTAATTTTATTTAATCATATTATAATTTTACTATATATAACATCATTCCTTGAAAATATTTAATTTTTAATTTTATTAATAATTAAATTAAAACCATTTATTATATAAAGATTTTTAATTATATATATATTATTATAATATTTTAAATTATAACTTTTATTTTTTATTTTTAAAATATTAACATTAATATTATAATAAATTATCAAGATATATATTATCTCTTTAAGTGTTAGCGAAACACCGTGGAATAGGCTTATTAAAATATATCCAATTATAATTATTTTTAATTTAAATATAAAGCTTTTTATCTAAATTTACTTATGTAATAAACGTTATTTTAATTATATATACGATAAAGTATTTTAAAAAAAAATTCAAATAAGTAAAAACATTAAATAATATATTTAACGCAATTAATTTAAAATTATTACCTTTTAAATTAAATTTATTATTGTGTTGAATAAATTTAAAACAATTGTTAAATAAAGTTATTATAGATATGTTAAATCAATTAGATTAATTACATTTTTAACTTACTCCACCGTGTTTCGCTAACACTTAAAAAGATAAGAAATTTCGGTTTAAAGTTTTTTTAATTTTAAATAATTAATTAAAACTTTTTTTAAAAAGTTAATATATTTTTCTTTTTTATTTCTTAAATTATATATAACCGAAATATAATTATTGTTTTATAACGTATATTATTAAATATAATAAATAATAATATATTATTAATAAATAATACATTTAATTAAATTAAATTTAAAACTTTAAATAATTCTTTAAAATTCACAATTTTATCGTTTATATATAATTTTAAAATTAAAATATAATTATTTTCCTTTTTTCAATTAAAATATATTATATTTAAATTTAAATTAATATATATTATATTTAAATTTTTATTTAAATTAATTAATTATATACATTAAATTATTTAATAGTTTTTAATTATATTTATTTTAATTATTATTTTAATTATTTTAATCTTTAATTATACTTTATTAATTAAATAATTTAAATTACTTAAAAAAGTTAAATTATATAATCTTTTAAATCATTATAAAAAATCGGTTACTTGTAACCGATAAAGCTAAACCGAAGTTTGTAAAAAAGTATTAATTTTTAAAATCTTTTATTCCTAAATTTATATTATTTTTTAAAAAAAAAAAAAACTTTAATTGAAATATTCCAAGTTTTTGCCAACCTACCCGGGAGTTACTTACGTAATTTGTGTGGCTAACTCATTTGGTGTGGCTTACAAAAAGGTGGTGTTAATCGTTACGGATTTTTGTATGTGGTCCGTGCGCTTATCAATTACTTATGTAATACTTATCAATTACTTTATTATTACTTTATCAGTTTTCTATAGTAATTTCCGAAAAAAGTTCCAATATAATAATTAAACTTCGTTTTAAATAATTTAATATATAAATTTTAAAAAATAAATTTCTTTTTTAATATATTTAAAATAATAATTATATTGTTATTAATATTTATTATAAATTTATATAATCTTTTTTATTTGTTTTTTTCTTTATAAATTAATATATTACTTTTTAAAAATAATAATATAAAAATTATCTTTACTATATTTAATTTGTTATAAATATTTAACGCGTTGTAAATAACTTTTTATATTTTAATTTTTTTAATTTTAATTATTATCTTTTATATTACTTAAATCTTTTATATTTATAATAAAATAAATAATAAATTTATATTAATTTTTAAATATACTTTAAAAATTAATAATTTAAGTATAAATTTATTTAAATTTAAAATATTATTAGTAGCTTTAATTATTATTTAAAATTATAATATTTTAAATTTGTATATTTGTTTTGATTTAATTTTATAAATGTATTTTATTAAATTATAATATCTTGTAACTTTATTAATTAATTAATATACTTTTATAAAAATTCATTTATATATAATTTTAATAAATTATATTTTATTTTTAAATTTAAAATTATTAAAGTTAATATTTATATTATAAATAATAATGTTTAAATGGTTTAAATATATATCGATTTAATATTATTTAAATGTTTTTTATATTTTTATTATAAAAATGGTTTTTATAAATCAAATGGCTTAAAACTTTATTATAATATTAATTATATATTATATCAATTTATTATTAAAAAATATAGTATTAATAATTATTTTATAATTAAAAATTATATTTAAACTTTTAACGTTAAATTTAAATTATTAAAATATTTTATTTTTATATTTTATTTAAAGAAATCCTAAATAAATATTTAAAATAATCTTTTAAAAAATATTTTTGATATATTAATTTAAGGTAAATATAAAACTATTTTTAATTTTATTAAAATAAAATTATTTAAAAATAATTTAATATTAAAACATTTAATTTATTAAATATATTATTGTTAAATATTATATAATTCTTAATTTATTATTATTAATTATAAAATTTTTTTTTTTTTTTTTAAATTTTAAACTTTTTTTATTAACTTTTTTATAATTTGTTAAAAAAGACGTATATTTTTTTACCTTATTTTTTCTTTGTTCCCCATTCCGTTTTTATCTTAACGAGCTTAAACTAGTCCTCGAAAAACGGCGGCTTACGCCCGCCATTTCCCCCGCCCGCCGGTTAGCGCTATAAACGCCACCCAACGCCTGGTCCGTGTATTTATATTTATAAAGCTTTATTAAAAGTTTTTTTAAGATTTAATTTAAAGTATTATTACGTTAAAAAGCTTTTATATATTAAATTTATATAATTTTAAAATTAATATTAAATTAATAATTAATTAATATATTATAATAATATATAAAATAACCTTAATTAAAATGATTTAAAACTAGCAATTTATTTAATTTATCTTTTTAACTTGTTAATATATTTATATAATTTTACATTTTTATATTTTAAATTAAAACGTTAAAAATGTTTATTAATAAAAATATTTAAAATTATAATTAATAATTATAATTAACATTATAATTAATTAATATAATCAATTAATAACGTATAAAAATATCTTTTATTTTATTTTTAACTTAATAATAAAATTATTATTTAAACCTTTTCGATTTTTTATATATTCGTATAACATTACGCGGTTATATTAAACTTTATTTATTATATTATATCGTTTATTGCAACGCGTATTGCAACGCGTTTTACAACGCGTATTATAACGCGTTTTGCGGTTAGTTTTAACCTGTCTTAAAAATATATTTAATTAATAAATTTAATAATAAAGTTAATAATTATTATATAATTAATTAATTATTTATAATATTATTATTTTTAATATTGTTAATAATGTTATTATTAATGATGTTTTTAATAATTATTTTCGTTAATAAAAAGATTTTTACTAAGGAATATTTTACAATTGCTTTAAATTACAGTTTAAAAAAAATTTAAAAGGGTTGTATAGTATTATGATTAGTTGGGGAATGGGGTGGTTAAAAAGGGTATAACCTCCCGAACTTAAATTTTTCAAACGTGTGGTTTAAGGTTACTTAAAATAAATAAAATTAATATATTAATATATTTAAAAACGAAATTATTAAACAAAAAAGAATAAAAAGAATTTGTTTTTTATTTATTTTAACAAGCTTAAACTAGTTTTTAAAAAACGGCAAGTTACGCCCGCCAACTTTTATTAACGTTATAAACGCTACCTAACGCTTGGTCCATGTGTTTATATTTATAAAACACATTAAAAGTTTTTTTAAAATTTAATTTAAAACATTATTACGTTAAAAAACTTTTATATATTAAATTTATATAGCTATAAAATTAATATTAAATTAACGATTAATTAATATATTATAACAATATATAAAATAACTTTAATTAAAATAATTTAAACTTATTAATTTATTTAATTTATTTTTTTAACTTTTTTATATATTTATATAATTTTATGTTTTTATATTTTAAGTTAAAACATTAAAAGTATTTATTAATAAAAGCATTTTAAATTATAATTAATTAACAACGTATAAAAACAATTTTCTTTTTTTTTAATTTAATAAAAAAATTATCATTTAAGCTTTTTTAACTTTTTATACATTTATATAACGTTACGCGTTTATATTAAACCTCATTTATTACAACACATATTGCGATACGTATTACGGTTAATTTTAACCTTATTTAACGCCGTAAAAATAAAAGCGTATAAATTTAATTAATTAATTTAATAATAAAGTTAATAACTATTATATTAATTAATTATTTAATTATTATAATATATAAAACGCGTTAATATTATTATTTTAATAATATTATTAATGATATTATTAATGATAATGTTTTTTACCATGTAAAATATTTTTATTAAAGGATATTTTATAATTGCTTTAAATTATAAGTTAAAAAAAATTTAAAAAGGTTATACGGTGTTGTGATTGGCTGGGGAGTGGGGTGGCTAAAAAAAGTACAACCCCCCGAACTTAAACTTTTTAAAACTGTGGTTTAAAATCACCTAAAATGATTTTTTATATAAATAAAAATATTTAAATACGTTTTAACCTTTACAATTATCATTTAACCATCATTATAAGTATTATTTAACACTTGGTTTATACGTTTATATTTATAAGTTTTCGGTAAAACGTTTTATAAATTTTAATTTAAACCTTTAACGAATAAAATCGAGTTAAATAATATATTTTTAATAAAATTTAAATATTATATTAAAAACTATTGAAATAATAATAATAACGTTAAAAATAGTTTTTCTTTTAATAATTTAAAGTTAATATTATGCTTTTTCTATTTTTTAACCTTTTTATATATTTATAAAAGATTATATTATAATATTATAAGCTTTAATGTTAAAAAATATAAAAAAATTTTAAAATAATATTTAATATTTATATTTATATATTTATACGCGTTTATATCCACATATTTATGTTAATAATAAAATAAAAAATATAATTTAAAGTTAATTATTTAATTGTTTAATCTTTTTAACTTTCTTTTTATATTTATATAATATTACGTTATAATATTATAAATTTTAACATTTAAAAACACGAAATAATTTAAATAATATATTATATGCGTTTATACTTACATGTTACATTAATAATAACGTTAAAAGCTCCATCTTTTTAAATAATTTAAAAATAATAATATAATTTCTTTATTCTTCTTTATTTTAAATGATTTTAAACGATAATTTTTTAGAATTTAAGTTTAAAAAGTTATATCTTTTTGAACCATTTCATTTCCCAACCAATTACAACAGTATATAACTTTTTTACATTTCTTTTAAATTATAATTTAAAGTAATTATAAAATATTCTTTTATAAAAATATTTCATATAATAAAAGTATTATTAAAAATAATAATATTAACGTATTTTATATATTATAATAAGTGATTAATTAATTAATATAATAATTATTAATTTTATTATTAAATTTATTAATTAAATCTATGTATTTTTATTTTTATAACGTTAAATAAAGTTAAGATTAACCATAATATATATTGTAATATATAATATAATAAATAAAGTTTAATATAAACGTATAACGGTATATAAATATATAACAAATTAAAACAGCTTAAATAATAATCTTATTATTAATTAAAAATAAAATAAAAAATAATTTTATACGTTATTAATTATGTTAATTAATTATAATATTGGTTAAAATGTTAATTATAATATAATTAATTTTAAATGTTTTTACTAATAAATATTTTTAATGTTTTAATTTAAAATATAAAAATATAAAACCGTATAAATATATAAAAAAACCAAAAGAAATAAATTAAAAAAATTATTAATTTTTAATTATTTTAATTAAAATTATTTTATACGTTATTATAATATATTAATTAATTTTAAATTTAATATTTAATTTAATATTATATAAATTTAATATATAAAAGTTTTTTAACGTAATGGTGTTTTGGATTAAATTTTGAAAAAACTTTTAATATAGTTTTATAAATATAAATATACGAATTAAGCGTTAAATGGCGTTTATAATGCCAATAGAAATGGAGGAAATAGCGGGCGTAACTTCTTATTTTTTAAGCATTAATTTAAACTCGTTAAAATAAACTTTTTTACTTTTTTTATATTTTTAAATACCGTTATGTAATTATATTATTAACTTTAATATTTAATAAATAATAACTTTAAAAAGTAATATATAATACATTTATATCTATGTGTTTACATTAATAATAATGTTAAAAATATAAAATATTTTTTAATGTTAAATTAATTATTTAATAATTTAATCTTTTTAACTTTTTCTTTAATTTTATATAATGTTATATTATTATATATTAAATTATAACGTTTATTATAATTAACGCATTATAATTAAAGTTATAATTAATATTATAACTATATTTTAATTAATTTAATAATTATTTTTAATTTAAAACGTATAAATTATTTAATATATAACAATTATTTATTAATTAATTTAAGTGACTTTATTTAATATCATTATAAACCACACAGTTGAAAAATGTTTTAAATTACTTTAAATTAAATATTAAGAATTTTTTAAAAAGGTTGTGCCGGGGTTTAATTGGTTAAAAAGTAATGTAGTTAAAAAAGTATAACCTTTTTTAAAAAAAAATTCCCAATGTTTAATTTAAAGTCATTTAAGATAAATATATTTAACTTTTTTATATATTTATATAACATTACATTATAATATTAAAATGAATTGAATAAATTAACCGTATTTTATTTATTTAATTTAATATCTTTATATTTAAATGAATTTACTCAATACTTTAAACAATTATTTAATATTTAAAATATAATATATTTAATTTATTAAATGTTTTAAATTAATGAAATTTTAAGTTAAATAAATTTAAAAAGTTTTATCAATTAAAATATATTTTATACTTTTATGAATTTATTCAATTTATAAATTCTTTTATTTATTTTCAATCATTTTTACATAAATCTCATAAATTTTATATATATTATATATTTATTTTATTTAATAATTTAATATATTATTTATTATTAAATATTTTTAATTTATATATAACATATATAATATCATTTTATAAATAAATATTTTAAATAAATAATATGTTTTAAATATTTTTAATTTGAATAATTTATGTAATTTTATTAAATTAATAAATATAATTAATGTAATAAATATATTAAATATAATAAATAATAAATAATAAATAATAAATAATTAATTCTTTTTTTATAAATATAAATATAAATTTTTATTAAATATTTAAATAAATTTAATAAATTTAATAATGTATTTATTAATCCTTTTTTATATTTATACATAAATCTTTTTATTTATTTATTTATTTATTACATTTATTAAATTATTTAAAAAGTTAAGTTATATAATTTTTTAAATTCTTATAATAAATTAATTACATATAACCGATAAAGTTAAAGTAAAATTAAGAAAAAAATAAGAATTTTTAAAATTCGTTTATAATAATTTTTTTATTTTTTTAAAAAATAAAAACGACAAAAAAACTTTAATTCAAATATTTTAAATTATTTACAATTTATTTAAAAGTTACTTAAATAATTTATATGGTTAATTTATTCGCTATAATTTTTAAAAAAATAGCGTTAATTATTACAAATTTTACTGGTATTTTATACGTTTATCGATTACTTATATAATATTTTAGTTTAAACATTAAAATAATTAAAATAATTATTTACATAAAAAATGTAAAATTCTACCGCTACGTTAGCAAAAGCTTATAACTATTGCAAAAAGCGACGCTGTTAATTGCAAGCACGCAACCGGCTTTTATATGTTCGACATATATGCAACAAGGATGGTTTGGTCTATGGTTTACTAAGGAACTACTATCTCTCCGATACCCTCTTCCCTAACAACGATATCAAATCTGTAGATATTCCAATTATATTTAAATTCTACATAAACGAGTGGCCCACCCGTTTTTTCAATAGTAGGCAAGAAGATTCAAGAGATATTTCGGAAACTTGAAGTAGGCCCTTTCCTGACCATCGTTTCAATGTGCTAGTCGTAGCGCCCCATACACAGAAACCAGGGACTTGCGAGAGAGTTGGAGCCGGGTTCATGCTCATAGATGCCTTGCTCCGGGAATTAGAGCCCCTTACTTGTATATTTCTCCCTTTCTTACCATGCCTCGAGGATTAATATATAAGGTAATGTCTTTTCTTGTTATGAGAAGATATGTTTCCTGGTATAGTGCTAAAATTTGAACATTGTGTCCGTATTTCTTTGTCTCTAACTTTATACGTACGACTCTCACTTGCAAGTCTACTGACCAGACTTCTTTGCCCCGTCATTTATAATTGTCAATTAATGTATACAACGCTACCCTCTGAATAACACGTATCGTAACTCAACATATTACCCCAACCATTGCACTCCGTACCACTTATCCTGTGGTTACTTTACGAACTCTCTTAATGCTTGATTATCAACACCAAGATAATAAACCGATTAACGCATAACAATAAAACATTGCCATCCAAAACATCGCGAATTTATGCTGTCTCACGTTCGCTCTTGATAGCACGGACCTGGCGTCCCTTCTCAGACCAGGGGAAGTGGAAGACAGGGATGATGAAGAAGGAATTGCTGTAGTAAGGTCAGTCGTAATTCTATATTCAAAGCAAACACAGTTAGACACATACCTTGAGTCGGCAATACCAGCGAACGCATTGTACCAAGCAAGGAATGCGGCAAGCAGGCCGAACCCACCCCCCGCTTGTGTCAACTTCACAGCCGCACCTGCCGCGCCGTTGGACTTCGCGTATTCGGCACAGGCGAGCATGAGGAAAGCGAGGTCGAGGGTGAAGAACAACATGAAGAACATAACTGTAGACCTCAAGGTGCATAACAGTAGGATGAAGGTGAAGATGAACCAGCCCGTCAAGAAGAAACCAAGCACGGACGCTGTCTGGGCTTTATCTGGGTAACTGGTCAGGGCCTCGAAGCCTGGGGTCAGGGCGATAGCGTAGGAAATCCAGAAACCACCGTAGGACGATAGGGCGGTGGCACCGAAAGTATTGCCAATGGCCATTTCCCTGTACCACAGGTGAGTAAGGTGACGATAGTAAACGGCAGGGTACGACGTTTCCACTAGTCGCATCATTGTACTTACCACATGCCAGCCAGCAGCTGTACGAGACCACCATATCCGTATGCCAGAGTTAAGGCGATATTCGGTATAGCGACGCCACGCGCGTTGACGTTGACGAGAGATAGGACGAAGGTAGTCAAGGCGAAAGCGGAGAGACCAAGAGGTGCAGGGTTGGCGAACTTGCGGTGCTCGATAGGCTTGTACAAACCGGGTTGAAACTCACCACCGAAGGCAGGGAGTCTGGCGTCGGGGCCGGAATGGGCGTGATAAAGCGGGTTGCCGCCATAGTCGTAACGCTGGGTGGTAGATGCGCCGTTGAGGTTCGCACCGGTGGTGGTGCCGCTACCAATTTCCTTCTCGATGGTAGGCGCCTGATGCATTTCGGTGGAGGCCATCGTGGGTTGGTGGACAGTGATGGTGGAGCCTACGTAATAGATTCCGAGTTCACGATCTGCGACTAAAAGAAGAAGAAAAAGCAAGAAGGGTCCTGAGGCCGGCTGGGGGACGGGGAGAATCTCAATGGTTTAAATAAGAGCATGGAAAGGTCCCAAGCGGTGGGGAATGGTCTGGGGGTGATGGGGGCACGGAGGAATAAGAATATAGGAGAGGTAGGTCGAGTAACTTGAATAGCTCTAGGGTTTGATAAATCTAGTCCTCATGTAGGTAGAATGCAAAGAGAACCAAGCCATCCAGCCATCATCCATCCGCCATGCATCCGATGCAGTGGGGAAATATGAACAAGGGTTTTTGTTTTACGTATTTTCACTCCACCTCTTTCCCCCCGACTCCTCATCAGCTTTGCAAATCGTGTCTTGCATCTAAGTATTTACTATGTACTATGGTATAATAGGGTAGACAGGGGCACTTCTTGGCTTTTGCAGTTGACATTTGGGGTAAGCTACCCCAGTTGCCCAGACAATGCCCAGACAATGCCATCACTTAGATTGATAGCTATTTAGCTACCAATAGATTGGGTTGCATTGAAACACCATTTCTAATAGGTTACAACGTTGTAAAACGAAAAGAGAAATTTCACGTATACCTATAATAACATAAATTATACAAATAAATAACTTTTATAGAAACTTAAAGATTAGCGCGCGTAAAAGTGCGTAGCAAAAAGAAAAAAATGGAAGAAAATGGAAAAAAAAAATAAGTTAAAATAAAACTAGTGGTATGTTTCCCGCTCCAACGGAACTTCTACTCCCTTTTTTCTTACAAATACTGGTAATGCCATGCAAACCGTTTGAATCGGGTGGCTTGGCGCTAAGAAGAAAGGCTCAACTTTTGGAAAAAGTAGTGATCGTTTAGGTTCGGATACTAATTACATATATAGATTAACACGCCAGGAATGCGGATATAGCTGGACGCGTGAAACTGGGGTTAAAGCTTAGCTTGGCAAATCGTTGCTTGCTCGAGAGATCCGGATGAGTGCTTTACACTAGATAGCGCCCTTAAGAGGGTTGTGATCCCTGTAAGTCTTCTACTACTACTTGTAGCGCCTTTTCCCTGCCGCGCCGGAGAAAAGGGACGAGTTTCCATTTGGTCCACTCCCATCCTTTCATTTTTCATCCCCCCGTGAGGTAATCCGTTGAGATGAGCCGCTTGGCTGAATAATTTAGAAATAGCCCCGGATTACGGAGTTTATGACTATCGCGAGGCCATCCCGCGATGTTATTAATTTGCTTGGTCAGCGACGAAAAAAGAAAAGAAAAAAGAAAATAGAAAAATTGCAAGAATATGTATGTCTCTCCCATATGACAATGATTATAAGCAGATATGAGATCTGACGTCTATTTATATGCGTAGAAAGATAATGAAAAAGAGGGACAACGCAACTCCATGCAACCAAACAAGTCAAGGGAGGTAGCAGTAAAAGTGGTACGCCGCGGGTCACTGAAAGGAGCCGCATGTTTCTCCTTAAAAGCTGTTTCTTATTAAAGTTAAAGGTTGCCTCGTAGTTGTAATTAGAAAATAGAAATTAGCTACTACGTATATGCAGTTTGCAGAAGACAATAGTTATAGTAACTCGGTGAGAGGTTTGATTATAGCTTGCAAACACTTGCTATTTTCGTGTTGTACATAACACATAAATGCAACGGTGATAGTTAGGTACGTATACAGGAAGTATGCTTACTCTAATGTAGTACTAGGATTATATTCTATTATTCTAGTCGGTCGCCAGTTGTAGGGAAGTACATATACAGTACAATAAGCAAACTGTATACCTAGGTAGTCATATTTAACACATCCAGACCTGATATAGCTTACGATTGGCTATGTTTAATTCCTATGTCAGCACTATTGTCCCAACATCCCTTTCTTGGTTCATTCATCCGTTGTAATAATCATACATAAATTCGAATTTAGATCTGACCAGCCTTTTGCTGGCGCAACAGCCGGTTCGTATAGCGTAGAACGGCAGAGCGGGTCGGTCGCTCCGGTTCATGACTTGTGATATCATCTTTGGTCTTTAGTGTATAGCATGTCCGCGCCCGCACGACAACAATAGCCATCCCGGGTGCTGACCCGAGGCTCTAGATACCCAGATCTTAGTCCATGCGCCACTGTTCCCATTGGATAAAAGGAACGGCAAAGTATCTACATACCTAAGGCATTGTACCAAGAACACATGAGCATCGACTCATAAAGAGGAGGACTTAGGTATCCCACACAAGAGCGGGGAAGCCAACATTTCCCCTCATCCTCCTCCTCCATCGTGATCTCCAAGATTCGTCCAAGACTCACCGTCACCCTCAATAGTTCACTCTCACCGCCCCGACGTGGTATGTCATTTGGGACTGGAAACTGTACTATATGACCGCTTAACTTAATATGGTTGTTCCTTTGGTGCGACTGCCATGGCGCAAGCCCAAAGAGGACCCCCCAAGATCTTCTAGATGCAGCAAATCTACACGCCACGCGATACGAGCATTGCTTGGCCGCTTGTAGCTTGTCTTACCCCGGATTGTACCCCACAAATCCACGATGCCGAGGAAGCTGAGGGCAACACGTCATATGCATGTTAACTTACATATTACCGATGTATCGTGGAGGTAGTTGGTTGCTCATAATATTTCGAAGCCGTTAGGTCCTCCTGAGTTCTGCAAGACAAGACTATAACTACAAGTGATGGGGGAATGATTAAATCCTAGTCTTACTATCCGGAGAATCCATCCGGAGCTCCCGGTTTAATGCAATATCCGGGGCATTACAGAGTAGCATCTACAGGATATTGAAATTTAGACCCCTGTGGCCTTTTGCTCAGCCAGTCGCCGAATCAAAAAAGAGTGATTATTCCCTGCCAAGATCGACTGGCTGAGATGCCAATCAAGTAAAGAATACCACCACGTCCACTCGAACGGGTTTTGACGAGACAACTTCTTATGACTGGTAAACATTATTCGCCCGGTTTTTTTTATGTAAAATTTAAACGCTTAGGTGTCTAATATCGATCTACTTGTAACAGGTTACTCTGCAAAGCACTCACCCACAACAAGACGCTTCCTGGCACCACCCACGTGTGTTTAAGCCTCATCTCGGCGTCAATACGGTATAACACTTAGGATCTGTAACATTACATGTCAGAGGACACTACTGATAAAGAAAGTATGTACATGCGGCTCGATAATAGACTGACTTCCCACCACGGATGAGTTGCGGCATTGACATTCAACGAAAATCGGGGAATCTAAACTTGCGGTGAATCCGTTGGCACATAGTACAGTCGACGATTACCTTGTAGAAGGGAAAGGGGGTAATGTAGGTAGTCTACGTCTACCTTATAGGTTAGCTGCATAATATTGACTGGATATGCTGTGTGCTAGTTTAGTATCTCTCTTTTCGTAGTAAAGTTATGACTCGACACATTTACACGTTTGTGTGTTGCGAGAACGGCCGCATGTTGTCAACTTTAAGTGATTGTCAATAATCTCACGCAGCCCGAATAGAGCTTGTAACTATCACTCTTAACATATAAATAAAATACATATCACTTCTACACCACATGACCATATGGAAGGGCCTAAGTAATAGTTGTAGAGCACATTTTAATTTACTATCTTTAGCTAAGTTTGTAAGCAGTAGTCTAAAGCTACGTTAGGTTAATAGCCCGCCAGGCTTATAGTGGGATGGGTCATCACCGAAAGAGACCTATAAAGGACAGCACTATACTTAGACAACTCTCTTCCTTTGTTTTCTCCTTTTTCATACACGAGCATCTACAATAATCACGGGGTCGGAAAATGAGGTTTATATAATGTGGAGCCCCCCCTGATCTCCCTGTTCGATATGCGTTGATGAAGTGCACGTAGAACCACATATTGCATGGGTATGCACCGGGCGAATGGAGATGGGACATTCTGGCTAGTCTGCTGACACGGCGACGACGACATCTGGTTAGGAATGCAATCACTTATATACCCCTGGTCCAGAGAAGTCTCCGCACAGTTGTATCCCTTCAAGTAGAAGTCGAAGAGGGTTTACCGACCACGAATCAATCCATAGATACATCCTCCTGATCCCTCTCAAACCCGCCAAATTCGTTCATATCCGGCATCCAACCCTTCGGCCGCTCGTTACCTCGGACTGTGATACCGTATCCAACTCTCTCCACCTTCCGGACCTGCTCAATCATGATGTCCAACTTCTTGGCGTAGACATTCGGTTTTCCACCGGCGGGCGGACAGATCTGAAGCATGGAACTTACGTCTTGGAGGTCGTTCAAGATAGTCCGGCCGCTGTCGGAACCTTTAGTGTCTGACCCCGGCATGCTTCCGCTCAGCGCGGTGACAGCAGTTGCGAAGCGCATCATCTCGCCGGTTAGGTCGAATATACCGAATAGGTAGTCAGGGGCCGTTAGTGCTATGTTAGCTGGAAGGGCATCTAGGGCCTGTGATGGTGAGAGAAGCTTCTGGTGCTGAAGGTAATGAGAGAACGAGATTGCCTCGACAAATTCTTCCAGACATATCAACGGGTAACGATAGCGGTTCATTCCGGCTACGTCCGACTCGATGGTAGCTAGGTGCCCTGCTATCTCCTTTAGACGCTCATCAACGTCCGCTTGGATGCGAGGGGGGAGTGGCTGGTTCAGCTTGCGGACACTGCAAGATATCCGTTAGGGGTAAACATCTTGAACATTGATAGATATATTACCGTTGTAGTGAGAATATTCTATGATGCTATTAGCAATCAGGGATCAGGAAATAATTCGAATGCTCACTAAGTTACATCTTCTTACTGAGAGCTGTGACATCTCGGGAAACCTTCCCAATCTTCATACGGCGATCGTGATGCTCGTCCAACTCGTCGCGAAAAGACTCGAACATGGAAGTGTACTGGTTGCGAGGCATATCCCTAGTAGCTTTGCTGTCCGCCACCTTTTCCTTTCCATGATGGTCTCTCTTAACTCCACTACCCATGGCTCGGCTCTGATCCCGGGTGACGAGTACTTCGGACATTCCTCTATTGTACCAATTTTCTAATTCGTTTGGAAAGTTGTGACAATATCTAATCGTATATCTCAAGTTCCACAATCTAAAGTTCCAAGGTCAAATGTTTGACTATCGATAGGTACTGAGGTACTTTAGAGCTAGGCAGCTGACGGTAGCCTATGACCTATTGTTTCACCGAAGATATGCCGACTCTCGTTAACAAGTCATTAGGTACCCCTTCAACCCCAGACTTGGCAATATTCTGATTAGATTTTGCCATTTGTCACGGGTAACCTCTTACTTTCGCACCTCTTTTATGGCATGAATGTATTACTGGATATATTTTCTCTGATTCTCGCATGAGCCATGCTCGAGTCCAATGGGCGGCTAAGTTAACACGTGTATTGGAAACATCACTCAGACAGTGTTGAACAGCTCGTTCTACTTCCACAAATGCTGTTCACTTCTCTAACTTTTCAGGTTATTTAGGTAGTCTACTTCCGAGTGAACTTCTCTGCCAGGGTAAAGGCATAATACCTGAAGAAAAGTCATCAATAGGCCTCCGCCTTGGAAACATGGCACCACAAATTGGGGCTCTCATCTCACAGCCTCTTCCTCTCTTTGCAGCTGCGGCTATACTCCGCGCTGCCATGCTATCATACGGTCTATGGCAAGACGCCAACTCGCCACTTAAGTACACAGATATCGATTATCTAGTGTTCACGGATGCCGCACGTTTTACCTTTGCGTCTGCATCCGCGTCGCCCTATACTCGGGAGACCTACCGCTACACACCCCTGCTGGCCTGGCTCCTGTACCCAACTACGTGGCCTGGTACCTTCTGGTTCTCGTTTGGCAAAGTGCTATTTGCCGCAGCAGATATCTTGGCTGGTTATTTGATTATCCGTGTGCTGCGAGGACCCGCTGTGCGTATGTCTAAAGCTCGTGCTTCTAGATATGCGAGCATCTGGCTGTTAAACCCCATGGTGGCTGCTATCAGCACAAGGGGCAGTTCTGAGGGACTTCTCGGAGTGTTAGTTATGGTTCTGTTATGGGCTGTGCTTGAGAAGAGAGTCGCGCTTGCGGGCGTACTGCTGGGGTTAGGTGTCCATTTCAAAATATATCCCTTTATTTATGCGCCAGCCATTATATGGTGGATGGATGCTCAGCAGATGAGTGGGAGAACAGACGCTGAGACTCAAGTAGGGAGGGATGTCCAGAGCACGACCCAGCCGACGAAATTATTGGGCAAAGCCATGGGATTCATTACGGCCGATCGCATCTTGCTTGTACTTGTTAGCTTAACCACGTTCTTAGGCTTGAACTTCGTCATGTACGCACTTTACGGGATGCCATTCCTAACCCACACGTTCCTACATCACGTCAGCCGGATCGACCACCGTCACAACTTCAGTCCATACAACATCTTACTCTACCTTACCTCGGCGCACCAAAGTACTGCTCTGATCAAAGCCGAGTCGGTGGCGTTTTTACCGCAGTTAGTCTTGTCCACGATTCTGATCCCTATAGCTGGGGCCAAGAAGGACTTGCCAATCACTATGTTAGCGCAGACTTTCGCCTTTGTTACCTTTAACAAGGTCTGCACAAGCCAGGTACGTTTGTCTCTGAACACTTCTATTATACTATGCCATGTCTTCCTTCTCCCATATATGGGTTTCTAGTGAATCATTCCGCCATGCAGGGTTCTATGCATCCCTCGTCTATTATATATGTAGCTAATACTTCTGAGAAGTACTTCCTTTGGTATATGGTCTTCTTACCTTTATACCTACCAAACTCCTCGTTCTTCCGTAACCCGCGCCTTGGCCTATCAGCTCTCGGTCTCTGGGTCGCAAGCCAGGGTCTGTGGTTGCAGCAAGCCTACAACCTCGAGTTCCTTGGTATGAGCACATTTATCCCTGGCCTCTGGATATCGTCCCTAGCCTTTTTCTTGGTGAACTGCTGGGTTTTGGGGATCATCATTGGCGATCTAGATTATAGCCCCAAACATGAGAAGAGTAGTTGATGTTAATAATCGTAAGCTACAAGGGAGTTGGTAATGCGTGTATACCTATTACTCTGCGTATTGGTCTTGTTTTAGTGAGTAGGAATGGAGGTGCATTCGGAACGGGCAATTTCTATGCATAATTAGGTCTAGAGGATACGCTATCATAATTATATTTTATGTAATAATACCTCGAAAGAGGCAATTTAATACTACCTAGGTCGACTGGGGTCATATACGAAAAGAAGAAAAGATATCAACCAGTCAACTTGAGTAGTATCTACCTGCTGCTACTTGGATAGGGAGACAGATAATGAGCGTAGGGTCTTAGGGTTACTCTTAGATGTAATCCTAACTTTAATACTCTAAGGTAATTATAGCTCTTTTGAGCTGTTAAGGAGTTCAGGTCTGATCCCTAGTGGCGTTGTTAGTATCTCACTCGCAGCTCACTTGGCCCATCAATGTGTAATGGGAAAGTAGCAACACGAGCATAACCGAGTAAGGTTATACTCTCCTTCGCCCCCTGGTCATATCCCTGACAAGCCACGAGCTGAACTAAATGTAATATATCAGTTTTATCAGTTTATTCCCTTGGCATGTTTTCGATTTCCAATCACAATATGACGCGCATCAGGCACACATCCTTGGAACTCAAGGATATGTACTGATCAAACTTCTAGTATATTTATCTCTTTCTATCATCATTACACTCGTCCGCGCGATAAACTGCATTGCTAAAACATCTGAGAAGAGACTCGGTACGCCGGTTGATATGAAGCCACTAGGATGGGTATTATTCACTGCTTGAGAGTTCAAACCTGTTCTCCTCCTCCTAGATACTAGATAAGTATCCGTCTATACATGCCCTCCCCCAGAATACCGTAGGTGCACAAGATACCAACATCAGGCACCGCGTCGGTTGCGCAGCCCCGTTACATATTCATGATCTCTATATGAGCACCATATGTATCGGCGCTCCATCCTATGGACGAAGGACCGCCTTCCTTGCATCTATACATAGAGCAGGGCATCGTCATATCTCCGCTAGATTATGCCATTATGCTAGCAGAGAACCCCTCTGCCATACGTGCCATGATCATCTAGTCGTGAGGCGACATTATAATAACATCGAGATTTCACACGATTGAAATACCACCTGAAAGCATGGCGTAATTGGCTAATTTAAGGGAAAGCACCCGTGATTTCGGAAAGTCTGGGTTAATAACCAATCGACCATCCTTATTATAGCCTACCTCTCCAAAGCTGTCCACCATCTCCTCGAAGCGGATATCAGGGCGTACACGATTAATCTCTGCCACGATGTCTTCGCTCCACACCCCAGAGCACCAGCCGTCCTTAATCATGAAATAGGGATTAAGAGGCGGGACAGGCGAGTCTGAACGGAATCGGTCAGCACAAAATTATTAACTGCAGATAGAATACAGATACTTACCAAGATCAACATATCGGATCCGCAACAGTTCCACAGACTTTAAGCGCTCTAGGGCCCGGATCCCACCCAGTACAAGCTGCTCAAAAGCCGCAATAAAATGTATATCAGTAATGCCCGATCCCGACTCGTTCCACTGTGCATTCTGCCGGCAACAATTCTTGACGGTGATATCAATAGTCTTAAGTCTCGTAGTGCGAGGATTTGAATATCTCGAGAGCACATCGAAGAACCCAAAACAGACACGACCAGTATAAGAGAAGTGCTCTAGATTACTTGCAGCTTTTGCCATTTTCTCACACCAGTGAAGCTGCTCACAAACTTTCATATAGTAAGGAGGACATGCCATTTCCCTCCTATAGTCGCACTCAAGACAGAGATTGAGGCTAGTAATTTTTGTATCGAGGCACTCGAGCGTGCTTGCCATACTAAGATAGCTCTTAGATTTGGGTTTGGCATAAGTTCCGTGCCATTCCTCTAAGTTCGGTAGCGCGTGGGAGATGACTTCCCAATCCTTCGCCTGCCGAATGATGTTCCACTGGCCCTTGACAATAAGCGTTCGAATAGACGAAATTTCCGGTAAATTTCTGGTGACCCATGCTGGTCCAGCCAAGTTGAATTTCACCCGTGGCGCCTTTTTCCTTTCTCCGCCCTCAAGCGTCAATACTCGCGCTTCGGGGAATTGCATGCTCACGAGATAGAATACTTCTTCGAGCGTGGAGTTGTCAGTTGGTAATGCATATGTCGCGCTTGCGATTCCCTCGGGGGACACAGTTGGAAGGGCGAGGGACATATCCCCCAGTGTTGTGGCATGGAACTTGGGTTGAAACACTGGAAACCATATCTCGATATGCTTTACGTAGGTTCGAAGGTGAGGATGGCATACGAAAAAGGCCATAACTTCATTGCTACAGTGCACAGTTGCCTTTAGCTTAATATGTCGATAGAGCCGTTGCTGAATCAGATCTCTCCACAAGGGACAGACGAGGGCTAGGCTAGACAACTCTTTCCTTCTCGAATGTCGCAACGCAGTACTCCAACTTCGGGCGTTCATGCTAGGGATGTTGAGGGAACTTGGTGATGTAGTGGAAACCCGGTATCCAAATATGTGGTCAAGGATACATTCGTGGATCTCGGCTGGTAATTGGGCTAGGGTTAAGACGGGATTTTGTTCGACAATAACCGGGGTGGAAACTGGGCTCGAGATTAGACCATCGTCGGATTCGGGGCAGTATGGTTGGCATGTTAGGCAGCGAATATCGGTTTGGCCCTGCTGAGCATTGGGGAATGGGGTGCTACTAGGACGAGTTGGAGGTACGAAATCGGTCGGCTTGGGCGGCTCGAGAGGCGGGCTTGTAGGCCCAGGCGTAACGGGTGTTGATGTAGTGGTCATGATAGCGGCCAATTCGACCGTTGCAGTTCCCTCGTCTTCATCTTCGTCCCGGTTGATAGACATGTCTCTCTGCAAGTATGGTTCCCTTGGGAGATGAAGACTCTGGGAGTGAGCCTCGAATGCAGCAGCAGGGATAGCGTCTCCATTATGAAAGGAAGCAGACTCCCTAGTGCCCACCATGATCATTTTGAATTATCAAAAATATTTAGATAACTACGAGGTGGGATCGTTCATGACCTGTATTGTCGAGATTCTGCCGACTACTTGAACGCCTATCTCGGGGCTCGGGTATGTTTCGGTGTGCTAAGTAGAGTTGGTGTTTAAGCGCATTCAGCGAAAGAATATCGGTGGTATTAGAACTGACGATTCGAGCGAGATGATCACAGAGGTAATCAAATGAACAAAGGAGAGACCACCAAAACATCCAATTTCGGCGCTGATAATTTGTCTAGCTGAATAGAAGGTGGAAGGGCTATAGTAAGAGTCACGAGGGATGTTCCCTACGAGATATGTGATCCGACTTATGGACGAATCGTAAGGGATCGCGTTCAGAGAAGATCGGGCAAAGGTCGATAAAATCAAGGTTAAATCGGGGTCAGTCGAGTGGTGGCAGAAGCAAAATAGTAAAGGACTACGTGCAACCGAATGGTAATTGCGGTATGGTGATTATGGTGATTGAGATCGCTTGGTATGCCGTGACTGGATTCAAATCCTTTATCCGGTTCGCTCTAACCTAGGTATACCTCACGAGTTGGAATTTTCGAGTGTGTGTTGGAGTGGGAGATTGGGAGATTTCGGTATGGTACAGGTCATGAGAGTTGTCGTCGTCCGTTTTCCGATGATGCAAAGAGGACGTGGTCAGATTTGCCGGGGAGGGGACTTTTACATTTCGCGCCGTTAAAGTCTTTTGGGTACCTAATGTAGGTACATCGGACTGTAGCAGTTGAGTGTAGGGTAACTGGTACCAGTTGGAGCAATTGGAGGTAGCGCCTGCATTGATACATTGATACCTGGATTTCTAGGTAATTACCAGATAACGTGCTATTATCACCCAGAGTTCCAGACATGTTTATCACTACGCTTATGACAACGCATACTTCCATTTTTATTTTTATTTTTTATTTTTATTTGGGGACCCAACCGTAAAATTAAATAATAATGTCAGTATCAATGTATGCATCTCACTCTCTTTCTCTATTTTATACATTAGGTACCGGTTGTTTGCTATAAAACATCTCTCTTACCCCTCTAGTTACCTACCTTACCTACCTGATACCTAATGTTGTGAGATAAGTTCGATGCTAGAATATATTTACCTAGGTACATACCTACCTATATATATGTAATATGTATATCCACATGTATGTCGGTACACGGAGCGCATATTCGATGTGTTATATGTAGGTAGGTACTGCTTGCTACTCGTGCATGTGTCTTCATGCAGCTTCGCAGGGCGTTGGATTCCGCTAATCGTAAATCGCTCCTAGTCTTGATTTTTGATTGGCACGGCCCCCTGGTGGCATTAGCAACCAACCTACATACGTGTACGAACTACACATGCTACATTGTATGTCTGTTGGCGCCTGTTGTTAAGCTTTGAGTGGGCCAAGTACTTGCAGTAGATCTTCATTCGATGGCTTAAGTCAAGACCCAGTTTTGCCTAGGAGTGGATCCCATTTGATCGGGATTACTTGCATGACTGGTTCTCTTTACATACATATGGCCGTCGTTCAAGTATTTGGTGTCTCCCCAAGGGCCCTGGACGAGTCGTGATACTACAAAACATGGCATGTGGCAGTTGCTCTCATATGAGGATCTGGCACTAACTGCATATTGCCGACATATATGAGCTTATCGTCTTATAATTAACTACCTAGGTATTATGTATAGTTAGTTGAATTGATATACTTGGCCTTTTTCCATGGGGACTTGATAATATGGAATGAGTATCCGTATAGCATAGATAGCATATCAGTAAGCTGGTCAACTTGCCGAGTGAGGTTACTTGAGCCTCTGGTTTCTTTAAGCAAAGTGGCGATTGGAATATCACGTGTCAAATGTCCCTTACATGGTTGTAAGTAGCAAGTGAGCGTACATATCTGATAACAAACAGCATTGTCGAGCGAGGATGGGTAGAGTACCTACTTACTTCATCTACCCACTTGTTAAGCTGATGGGGTTTATGTTATGATCTTATTAATTACCTATATTTATCGTAGGTATGTCAAGATCCTACCTTCCAGTTTGTGATGGCAAATACCCTATACTTCCTGGACCCTTAATCGATAGCAACTTAACTATTATGTAACAGCAGATCATTTATCAAAGTATATTGTTTCAATTAACTTAAATCTAATATCTTGACCAACCAAAGCTTGATATTGATGAAACGCCCCTTACACTAGATGTGAGAACCTACTATTACTTTAAATGGCTTAACTCGGTATGTAATCCCTAATAGTCCCTTGATATGTTTCCTATTTGTGGGCCCGGCTCCATCGGGCAGTTAGGGGGTCGACCTTCCTGCGCTTTTGCGCTTTTGAACTTCAAAGAATCGCATCTGCTTCTCCACCCACAATCAGAACCGCTTTGATCTTCCCGATGTTCCCTATGTACATAGAACCCAGGTGTGTTGGGTCTAGAATCTCTACCCATGATATCTACATAGTATCATTAGCTTTACCATTATATACACTGTACGCAGCATGCTTGGAGTACGTTCTACTTGACCCTTTCCTGAATCTGTCAGTTCCCCCGAAATAGCACCATTCGCTAGGAGTAGCCGCACAATGCAAGATACGGAAGGAATACTTGCTTCTACAAGGCTTCTCCGGATGTCTTCGGTGTACGGCTAGCACGGCGGAGCTATCGCCTATTTACGGTGGTTATGGTTCGGAGGGATCAATGACGACTTCGGATAAATCCATCCCAATCTGTTATTATAACCAGTTTGGTCTGTTCTACCAGCGATCATACATAGTCTACGGGCGTGATTCATATAGCTGCCACATTTGCCACAGTCAAGTTCATGCGCGCGGGAACACTATTCATATAATAATACATAGGCTTTCGCCCCCGACACCCACCGATGCTCTATGATCCTAGAGGATTGTATGAGTCGTACCTAGTAATTCTTAACGGAGGAATATGACGGGCAGTATGGACATCGGTAGCTGTCCTTTAATACGTGTTTACAGGTCAAGATCGTACGAGAAGCTTGCTAACAATAGTGATTTAGTTCTAACTAGTTACCAAAGCGTGGGGAGGCGGATTGGTCGATTTCCTTTTTACGACTTTCTTCTCTTGGATGCAAAGAGACGAACAAAGTTGCACTCGTTACAATAATAGCTTGTTATTGTTATTGATGCTGCAGCTCGATCGTATCTGGTCGACCCTGTTATGTACTTTCCCAGCTAGCCTGTCGCAAGGCCTTGTTTGGGATTGACGAACTGACGAGTGTGCGAAGTATGCGCGAGGCGCTCCAAACCCCTGCATTTGAGGATCAACCGCGGCGGTCTAGGGGCTCACGTTTGACTTGGCGGTACTTGGCGCCTATAATAATTCCTGCCCAGTCTTCTACAAACTGGGGTTATTTTGCTAACGTGTAAATTCATACGTTCAAAACAAGTCTCTTCGAAATCTTTTCTAGTTACTCATTACCGATTACAAGGCTAGTTTGCTCCATGCGTAAGGTCCCAGGTCCCATACTTTTAAGGGGTTGATCTTGATGGGGCGTGCTTTATGGGGTACGTTATTATTGTACCTATTGTATGATCCCGTATCTAATACCCATCTAGGCAGTTTATATGCGACCAGCTGACAATCTGTTATTAAAAAGACAATGCCCTCTCATCTCTTTTCCGGTTTACCTTCTTGAGTTTGCTTGTCGTCTCTCAATTTCCCGCCCACGTTTTTTTCTTCTCGTATTTCTCCGGGTGAGAGTGGATCGTGAAGGTACATTTTTATTTTTCTTGGTTACTCTTTAACTTTGACTTACCTTCAACCCTCTACCTTTTCGTTTCCGCATCACTCTCTTGAACATACTTCTTCTCAACTTTACCTTCGAATCGGTGATTCGATCGTAGCCTTTCATTTTTTAAAAGTACATATCTCAAGCCCTCGGCTTCGTATCACTCATTAGGTGCTTCAAGCGATATCACAGCATTGGATCATTCTCGATTTGTCTGGTACAAAGAGAGTTGAAATAAGACAAATTAAAAGACGCCAAACTTACAGCTTCATACCTAAATCGACAAAATGGCTCCAAGCATCGCTACCGTTTTCACCTCCCTCCTCGCCCTCGCTCCATTGGGGGCAGTCGCAAGCCCTTTGAATCTATGGCGACCTTCTGCACCTGCGACGACTTCGGATTCTCCAGACGCTTCAGACGTCGGTAAATTAATAGGTGACACTATAACCAACGCTGTGGCCGCCTTTGTCAGCAACCCAGGTGCAAAAGATATAGTTCCTAATTCATACATTGTCGTCTACCATAAGAACTATACCGATGATGAAATCAACCAACACCAAGCGTCTGTTAAGGTAGCCGTCAAGAAGCGCAACCTGAATAAGCGTGGGCTCCTCGGTCAGCTCCTCTCCACAAGAGTCCGGACATTTGCCATGTCAGGCTGGCGTGCTATGGCCCTAGACTCGGACGATCTCATGATGAGTGAGATGAATAACTTGTCTATGGTCAAGTACGTCGAGGCTAACACCTACGTCAAGTCCTCCCGCCTCGTGAACCAGAAAAACGCACCTACTGGTCTGGCCCGTCTAAGCCATGCTGAGGCTGGAGGACAGGGTTACGTGTTTGACGATGCAGCTGCTGGCGAGGGTATCACGGCTTACATTGTTGATACCGGTATCATGGTAACGCACGAGGATTTCCAGGGGCGAGCTGTTATGGGTTTCAATGCCGTCGAGGAAGAAGAGGTATAATATTACTCTACTTCCCCCTTACTATACCGCTAATTTTAGTATGGTATTATGGTATCGTAGAACTTGAGCTAATGGTGTACCTATAGGCTACGGATTTGAATGGTCACGGTTCTCACGTCGCAGGTACTGTCGGCGGTGCTACATTCGGAGTGGCCAAGAACGTGCAGTTGGTTGGCGTTAAGGTCCTAGACGCCCAGGGTGGTGGTACTAACGCCGATGTGATTGACGGCCTCAACTTTGTTGGTTCGGACGCTAAGAAGGGAAAATCTGTGATGAACATGTCTCTTGGTGGACCCGCTTCTCAAGCCGTTAACGACGCCATTGAGCGCCTCTTTTCCAATGGTGTTGTTCCAGTTGTCGCCGCCGGAAATGAGGCTCAGGATGCCACCAACGTCTCCCCCGCAAGCAGCCCCAACGCCATCACTGTTGGTGCCATCGACCAGACCAATGACCGACGCGCCAGCTTCAGCAATTTCGGCAGCTTTGTTGATGTATATGCTCCTGGCGTCGACGTCGAGAGTGTCGGTATTTCTAGCAACGAGGCTACCGAGACACTGAGCGGTACTTCCATGGGTATGTTTTCCTCCAAGTCTTGGTCCAATATAGGATCAAAGCTATCTAAATAAGCATCTAACAAAGATTATAGCGTCCCCACATATCGCCGGCCTGGCGGCCTACCTTATGTCTCTTGAGGGCCTCACTGATGCTACTGCCGTTTCGGACCGTATCAAGGAACTGGGTGCTGCTACAGGTGCCACTGTCGGACGGAACGTCAGGGGCACTACTAACGTCATCGCTAACAACGGCAACCTATAATTTAGTGTGTGATGTTCGGCCCGTCTGATGATTCACGGAATGCTTCGATTCAAAATTTGGAGATTCTTACCTCATCGCTTTCTACACGTATCTCATCCTAGCGCATATTGCTATCAGTATCTAGCGAAGCATGAATTCAATACTACATATAGCGATTTTAACGAGAGGCGAACGTTGGGCCTTGTTTATACTCATTTTTTATTTCTCATCTGGGAAAGGATGTATACGTGTGGATAGCATAGCGAGATGTTATGCTTAAAATGAGCGACCATGCATTATAGAGAAGATGATAAGATGTTCTACGGACGAGCTAGCAGTTCAAGCGATTTCTTGTCGCTGCACCAATAATGTATATATTTCGGCCGGTAGATATTTTATCAGTATATAATCAACTTCAGCGATATAATATGTTCACAAAGTTCCCGCCTGTATGATCTTAGTGAGATGCAGGAAAAAGTGTAATTCTGTATGATTCATTCCCCCCTTTCCAATTCGTAAAGAAGCCCCTATACTTCATCTTACAAGCACATAATTTGAAGACCTTTCGTAGAAAAGCAGAGGTTACTCCGGATGTGGATATCAAAGTAAACAGTGGTAATATACATATAATACGAGCCCGCGCAGTCCCGACTCTCAAAGCCGCCGCTGTCAAGCGACTCCCGAGGCTTACGCAATACGTTGCGGGACGTGAGATAGGATATTAAAGCCAAGATGTGAAATTATAAGGGCCTGAGACCGTTGAGGATGAAACATATCTTGGCAAGCCCGCCGCCACCGTCTCGAATATATCCCACCAATCAGTTGCTTTATCGTCTGCATCCTGGGAATAGATCATGAGACAAGCCCTGCCGTCGTATAATGCCATGTTTATCGCGGTAAGCTTGTGTATCAATTTTTACTTATTTGCCTGATAGATGCTTACGTCGGCTTCGTTTCGTGGCTAGTTAATTCGTAGTCGGATTATTTTAAACAAGGTGTTGTGTCAAGTAGTTAACATTGAGACCTAGTTATAGTGGTAAACACCACAGACGCAATATCACGAATAGCCCTGCTTAGCCTTCTTCTTCGGCCTCAAATCCTCCGAATACATCTTGAAGAAATCAGTCGGCTGCGTCGGGTGGTTCCCCGTGACGTCGTGGAAAGCCGTCGTCGCGATGTAGTTCGTCTTGCCCTCGCGTACTAGGCTGTAGTACTCGAGGAGATAACCCTTCTCCGACTCGTCGACCTCGGAGGCTTGTGCCTTGAGGACTTTCTTTGCTTCGGCTCTTGATGGTTGGTGTGTTTAGCTGAGTCTTTGATGCATGTGAAGAAGACGCGGGGATGGGTATGGATCAATGAATTGTATATGGGAGAGAGCTTACGCTGAGATATCTTCGAATTTGATCGGGCTGTCTAGGGCGGTACTCGCTGCCGTGGCGAGTTCTTCTCCCGCGCATAGCTCCGGGCCTAAATTATCGAACATCCTTAGTTCCCCTTGCTCGAATTGACTACACGGCGAAGTCGTTCGTGGCATGACTTACCAGTAACCATCATCATCTGACCGCGGTGCCTATCGTCGAATCCGTGGGAGCCTTTGCCCGATAGCACGTGGGCGGCGACCTGAGCAACGTCCTATACAATATTTGTTATGCACGAGCAAAGGAGATATATTCACGGTACTAGGATTCATACACCAAGAGCCACCGGGGCAAACTTATGTTCCTTCCCAATGGGCAGCAGTAGATTGCCCTCAGACTGTGCCTGCGGCGCATAGAGCAGTATATTCTCAGCATAGAAACCCGCCCTGCATACCACGTCAGTGCAACGGTTTACCGCAACGAGCACACACACTTCACTTACCTGATCACGCAGGGCGAATGTCCGAGCGGAGCCGACGGGTCTCCTTTAGTAGACAGAACTAAACTCTCAAGCTCGATAAACTCCCTCAGACGAGGCTGACGTTTGGGATCCGCGTAGTCGGCGCCTACAGAGCTTATGAGCAGCACGTTCTGTATGCCAGCCTTCTTCGCAGCCTGGACTAGTTCAACGCAAATATCATGCTTGTCCTTGTGCGCTGGCGGAACTAGACAAATAGTATCGCAGACCGTCTCCTTGAGTGTATTCACCATGGCTTTCTCTCGTCCAGGGACGTGATGAACGATTTTAGCACCGAGCGATTGTAGCTCCTTTACATGATGGTGCCCGGGGTGTAGTGTTAGGCCTACCACCGAATCAACCTTGCCAATGTCCGGATATTCATCTTGTCGAAGCAGTAAGCTGGCAATTAAATGTCCAGTTTGGCCCTCCGCACTCGTGATACATACGTTTCGTGACATTGTTACGTGGTTGAGGGATTTTAGCAGGTTGCAGACTTAACTACCTACTATTGTAGACAGTGATTTAGGTGAAAATGGTAACGACTTATATTCTTGAGAAATACGAAAGCTGAATATCAAAACGATAAAGCATAAGCCCGATCGCCAGTGTCATCGTGCATCATGACACGGGGTTAGCTAGTGGGATTATTGTTGTTCACGCTCTAGTTGCGTCACTACTAAGTCACGATTGAATCCCTGCTCTGTTGGCCGCCTCCGCAACAAGATATAATGTCAGGGGGATGCTTCCAACCATGTCATAACTCTGTCCAAGGTAGAAAATAATCTCATGTTGACGATCCACGACGGGGAACGCTGCCCGGGAATTGATCAGGTTCAAAGCCCGCCGTGTGCCTACGAGTCGTAATGGACCCGGTACTTCTCGCCATAAATTCCAATATCAGCACTTCTCGGCACAGCCGCAGTCATTGAGAAAGACTGGACTGTAATTTGACATCCGTGCTTGTTGCTCCTCGCCTTTTGGACTATTCCCGGATGGGGGCATTGGACACATCGCACGACGAAAAACATGCATCAGTTACAATATTAGTATACGTATATTAGTAAGGATTATAAAGGGGGTGCTTCATCATCTCGTAGTATGGTCTGTCACGCCTTACCGCATTAGATGTGGTATGATAAACAGCGATCCTCCAAAGTCCTGCCAGCGCCACTTACGTTATCATACACCTCTTAGCGTCATGTCGGTTAATATGCCCGCTATAATTCCTCGTGAGCTAGTAGTGTCGTGGCTGTCGTGGCTGTCGTAGCTGTCGCCTTGGCTGCGTCTCTTAAACTAGATGCGGCTGATTTATCGAAAATTACGTCAAACCTCGCTCCCATATACCACGCCAAACCAAGCTATTCATACTTTGTTAGTTTAACTCTGCCGAACGAGACTCGCGCGGATGTATCACGTACCATCAGACTAGAAACTAATAGAAGCACGAATACAACAGATCCGATCAACAATAAAGCTTCCCAGAAATCATTCGAGGCAGCGTCTTGTACGTCTCCCTCCGCTTCCTGCACGGCCTGTAGCCTTTTTGCGTCTTGCGTTGGGAATAGGGATTCAATGAATTGCTCAATCTGTTCATGTTGAGTCAGCGATGATTAGCTCTAGCGATGAGGATACACAAAGGTGGCTTACCTTGCCACAAGCCACACTTATCTCAAGGTAATGAGGGTCTCTTGGGTCATTCTTCTTCGCTATCCTTCTTGTATATCCCTTGAATACTTCACAGACGACTCGCAGATTTTGCGTTGATTGCATCATTAGGTTGCAAGCGTCACCCTTGGTTATCTTGATGTGACTATAGAAAATCTTGGGATTCTGAAAGACGAGCTCGAGGGTAGCAATAGCCATGGTCTGTGGAATTGCGACGAAGTTGAAGACGCTCTGCTCCTTAATACCAGCCATGTAAAATAAGCATTCATCAGCATGCTTTAAGGCGTTGAGAACCATCTCCGAACTGCACTGGAGAGCCTGTGTACGGTACTTTGGGCTGAACAAATCATCCCAGTTGTCAACATACTTGTTCCAGATGTCCTTGGGCCAGAACCTGCGCTTATCTTCGAAATCCTCGTGCACATCACGGATGATATTAGTCTTTTGTAAGAATTGGCCCATGCTCTCAGACAGTTCCATGCGGTCGAGTAGAGCAGGGTTCGCCGTATTGCCTTGAACGAAGATGCGAGTTAGGCCCTCCCCAACCAAACCAGCAACATAATGACAGTATTCTTCATACTGCTCAAGCGACTTGACGCCTTCTTGGAACTCAGCGTTCACGGCGTAGTCAGCCATACCATTACCCATCTTAATGGTAATATCTTCAATGATATCATAATACTTCTTGTCGATCTTCCTCAACTCTGCGATCACATCGTCGAAATGAACGAGGAGCTCACGATCTTTCTCGTTAGGGCCATTTCCATTGAAATTCCAGCCATCAATTTTCAAGTACTTGTCGAACTCGCGTAACAGTGGTTCCTTTGTCTTTATCGGAATGGTCATGTCATCCTCGATGGTGTCTAATCCCCTTAGTACGAGATAGAACAGGGCGATGGGGACTAGCATTTCAGGTTGTAGCTCTTGAATGACAGCGGAAAAGCTACGGCTAGTCATGTTCAGGAAGTGGAAACATGATCGTAGAGTGGGAGCTTCCTTGGCGGGATCACGCTTATGAACCGGCTCATGCCAAACTTTCCTACAAGGTAAGACTTGAAGTTAGTGAAATGTACACCAGATGGGATAAGTGATGAATGGGAGTGATCCTACCATTGTACAATCGATCGTAACTGGTTCGGGTGAAATAGGTAATACAGAACCTCGCTGAGGCCACCCATTTTTGCGGTTGGATGGATCTATTAAGCGGTATGTGGGAGAATAATGTGAGAGTGGTTAAGGGGGAGGTGTCGGTGTGAATAGATTGGGTATAACGCGATAGCGAAGGGGTGATAATGAAACGAGAGCAGTGGTGTTCAGGACAACATTGCGAAAGTAATTATTATTACAATAGTAGGCTAGATATACTGATGATCGGGACGGAAACGGCGTTTTTGGTACAAAAAAGAAGTGTATGTGTTTTATAAAAAATCAAGTTTACTTTTGACTTTTTGGGATTGACACCATTGGAAAAAAGATTGGCGGGAAGAAACCAAAAAGTCCGTCCCCACATCCAATTTCGAGGACCCCGGCAATTAAGAATAGCGAATCAGAGCACGAATTTGTCAGCCCACTAGAGCAACCCGGGACATCTAGTCAGAAAAACTCCACTGCGGGGTGTGGGTGTTGTGTTTACCTACGAACCCAGTGGTTGCATACTGAACTTCGTACATGGACCTATGTATGTAGTTTGCAAGTATATATTAACTGTTAAGGTACTTAAAATTAAGTGTTAATGCATGTATTAGAAGTGTATAGGAAAGGAGAGCTATACCATTTAACTTAATGAAAAGAGGTTGTTTTCTACATCTATTTAATTTATCTCAATGTTTAGACCAAAATTTGTGAACGACAAGCTACGCTTGCTTACGCTTTACCTACGCCATAAAACGCTTAATCTATGCGTTTATATTTATAAATTTTCGGTAAAGTATTGCATAAATTTTAATTTTAATTTTTAACAAATAAAATTAAATTAAATGGTATATTTTTAATTAAATTTTAAATATAAATATTATATTAATAATTATTTAAATAATAATAATAACGTTAAAAATAGGTTTTTTTTTAATAATTTAAGTTAATATTATATATTTTTTTATTTTTTTAACTTTTTTATATATTTATAAAAAATTACGTTATAATATTATAAGTTTTAACGTTAAAAATACGAAATAATTTTAAAATAATATTAAATATTTATATTTACATGTTTATACGCGTTTATATTTAAGCATTTACGTTAATAATAAAGTAAAAAATATAATTTAAAATTAATTATTTAATTATTTAATCCTTTTAACTTTTTTTTTATATTTATATAATATTATATTATAATATTATAAGTTTTAACGTTTAAAAATATAAAATAGCGTTAATAATATATAACATGTATTTATACCTACGCGTTTATATTAATAATAACGTTAAAAATTCTTTTTTTTTAAAATAATTTAAAAATAATAATATAACTTTTTTATTTTTTTACCTTTTTTACTTTTTTAAATAACGTTATATTATTATATTGTAAATTTTTATATTTAATAAATAATAACTTTAATAAATAATATATAACGCGTTTATATTTATATATTTATATTATTAACTATATAAAAAATATAAAATATTTTTTAATTTTAAATTAATTATTTAATAACTTAATTTTCTAACTTTTTTTTAAATTTAATATAATATTAAACTAGTGCCGTGTTACAAGGGTATTATAGGGTAGTATTACGTAACCTTTTTTAACATAGATCTTTATAAGATCTTATTTTATATATTTCTTTTAATCAAATGTCGCACGGGATTAGTCATAGCCGTTGTGGCGGCTACGCCGCCACCATAGCTAAAGGAAGCTGTGGCTTTAGCCACAGCTATTATGTAATCAGTTAGCTATATAAAGTGTGCGCTTCGCGCATACCTACTTTAAACAATTAAACAACTTTTTATCATTAAATCTTATACATGCTTTAAAGAATCTTATCCTTTAATATTAAATTATTAAAAAACATTTAATAACATTTTTTTTTAGCTATATAATTAAATTTTAATCTTAATTATTATTATTTTTTAATAAGTTATTATTATTTATAATTTTCTATTTTAGTTATATTATTTAAAATCTTTATTCTTTAATTAATTTATTATAAATTTTATAAAAAGTATAATGCCATTATTAATTATTTTGGATCTATTTTTAAATCTAAATAGTTAAAATAGTAAGTTATATTTTTTAAGAGATATAACTCTTATTTAATAGCAATTATTATGGGATTTAAACCTACAATTTTAATTTTAAAAAGATTGTTAAAAATTGATTAATAAGGATAGAAATAGATTTTTAAACTTAATTTTAAATATTTTAAAAACGATTTAAAAGAAAATAAAAGGATTAAAAAAATCCTAAATTTAAAGATTTTAATAATAATTTATTATTAGAATTTATTATAATATATTATATAATTTAATATAATTTAATTAAAATAATATTATTTTAAATAAAGAAGGATAATATTTTATTAAAAAAATAATTAATAAAAGATTTATATAAATAAAGATTAAAGGATAAAATAATTAATTAAAAAGAGATTAGTAGAAAGAAGATTTATAGATATAAATATAAAGATATAAAGATAAAAAAGATAACACATTTATTATAATAAAATATATAAATATATTGGTATAACATTTTTTAAAAAAAGCGGTAAAAATATAAATAAATATTAAAATAAAGCGATTATTAATTAAATCGTCCCATATTTATATAAAATTAATTAATAATGTTATAAACATGTAAAATAAGATTTATTAAGATAAAATTTATTATGGTAAAATTACAATAATATTATAAAATACTTTAATTAGATTATTAAGTTAAAAAAGATGGAATATTATTAAGGTTATTACGGTAATTTTATTATTAGTTATTTTATTATATTTTTAAGGGTTACAAATAAAAGCTGAAATATTAGCTATTTATTTATAAATTAAATTTTTAATCGAAAAGCGGAATTTTTATAATAAATAAATAGCTAATTAAATTTTAATAAATAAAGATAAATATTATTTTTACCTAATTATTAATAATAAGGGGTTAGGATATTATAAAAATTTATTAATAAGTTAAATATTTTTTATATTTCTAAAGTAAAAAAGTATTAATTAAATCTTTAAACTTAACCTTAAACATTTATAGGTTAATAATAGTAATATATATTAAATAATTTATTAAAAAATTATTTCTTAACTTAAAAGATAATTTAAATTATTATTTATAGAAATAATTTTATTAATATTTATTTCTTTATTTTGTATATATTTAGTTATTAAATTAGTTTTCATTAATTAGTCAAAATTTAATAAATATTAAGATATTATAAATATTCTATTTGATAATAAAGCTAATTATAAAAGCCTATTTTTTAAATAATTTCTTAACTTAGAATAAGTTAGATTTATATAATTAATTGATTATTTGTAATAAATTTAAATATTTAGCATTAAGAATATAATACCTACAATTTCGATAATAAATTTAGTAATTTAATCAATATTAGTAATATAGTTATTAACCTTTGATTTAAGATTATTTATATATTTTTATCAAATTATATTTCTTAATTTTTAAAGTTATAAAGATAAGTTATTTAATGGTATTAATATTATTTAATAATTAAAAGATATTAATAAGATTTTATATAAATATAAGGTTTTTGATTAGGATAAGATTAGAGAGATTTTATTATGGATAATTAATAAAGATATGTATAAGAAAGTTAAGATAATTATTAATAATATTTAATTATAAGTAAAGATTTAAACCGTTTTTAAATAGGAATTTATTACTTAAAATCTAATTTAATTTAAGTTTTATAAATCGAAATTATAAGATTTTGGTGACGGATATACTATTAAAAATCTTATTAAGATGACAGATTTAATCAAAAATTATTTAACGTTATTCTAAGAAATTAAAACTTTATTAACTTAAATTATTAATTTAAACGATTATATTGAAATAATTTTAAGATATATATATAATAGTATATTTAAAGATATCATCTATTATGTAAAGATATTATTAACTGCCTTTTAAATAATTTTATTTAGTAAAATTAAAAATATGGTATATAATTAAATTAATTAAGAAGTTAAATTAATAAGTTAATATTATAGTTAAAAGAAAGTTAAAATTAATAATTTAAAAGAAAATAATAATAATAATTAATTTTAACTAACGTTAGAATAATAACGCAAGAATAATCTTAATAATTAATTATAATTTAAGATCTTTTTGAAAAACGAAAAAATTAACGTACTTATAATTATTAACAGTTTAATAGAATATTTTAATACTATATAAATTAATATATAAAAAGTTATTAATAAATAAATTAAATAAAAATTAGTAATTATTAAAGAGATATTAAAACTATTTCTTTATATAATATCTTATAATAATTGAAATTATTATTTAAATCTATTTATAAAGATTAATTAAATCTAATTTTATAATTTATTATAATTATTTAACCTTATTATTGGTAAGATGGATCTAATTAAATAATTACCCTTTTATATAATTAATTATCTATTAAATATTTATTGATTTTATAATTTTTAAAGAAATAGATTTAAATGATATATAATATCTAATTATCTTATAATATATAATATAAAGATTAAAGGCTTTTTAATTTATAATTAATTATATAATATATATATCTTTAATAGTTAAAACAAGAATAATAAAATTTAATAAATAAATATTTTAAATTAAGTTTAATAAAATACTAAATAAAAAAAGAAATCTATTAAATTAATAATCTATTATTTTATATAAAATCAAAATATTAACGGTTTATAAATAAAATAAGTAACTAATTATTATATTATTAAGATTAAGAAAGAAATACCTAGATATATTTATTAAAAGCTAATTATAACTAATGTTATACTATTAAATTAATTAAATTTAACAAAATTACAAATTATAAATATTAACGTAGTAAGATTTAAAAATATTAATAATATATTTAATTAAAGATTTTTAATAAAATATAGATAGTTTAAAGAAATAATAAATAATAACAATATTATTTATATTAAAAATATTATTTAAAAAAAGTTAAATAATTAATTAAAAAACCTTTAAATTAATATTAATATTATTAAATAATAAAAAAAATCCAATAATAAGATTATTAAAATTAAATAATTAGATAAAACAGAATTAAAATAAAATAAAGTAATTAATTAACCTAAATTAAAGGAATTTATATTAATAAAAATCTCAAATATATATAATAAAAAAACTGCTAAATTTTGGAAAGGGAAATTTATTAAAAACGCCAAAAAATAATTCGATATTAATTGGGATAAGATAATTAAATTTATACCAAAATTTAATAAATTTATTTACCAAAAGTTTATTAAAAAATCTAAAAATTAAAACGTTATATTAAATTTAATTATTAAAATTATAAAAATTTAAATCTAAAAAGAAATAAATATAAATATTAATTTAATTAAAGAAATTAACTTATAATTAAAGTTATATCTTTTTATATTTGGAAATAATAATTAATTTGTTAAAGATTAATAAGTTAAAAAGTTAAATCTACTATTATTAAATAATTTAAATATTTATTTTAAATCTTATTTAAGATTAATTGTTAAAATTAGATTATAAAGAGATAAAAACCTAATTATAGAAGTAATTAATATAAAAGCTAAATTATTAATTATAATATAATTTTATATAAAATAATATAATCTATCTTTATAACGTAATAAAATAGTTTAAAAAGGCTTTAATTAACCAATTATTATATCAATATTAAAATATATTAAAAAATTTATATAATTAATTAATAAAAAATTACTTTTATCTATTTATATTATTAAAGATAAATATTATACTAATAAATTTATATTAAGATTAAATTTCATATTTTAATTATATATAAATATAACAGTTAAAAACGATAAGATATTTATAAAAGTTATAATATTTAGTTTAATATTAATTAAAATATCTTTATCTTTAAAAAATATGTTTAATTAAATTTTGAAAAATTTTATTAAACTATATTATATATAAGAAAATTAATAATTATTAATAATATAAACTTAATTAATAATATAATAAAACTTAATTTTATAAATATAAATTAATAAATTAAAGATATAACATATAAAACTTTTATTAAAATTAATATAATTACTTAAAATATAATAGAAAAGATATTACCCCTTTAATCTAAATTAAAATTTAATAGAATAATATAAAATATCTTAAATTTCATTAATTAATTAAAGATTTTATATAATATAATATTTAAATTAATAAAGTAAGTACTTTTTAATCAAAATTTTTAAAATAAATACCTATTTAAATTAAAAGAAAATAAAGAAATTAAAGCAATATTATTTAATAATTAATTCTTTAAACTTATATTAATTATTTTAAAAGACGTTTTTTAAAAGTTTAAAAAAAATTAAAAATAAGTTTAAAGATATACTATTAATTAAATAATTTACGTTAATATAATATATAAAAATAAATTTTAAAAAGTATAATTAATAAATAACGTTCTTCCAGACGGCTTAATATTATTTAGATTATTAAATTGGAAAAAGAAAATCTTTAAAGAAGTCTTAAAGAATATTGAAAATCCAAAGTTTTTTAAAATAAATGGCTTATATTAAAATATTATACTAAGATTTATTAAGGAATTATATAATATATATTTAATTTTTAAACAATTTAAAATATTAAAAATTAAATTATAAAATATAGAACTTATTAATTAAGAAAAAGAAATATTTATCAAAATATTATTCTATTAAAAGAAGGCTTTTATTTAAGATTTTAATAAATTTAGAAAAATTAAAAATAAGATTATACCTTTATATATTATAAAAATAATTTAATATAAGATATAATAAATATAAAATATTTCCATTTCTATATTTTTAAAAAAGAGAATAATCAAAATCTTATAAAATAGGATAAAGGTAAAGATTTTGGAAGAAAATTACAATTTTTATCGCAATACTTAATTTATTATTAAAAAGAAAAACAATAAATTATACTTAATTAATTTAATTATTAAATTTAACGCTTAAATAATTAAAAATATGTTTTTTCTTAAAGATTATAACATATTTATTAAAAAATTTACTATTTATATAATATTATTATATATAGATTTATTCTTAAGATATAATTATTTAAAATTATCTATATATAATCAAAATATAATAACTTTTACCACATCTATTAAACTTCTTAAATTTATAATAATTTTAATAAAAGCCATTAATTTAATTATTTACTTTTTAAGGGTTATAAATCGAATATTTTATAATTTAATTTTTAATATCTATAAATTATTCTTTAATAACGTTAATATAAAAGGATTTAATATTAAATATAATAATTAAAAATTTTATCCAAAAATATAACATTTTATATTTAAATATATTAAAAATGTAATAAAAATATTATTAAATTTTAAACTAACCAAAACTATTATAAATCTTAAAAAAATTAAATTTTATAAATTAATAATTAAAATAATGGGCTATATTTATAGATTAAATAAATATTTATTTAAAAAAATAAAAATTATAAAAATCTTTAAGTAAAATATATATAAAGATATTAATAAAATCTAATTATTCTTAAGCCTAATAGTATATTTTTATATTTAAATTAAAAATTATATTATTAAAACGTTTTTATTAATAAAATTATTAAAAAAAAGATAGCCTTTTATTTAAGAATCCTTATAAATATAATATATAATTAAGTTAAAGAAAATTTTAATAAATTTATTTTATTTAATTATAATCAACTATTTTTTAAATTAAATAATAATGTTAAAAATAAATATATCTAGTTTAGGATGGGGTATAGTATTAGGATAGCTTAATAATTAGGGAAATTTTAAACTTTTTCGATATAAATTTAAATTATGGAAAGGCTTGGAGTTAAAATATAATATTATAAAATAAAAATATTTTATAATTATAAAAATATTTTGCCGCCTTAAAAATTATTTTTATGAAATTAAATTTTTATTTAAAATTAACGTTAAAATTTTAATTTTTTAATTAAATAATAATTTTATTAATTTATTAAATATTATATTATTAAAATAGATTACGTATATTAAAATATTTAATTTTAAGATTAAATATATTATAAAAAAACGTAATATAATAGTTAATATTTTATTAAAAAAGTTTAATAGCTTATTTAATCTAAAAGATAAAAAATGGGAAAGAAATTTTAACAATTTTATAAATATCTAATTTAATATAATTATATTATATTCTATTAATTTAAAAATTTAAAATTATAAAAATGTCGATTTATAAAATAAATTATAACTTATAATATTTTATTTAATAAATAATTAAAACCTTAAATCTTAAAAAATTGTTTAATATCTAATAATATTAAGATTATTTAAATAATTATGGATAAATTAAGGAAAAAGAAATTAAAAAACTTATATTAGTTTTAAGATTAAAATTTTAGGATATATTATATTAAAAGGTATTTTTTAAAAAAAAGTTAATAAAAATTATTTAAATTATTATATTATTAATTATAAAATAATTAAAAAAAAATTTATTATAAATTTTTATATTTAATATAGATATAAAGGTTATAATTTAATATATTATTATATTTTAATTATATATTATTAAAAAAGAATATATAAATATGTTATTAACGTAATTAAAATATATGTTTAATATTAAAAAATAAATCTAAATAGGTTAATAAATAAAATAAAATATTTAAATTTAAATATTATTTTAATATATTAGATTTTTAATATATAATATATACCTAACAATTATAAATATAAAATAATTATGGAAGTTTAAGAATAGTTATTAAATTATTTAAAAGTTTTAATGTTAAAAGTAATAATATTAATAAATATGGTTAAGTTTTTAAAGGAAAAGATTATTTTATAATATAGATAATCTTTTAAGATTAAGGTAAATAAAAGTTTTAAATTTAAAGATTAGGTTATAAAAGCTTATTTAAAACTTAATATAAAAAGATAATAAAATTATCTTATTTCCTTTAAATATAAGGTTAAATTAAAATTAGATATAAATTAATTAAATTTAAATTAATAAAAATAATTAATAAAATTAATAAAAATTAAATTTAATATTTAAACGTTATAATATAGGTTAATAAAATAACGATTAAATTTAATAATTTTAGTTTTTATAAAATTATTTATAATTAAAGCCTAATTTTTTTTATTAAAATAACTATTTTATTATAAAGAATTTTAAATTGAAAAGAAGTTAAAATATTTAAAGATTTAATTGTTATAAAAATTTAAATAATTAAATAATAATTAATAAATATTAAATTTATTTCGAAAATTATTAACAAAAAACGATAAAAAATAGTTTAAAAGAATAATTAACGAAATGTTCATAAAATATAAAAAAAACTCCTAAAAATTAACGATTTAATATTTTTGTATAATATATCTTAATATATAAATATATCTTATAAATAATAATTATAATATAATTAATAAGGATTTTATATAATTAATAAAATTTTAAAAATAAATAAATATGTAATAAAAATCTTAAAAAAAAATAAAATATAAAGAAGTATAATTAGAAATAGGTTAAAATTATTTATATAAAATTATTAAAGATATTAAGAACTAATTAAGATTAATAAGGACGAATAGATTATTAGATTAATAATAAAAAATATTAATTAGGAAATTTTATTAATTCTTAAATTTATTATATCTAAATTTAAAAAAAATAATTATAAGAAAATTAAATAGTTTAATATTAAGGTTAAAATTAATATATTAATTAGAAAAAAAGAAAGATATAAAGATTATATTAACGTTAAATTTAAAGATATCTTATTTAAATTTTAAAAAAGAGAAATATATTATTATTTAATACGGATAAAAAAGTTAAATATTTAACCCAATTAAATTTTATTATTTTATAAGTTAATTATATAATAATAAAATAATATAAAATAAAATTTAATTAAAATATTATATTTATTTTTTATTATTTCTTATTAATAATTATTATTTTATATTATTTTTTAAAAATTTTTTATAATAAAGAATATTTAATATATATCTTTTTATATAATAAATTATTTAAAGTAAGATCTTTAATGATCGGGGGAATATAATCATTATAAACGCGAAAATAATAAAGATAACTATTCCGAAAAAAATATTATTCAATTATAAATAAATAATTACCATAATTGTTATTAAATCGACCCAATATTAATCAACATCCAAAAAACAGCTACATACTAATATAAGTTAAGGATTTAAAAAATTTAAAATACCTTTTACACATATAATAAAGAATTTTATTTAAATAATTAAACGTTTAAATAATAAGCCTTTTAACACGTTAAAAATCTTATAATTAAGTTATAATTTAACTAATTAAATTATTTTAATAAATATTTATATATAATAAAAAAAGTTTATTAATATCCTAATCTTCTAAAAAAGAGGTATAAAGATTAGCCGTTTTTAATAATATTTAGAATTATTTATTAATAATTAATTAATAAAGATATCGACTATCTATTATACTATTAAGGAACTTAATATTTAGACGTTTAAATAATTATTAAATATTAATTATTAATTTTAAATTATAATTATAGTTAAAGAATATTTATAAGTTTATAAATAAAAAACTGCAAATCTTTTATATAATTAAATATTTACCAATATTTTATTATTTAATGCCTATTAAAACTTTAATTAAATTATATTAAAACTTTAATATTAAAAAAAAAATTAAATATAAACATATTATTATTATTATTATAATTACTATTAATATTATTATTAACGCTATTAAATAAATTAAATATTAAATTATAAAATAAAGAAAAAATCCTAAAAGATAATATAAGGACTTTAAATATATTATTATTAATTAGAATAAATTAAGATATTATAAAGATATTTATATAATAAAAAATATTAATAATAATATTATATTATTAAATAATAATTATTTAAATAAGGTATTATTAATTTAATAACGTAACGTTGAAAAATAAAGTTAAATTAATTAAAAGTCTAAAAAATAAGATTAAAATAAATAAAATATTTAAAAAATTTATATAAAATAAGGAAAAAGTATAAAAATTATTTAAAAAGGAAAAAAAAGAAGAAGAAAGAAATAATTTACATAATTTATAAATTTTATAAAAGAGATTTTTATTAAAAAGTTATAAATAGGTGCACGTATATACATATCTCTAAATTTATCATTTAATTAATTGGGATTTCTTAATTAATAAAATAGTAAATTTTAACAAATAATTATAAAAGAATTATTATATACCAAAATTTCTAATATTAATTTTTCCCTTTTATAATAATATTTAATTATATTTTATTTTCTTAATTATTTTAATATTTATTATCATATATATTTAGATACCTTATATTTCTTTTAATTGCTATTATTAATTATTTTTATAATATTTATATAATATTTTTTCTTTTTTATTTATTATTATAGTTATATCGTTTTTATTAAAAATTAAAATAAACAAATAATAATAATAAGCATATAATAATATATATAAACTTAAAAAAGTTATTTATAAATAGGAAATATTTAATTGTAAAGATTATATTAATATAAGCTTTTAATATATAATTATAATTAATAGGATTATATCTTTAAATAATTAATATAATAATTTATTCAATATTTAAACATTACCCCCAAAAATCAATAAAATTAAATAAAATAATAAAATATTTCTAAAATTGATTTATATTTTTTAATTATATAAAAAGAAACAACAATTATTTATTAAATAAATTTTAATCTTATAAAAATTAATAATGTTAAATATATTTAATTAAATAATTAATTATAAACTATTATTAATCTAGATGTTTAAATATAATATTATAAGAAATTTTAGTTTTAAGATAAAGATAATTTTAAAAATATTAACAAAAATTATAGCTTTTTTAATATATATAAATTTATTTAATTTGAAAAAAGAAAAAGATATAATAAGTAAAATATATCATTTCTTATTTATTATTTATATTTTTAAATAAAAGTATATTTACATATTTAATATAATTAGTAATAAATTTTAATAATAAATTAATCAAACAATTTAATAACTAATTAATATATTTAAAAAATGAAACGTTAATTAAAAGCTTAAAAAAAAATTAATTTTATTTAATTTAATAAGTTAATTAAATAGATGGTTTTATAAATATTGGTACGGCTTAATGTTATATTTAATTATGAAAAAATCGGAAATATTATTTAATATGATTAGGTATAAAAAAGATTTATATATTATATTTAAAGAATATATGGATATTATTTTAATATATATTAACATTAAAATAATTAATAAACCAATTAATATAATAAAGTTATTAATAATATTATTAATAAGAAGATCTAAACATATATCTTATTTTAAGATTTTATTTATTAAAATTATAGCCCTATTATTAAAGAAGATATTAATAAGATCCCCAAAAATACCTAGTATTCTAAAACATACAAAAGAGCCATTAAATAGTAATAGTAATATCTTTATAAAAGATTTTTGGATTTTAATAGATTTGGATAATTGCTATTTATATAATCTTAGCCTTTATAAAATTAATTAGTATAAATATGGCTAAATTATATTATATCAATAGCTTATTAATATTTTTAAAGATATTACTAGGCGTTTTTAACCAAATTTTTTAAAAAATTAACCCGATTAAAATAAATATAACCAAATTATTAAATATATGGTATTTAAATCTAAAAAAGTCGTTAATTAAACAATAAATTATGTTTAGTGTATAGAAATTAGGGTTAAAAAATATATTAAAGTTATTAAATTTAAAAAATTAAATAAAAAATTAGATATAAATTTAAATAATGTATAAATAAAGATAATAAAAGGATATTTTAATTAATTATTATTACGTTAATTTACGGTTTTTTTTATTAAAATTACCTTACTATTATTAATATTATTAATTTTAAAAAATATTAAACTAAAACTATGTTATAAGGGTATTATAGGGTAATATTATATAACCTTTTTTAACATAGATTTTTATAAGATCTTATTTTATATATTCTTTTTAATTAAATTATTAAAAAATATCTAATAATATCTTTTCTTAGCTATATAATTAAATTCTAATCTTAATTATTACCGTTTTTTAATAAGTTATTATTATTTATAATCTTTTATTTTAATTATGTTATTTAAAATTTTTATTTTTTAATTAGTCTATTATAAATCTTATAAAAAATATAATGCCATTATTAGCTATTTTAGGTCTATTCTTAGATCTAGGTAGTTAAAGTAATGAGCCATACTTTTTAGGAGACATAGCTCCTGTTCAATATTACGTTATTATTAAACGTTTATTATAATTAACGTGTTATAATTAATATTTACACCTTATAATTATATTTTAATTAATTTAATAGTTATTTTTAATTTAAAATATATAAACTATTTAAATAATAATATTAATAATTATTTAATATATAAAGATTATTTATTAATTAATTAATTCGATTCATTTAATTAATTTTAATTAATTTTAATTAATTTTAATTAATATTATTATAAATTACACAATTTAAAAATATTTAAAAATCTTTTAAAAAAGTATGCCGAAATTTAATTAATTTAAAAATTATATAGTTTAAAAAGTACATCTTTTTCAACGATTTTAAATATTTAATTTAAAGTCACTTAAAATAATATTTAATATATATAAATATCCCATTTGAAAAATTATATTTATAAAAAAACCTTTATTAACTTAAATATACATTAATTAAGTTTAGCAATAACTTATAATTTAAAAACATTTATATATTTATTTTAATATTTAAACTAAAATTTATAAACAGTAAATTACGTTTACTCACGCTTTACTTACGTTACGAAACGCTTGGTCCATGCGTTTATATTTGTAAATTTCTAATAAAATATTTTATAAATTTTAATTTAAACTTATAACAAATAAAATCGATTTAAATAAAAATAATAACGTTAAAACTTTTTAATATTAATATTATTAAATTTTTATTAATAAATACGTACGTATAATAAAAGTAATAAAAGAAATTAAAAATAATAAATAAAATAATTAAGTAAAATTAATATATATTAATATATTAATTTTACTTAATTATTATTATTTATTATTATTACACTTATGTTATTATTTTTATTTTATATATGTATTTATTAATGTTAATTAATATTATTAAATATTAGTAATATAAATTAATAAAATTAAAAATATTATTATTACAGTAATTTAGAAAGATTTTATCGTAATAACATACGTAATAATTAACATTTAATTTTTTATAAAATATCTTTTTTTAACTTATAATAAATTACTTTTTATTACAGTTATTTAACCTTTTTAAATTATTATCTTTCCATAATAATACAAATATATCCTTTTTAATATTATTATCTTTTATAATAGTTATATATTTTATAATATTTTAAAACTTTTCTATCGGAAATTTAATTTAAATATAAATTTAAAATTTAAATTATAATTTAATTATTTTAAAACATATAAATAAATTATAAATATTATTAACATATCTCTTTTTAATTATATTATAATATTTAGTTAATTATTTAATTATATAATAATAAAATTTATCTCAAGTGACTTTAGATTAAATATTTGGAATTGTTTAGGAGGATGTACCTCCCTTAACCATATAATTTTTAAATTAATCAAATTCCGGCATACCTTTTTAAAAGATTTTTAAATATTTAGTTTAAGGTAATTTAAAACATTTTTAAGTTGTATAGTTTATAATAATATTAATTAAGATATTTAAATTATTTAATTAAATTAATTAATAAATAATTTTTATATATTAAATTATTATTAATATTATTATTAAAATAGTTTATAGGTTTTAAACTAAAAATAATTATTAAATTAATTAAAATATTAATTATAACGTTAGTTATAATATGTAAACTTTAATTACAACGCGTTAATTTCAATAGATATTATAATTTAATATATAATAACGTAATATTATATAAAATTAAAAAAAAAAAAAGTTAAAAAGGTTAAATTATTAAATAATTAACTTTAAATTTTAATTCTTACTTAATTATTAATATAAGCGTATAAATATAAACATGTTATATTTATATTATTTATTAAAATTATTATTTATTTAAATATTTGTAAACGTTAAAATTTACAATATAATAACGTAACATTATTTAAAGATATAAAAAAGGTAAAAAAATAAAAAAAACTATCTTACTATTTCCAAATCATTTAAAATTTTCTTTTAACGTTATTATTAATATAAACGTATAAATATAAACGTATATAATATATTATTAAAACTATTTTATATTTTCAAACGTTAAAACTTATAATATTATAATATAATATTATATAAATATAAAAAAAGGTTTAAAGAGTTTAAATAATTAAATAATTAATCTTAAATTATATTTTTTTATTTTATTATTACTGTAAATATGTAAATATAAACATTAAATATTATTTTAAAACTATTCCGTATTTTTTAACGTTAAAGTTTATAATATTATAACATAATTCTTTATAAATATATAAAAAACTTAAGAAAAAAAAATATAATATTAACTTTAAATTATAAAAAAAAAAAGCTATTTTTAACGTTACTATTATTATTTAAATAATTATTAATATAGTATTTAAAATTTAATTAAAAATATAGTATTTAATTTAATTTAATTTATTAAAAATTTAAATTAAAATTTATAAAATACTTTATTAAAAACTTATAAATATAAACGTATAAATTAATTATTTTAATAAACTTCAATTAATGTTCGAAAAATAGCGGGTTACGCCCGCCATTTTCCCCGTTTTTGTTAGCGCTATAAGCGTTATTTAATGCTTGGTTTATGTATTTATATTTATAAAACTTTATTAAAAGATTTCTCGAAATTTAATTTAAAACATTATTACATTAAAAAACTTTTATATATTAAATTTTATATAATATTAAAGTTAATATTAAGTTTAAAATTAATTAATATATTATAATAATATATAAAATAGTTTTAATTAAAATAATTTAAAGTTAATAATTTATTTAATTTATTTTTTTAACTTTTTTATATATTTATACGGTTTTATATTTTTATATTTTAAGTTAAAATGTTAAAAATGTTTATTAATAAAAATTTTTAATATTATAATTAACGTTATGATTAAGGTTATAATTAATATTGTAATTAATTAATATAATTAATTAATAACGTATAAAAATATTTTTTATTTTATTTTTAATGTAAAATAACCTAGCTTAGCTTAGGTAATTAGCGCTAGTCGCTAGCTATAAAAATCTCTAAGATAAATTAGCTATTTTAAAGATTCTTTCTAATTTAAGCTTTTATCATTAAGAATATCACTATAAGCCTATTATTTTAATAGTTCCATTTCTTTACAACCTTTTATTTATTTAAAATTATATTAGCCTTTTTTGGCAAATACATTTCTTTACTATTCATCCAATCGTATTAACCCATTAGTAAATACAATTTTATAAATAAAACGATTTTATAAATAATATAATATTCCTATAAATTTTAATTAAAAAGATAAGTATAATAAATAAGTATATTAGCTTTTTATATTTATTACATTTAAAAAGAACTTTTTTAAGAAAACAATTGTTCATAAATGATTCATTTATAAGATTTATAATCCTTTTATCCCTCTTTATAAGAAAATTTTTACCCTTTTTTATAAAAAAGTTTAATTTAAAACTTTAAATGTTAACCGATAAAAATATAGCTAATTATTGTAAAATAACCGCCTTTTTTAATAAATATAATAAATTACCTTAATTACGAAAATTTTTTCAATAAAAGATTTATATAATTGTTTTTATTATTTTTTTATCCCTTAAAATTAAAACTTAATATTAAATATCTCCATTATTTTTAAAATTAATAGTTAAAGTTTAAAATTAAAAATTAAAGTTATATCCTAATAAATAGATTGTTAATTTATTTTAAATAAAAAAATATATTAAAAACGTAAACGTTTATATTTTTTTTATTTAAAAGGGAAGTTTTAGTATAAAAATATTAAGTTTAATTATATTTTAAAAACTTAAAAATCTTTTAAACCCTTAAGTTCTAAAAATTAAATAAATTATTTATTATTACGTAAAGCCTATACCAATTAATCGGGATAAATAATTATTAAATTAAATTAATTATCTTAACTTTTTTAAAGATTATATTTATATTTTATTTTTAAAACAAGTTTTAAACTAATTAATAAATAAAGGAAAGGTTATGAAATATCTTCTTTTAAACAAATCTTCTAATTTATTTCTTATTTAATTAATCTTAATAGAACTTTAATTAATAAATTATAAAACTTTAATAAACCTTTAAATTCCAACAAACCTTTAAACTCTAATAAATCTTTAGATTTTAACAAACCTTTAAACTCCAATAAACCCTTAAAATTTAACAAACCCTTAAACTCTAACAAACCCCCATACCCTAATATAAAATCCACTTAAATATTTAAACTTTAAATTTTTATAAATATTTTATAGTTTAGAAATCAATTACTAAAATAAAATAAATAAAACCATAAAATAATAAATTTAAAATATTATTATAACAATATAAATTGTTTTTAATAATAAATCAATACAAAAATTATTATAAAATATTGATAATATAATTAAATTTATAATATAATAAAATATAAATAATAGTAGGTTAAATAAATAGAAATTATATTATATTAATTATTTTTATCCAAATATTTTACAATTTTACAGTATAAGAAATTGCGTAATAATTTTCGGTAACGTTTATTAAAAAAACGTTTATTTATTCGCAAATTTTATATAAATAACTACCTAAAATAACGCCAAAAAATAATTATTTTATGGAAATGTTTAAATATAATAAATAATCCATTTTATAAAAGAATAAAAAGTTATTATAATAATTAATTTATAATATATCTTAAACTTTATTATTAAGAAGTTTAAAATTAATTTTATAAACGTTTAAATTATAATATAGGCAATAATTTATAACCAAATTTATTTAATCGAAAATATATTTATTATAATTTAAATAATAGAGTTATTATAAAAGGTTAAAGTTTATAAATTTATTATATATATATAATAAATATTATAATTATATAATTTTATATATTTTAAACTATAAATTTTAATTTATAAATTTAATAAAGATATAATTTTGGATAATTATTTTATTTATTTTAAAAAAAAGTAAAAAGTTTATTATAATTATATTATTATAAAAAGATTATATATTAATAAATTTATTATTATAATATTTAATATATTAATTTTATTTATTATCTTTATTAATTTGGTTTTATTAATGGTATTAAAAGATATATAAAAAATTATTATTAATATAGCTTATATTGGATAATATAAAAATATTAATTGGAACGAATATTTAAAATATTTAAATAGATTATTTATCCAAAGAAGTTATAAAGGATGCGGTTAAGGCTTTAATTAAAAATATAAAAGAATATTTTGGAAATTATAAGAATTTGGTTAATTTAATTAATTTAATTAAGGCCAAGGTTAAAAATATAGTTATAGTTGAAGCTAAGAATTTAGTTTAAGCTATTATTATTAAAAATAACGTTTTTATAAACGTTTTTATTAATAATAGGTTTGATTTAGTTAATTTATTAACAAATATTTTGATATTTAAGATAAAATATTTTTAAATATAGACGATTTTTAAAAAAAGGAATATAAATAAGAAATAATTTTATAAGGATATATTATAATAAAAGAAGTAATTGAAAAAGATTACGAGGAAGTATATGTAAAAATTAATAATTAAGAGGAAAAAGGTTAGGAAAAAATTAATAATATTAATATTTATTTTATATATTTATTTTATAAATAATTAATAATATTTTTTAACAAAGATGTAATTAAATATATTATTGATAAAATTATTAAAAATATAATATGTTATATTTGTTATAATAAATTTTAAGATAAAATAACCTTTTTTATATATAATTTATTTAAAGTATGCGAAAAAATAGAAGAATTTAAGATTTTAGAAGATTATTAAATATGTAATTATATAGAAGAAATATTTATAGTAAATAATATCTTTAATATTATTATGGTATAATTAAAACTAAGCGTAATATAAGAGTATAGTTTTATAGTATATATATATCTTTAAATAAAAATTATATTAAAAAATAATATTAAAATAATAATTATTTATATAAATATAGGATATTTTAATATTTTAATTAACCAATTATAGTTAAAAGAATACGCCTTTAAAATATAAATTGTAAATATAAACGTTATAATAATAAAAAATATTATAAAATATATATTATTTATATAGTAAATAATATTTATTTTAAAAATTAAAAAAATATAATTTAATAATTATATAATAAAAATTTTTATAATTTAAACTTTAATTATAAATGATAATTTATAACCTAACCTTTTATTTAAAATCCCTTTTTTATATAAATATATAATTAATATATATTATAATAATTAAATTATAGTATTTAAATCTTATAATAGAATAATTGCCTTTATATTAATTATAAAAAAATAAAATATTATTTATTGGTAAACTTTAACCTTAATTAATATTATCATCCTATTAAAGATTATAATATAAATGTTAATATTTTATATAAATTTATTTATTATAAATTTTAAAGGTTTTAATAAAGATTATCTTTTTATTATTAAGATAAATGGATTTTTAGGAATATTTATATTACCCAAAATATCTAAAACTATACCTTTCCTAAATTTTATAAATAAACTTATTTATATTAAACAGAAATAAAAATTAAATTATATAAAAAATTATTAATATGAAGGGTATATAGTTATTATTTAAGAAAAGGTATTATTTATATAAACAACTGCAATAGTAATCGAGAATATAATAGAAGATTTTTAGCTATTTATAAAATTTAATTTAATAAATAGAATAATAAAAATATTAAATTTATTTAAAAAAATATTAAAAAATGTTTAGTTTATTATATAAGGTAATAAAGATAAAATGGAAATAATTTTTTTATTAAACGTCTAATAGCTAAAAGATATACTATTTATTAAAACGAAAAAAGGCGCGTATATATATCTTTAAGATTTTTATAATAATTTTTTAAAATAAATTAATTAATTTGTAAATAAATATAAAATTGAGAATTAATTTAGATTTATTAATATAATAAATAATAAAAAAATAAAAATTTATTTAGTAAAAAGATGGTAAAACTAAATTTAATTATTAATTAAAATATATAAATTGGGTATTAAAAAATAGAAGATGGTAAATAAAATATTTAATAATATATATAAAAATGGTAAAATAAAATATATGAAATAGTTATTATTTTTTAGATACCTTATTTTTATTATATATTATATGTTTAATGGCGTATGTAAAGGGTGAATAATTATTAATCTTTATTTTTTAAATAAATTTATTATATCGAATATATATTTTTTACTTATATAAAAAAATATAATTAATAAAATAAAAGGATGTTTATATATTATAATTATAAACGGTTTTAAATTTTTCCACTAATTATTAATTTGGTTAGGTTATTATAATTAAATAATAATTATATTATTTAAAGGATTTAAAATATTAAACGTTATTTTAATAGGTTTTAAAAATAACGCCGGATATATATAATATTATATAAATCAAAAATTAGAACTATATAAAAACTTTTGCATAATATATATTAATAATATAATTATTTTTTTTAAAATAGTTAAAAAGTATTTAAAATATTTGGAATTAATTTTTAAATTATTTTAAAAATTAAATCTAATTATTAAATTAAAGAAATTCTTTATTAGATATTTAATTATTAAATTATTAGGTTATATTGTAAACAGTTTAAATGTTTTTTTATTTATAAACCGAGTTAAAACTTTCTAAAAAATCGAAATGTTTATAATTTTGGCAATATTAAAGATATATATTAATTTATTAAATTTTTTAAAGAAATTTATACCTTGATATTAATAGAAATTAATATTTTTATAAAAATAAAAAATTAATTTTATAATTTAAAAATAAATAATTAAAGGTATATTTAAAATAGTAATTGGAAAGAAGAAATGGATAAAATTAGTAAAATTTATATTTATTTAAAATAAGAAGTAAAGTTTTAATATTATTTAAAAAAATTTAATTTTATTTATATATTTAATTTATTAAAATAAAATTAAAATTAATTTCTTAAAATTAAACGTAATTTAAAAAAAAAGTTTTGAAATTATGTTTTTCTATAGTAATAATAGATAGGACGGAATATAATTAGTTATTAATTTTATTAAATTAATTTTATTCCTTAATAAAGTTTTAATAAAAATCGAATAACGATATTAAATTATTAAATTAAAAATGGTAAGATTAGTTTAAGTATATAGAAATTTATAAATATATATATAATTTTATATTTACGAAGTTATTATTTTAATAAATTATAAAATTATAAAAAAAATAGTTAAATAGTTTATATTATGTTTAATAGATTTGGTTAAATTAAATTTTTGTTTAATAGTAACTTTAATATATTTATCTTAATTTTATTTAAATATTTAATATATATTTAAATAAATTAACCTAATATTTAACGTTTTATTTAAATTATTTATAATAAATAATTTAAATAATTGGAATAAAAAAAACTAAAAAAATAAAAGTAAATTAAATAATATAGTAAATAATTTTAGATATATTATTAAAATAATAGTAAATTTAGAAAAAAAATTCTGCGATTAAATTCGAAACGGATATGTTAAAAATTGCGGTTTGTTAAAAATTATTAGAAAATTAAAAAAAAAAGAAAATAAAAACCTATTTGTTAATAATTTCTAATATATCTTTAACGAAAATAGAATACTTTATATTTTTAATAAAGACAGTTAATAAAGATTATATATACCAAAATTTTATATATAATATTTCTTTTAAATAATATATAATATTAAATATTATTTTAAACTAAAAAAAATGGTATATAATTTAGATAGATTTAGTATAAGATGTTTTATAATTAAATTGATATAATATTTAATATATTATTTAAAATGTTAAATAATATAAATTAACCGACAAAAAATTTTAAAAAAATTAAAGTTTATAAATAAATTAATAATACTATTTTATATGATTATAATAAATTTTATAATAATTTTATTGAAGGTATTTATAAAAAATATATTTTGGTAATAAAATAAATTTTAAAATTTTAACGTAATAATAATAGTAATATGTAAATTTAATAAAAAATATTTATTAATATTAAAATATATTAAATATATAATAAATAATTAAGTAAAAATGTTATATATATTATTATTTTTAACAAATTAGGGTTTATTAATAAAAATTATTTTGGATAGAAACTTGAAATTTATATTTAAATTATAGTAAATATTATAGAAGAATTATAAAATAATACTGGCGGTTTCTATAAGTTATTATTTATAAATAAATAGCCAAAATAAACGCCAAAATTAAGATGTAAAGATAGTTATGCGATTTTATATAATTATAAAATTAAATATAGTATAAATAAAGATAATATTAACTTTACAATATAATTTAAATAATTTAAAATTATTAATTTTAAATTAATTATTAAATAAAATTGTTTTTAAATTTAAAGTATAATTATTTTTATTAATTTTAAAAATCTTTAAAAAAATTTTTAATTTTAAAATTTAACGGAATTTATATTAATAAAAAGTAAGAATAATAATTAATTATGCTATTATTAACGTAAAGATATGGTATAATTAAAAACGGAACCTTAAATTTTTTAAAATAGGGAAAAAAATATATTTATATTTATATAAAAGATATTATTTATTAGGAAAATTTAAAAAAAAATAGTTTTAATAAAAAATTAAATTATTTATTGTTTTAAAGAAAGTTAGTAATTTAATATATAAATTAAATTTCTTTTATTATTAGTAAATATATTGCGTAGTTTTTATTGCTTATTTAATATTAATTTTTGTAGGTGTTGATTTATTTGGTAGAAAAAAATTAAAATTTAAAAAAGTATTTATTGAAAGAAATATTGAAGATTTGTTATTTTTTAAAATATAGAATTTTCTAAAATAATAAATAAATAAAATAGGTGGAAAATTAATTTTAGAATATTTAATTTAGTAAAAAAAATATAGATTAAAAAACGATTAATAAAATTTTTTAAAATTGTTAATATAAAATGTTATAAAATTGGTGGAAATTTTTGATAAGAAATATTTATAAATAAATATTTAAATATATAAAAATAGTAAGATTGTTAAATTGTAAAAAAAGTTGGAAATATAATTTAATTTAAAAATAATATGTATATTAATAAAATATAACGTATTTTGTTAATAAACGAATCTTAATAATAAAGTATTAATTAGGCAATTATTATTTAGGCAATTATATTTTAATATTTTAAATAATAATAATATTTTAATAATAAATAAATAAATAATTTTATTTATAATAGTTTTTTTTAATTTATATAATATAAATATTTATTTCAAAAAAATAATAGTATATTTAATATTTTTATATTTTTATTTTAATAAATATAAATTTTTTATATCTTGTTATTTTTATGAAATAATAAAATTTTTCTTATTTTTATAAAGTAATAGTAAATAAAATAATTATTAAATAAAAATTTGCGTTAGTAAAAATTTTAAAAAAAGATTAAAATTACGGTAAATTTATTAAAATAATACGAAATAAATAGGAGGAAGAAGATTTTTAAATTTATAATATTAAATAAATTTACGTTATAGTATAGTAAGTAGTATGGAAATTAGCTATAAAAGACTTAAAATTTAATAAAATTTATAATATTAATTATTTAAAAAATAATAACGCGTTTTTAATTAATAAAATAATAATTTTTAAATAATATTAAACGGAAATTTTTATAATATATAAATTGTAAAATGGCTATAATTTTAATAAGGTTATTAAATATCTTATATAAATTAAACTTAATTAATAATTGTTTAAAATATAATTATATAATTATATATATAAAGCTTTAAAAATAATTAAAAGTTACTGTAAATAAATAGGCTATAGATTTAAAGGTATAATAATTTTTAAAATATTTAAAAAAAACGTTATTAAAATATTATAAATTTACGAAAATGGATAAAAATGGGGTTTTGAAATGTTATTTATTAAAATCGAATATTTTTTAAAAATAATTAGTTTTATTTAATTAATTTTTATAAAATTATATAAAATTTTAAAATTTTAATTAAATTATTATTAAACTATAATAAAAGTATAATTTAATAAATAAAAAGATATTTTATAAAAGGCATAATAAAATAAATTAAAAAAAAGTTTAAATTGAAGTTTTAAAGGAAGATTTTGAAGATAAAGATAACTTTAATAAGGTAGAAGATTTAAATAAAGTAAAAAATTTCGAAATAAATAATCTTATAAAAGATTTTAATAAAAATCTTGTAGAAAATTTTGTAAAAAATATTAATAAAGTAAAAAATTTTAATAATGTTAAAGATTTTGACGATGTTGAATATCTTAACGATTTTGATAATCTTAAAAAATAGGATAATGAAGAATTTAAATCTAAAACTGAAATTGAAGCTAAAATTAAAATTAAAAACCTGAATATAATGTAGATTTTAAATATGGTAAACGAAAAAAATGATTTAAATGTATAAAAGTTTGTTATTTTAAAGAAGAAGTTGCCATTTATTGTAAAGAAGAAAAATATAATAAAGGTAATAAAAGTTAGTTTAATATTTAATGTTTTTAAAACGTTTCTTATGTAGAAAAAGCCTTTTGTAAAGATATTTAATATATTAAAAATATTAATTTCAATAAAGGCATTTATCGGCTTGAAGACATTTATCGGTTAAAAGGTATTTATCGGTTAGAAGGTATTTATTAATTAGAAGATATTTACCGGTTAAAAGATATTTATTGGTTAGAAAATATTTATTGGTTAAAAGATATTTATTAGTTAGAAGATATTTATTGGTTAAAAAGTATTAATAGGTTTAAAAATATTTACTATTTTAAAAGTTGTTGGTTTGAAAGTATTGACAATTTTAAAAGTATTTTAAAAAATATTTATTTCGAAGATGCCTATTTTATAAAGAATATTTATTTCGATTACTGTTTTTAAAATAAACGATATGGAGATTTAAATAATGAAAAAATAAATAGAAAAAATAAAGGTTTTTTTTAAATTTATAATTAAATTAATAAGTAAGGATATATAGAATTTAAAAGATTTAATAAAAACGTTAAAAAATAATAAAGAAAATATAATAGTTTTTACAAAAGTAGTAATAAAGATGACGGAAGGGGTTATATTATTATATAAGGTAAAGTTTTATTTAAATATATTTATTTTGATAAAGTTAAAATCTTAACCTTAGAATTTTTTAAAAAAAGGCATTTTGTAAAACGTTTTAAAAAGTTTAATAAAACGATTTAAAGGATAAAAAAGGCCTATTAAAGTAAAGCGCGTTAAATATTCTTAAGGAGATGATATTAAAAATAAAGCGAAGATGCCTTAAATTTTTTTGAAAAAGGGATAATGTAAGATAGCCTAGTTTAGTTTAGGTAATTGGCGCTAATTACTAACTATAAAAATCTTTAAAATAAATTAGCTATTTTAAAGATTTTTTCTAATTTAAGCTTTTATCATTAGGAATATTACTATAAGCTTATCATTTAATTTAATAATAAAATTATTATATAAACTTTTCTAACTTTTTATATATTTATGAAATATTACGCAATTATATTAAATTTTATTTATTATATTATATATTATAACGTATTTTGCAACGCGTATTGTAATGTGTGTTATAATACGTATTATAGTTAGTTTTAACTTGCTTTAAAAGTATATTTAATCGATAAATTTAATGATAAAGTTAATAATTATTATATAATTAAATAATTATTTATAATATTATTGTTTTAATAATGTTATTAATGATGTTATTAATGATAATGTTAATAATAATATTTTTTATTGTATAAGATATTTTTATTAAAGAATATTTTATAGTGATTTAAAACTATAGTTTAAAGTCATTTAAAATAATAAACTAAACGTTCCGTGGCGTAGGTAAAGCACGGGTAAGCGTAACCCGCTATCCATAAATTTTAACTTAAACATTAAAATAAAATAAAATATAAAATTATTAATTTTAAAATAATTATTATTATATAAAAAGTAATTTAAATATTATTTACTATTTTAAATTTTAAAAATGTTAATTTAAATTAATTTAATATATATTTATTTAAAGATGTTTCAAATAAATTAAAAAATATTTTAAAAAGTTTATATTAAATAATTTAAATAATTTATTAAAATAAATGTAATTCACATTATAAATTATATCAATATAATAAGGTATATATATAGTTAAATATAATATTAATTATTTTAAAACATTTATTAATTTAATATTAATATATAAATTATTAATATAAAATTTTATAAAATTAATTTTTATAAAATTTAAATAATTAAATATATAAATATAGAAAATATTAATTTATAAAATTAAAAAAGAAATTTTATTTTAATTTATGTATAATTATAATGATATTATAATAATAATTGATAATTTATAATTTATAATTTATAAACGTTAATATATTTAATAATATATTTAAAATAAACTTTTATTTTTAATATTAGTTTTATTAAAATTATTTTATTTTATCCTTAATATACGTTACGTATTTTATAAATAATATTAATCTTTTTCTTATATTAAATATTCTTTTATTAATTTTTAACATTTTATTAATTATTTTATAATTAAAACCTATTCTTTATTTTTTGTTTTAATTATAAGTTTTATTTTAAAATTTATATTTTAGTTTTTTATATAATATAATTAAATTAAAATAATATTTAAATATTAAATAACTTTCCATTTTCCTTTTTAATTTTATAAAAGTTATTTAACCGCTTTAAATTCTTTTTTTACATAATACTTTCTTTAATATTTTATTATATTAAAAATATAATAATATATAAAATTAATTTATATCTTTTATTGTAAAAAATATATTTAAAGTTTTAAACCGTTGTTAGATTATTTATATATAACCTCGGTAATTTTCTTGTAAATATAAAATTAAATTGTAAAAATTAATTTATAAAAAGTTATAATTTTTCTTTTTAAACGGTTTTACCGTTTTTATTAATAAATAATTTATTATAACATCTTTTTAATATAAAATTTTAATAAAATAAATTTTTGAATTATTATAAATTATTTGAAAAAGATTTAAAACAATAAAAATAATTATATGAATAAAATATATAATATTTTTAAAATATATTTTAATTTTTTTTTAAATATTTGTTATATAGTACATATTTTATCAATATATATTTGGTTATAAAATAATATTTTAATATAAAATAAAATAAGATATAATATTATTATAATTGGATAATTATTATCTATTTTAATGTTAAAATTAAAGAAAGAAATAAAAGTAAATTTAATTTAAAAGTATTTTAAATTATATTTAATAAATTATTATTATATTAATAAATTTTTAAAAAAGATTTTAAAAGAAGATAATAATTTATTGTTGTTATTTATTAAGTATGTTACATAATTTATAATTAATAAAAATAGTAATCATAAATACAATTAATATTATATTAATTAATAATATTATTATAATAATAAAGGTAAAAAATATTAAATATAAAAATCGATATAAAATAGGAAATATTATTATCAAGTTTATAAAAAGGAAAGTTATTAATTTATAAAATAGTTTAAAGGAGAATAAAAAATATAAAAATAAAATAAAAAACGCAAAATAAATAAAGTAAAAAGAAATATACGGTATTTTTAATAAATTATAAAAAAATTAATAAAAAGAATATAAAATTTAAAAAAGAAAATAATAAATTTATGATTAATAATAATAAATTAACAATTGTATGATATTTAATAGTAATATATTTAATAAATTGAACCTTTTAAAAATAAGTTATTTTTAAATAAATATATTTTAATAAAATTAAAAGTAATATTATATTTATTTTAAATTAATATATAAAAAATATATTTTAAAAGAATATTTTAAATATTAGTATAATAAAAATATTTATTATGGAAAAGAGGTAATTTTAGGTATTTACATAAAAATCTTTTTAAATAAAATATAAAGGTAAATAATAGTTAAATTAAAAAAATAAATATTTAATTTGGTAATGGTTTTATGATTAAATTATTAAGAATAATTATAGTTAATATTTTATTTAAATCGGTTGACTTTTATATAATAGAATTAAATATTTTATTTTTATTCTATTTTAAAAATATAAATAGATTAAGAATTTATTTAAATAATGTTATTAATTAGTTAACTTATTAAAATAAAATCATAATTATAATTAAATGTAAATGGGAATATTTTTAATTTTATATTAATAATATAATTTATTTTATAAAAGTAGAATTATACTAAATTTATATTTATTTTAATTATTTATTAATAAATAAGTTATATAATTTATTAATGAAATTTAAATATAATATTAAAATTAAGAAGATTAAAAAGATTAAAAAATTAATAAATTTTATGATTATTATTAAGTTAAAAATAAAATATTTGAATAATTTAATTTTGATTTTAAAGATTTAAATATAAATTTTAATTATAAAATAATTATTAATATTTTACATTTTAATAATAGATTGATGTTATATATGGTTGATATTACGATAAAGTTTTAAATTATTTTTATAATAAAAATATGGGAAATGTTTAAGTAATATTAAATTAATATATATAGAAATCTTTTAAATATTATTATTTTTAATGTGGATATTAATTTTAATAGTTTTAAGTTTAAGAATAAGGTATGATTTATTAAAGTTATGTATAAATAAACTTTTATAAAAATATATTGGTTAATTGGTAAGATTAAAAAATATTATAATTTAATAAAACGTATTTGTAAAATTATATTAAAAGAAATATAAAAATTTAAAATATTATAATTTTAAATATTAATTAAAATTGTTAATAATATTATAAATTTAAATAGATTTATTTTTATAGTATTTATTTTTAAGGTATATTTAAAAATTAATACAAATTCTTTTCTTACTTTATTATAAATATAAAAGGTAATAATTAAAATTAAGAAAATTAAAATATAAAAAGTTATTTGCGACGTGTTAAATATTTATCATTAATTAAATATAGAAAAAATAATGTATTAACTTATAAAAGAAATAAAAAATAAAAAATATTATATAAGATTATTATAATTACGAATAAAGATATAATTATTATTTTAAATAAAAATTTAAATATAATATATTTTAATTAAAAGGAAAAAAATAAATATATTTAATTTTAAAATTATAAATAAAAGGTAAAATTATTAATTTTAGGAAATTATTTAAAGTTTTAAATTTAATTAAATTAAATATATTATTTATAAATAGTATATCTTTATTTATTATATTTAATAATATATGTTATAAAAAAATAACTATATTTTAATTATATATAAGTTAAAAAACTAAAAGGAAAAATATATTAATCTTTTATAAAAAGGTTTAATTAATTATATAAAAATATAAAGATTTCGAAAAAAGATTTATTATAATATATATTTTTATAATTTAATAAATAAATTAGTAATTTATTATAATATTAACGTTAATATTTTAAAAATAAAAAATACAAGTTATAATTTAAAATATTATAATAGTATATATATAATTAAATATTTTTATATAATAAATAGTTTTAATTTAATTATAAATAAAATTAAAAAATAAATATTTTAAAAAAATAATATTATATATAATAAAATTATTATATAAATTAATGGAATTAAAAATATATTAGTTTAAGATTTATTTAAAATATTATTAATAAAAGTTAAAAATGGAATTATTAATATTTAATTTATATTTATTAATTTTATTTTAAGTGATTTTATATTAAACATTGGGAATTTTTTTTTAAATAAAGGTTGTACCTTTTTAACCACACCATTTTTTAACCAATTAAACCCCGGTATAACCCCTTTAAAAGAATTCCCAATGTTTAATTTAATATAGTTTAAAACATTTTTAAATTATATGGTTATAATAATATTTATTAAAATTAATTAAATCAATTAAATTAATTAGTAATTAATCTTTATATATTAAACAATTGTTAATATTATTATTAAAATAGTTTATATATTTTAAATTAAAAATAATTATTAAATTAATTAAAATATAATTGTAACGTGTAAACATTAATCTTATTTTAACGAGCTTAAACTAATCCTCGAAAAACGGCAGGTTACGCTTGCCAGCCCCCGTTAGCGTTATAAACGCCACTTAACGCTTGGTTTATATGTTTATATTTATAAAGCCCCATTAAAAGTTTTTTCGAAATTTAATCTAAAATACCATTACGTTAAAAAGCTTTTATATATTAAATTTATATAACTTTAAATTAAACATTAAATTTAAAATTAATTAATATATTATAATAATATACAAAATAATCTTAACTAAAATAATTTAAAGTTAACAATTTATTTAATTTATTCTTTTAACCTTTTTATATATTTATATAGCTTTATATTTTTATATTTTAACCCAAAACATTAAAAATATTTATTAATAAAAGCATTTAAAATTACAATTAACGTTATTAATATTAACGTTATAATTAATATTATAATTAATTAATATAATTAATTAACAATATATAAAAACATCTTTTATTTTATTTTTAACTTAATAATAAAATTATTATTTAAACCTTTCCAACTTTTTATACACCTATATAACATTACGTAATTATATTAAACCTTATTTATTATATCGTTTATTACAACATATATTATAACATATATTACAATTAATTTCAACCCTATTTAACGCTATAAAAATGAAAATACGTAAATTTAATTAATAAATTTAATAATAAAATTAATAATTATTATATTAATTAATTAATTATTTACTATAATATATAAAACGCATTAATATTATTATTTTAATAATATTATTAATAATATTTTTAATAATTATTTTCGTTAATAAAAAGATTTTTACTAAGAAATATTCCATAATTATTTCAAATTATAGTTTAAAAAAGATTTAAAGGGATTATACAATATTGTAATTAACTAAGGAATAAAATGGTTAAAAAGGGTATAACCTTTTAAACTTAAATTTTTCAAACGTATGGTTTAAAGTCATTTAAGATAACATTAATCGTAATGCATTAATTGTAATAAACGTTATAACTTGGTATATAATAACGCAATATTTTTTAAGATTAAAAAAAAAAGTTAAAAATGTTAAGCTATTAAATAATTAACTTAAAATTAAAAAATATTTTTATATTTTTTACGTGGTTATTAATGTAAATACGTGGATATAAACGCGTTATATATTATTTATTAAAGCTATTATTTATTAAATGTTAAAGTTTATAATATAATAACGTAACGTTATTTAAAGATATAAAAAAAGTTAAATGGTAAAAAAGTTATATTATTATTTTCGAATTATTTAAAAAAAAGAAATTTTTAACGTTATTATTAATGTAAGCGCGTAACTATAAACGCGTATAATATATTGTTAAAGTTATTTTATGTTTTTAAACGTTACAATTTGTAATATTATAATGTAATGTTATATAAATATAAAAAAAAGGTTAAAAAAGCTAAGAAATTAAATGGTTAACTTTAAATTATATATTTCTTTTTATTATTAACGCAAGTGCGTAAATATAAACGCGTATAAAAGTGTAAATGTAAATATTAAATATTATCTTAAGGTTATTTCGTATTTTTTAACGTTTGAGTTTATAATATTATAACGTAATTTTTTATAAATATGTAAAAAAGTTGGGAAAATAAAAAGAATATAATATTAGTTTTAAATTATTAAAGAAAATTATTTTTAACGTTATTATTATTGTTTAAATGGTTGTTAATATAATATTTAAAAATTTTTAAAAATGTGTTATTTAATTTGATTTTATTTGTTTAAAGTTTAAATTAAAATTTATAAAACGTTTTATTCAAGATTTATAAATATAAACGTATAAATTAAACGTTAAGTAACGTTTATAGCGTTAACGGAAACGGGGGAAGTAATAAACGTAACTTGTTATTTACAAATTTTAATTTAAATATTGAAATAATATTAATTATTGGAAAAAGTAACTTTTTAACGTAATAAAATTTTAAATTAATAAAATTTTAAATATTGGTATATTAAAACTTTTATTAAAAAAAGTAAGGTTTTAAAAAAAATAAAAATCAAAGTATAATTTTAAAAAATCTTTAAAGTAAAAATTATAAAGATTTTAATAATTTATATTTAATAATTTATAAAAAAAAATATAATATTATTATAATATAAAAAGGATAAATTAAAGAGTTAAAGTTTTTAAATTTTTAAATTTTTAATATAATTTAAAAATATATAAAATAATAAATATATAATATATATATTTGTCAATTACGAAAAACGACGCCGTAATTACTTATAAGCAATTACGCTTTATTTATTAAGTATAACACACCTTTTAAATGATTATTATTTAAATAATGAAAATCACTTAAATTTTAACACTTAACATTTTTATAACTTTTTATAACACTAGTTTTTACCTTTAACTTTTTAAAGTTTTTTAATTTTATAAATAATTATTAACTATTAATTAAACGTATTTTTATTTATAACGCAATAGCTATTTAACGTAATAGTTATATTTAATGTAATATTATATAATATTTTCAATTTAACTCGAACTTACGCTTTACTATTAATATAAATCTAATTTTAAAGCTTAATCAAGTTTAAGATTAACGCAATTACTATATAAATGCAAGGAATTATAAACGTTTCCATTACATAAACCAAGCTTATAACTATTAATTACAAAAAACAACGCCGTAATCGCTTATAAACAATTACGCCTTATATATTAAATGCAATAATATTTCTTTTATATATTAATTAAAAATAATTCTTAATTATTTAATAATAATATAATATATTAAATTTAAATTTAAAATAATTAAATTTTTAAACGTTTAAATTAAATAATAAATAAATAATAAAGATTATAATTTAAATTATATTAAATTTAATTTATAAAAACTTTATTTATATATTTTTATAAATAAATTATTTATTGATAATATAAATATAAATTTATAAATAAATTATTTCATTATATTAAATAATAAAATGTTTATTAATTAAAATAAAAACCTTTAAATGATTAAACATATAATATATTAATTATTTATTAAATATAAATATATAATTTAAATTTTTAATTTTAATTACTTTATTTATTAAATTATTAATATTATTTAATAATATATAATATTTCTTTAAATACTTTTAATTCTTTATTTAAGACAAAGTTTGGTTATTATACTGGAACTTTTTTTATAAATAAATAGTATAAATAAAAGATAATTACTAATTAATTTTATAAAAGTTAAGAAATTAATAATATAGGTAAAAAAGGAGTAAATAATTTATAATTATTATCATAAAAAAAGAATAAAATAAATAATAATTATATAATAATTATAAAAGTTAAAGTTTAATATTTATAAGTTAAAATTTAATATTAAAATATATTTATATATTTTTATTTATATACAAAATAAATTTCTTTTTTTTTAATTAATAATTTCTTCCTTAGATATATTAATATACCAATTTTATTTATTTATTATTATTTATTATTATTATAGTTACTTTATTATTTTTACTTTATATATATATTTATTAATATATATAATAAGCGTTAACTTATAGTTAAAAAAATCTTTAAAATAAATTAACCTTTTTAAAAATTCTTTTTTAATTATCCTTTTATTATTAAAAATTATAATTAAGGTTTATTAATTTATTTATATCTTTTAACTTAATTAAATAATTCTTTTTAAAATAAATTTATTTTTATATTTAACTTTTTAATTATAATTTATATGATATTTTAAAATATATAAATGATATAAAAATATTAATTAATTAATAATTGTAAAAGTTAAAACTTAACGTAAAAAAATGTTTATATATTTCTTTTCATATAAAAAACGAATTCTTTTGTTATTTTTTAATAAATAATCTTTTATTAAATATATTAATAAATATTAAGTTCATTTAATTATCTTATTTATTATATTACATTTATTCTTTTATCTTTATTTTATATACACATTTATTTATATTAATTAATAAAATTAAAAGAATTATTATAATAATATATGCAACAATATATTTTTTATTTTTTATAAAATATATTTTAAATTTGTAATAAATTATTTCTTTATACTATTAAATAATGTTTTTAATTTTTTATCTTTATATTATAATTTCAATGTATTATTTTTAATACTTTTATCCTTAATAAGATTTATATAAAAGATTTAACGTAAATTTAAACTTATATTATAAAAAACAATTTAATTAAATTAAAAAATATAAATAAATTATATATATTAATAAAATATATTTTTAATTAAACTATAAACTTTATACAATATTTTAATTAAATAATAATAAAATGGGAAATAATTATTTTTAAATAAAAACTATAAAACTAAACTTTTCTTTATAAATTTTAAATATATTAAATTAAATAAATAAAATAAATAATGGTTAAATAACAAATGTAAAAGTTAAAGCTTAACGCTTACAGGTTAAGACTTAACGTTAAGACGTACTTATATACTGCTATTTATATAAAAAACGAGTTTTTCTCGTTTTTTTTCAATTAATAATTTCCTCTTTAAACACATTAATATACCGATTTCACTTAATTACAATTATTTATTACTTTTACCTTATATACGTGCCTATTAACAATAAATAAAATAAATAAAATAAATAAAATAAATAAAATAAATAAAATAAATAAAATAAATAAAATAAATAAAATAAATAAAATAAATAAAATAAATAAAATAAATAAAATAAATAAAATAAATAAAATAAATAAAATAAATAAAATAAATAAAATAAATAAAATAAATAAAATAAATAAAATAAATAAAATAAATAAAATAAATAAAATAAATAAAATAAATAAAATAAATAAAATAAATAAAATAAATAAAATAAATAAAATAAATAAAATAAATAAAATAAATAAAATAAATAAAATAAATAAAATAAATAAAATAAATAAAATAAATAAAATAAATAAAATAAATAAAATAAATAAAATAAATAAAATAAATAAAATTTTATTAATATTTTAAAAATTTATTTAATATTTATTAATATTTTTATATTTAAATATAATATATTTAATTTATTAATTCTTTATTACCATTTTAAATTTTATTATATAAATTTAATAAGTTTAATATTTTAAATATATTCATTAATTTAATAATTATTGATTAATTTATTAAACATTTATTAATTTTATTTTATATTTTTTTTAATTTCTTTTTATGAATAAAACCTTTAAATAAACAAGATATTTTAAATTGTTAATTATTTATATTGTTTAATTGTTTTAACTTTAATAATATATTTAAGTTTTTATTTTAATGTTTAAATTAAAATTTTTAAACGGCGGGTTACACCCGTTTACGCTTTATTTACGCTATAAAACGTTTAATTTATACGTTTATACTTATAAGTTTTTAATAAAACGTTTTACAAATTTTAATTTAAGCTTTTAATAAATAAAATCGAGTTAAATGGTACACTTTTAATTAAATTTTAAATACTATATTAACAATCATTTAAACGATAATAATAACGTTAAAAATAGCTTTTTTTTTAATGATTTAAAGTTAATATAATACTTTTTCTATTTTCCCAGCTTTTTTGCATATTTATAAAAGATTACGTTGTGATGTTACAAGCTTTAACGTTTAAAAATACGGAATAGTTTTATAATAATATATTACACGGGTTTACATTAATAATAATAATAATAATAATAATAATAACGTTGAAAATTCCTTCCTTTTAAATGACTTGAGATTAATAAAATAGCTTTTTTATTTCCCTTGCTTTTTTACATCTTTACGGATATTTTTTTCAAAAGTTTTATTTATAAAGAAATTTTTATTAAACTGTTAACAACTGTTAAACAATGATTGCCACTTGTTTTTACAACATTATTTTGTACATTTAATATTTATTTATATTTACTTTATAATTTCTCACCCATTTATAAAAATATAAAATCTAAGAAAATAATTGTAAAGTATTTATTTATAATTTTATAACGAATTAAAATTTATTTATATTTTTATATAATTTTAATTCGTTATAAAATTATAAATAAACTATAAAAATAATAATCGGATAATAAACATAAAATATATATTAAAAATATATACCATTTTTCGGTTAACAGTTGTTGTTAAACCTGGTCAATGCGTACTAAAGTTAACAAAAGTTTTTTTATAAATATAACTTTTAAAAAAAACATTTGTATATAACGTTACGTTATAATATTACAAGGTTTAACATTTAAAAACACATAATAACTTTAATAAATAATATATAACGCGTTTATATTCACATATTTATATTAACAACCACGTGGAAAATATAAAATATTTTTTAATTTTAAATTAACTATTTAATAGTTTAATCCTTTTATCTTTTTTTATAATTTTATATAATATTACGTTATTATATAATATTTATTATAATATTTATTACAATTATATTTCAATTAATTCGATAATTATTTTTAATTTAAAACGTATAAATTACTTAAATATAATAAAATTAACAATTATTTAATATATAAAAATTACTTATTAATTAATTTAATTAATTATCATTGATATTGTGATAAATTACGTAATTTAAAAATGTTTTAAATTATTTTAAATTAAACATTGGAAATTTTTTAAAAAAGTTGTATTAAAGTTTAATTGGTTAAAAAATGATATAATTAAAAAAGTATAACTTTTTTTTAAAAAGAAATTCTTAATGTTTAATATAAAGTTATTTAAAATAAATTATAACATTATTTTATACATTTAATATTTATTTATTTATATTTACTTTATAATTTTTTAACCATTTATAAAAATGTAAAATTTAAAAAAAAAAAGATAAAATATTTATTTATATAAATATATAATAGTTATAAATTATAAGATTATATACGTATTATAAAAATAATAATTATATTATAAACATGGAATATATTTATTTTAACGAGTTTAAATTAATGTTCGAAAAACGATAAATTATACCTATTAACTTTTATTAACATTATAAACGCCACTTATCGCTTAATCCATATATTTATATTTATAAAACTTTATTAAAAAAACTTTAAAAATTTAATTTAAAGCATTATTACGTTAAAAGGCTTTTGTATATTAAATTTTATATAATATTAAAATTAATATTAAATTTAAAATTAATTAATATATTATAATAATATATAAAATAATTTTAATTAAAATGATTTAAAGTTAATAATTTATTTAATTTATTTTTTTAACTTTTTTATATATTTATATAATTTTATATTTTTATATTTTAAATTAAAACGTTAAAAATATTTATTAATAAAGATATTTAAAATTATAATTAACGTTATAACCAATATTATAATTAATATTATAATTAACAGTAAAATTAATTAATATAATTAATTAATAATATATAAAAATATTTTTTATTTTATTTTTAACTTAATAATAAAATTATTATTTAAACTTTTTTAATTTTTTATATACTTATATAACATTATACGTTTATATTAAGCTTTATTTATTATAACGTATATTATAATATATATTATGGTTAATTTTAATTTCATTTAACGCCGTAAAATTAAAAATGTATAAATTTAATCGATAAATTTAATAATAAAATTAATAATTATTATATTAATTAATTAATTATTTATTATAATATTTAAAATTATTTTAAGTGATTTTAAACCATACGTTTAAAAAATTTAAATTCGAGGGGTTATACCCCTTTTAACCATCTTATTCTTTAATTAAATATAATATTGTATAATTTTTTTAAAATTTTTTTAAATTATAGTTTAAAGTAATTGTAAAATATTTTTTAATAAAAGTTTCTTTATTAACGAAAATATTATTAAAAATATTATTAATAATATTATTAAAATAATAATATTAATGCGTTTTATATATTATAATAAATAATTAATTAATTAATATAATAATTATTAATTTTATTATTAAATTTATTAATTAAATTTATACATTTTTACTTTTATAATATTAAACGGGGTTAAAATTAATTATAATATATATTATAATATATATTATAATAAATAATATAATAAATAAAGTTTAATATAATTGCGTAATGTTATATAAGTTTATTTTAAGTGATTTTAAACCATACCTTTAAAAAATTTAAGTTTAAAAGGTTGTATGCCTTTTAGCGACCCCACTCTTTAATTAATTATAATATTATATAATCCTTTTAAATCTTTTTTAAACTATAGTTTAAGGCAATTGTAAAATGTTCTTTAGTAAAAATTTATTTATTAACAAAAATAATTATTAAAAATAATAATATTAACACGTTTTATATATTATAATAAATGATTAATTAATTAATATAATAATTATTAATTTTATTATTAAATTTATCGATTAAATTTACGCGTTTTTAATTTTATAGTATTAAATAAAATTAAAATTAACTATAATATATATTATAATAAATAATATAATAAATAAAGTTTAATATAACCGCGTAACGTTATATAAATGTATAAAAAATTAAAAAGGTTTAAATAATAATTTTATTATTAAATTAATAATAAAATAAAAGATATTTTTATACGTTATTAATTAATTATATTAATTAATTATAATGTTAATTATAATATTAATTATAACATTAATTATAATTTTAAATATTTTTATTAATAAATATTTTTAACGTTTTAGTTTAAAATATAAAGATATAAAACTATATAGATATATAAAAAGGTTAAAAAAATAAATTAAATAAATTATTAATTTTAAATTATTTTAATTAAAATTATTTTATATATTATTATAATATATTAATTAATTTTAAATTTAATATTAATTTAAAATTATATAAATTTAATATATAAAGGCTTTTTGGCGTAATAATACTTTAAATTAAATTTTAAGAAAACTTTTAATACGTTTTATAAATATAAATATATAGACCAAGCGTTAAGTGGCGTTTATGGCGCCAATAAAAGGGGTGGCGGGCGTAACCCGCGTTTCTCAAGGATTAGTTTAAACTAGTTAAAATAAATATAAATGTATAAAAAGTTGGAAAGGTTTAAATAATAATTTTATTATTAAGTTAAAAATAAAATAAAAAATATTTTTATATATTATTAATTAATTGTATTAATTAATTGTAATGTTAATTATAATGTTAATATTAATAATATTAGTTGTAATTTTAGATATTTTTACTAATAAATATTTTTAATGTTTTAATTTAAAATATAAAAATGTAAAGTTGTATAAATATATAAAAAGGTTAAAAAAATAAATTAAATAAATTATTAATTTTAAATTATTTTAATTAAAGTTATTTTATATATTATTATAGTATATTAATTAATCTTAAATTTAATATTTAATTTAAAGTTATATAAATTTAATATGTAAAGATTTTTTAACGTAATAATATTTTAAATTAAATTTTAAAAAAACTTTTAATAAAGTTTTATAAATATAAGTATATGGATTAAGCGTTAAGTGGCGTTTATAGCGCTAATAAAGGCTAGTAAATGTAGCTTACTATTTTTTAAAAATTAGTTTAAATTTGTTAAAATAATATTTTATAATTACTTTAAATTATAGTTTAAAAAAGAATTAAAAAAATTATATATTATTATAATTAGTTAAAGAATGGCGTGGTTAAAAAAGGGTATAATTTTTTAAATTTAAATTTTTTAAACGTGTGGTTTAAAGTTATTTTAACGAGTTTAAATTAATTTTTAAAAAACGGCGGGTTACGCCCGTTAACCCCCGTTAGCGTTACAAACGCCACCCAACGCTTAATTTGTATGTTTATATTTATAAAGTTTTATTAAAAGTTTTTTCGAAATTTAATTTAAAATATTATTACGTTAAAAAGCTTTTATATATTAAATTTATATAACTTTAAATTAAATATTAAATCTAAAATTAATTAATATATTATAATAATATATAAAATAATTTTAATTAAAATAATTTAAAATTAATAATTTATTTAATTTATTCTTTTAATTTCTTTATATATTTATACAATTTTATATTTTTATATTTTAAATTAAAACGTTAAAAATATTTATTAATAAAAATATTTAAAATTATAATTAATATTATAATTAACATTATAATTAATTAACATTATAATTAATTAATTATATATAAAAACATTTTTTATTTTATCTTTAATTTAATAATAAAATTATTATTTAAACTTTTTTAACTTTTTATATATTTGTATAATATTACGCGTTTATATTAAACTTTATTTATTATATTATATTATTTATTATAACGCGTATTATAACGCGTGTTATAATTAATTTTAATTTACTTTAAAAATATATTTAATTAATAAATTTAATAATAAAGTTAATAATTATTATATAATTAATTATTTATTTATAATATTATTATTTTTAATATTATTAATAATGTTATTATTAATAATATTTTTAATAATTATTTTTATTAATAAAAAGATTTTTATTAAACAATATTTTATAATTGTTTTAAATTATAGTTTAAAAAAAATTTAAAGGGATTATACGGTGTTATAATTAATTAAAAAGTGGGGTGGTTAAAAGGGGTATAACTTTTTAAATTTAAATTTTTTAAACGTGTAGTTTAAAGTTATTTAAAATAAGTTTAAAATTATTTAAAATTTATTTTAAATAACTTTAAATTATATGTTTAAAAAATTTAAATTTAAAAAGTTATACTTTTTTTAACCACGCCATTTTTTAGTTAATTATAATATTGTATAACTTTTTCAATTTTTTTTTAAATTATAATTTAAAATAATTATAAAATATCCTTTAATAAAAATATTTTATATAATAAAAAATATTATTATTAATAATATTATTAAAAATAATAATATTAACGCGTTTTATATATTATAATAAATAATTAATTAATTAATATAATAATTAATAACTTTATTATTAAATTTATTAATTAAATTTACGCATTTTTAATTTTATAATATTAAATAAAATTAAAATTAACTATAATATATATTATAATAAATAATATAATAAATAAAACTTAATATAAACGCGTAATATTATATAAATATATAAAAAATTAAAAAAGTTTAAATAATAATTTTATTATTAAATTAATAATAAAATAAAAAATATTTTTATATATTATTAATTAATTATATTAATTAATTATAATATTAATTATAATATTAATTATAATTTTAAATATTTTAATTTAAAATATAAATATATAAAATTGTATAAATATATAAAAAAATTATAAAAATAAATTAAATAAATTATTAACCTTAAATCATTTTAATTAAAATTATTTTATATATTATTATAATATATTAATTAATTTTAAATTTAATATTTAATTTAAAACTATATAAATTTAATTTAGAAAAGTTTTTTAGCGTAATAATATTTTAAATTAAATTTTAAAAAAACTTTTAATAAAGCTTTATAAATATAAACATACGGACCAGGCGTTAAGTGGCGCTTATAGCGCTAACGGGGCGGGCGTAGCCCGCCGTTTCTCGAGGATTAGTTTAAACTTGCTAAGATAATTTGAGATAAGAATGTATATTAGAATATATGATATTTTTCGGCCAGCAGCTGTTGGCAGTCTTGGTCAATGCGTATCGGGGCTAACAAGGGTCTCCTTATGGACATAACTTTTGAAAGGGACATCCGTACAATTCATCCTTATAAACTTTATACGCACATACACTATGTGTTTAAATGCAGCCTTTCCCAACGTTGCCGATCAGCCGGAAAGTTTGGGCGCACACACCAGCGTACCGGACCCAACGTACATCACCAAGACAATTTTGCCCCTCCTACTTCGTAAAAACTTCTGAAAGTAGTAACTGTACAATTGCTAGAAGGGGTAGTGACGACCCCTAATCAGTACTGCTTATACGTCGTACTTATCGTACCTATATTAACTTAGCAACTTGATACCGTAACTTCCAACTCTTGCAAAAACAACAAGCTGTGATTAATAATTGATAAACTATAAAATTTAGAATAGTTAGTTACATTATATCATCCTTTTTACTTTTCTCAAATTTATCGTTGCGAAACCCCACTCCTCAATTCCCACGCCTTAAGTTCAAGGGTGTTGTTTTCTTGCCCCCCTATCTACCCGTCTTTTATATCAACTACACCTATCCGGGACTTCAACGCCGAAGAGCAGTATATCGGCCATGTCGACGGCCAATGGTACCAGGGAAAACAGATTCCTTATTTGGGGTGGTAGGGGATGGATTGCGGGTCACCTCGAAGAACTTCTCCAGAGTCAAGGCAAGGAAGTCTTCAGAACGACCATCCGTATGGAAGATCGTGCGGCCGTGAAGGCAGAATTAGATGCGATCAAGCCCACTCACGTACTAAACTGTGCGGGATGCACCGGGCGTCCGAACGTCGATTGGTGTGAAGATCATAAAGAGGACACGATTCGCTCGAATGTTATCGGGACCTTGAATTTAGCCGACTGCTGCTTCCTTGCTGGTATTCACTGTACCGTGTTTGCCACTGGTTGTATCTATCACTACGACGACGCTCACCCGATCGGTGGTCCCGGGTTTAAGGAGACGGACCAGACGAATTTCACGGGCAGCTTCTATTCCGAGACCAAGGGCCACGTTGAGGAGGTGAGATGACAGTGTTAATCTACGGCTTGTAATTCAGGAGCGGTTTGCTTACACGACTCCCAGATCATAAAATATTATGCAAACTGCTTGATCCTCCGCTTGCGTATGCCAGTGTCAGATGATCTACATACACGCAACTTCGTTACCAAGATTAGCAAGTACGAGCGCGTGGTTGATATCCCGAATAGCAACACAATTCTAACCGACCTTTTGCCCGCTTCTATCCTGTTAGCAGAGCATAACGACACGGGGGTTTATAATTTCACCAACCCAGGCGCCATCAGCCACAACGAAGTATTGGCGCTCTTCAGAGATATAGTGCGTCCAGGCTTCACGTGGAAGAACTTCACTGTGGAGGAGCAGGCCAAAGTAATCAAGGCTGGCCGCAGCAATTGTTTGTTGGACACGGAGAAACTGGAAAAGAAGTTGAAGGAGTATGACTATTCAGTGCCTGAGGTCCACGAGGCTTATAGGCAGTGCTTTGAGAGAATGAAAGCTGCAGGGGTTAAATAAGCTTGGGCACAAGCCATCTTAACTAATTTGGTGTATGCTATGTGCCGCATATCCTACGTTTTCATTGTGTAAGTAATGGCGCTACGGGATAGACTTTTAAATGGCTAGTACCTAGATAGTTAGACGATAGGTACCTCCCTAGGTGGGTATGGAACTGCGCTGACTTGGGCGGGTTTACATTAGAGAGAAAAGGGGCGACGTTTCGTTATGCCCCTCCTAAGTTCATTAGGCAAGAAATGCTACGATTTTCAAAGACAGATAGTATGAGACTGGAACTCTTTAGAGTAACAAGTTTCAAGCCGGAACCGAATCGGCTTGACACAATAGCAGCATAAATAACCTTAGATATAAATGACATGTAGCTTCATAATGTATACACCTATAGACATCTTTAAGCAGGCGCATGTATCTGACTGAGACGGTGGGGCAGCACCGGACTCAAAAACCGACCCCGCCCTGGTATTGGGAATGGATGTACATACAGAGAATCTTGTGCTACCTTGCACTATCAGATGTCAGCGGGCTACCTAGAACTTCTGCTTACTGGATGTTAGGTACCTGTTACTCGAAAATGTGGCGCTATGTATAATACTGTGCCACAAGCCCTTACAGGCTAACATTCGTCATAGGTACAAGACATTGTAGCTGACGGCCCTTCTTTTTTTTCTTTCCTTTTTCTTGGTAGTTATGAAGTATTCTTCGGTATTCCGTTCGTAGTTACCTAACCTAAGGTATGTGATAAGCTGTATCCTTATCCCATCTTTCTTCATACATAGGTAACTTCCTATATTCATCTGACCTACATCCACACATACCTACGTATTTCTCCCAATAAGTCAACAAGTCAAGCATCCGAATCATCTCACACTTACCATTCTTTCATCTACCTCATTTCTGTTGAACCTAGCCACTGACACGATAACTTCTCTTGTCAGGATTCACGCTATCCAGCGTCTATAAAATCCACCCCCGCAACCCAATTACCCTAGACCTAGACCCGGACCCCTCGCATTTGCATTTGCGTCTGTGACTGGTCAAAAGAGAAAGCATGGTGGCGGTAGTAGATACATCATATTATGACGCTCTCGGCGTCCAGCCAACGGCCACCGAGCTCGAGATCAAGAAGGCATATCGCAAACTTGCTATCGTCCATCATCCAGGTGCGCGCATCCATCCGCGGTCTTGTCCGCCCCTACTAACAGACACCGCCTAGACAAGAACCCAAACGATCCAACCGCCCACGAAAAGTTCCAGACCATCGGCGAAGCCTACCAGGTGCTTTCGGACCCCGACCTAAGGAAGGCATACGATAAATATGGCAAGGATAGTGCTAAGCCCACCGAGGGCTTCGTCGATCCTGCCGAGTTCTTTAGTAGTATATTTGGCGGTGATGCCTTCGTCGACTGGATTGGCGAGATAAGTCTTATGAAGGATCTCACTACCACCATGGATATCACTATGGCTGGCGAGGAAGAAGGAGAGGAGGCAGAATTCCCCGGTACTGAGGAAGCCATGCGCGAAAGTGCAAAAACAGCTGCTACCGATGCCACAGGCGCTACCAGTGCGCCTACGCCTGCTGTAGTCGTCGAAGAAGAACTTGAAAAGCCAGTCACTGAGGTACATCATGACGGCCCCGCTGACAAGCCATCGGTACCCTCACGCGGTGCTTCCCCGAGCCCCAATGCTTCCGGTACGTCGACACCCTCGAAACATGCAATACCCATCCGGCCCGCGCTCATGGACCGTCCGTCGGATGATACACAGTTGGCGGGACAGACAGAAGAGGAAAGAGAGCTACGCAAGAGGGAAAAAAAGAAGGGTTTGACCAAGGAGCAACGGGACCAGCTGGCCGCCTTCGAGAGAGAGCGCGCTAAAATCCGGCAAGAGCGTGTCGATACACTAGCCTCAAAGCTTGTCGACCGTATATCAGTATGGACAGAGACAGATAAAGGCCCTGACGTCACCAAGGCTTTTCAGGACCAGATCCGTCTCGAGGTGGAAAATCTCAAGATGGAGAGTTTCGGACTTGACATTCTACATGCCATCGGCACCGTGTACATGTCGAAAGCCACAGCACTTCTTAAGTCGCAGAAGTTCCTCGGCATCGGGGGCTTCTTTAGCCGTATGAAGGACAAGGGAGCTCTTGTCAAGGAGACTTGGAACACCATATCGTCGGCCATCGACGCTCAGCAAACCATGGAAGAAATGGCGCGTATGGAGCAGGCTGGTGGCGAGGACTGGACCGACGAGAAGAAAGTCGAGTACGAGCGTAGAGTTACTGGAAAGATCCTCACGGCCGCATGGCGCGGTAGTAAGTTTGAAATCCAGAGTGTACTACGCGAGGTCTGCGACAGCGTTCTCCACGATAAGAAGATACCACTAAATAAGCGTCTGGAGCGAGCAGAGGCACTTGTTATTATTGCAGATATTTGTCAGAAGGTAAGCGCTACCCTCCCTATGATATCTTGGTTTATTACATCTTCATATTTCTCGTAAATTGCCTTCTAACACCTTTCTAGGCCCAGAGAACAGAGGAAGAAGGCGAGTATATGGCATTTGAGCAACTGGTAGCCGAAGCGGCTATCAAGAAGGAGAAAGAGAAGGATTCTAAGAAGAAAGGAAAAGACAAGGATAGCAAGAAGGTCGATGCACATAAGGAATAGTCGCAATGAGCCCGTCTTATTTGGGACCGTGGACTCCAGAGACACATTTTATCGGAGGTGCCTAGGGGTATACTCGAAATTTCATGGTTCCTGCGTGATAACCTTAGAACGACGATTCAAAGCGTTGTGCATCAACCCAGCCACGTTATTCAGTTGATGTCGAAATTGAATAGGAGGCAGAAAATTCGGGGAGAATCCAAGCTCTTTTAGCAGCTTAGGGGCATCAATGGGGGGGGGGGAGGACTAATAGGCTGGTCTGGGAAGGAGATGGAAGATGTCATAAATAGCTCTTACGTTTCATAGACTGGTTTGGGGGAGTCTTTGGCCAGGATGGGATAAAAGCTCCCCTTAATATTATGAATGCATGCATGCGTCTCTGTGAATGGAGATATAACCCACTCTACCTCTTGGTTTCTATTTTTTTTCTTTTGAAAGTGCAGTATTGCGATATCGGAAAAGTACCCGTGAACACAGAGGTTTCCGTTGTATAGGTAGCTTAGCTATTCTTGTTGGCCTTTAATATGATTACGGTAGATAGATAGTGATCATTGAGTCACCTAGGTGTAGGACGACAGTCGACTACATACTAATTGAGAATCAGCATATTTGATAGACCATTTTCTAATTATACTTATAGATCTATAAGCTGCTAACCTCGGTTAATTTTATAGAGCCTGCCCCTTCGCACAACCGGGCTTATTAAATACGTAGTAAGTACATAGGGGGTCCATACGATATACGAGGTACGTAGATAGAGTTTACCAAGACGGGACAGTGGCATTAAATAACCAGCTAGCAATGGACAATAAACTAGGAGACCGTAGATAATGTAGTAACTAGATAGGTTCATAATAACGGTAGTCTATGAAGTTGAGTACCTAGGTAAGCAATATAATTTATGTAGACGCCTATTCCCCCTTTCCAGAAGCAACAAGGCTAAGTGCAGGAATCAGAGCGTCTAGGTCCATATCGAGGGTTCTGCTACTGCATGACTAGCTAGTCGACTTGAGCAACCCTCACTTCGTGGTACCTGAGTCGGTATCGCTCAATATCATAACAGAATTGTGATTACAAAATCACACCAATAGAGCGTAACGCTGTGCTCCGAACTAGGAAGTTCTAAACCATGACGATCCCAATTGGGGCAACATCTGCTGATGTATAGAACTCCTGGTGCTAAACTATTCAATTGTTGCTATCAACCCACCAACTTTGCTCCTTCGGAGCATATAGGCAGCCTCGCGCATACCGCCGGGAGGCAAACAAGAAATTCCTCGGCAAAGTCGACGTCCACGTATGTATATCTCCGAGTGTGGCTCCTGATAGAACTTGCGTTCACCTCCTATAGGTGTTTCTGTGACCCCATCTATTTTGGGCGTGTAAGTAAGTGCTGGCTCCTTTATTCATTATTGTTTTGGGGTATCATCGAGAGTCGAGAAAGAAAAATAGAGATTTGTCAAGTGGTGTGGAGATAGTCTATCGACTCAACGCCTATCCATTATAGTTTGTGGGGGTATCCATTGGTGGTACAGTAAAGAATAAAAAAGAACGACAAAAAAGGCTGAAAGACAATTGAATATAAGTCGCCCGGTACAAAAATGTAACTTTGAGGCGCCGCAGTTGGTTGTGTTATATGCTGTGAAGAATCGTATCCAAAATAGAAGGAATCTCGTACCAGTACTGATGTGCTGTAGCTGGGGGGGTATAATAATTTCCAACTTTTATCCTCCGTCGACTTGGAGTTCTATTCCGCTATCCCTATCCTGTCGTTCCGAACCGCCCCAGCTTGCCAAACTAATGGGGTCATCTAGAAATTTTTCGTCGAATTCAATCGTATTATCAGATATACTGTTTGCAGTTGAAGGTCGATCCTCCTCTTCGTCTGGAGCTAATACTCGCCCACCTAACTCCACGCCGGTGATCGGAACACGATACTCAAGTGCCTTCTTCCCTTCATTAATGAGCACCTCAGTCCAGTCGAGACATCTTCTAATGCTTTGGTTGATTTTCTGGGAATCAACAAGCAATTGTTGGTGCTTCGATAAGTCGAGCTGCAGCCGTTCCTCATCTCGTTTTCGGTGCTTTGCATCCCGTTCTGCGACGACGCTTGGGTCAAGAGATTCGTTCAGTGAATCACTGTCGGATAACTCTTCTTCCATATCTTTCTCTTCCTCTCCCTCTCCCTCTTCCTCTTCTTCCGCTTCAGACTTCTCGTCAAGGTCGGAAAGGTCTATTATCCCTATTCCTGGCTCTGAGGCATCTTCCAATGATATTTGACTAGGAACTACGGTGGATGCAGTAGACAGCCGACCTGCACGGGAAAGGCGCTGATACCTTCGTAACTCTGAAGTTTGTTTTCGCAACCGACGCTCAAGGGTTCGGTTAATGGCTTCGAGAGACGCGTTTGTGATCTGGAGGTCTTGAACTTTACGTTCACGCCTAGCGTTCGCTACAGATTCGTTTACCGGTTCTGTGGGATTGGCTGGATTGGTGGGACTTTGAAGGCCCGACGGGGCTTCTTCTGGGGATGCACACTCTTCGTTCTCGGCAAACTCCTCAGCTGCTTGAATTATGGAAGCGAGTGTCAAAGGGGCCGGCGTAGGAGGTACGGTTATAGGTGGGGAGGTTTCGGGTGATACACGCGAGCTCGTTGGCTTTGGAGTACTGGAACCATGGTCTAACTTTACTAAGCTTCCCGCACGAGAATGGCTGCCGGGTCTTGATGTACCAGTGCTAGAACGGCGGAGTCCCGGGGATGGCGCTAGCTGAGGAGCGGATAATGCCTGTGGTCGTCCTGACGATGGGATATTGGCAGTCTTGGACGAAGCTTGCGAGCCCTGGGACGGGAACTTCGCTGGAGAAGCAGGCCTCTGCGCGTGAGTATGGCTGCTAGCCGGGAGGTTTGTTGCTGGGCGGCTGGAAGGTGGTCTAGGAGCTGTTGACACTGTCGAACCTGAACTACGGGACACAGGAGGTGTAGGACTGGACCGCGCCTCTGGAGTACCATTGGCGTACATAAATTTGCTGGAAAGACTATCTTGGGTGTGACCCAGGACTGGTGCAAAGGGCACCGGATGAGAGGGCTTGTTCTCTATTGTATTTCCATTGGCGTAGAAAAATGTCGGCCCTTTCGCTTGGACCGGCTTAGAAGAAGATGTCGGGCGAGGAGGTTTGGCATCGCTCGCGTGAAAGAACTTAGATTCTAAATTACGGGCAACTTCTTGCCTCCCATAGCCGGTCGTGTCTGAAGATACAGAACCAAATGAGGCCCCTGACCTTCTCATAGAATCTCCCTCTATCCTCGGGCTCGGCAGGCCGAAGCTGGACCGGTGGTCCCAGGCATCTGGCCTTTCTGGATTCGGTGTACCATTCGGTGTGTTACCAGCACTTTCGACACGAGTTTGCCTCGAACCAGAGCGAGGAGTAACGTTGGTGCTAAGGTGAGATGGGAAGGATGAGTCGTCAAAGTAACTTGATCGATTAGATGGCGCTTCTCGGCTGGTATTGATCGCGCTGGGAGGATGTTGACGCCGACCCGCTGGAGTGACTGCGGCGGACAGAGCGGGTGACTGGGTTCCTGTCTTTGATGCGATCTTAGGAGTTAGGGGGTTCCTATTTACGACCCTTGCAGCAGAAGCGCTAAGTGAAGGCATTTGCGATCGGCTCGAATTTAGATTTGGACTGGCAAGCGGAGGTGAGGATGAGTCGAAGGGCATGTTTCCTGTTCCTGGCTCCTTTAACAGGGGAATTGTAACAGGCGCTGCATTTTGGTTCCGTCTCCTTAGGGGGCCTCTGAAGGACGAGGACGCGGACGACGAGGCGGCTGCTGCTGTTATGGAGGTCTTGGCAATAGTAGTGGCTGTGGTGGAGGTGGATATTATTGTTCTCGTCCCTGTCCGCGTACCGGTGCCCGTGCTCCCAACAGTCCTAGGGGGCTTACGTCCAATTGATACCAAAGAATCCGAAGAAGGTGGTCGTTTTAACCCCGTCTTAGTTACGGAGTGATAGTTCGAATCCGAGGAGCGCGTATGAGTGGAGGAGGGTGGTTGAGTTGAAGATGTATGAGGGATGAAAGTCGTGTTGTGCATCGTTAAAAGTGTTTATTACCTAAGGCAAAGGCAATTTAGGTAGGCCGAACCCATGTTTTTCTGTTTCTCTTTCCTTCCTCCCTGAAGGTCGCAATTGCATATGATGGCCTGAACGGCGCGGTTCAGGTCTCCACTAATTTATACTATGGTTACTGTTACTGGTAGACAAGCCCTACCCTCCAACGGACTGTAGGCGACCGAACCTGTTTAGACTTCTTTCTATTGGTGGTAGACCGATACTAATTGAGTTCGCTTGTGTAACGATACTTGATACCTGCATGTACCTCTATAGCATGTGACTGTTTCTCATGAAAGCGTATATCCGAAAAATTATGGGAGATATGATGAGAGAAGAAAAAGGAAAAGAAAAACGTTAAGGAGGTGCGTTAGAAAAGAAATCGTCTGGAATGAGAGACAAATGCTTCTGTCGAATTTGACTGGATCAACAATTTCATTGCCCACAATAAAAGGATGACGTCCCAAAACATACGTCTGGTCTTGTCTGGGCACGTCCTCGTGTCTGATACGTTTAGATCCACGCTCCTTTCCTTTTCTAAGGGTATTTATATAGAATTTATACGTTCGCATAAGTTGTGCTTGTGAATGCCCCATGACTCCCCGCAGTTTGACGGGAATAATACAAGTATATCAAGTTACGGGATGCGCAAACGTACCAATGTAAGGCGTATGTATAAGAGAGGAGCATTAGGTATAGACTTGAATATATAGGTACATTAGGTGCGCTAACATTTTAAATGGCATATTACAGCCCGATACCTAGCCTAACTTATCTACATCTTACATACATAGGTACCTACCTACCTACATTATGGGGCTGGGGGGGTCTATTGACATGGTGTCAGCATTGATGACCAGGGGTGGACATAATGTTCGTGGTGCGTCGCTTAAGAATCAATGTACTCATTGATTGGCTAATTCCAACAATATTATCACCCCGCGGGGTGGTTGCATCGCTTGCATGATAGTGACTGTTTTAGAAATAGGAATCAAATAGACATTATTATACGTTGTTGTAATCGTATTACTTTGGAAAGACTGATAGTTTATGAGATAGTCACCAGATAGACATCATCACCAACGGTAGTCACGGTCACCAGGTCGACGTATGTCACGTACGAAACGATGTCAACGAGGTCTTTAAAAAAATAAAAAAATAAAAAAATAAATAATAGAAGGCCCTGTATTAGATTAGGTACTGGACTTTCAAGATACATATATATAATATGTAGGTATATAGCATAGGCACATGTAAAAGTCAATTGAAAAGATTACGTTGAATTACGAGATTACGAGATTACTAGATTACGGGCTACGCACTTTACCATTACACCACGAGGTCTTACGATTACACATTAAAGTTTATTTTATTACGGTATATATGCTTCCTTTAGGCCCCTATAGGTGACCTGTATATCCCCAGTATACCCGGGACTGACATTATCACTAGATTGACATCAAAACTGGGCTGACATGCTGTCGATACTGATATTGTGGTATATATCTGATATAATGGTATATATCTAATATAGTGGTATATTTGGACATCGTCAACAGGGCTAGTAATAATTACGAGATAGTAAGTATCTCAGGCATTATGTCTACCTGATATACTGTCTATTTGAACTGAATCGTATGTACCTACAATAGAATCGATACGTTGATTATTGTGGTAAGAATGTTGGGCTGTTGACATAGTCTTGAAAGCCTGTGATTATGTAATCCTATTGACACTCTTGCTGACATAATGTCAATAGCCCCCCCCAGCCCCATAATGTAGGTAGTTACCTACATGTAGGTACCTCTTTAAATGTGTACCTAGGTACATAGTATGGAAAGTGCACTAATTTTGACACCGCTGTACCCTGTTAATTCCAGTGGGTCATCTCAACTACCTACACTAGGATCAAGCCTCAAGGTTACCAAGGCGGTGAATTCAATTGTCTCTCCCCCTCTCTTCGTTTGTCGAGCGCGAGATCGGCTGAGCTGGCGGGCGGTACCGTCTGCACGACATTAACCAACGAAACTTTCGATTATCGGGAACTAGATATTTTTAGCGCCGGTAGGCCTAGGAATAGGAAAAAAAAAACCCCCAGTAAACATCTGATTTGCTGGTCAGTCCATCTCTAAGGACAATCCTAGGTAATATATAGTTATTAAACTACGCAGAAAAAAGGAAGTGGGAAGGCGTGGTCAGGTAACGTCATCTAGTATATCGTCAGCATATCGCGACGATGGCGCTCTTGGGCCTATCGCTAGTTTTGGCCTCGGTGGTTTACGCTGCTATCTGGAGGCCGCCTCTCATCCAATCCCTTCTATCGATATGGCGCGGCGACCCTCGGATCCAACAACCGCCAACGACGTGCCGTCCCTCTCTGGCGGATATCACAGTAGAGCATGAGGAAGAGGAATACCAGTCGACCGCTACGACGATAACTGGTCGCGATACATCATCAACTGCGACGACCCAAAGATCTGCTGTGGTTGCTTTGGATAGGGCAGTCATGCCTCCACCTCCTAAACTCGTAATGCATCAACCAAAGGAAACCGCAACGAATTCGCAAGCCGACTCTTCGCCCTCACCGCAGACGACTCCCAAAGCCACGGCTTCAGTCAAGCTTGACGGTGACAGCATACCCTCGTTCTCCCTCTCATCCGATCCTCCCGCTTCCGCAGCCGCTATCGCTCGCGCCGTCGAAGCCAACACCTCGCCCTCCGCCCTACCTACTTTCTCCGCGCCCCCCCTTCCTCCCGAGCCACTCGCGCCAGCAAAAACCTCCATGGCACCACCCCCTCGCCCCCCAATTCTCAACAATGCCGGACCCTCCCTTCTAGGCGTACCTCCCCGCGCTCCCATCCCTAACCGGCACCAGTATGACCGGCAACCCGGGACGTCCACCCTTGCGCCGCCCCCTACGCACTCCTCGAAGCCCGCCAAGCCCTCGCGCAAAGTAACCCTCTCCCCCGGCCGTAGCCCGCTGGACTGGGCGCGTTTATCAGCCAATCCATCTGCGGACCTGCGTAACCTCGGCCCCGGGGCGCCGTACCTGCGAGTGCCGCCGAGTCTACTACGACGACAGACGGGGCGCAAAGGCAAGGATGCGTGGACGGCGCTAGGTGGGCGCGTGTACAACATCACACCGTATCTACCGTTCCACCCGGGTGGTGAGCCGGAGTTATTACGTGTGGCGGGGCGCGACGGGACGAAGTTGTTTGGGGAGATACACCCTTGGGTTAACTACGAGACGATGCTGTCGAGTTGTTTGATTGGGCTACTGGTTGAGGAGCATGAGGTGCGGAGTACGGGGGAGATGGAAGCTATGGACTAATCGTGTATATCTTCCACGTATGGATACCTAGGTTAGAATTAGAAGATACTTTGTAGGAACTGGAGAATGGCTGTAGAAAGACTATAGAGAACGGTATGGCATAGCATAGCATTGGTTGTATATTACTAGAACGGTGGGCAATTGGGCATCAGTACTTCTTCGCATTGAGTCGGGTCAGGTCGGGCGGCTCCGGTATCATGCTTAGCACATAGTATAATTACCAAGGTAGGTAGGTATATAAGCGAGATATTCCCTTTATAGATACAATGCTATCCAGCAGAAGACATAGCATGCCACAGCTTAAAGATCACTTTATCTCTTCCCAAACCTGAACCGCAATCCGTCATCGCTCTCGTCATCACTGGCGGCAACAAATCCCATTCGAGACCTCTTCGCTGGTTGCTCTTTGACAGGAGGTGGGGCTGCACGCTTAGATGCTCTCGACGATTGCGTCTTCTGAGCTGCGCTCTGTGGCGTTGATCTAAGCGATTGTGACTGTGAGGTCTGTAGTGACACCCTACTCGTGCGTGCCCCCGACGGAGGGGCGATGATAGCATCCTCACTTTCGCCGTCCATGCCGTAGTCCTCATCTTCACTACTGTTCACTGGGGGAAGAGCCTCCGTAGATAGCTTCTGTCTCTGGTTTCCGGCTTTCTTTACCGGTGTATTAATGACCTGCTGATCCTCTCTCTCACCCGTACTTTGACTCCGACCATGTGTTTGGCTTTTCTTCTTCCGTCTTCGCTGTTGACTTTCGTCTTCAAGCCAGTAGTCATCACCGATGCCAAAACCTTTTGACTTGATTTCTTCAAGTGCTACAATAATTCTCTGTGGCGCCCTCCCTCGGGGACCCATCCGAGATTGGAATTTCTTGAAATTCTTCCGCCCGTTCCATGCGGGATCCCAGCGACCATCGGCTATGTCTTGATCCCTGGTTCGCATAGGCGCTGCTTGCCGCAGTTCTATGGGCTCCTCAATATGCAATCGCCGGATCTCTGCCAGGTCAAGGCCCTCTGGTGCCGTGGCGAGTTCTTCCTTCTCTGCTTTTGCACGAGCTTCAGCCTCCTCTCTATGCTGTCGCGCCATGTCAAGAATATCTATCTCATTCTTGATTTTTGGGGCCCTGATCTTGAGCTTCTGCGATTCTATCACGGGCTCTTCCGGTGTTGGCTTGCGAGGAACTGGGTCTTCTCCTGCGGCGATGCGACGGCGCTTTACCTGAGCAGCCGTAGGTGCGAAATCGTCCATCGTGTCTTGAGGTTCGAGTGGTGGGGTGCGGCGCTTTCGTTGCGACTGTCGGCTTGAACGAACTGTCTGTTCTGGTCCCTGTGAAGCAACATCTTGTGATACGAAAAGACCTTCCTGTGATGGCTCAACGGCTCCTGCTGCGGGCGCCGAGGCTCTCAGAATAACTCCTGGTGTATCATCATCATCTAAGTCTACACCAAACCCCTTGAAACGACTTTTCACAGCCCCTCTCGCCCGCCTTCGAAGGGGCTGTTTTTGCGGCTGGGCCGGAGACTCGTCTTCGTCTACATCTATGGCTTGTCCATTCGTGCGCTCTGGTTCAATTTGTGATGTCTGCGGCTCCGCTTCGGCTTCGAGGGGTCGCCGTAGAATGCTAGCATCATTGTTAAGGATCGCATCAAGAAAATCCTTCTGATCAATAAGTCGATGACCTAGTCTTAGAGAGACTGATCTGTAGAAGTCGGCGAACCAGTTGGCGTTCTGAGGAGGACTAGGAATCCACCTAACCACGACAACGCCTTTCCCCTCGCTCCCATCATCAAACTCACCCATGCCCTTCTCTCCTGCTACTCCTTTAACATACCTAATGAAGTCATCAATCTGTGTTTCTCCTTCGACTACTTCGTTAAACAGTGCCTTGCCCCTTCCGTTCGTTATGGGCTCTAGGAGGTTATCGTATTGTTTCCTATTATAGAATATGAATGTATAACCGTAGAATATCTCAGCACGGTCAGGATTAGGGGCAAAAGCTTCGACCGGTCTTGGCACTGCTTCGTCTCCTGGCGGCGGGACATATTGCATAGCATCGGGCCAGTCTGCGTCGAAATCGCTTTCTAACGCACTCGCTGCCGCACTATCACTATCGTTTCCAGGCGTCGCAGCAGTGATAATAGCACTGTAAAATCCTTCGGTAACGAGGTATCGGCCGTTTACCAGGGCTTGTAGGCCCTTTGGCACATTCCTCTTTTTCGATACTACGTGGGTCGTTGACTGGACGTCGTAGTGGGCAAGAAATTTGACATCAAGTTGCTCTAGGTCTTCTCGAAGCTTAGATAGAGGGTCCGCTCGGAGTTGATTTGCAGTAAAGGAGAAGCTCAAGACTACAGGAAACCAAGCAATGCTAAGATAATATCCATGATTAGCTGTTTTGCACGCATACTGCACCCGAGTAAAAGAACACACCGGAATTTAGGCGGGAACGTGCCCATTTGGAGGGTATTGACATCTCGGGAAAGAACGCGCTTTTCGCCTTTTATCTTTTCGTCATTTATTCGCGTTCCACCCTTGGAGCCCAGGTCTTCTACTATGATGCGCGAACGACTTGACACATTTTCCTAGTGGAAGGTTCTCAGTAATCGAATACATGACTACCGAAGGATATTAGGACAGCATACCCCGTCTCCCTCGGTTACTTCGTCAACTTGTATAGTGACATGCTTCCGCGATACTCTTTCTGCTCCTTCTCCTCTGATGGCAAGCTGTCCAGCTAAGTTCGTATTAGCTACTGGCATTTTAAGTGTGGATACAGAGGTACGGAAGTAAGCGCATACGTTCAGCGACGGTTCGACCAAAGAGATATCGCTTTCCTGGTCGCAGCCAAAGCCGTTTACCTGGAACCAGAGATTGTTAGCACTCGGAAGCAGATGACTAACAGAATATGTCTTACCATCGAGGGCTTCACCCTCGTTTTCTAGGAGCCACATAGTCAAACCAACACCGGGCTACGGATCTTAATAGTAAGTAGTGGAGGGGAAGATGATGCAAGAAGCGTGAGGCTAAAAGCGTGTCGAAACGCGAAAGAAGCTCGTTGTCACGTGTAATAGATCTAACATTAAATGTGTAGGGGAATTTACCCCGAGGTGGTCAAAGCTGTACTTGAAGGCGTTTCAAATGTATTTAAGTTTGGAAGTAGGTATGAAGTAGGTATTTTCGTACATATGGGCGGACAGCAGGGGTAGCGATGGAAACTATGTACGTTGGAAGGTGTAAATCACACTGTGAGGGGTACCAAACATCTATTGCTTAACGAATGTTCCTACTCAATAGTATTTTTCATATGTATTATCGTTTCTCTTGATCAACTTACTAAGGTCCTGATAGAGCAAGATCAGATGCCAATATCCATTTATAAACCTATCTAAATTTGGTCACCGTACTTAGCTCCTTAAATTAATTTATATAAAAAGGGATATATCCAGCGATATGTCAAAAAATCATTTTATATTAGGTAAGTGCTACAACTCATGCTGAGCGGCTGAAGGATTTATGTTGCGAGTATATTTAAGCTACTTCAACGTTTGTTGGAAGGCTCTAAACTATTGGTAATAATCCTACGTCTTGATTATTTTGGGAGCGTCCTTTAAGACTCTATACGGAAATTATGACTATAACAGATGCATCCACATGACGTGAGCGGCAAGGACATCCTCGAAGCCAGCTGAGACTTTGGTTTAGAGAGCGAAAAGGTAAGTTGCCATTAGAACTAAGATGTTAATGCTCGGTTATTTATACTTAACCATTCATCTTCTCTTGTCCGAATCTAAACACTCCGCTCTTCCTAAGTAGCTTCTACGATTATTAGGGAATTGCCTCTAAAGGACTTGGCATTACCATCTTCATCACCCCCTTTGACCGAAGCATACGAACTTATAGTCCCATATCCCACTCGCGGCCTCCACAATGAGAGGGTCGTTTGGTGCCTACGCCCTTGGAGCGTTCTTCGGAGGACTGCTTTTCGTGGGAGCCAGTGCGCAAATGAAAGTTAGCAGCTTTGATGGCCCCGTCACCAAGGAAGAGCTGAAGTCATTCAACGACTACGTCGCTACCCTGAAGCCTGCTACAGACAACGAGGGGAATCAATGGGTGCAGGGCCATAGCGGGGAGCAGACAAAGGCAATGGGCCTTGTCTATCAGATGGCCGGACAACAAGAAACACTAGATCAGATGCTTCGCTTCTGCGATGCCGTTTTGTCGGAGAGGAATGATCTAGCAAAGGCCCCAGTCGGCCAGCATAAGATTTAGACAGACGGAATTGATCCCGCCTGGCCGAACGATATTACCAAGAAACCAATCCAAACCGGCGGAGGAGAAGGCGACCCAGTCGGACACCTGGCCAGCTGTGCTTACCTCATATTAAAGACGAATAAGCTTCATAACCAGAAGGTGACCATCGGTGATCCTCATAAGTATGGTGCTACCTATATGGACCGAGCCAAGACCTATCTCAAGCAGGCGGATTTCTCGATGAGCAACCATATCTTGAAACGTTTACTGGATCTTTCCAACGGAAACAAGATGTACTTTGCTAAGGATTCGCCTTACATGGGCGGGAAACCAGTCCCGTGGAATCAGCAGATGATGTTCAACTATGCGTTCATGAATCTCTGCAGCGCACATAGGATCCTCAACGACAACCCTGAATTGCTCGGGAAATACAAGGCAATCCTTACTGCTAGCATAAATTGGTTCTTCCACGGAGGTGGTGTGCAGAGCAAGAAAAGTAAGAAAGGTAGCACTGTCTATGACTGGGGTTATACGGTACCGAAAACGACTGGAGAGGACTCGAATCATGGCGCACTCGATGTTGCCGGGTTTTACCGTACTTACATCGACGGCAACTATGGTATCATGTCAGACCAGATGAAGCCGTTCGCTAATATGTTTGTTGATGTCATGACTCTAGGAAAAGAGAAATATGCCGGGACTGTAGATGGCAAAACTGATGGCAACGGTCATGCCAACCCCACCAAAAATATTCGCAGTGGCTACCTCTTCCTGGCCGAATTCCGGCCTGATGCTTATAAGAGTATGATGTCGGCCGATTTATCGCTCGGTGGTAAAGGAACTGGAAGTGCTGATGGGTTTTCCCGTTTCCTGTGGGTGAAGAATCAGCGTGCGAAGGCGAAGTAAACAAACGACGGAAAGATCGTTTGCAGCTACTACTTATCTTCCACATATTAGCGAGTGGCACTCAGTTGGAAGCAAGTTGGGTATTGTAGTCCTATTTACACTTCTAAATGTCAGAGGAGGAAGAAAACTTTATTTCGGCCAATCCCAGTTGATAATCTACCCAGGTTATTTCATAGCATTGTGAATACTAGACTACGGGGCTAGTACTGTGCTTATGTATATTAGGTACCTAGTTAGGTAGGTTATATCTAACGAGATCAAGATGTCTGTATTATAGTAAATGGTAAAATACTTACTTCGTCCGTGAAACAAGGCCCCGTTACTCATCTACAATTCCTAACTACAGGTAGGTAGTAAAGGGATCGTAACCCCTCTCATACCTTGGCATGCGTATAAGCCTACCACTTTAAACTTCCGGACATCAACTTACCTTTTTCTAACGTGCGTATCTACTAACTAGGTATTTACTAAGTAGGTACCTACCTACCTACCTACCTATATATCATCTAGCTACTGCTGCACAGGCTGCTCTTTTTATTCTAGTAAAATCAATCATACAGAAAGGCACCTTTTAACCTCCCGTACTGGCAGCATGCGACGTGCTTCAATGACCAAGCGCAAGGCATGCTTCGTAGTATGTATCCTCCCCTGCGCCGCAGTATACTACTGTCTAAAATACACCCTGCGCGCCGTCGAAGAAACCCTCGATGTCGTATACAACGCCCAACAACGCCATCGTATTAAGACGCGTAAGCGTCCTAAATCAAAGCCTCTGGCTGTAGTCCCGCCCGTGTCTAAGGGAACATCCGCTTCTGCTCCCACCAAAACTTCCTTCTTGCACTTGCCCCCGGAGATCCGCCTCATGATATACCGCCTGGTCCTTGGGGGCCCGGCGATCATACAAGTCCGTCCCACGTACTCGGTGCGCGGCCCCCGTCCCAAGACATGGGCGCCTTTGCAGGGGATCCGCGACGACGCAGACGAGCCGAGCAAAGCCCTCCGCCTAACCATTGGCCTTGGCGGCTCGGCTCTGCGCCAATTAGTCTCGCCGCCGCGCGCCGGGTGCGTCGTCTACGGGTGCGTATCGCAGTTGATCTGCGGCGAAATGTACTACTTCGCCTTAACTCGGTACCGCCGCGACGAAACCGTATACTACACGGATCTGATGCGTACCAGCCGCGTCATGTACGGCGAGGCCTTGGATCTGCTGTACGCGGAACACACGATTTCGCTGTTCGGGGTGGAGATGGCGCGGTATTTCTGCCGCAATGCTAGCCCGGAGGGTATGAAGCGGATACGCTTTGCGCATGTGGCGCTTATCATTCCGTCTTCGAGCTGGAATTCCCCATTACAGAAGAAGAGTGTTAGGGACACTATGAGATTACTGCGGGACTCGCTGCCGCATTTACAACAGCTGGATGTCGAGGTGGCGATGACGTGGGGGCAGCCGAAGAACGCGGGACGTTTCTGGAGCTGGTTGACGGGGAATGATGTGCTGGGGCAGTTTCATGGGCTGGAGAAGTTCGTGCTAAAGGCGTCGGCATATGTGTCATTTACGAGGAGGCCCTATGGGAACTGGGCGGCATGGACGCCACAGTATGAATTACTAGAATCTTGGGATGATGGGGAGTATCAAGCGTTGAAGGCGAGGGTAACGGGTTCGGATGTGGTGACATCCTCTTGAATTATTCTCTGGATCTGGTATATTTGGTATTACCCCTTTTGAACTAACAATAATACCTTTAGAGGTACAATGTGCTTGATCATTACAATAGGCGCTTACGCTATCCATTTGATGAAATATATTTTGATTATTAGGTAGTTAATGATTCATATATATATATGCATGTCGTAACAGTCATAAACCCATTCGTAAAATGGTACATAATATCCGTAACCTCATTGCCAATGGATATTTTGACCCTTCTTCAATAGTCTACTCGTCAAGAGGCGTCAAGTGAGAAGTCGTATGCATACCATGGCCACCTTTTATCGACCAGTTATCCCCATAGCACTATACGGTATACCGTCTACCGTCACACATATTCCCTTATTTCGTAGTTTAATAATACCCTCTTGAATGCCTCCGACCATCACTCGACCTCCGATAATCCCTCCCGTCAGAATAATACGCCGCGGGCGGGGCTCTCGGGCTCCTGCCCCTTTGCTGGTCAACATAAACCGGCCTAGTTACGCTCACGACGGACGTGCGGCGCGGACTACGATGGGAATGGCGGGATCGTGATCTATGGCCATGTGTTTCCCGCGGATACCGCGTAGAGCTGTGGTGACGGTGCGAGGACGGCGGCTTCTCGTTATCCGGCTCGAACGTAGTGCCCCAGGCCCCTGGGTTGCGGTAGTTGACACACGAGCGGATGATCCACAGCAGGATGAGGAACCCGGCAATGGAGCCGATGACTATGCCAGCGATGGCCCCTCCCGAGAGGGTCTGCGATGATTCGCCGTCGGTTTGTGCGACGACTGTTGTAGTGGCCTGCTGACGAGCAGTGAGGACCTTGGAGATTGCCTCCGGGAGAGCCCGCGTCGGGTTGATGTGTTCGGACTCGCGAGCTAAGACGCGACCAATAGAGGAGCCGTCTGCGGCCGGCACTGGCAAAAAGGGGGCCATGATGGGGTATAGGTTTACCTCTATTTAGGAAATTCCTAAGGCTCAACGGCTTCTACTAGGATGGACCTCGCCGTTTGGAACGTGGCGTGAGCTAAGCTATAGTTTGACGTATACGGAAACTAAAAGGGGGACGAGAGAAACATGAGTCGTTAGAAGGAGAAGGGCAGGTCGAGTTCAAGTAGTAGGACGACCATCTCGATTCTCGCACACAGAAGACGACAAACGATGACGCCATGGCTGCGAAAGTGTAACCTGATATGTTACCATGCTAAAGTGTGCCTGGACTAGCAGTAACTAGGAAGGTTGGGGTGGCATCTATTGCCTAGGTAAATGGTGGTAGTGTAAGCTCATCCTTGCTCACTAGTGTATTCTTCGAAGATGGAGTCGTTCTACCATATCATCTTACTATCTTTACTCCATGCGTAGATAGTGCTTAGGAGTTTTGCCGAGGACGTACATATGTATGTAGTATTTGCAATTCTTGATGTGCGCTTAGACTACCTAGGTATTCCTTTTCCTTGCTCGTTAGTGTCTGGCGCGAACGAAAAGCTCCGGCGAATTCGGCATTGCTATTGGTTCGCTCAACCCCCTCACCGCAGTGCGGCTCTCGAGCAGTCATGATGATGTAAACGTGAGGGAAGCGGGGTGAAGCATCCTGCTCTAAGATCGATGCCAACTCTGGCGAATTTCATAAGCAGCTCGCAAATAGAATCGAATTCTTTTTCAGACAACTCTCGGGAGTCGATATGCGTAGGTATGTTGGATATCGTATTCGTATACGGACATGATATCAACCTACATATCACATGCAATAGTCGACTGGACACTGGATACTGGATAATTATTTCATTCTCTGTACATTGTTAGTGGTACGATTTAAATCTTTGAGGCGCTCACGGACGTACGCATAAAACTAGCCGTGGTCTCAAAAATTTGGTACTTAGGTATACAATCGTATCGTGTCTGGAACTACCTAGGTTAGGTATCTATATTTTGGCTTGTAATGTTCCTAACGATTGTGACCCTTCGCTGATAATTTTCCCCTGTTGCCTCTATATTCAAGTAGATTACTCCCTCTTAACAGTTTTACTCATTATAACATAGTCTGGGATGAATTCCTTGCCGAATCGTAACTTCCTCGGCTCTGGCGATATGTCGTCTTTCTCGAAACCCAACTTCTTATAGAAAGTAAACGCTCTCTGATTGCTCAAAAAGCAAGTAAGCATGACTTTCTCAATAGGAGGCGTATTGATAGCGATGCTCTCTAGGAATCCCATGAGCGTCCTACCTAGGCCAGTCCTATAGAATGTAAGTGGTTGGCGGAACGGGTAATGGGAATTAGCTGGTACTGCACCCTTGTAGCTCTGGCTTGAGATGAATCTCGTAGCAATATACAACGGGCTCTCCTTCTTCATATGTAGGCATTAAAGATGTGAAGCCGCGGACGCCTCCCACGATATCCTTAACTATGATGTACCTCAACTCAGGGGATTTCATTTCGGCGAGCTTTTTGCCCGGCTTCCACCCGACTGATGAAGATTCATAATCGGCTCGACTAGTCTCTTCAACTAGCTTGAAGCACGCGTCGAAGTTCTCATCACTTAAGTTACACGAACTAGTAAGACTAAGCGAGAACTCGTCTTGTGTCTTTTGGTTGATCCACTCAGGCCATGCAGGGCTACTGGCGTGTATATATATGTGTTAATGACTAGAGTTTCCCATCATGAGTCCAAAGGAGATATTTACCCGGGGCATAGGTGTTCCTTAGTAAAACTCTCATCATCCTTCTGGTTTACTCTTTCAATAGGGTTCGTGGGAACACGTCTGCGCTTAACACTCTGCTTAAGGCTCTTCATCCTAATCTCAGACGCTGGTACAGTTGGTGGAGATTGTAAAAGCCCACAAGCTGTACTATCATCATGCGTATCATAAGGCTGGAGTAGTAGGTAACTATATGATATTTCTTCTTCACGTGTTTAGAAGTAACGATTTTGTGAATGTTTGTGTGAAGGTACCTAGGTATATATTGGGAGTTGTAATGCGGCTTATGTAAGTTACTCGTGTAATGTCATAACTTTCCGACGCCTGGAATATTTCTTATCTCCCTTATCTCGGCTCTAAATCCAGCAGGTTAATTGCATAATCATCTGTAAGTTAGAGATGCATCAAATTGGAATTTCGTATTAACTCTCGATTATCAATTTCGACCTTCCCTTCTCATGCGCCTCATTCAAGGTATATCGAGTCTACGCTCTGCCATTGCTGTCCGGAGTTATGCGACTAGCTCACCAAAGGGTCGGCTAGGCATAGCTCTGAGTTTGGATCATGTATATCTACCTTATTCTTATTCTCTCGAATCTCCATATTTATATGTTCATCTTGTCTTAAAAGCTAATGAATGCCCACATAGTTCCTCTTACGCTCACGCGCCTTATCACTCTATCGCAGTATAATCCGCGGCACAAGACAAATTAGTGACCCGACTACTCGCATCGAGACACGCAATTTTGCGCGCGGGGAGTTCGAGCGGCATCGGGATGTCACGGATATAAATCATATACGATATCTCTTATCGACCGGCAAGACGGAATGGGAGGGCATGGAGCGGTATATTGGGGGTATGTAATGCCATAATACGTATATGTTTTTGTGGCAGCCTTCCTGTTATGTAGACATCGAAGGCTATGGCTGGTGTTGGCCAACCTAGGTTCCGACTCGGTGCTGGCTTTATAAGGGTATACTCCCTAGTCCATCTAGTACATTGTATCGTACACACCGCGAGTCGCCAATAATAAGCGTAAAATTCAGAACACCCCAGATTGTTGCCTTTTCGTCCCATCGATAGGACTGTCTAGATCGATTCCTTTATCCTTGCCGTTGCTTATGCCTTGGGTTCGCGCTGCAGATGATATAGAGGTAACCACGATGTCGCTTGCCAGCCTTTCTTCTCACGACCTATCACAATCATATGTTAGCAAATATCCATCGGAATCCACGTGTCTAGAACCGTATGATCGTAGGCTATAGAAAAAGGGCCCCCATGTTCCAGACGCTCTGTTCCCTCATGACTGACCTTGCAATGCTCGCACCGTTTCTTGACTGAACTGTGAACCTTCATGCCTCTGGTCTGCTGCTGCGTAACGACTTGAATTGCTCTTGCTGCGTTCGTTATCGTCGGCGTGGGTCTTGCCATCGTTCGCGGAGCTAGAACCGCTTGGGAGATGCTACGGGTGGGCTGATATTTTTGTAGAATTTGTCGGGCTGCCGGTATCCGTGTCGCACGAATGGATAGCGCCCGAAGCGACGATATCAGAGAAGAGGCCGCCATTTCGGTGAGAAGAATTAGGTATTGTAATTGCTCTCTCCTAGGACCACTGCGTTTGAGATTTGTTGACGCAAGGTGTAAAATGGAAAATCCGCTGTGGGGCAACTCAGTGTCACGTCCTATTGGCTAGGTACATATTGTGGGAAATAATATTTATGTATGTATCACATGTAAGTAACTAAAGGTACAATCCTTAGTCTGTACATTTATTACGTCGAATTAAAATAAAATGCCCTCCTTTCTGTTGCGGACAAATCTATCTTCCTTTAGGTATCATAACTTGCGTATGTCGGTTGACTTCCTTGATCTAAAAGAAATCGTAACTATCCCCTTATCACCGATCCCACATATTCTCAATTTGCTAGTAGCATCTCATAGCCCCCCGATTAACTACTGCTCACTCCTCAAGAACGTCTTAAAAATCGAGCTTTGTGTGCGATCCTCCCATGGGTACCCGATCTTCCTGAATGACTTCTCCAAGTCGGTCACCTCTGATTCGGGACATTGTATACCCGTCAATATTTTACCGATATCACTGCCGCCGTTTCTGTACTGAAATAGGCTGATGTTATATCTTAATTGTAAAGTTCCTAAAAATTTCTCGAGGGCGCCGGGACGTTCGGGGAAGTTAAACATGTACAACCTCTCATTTGCAACGTCTGATCGCCCCCCCACAAGGTAGCGGATATGTGACTTGGCAAGCTCATCGCCTGACAGGTCTGTGGCTGTCATGCCTGCACGGTTAATTCGGTCTATAAGGTCCTGGAGCTCTTGATCTCGTCCTGCTGCCCCACCTGTTAACGATATACCGACTAGAATGTTGGCAATCTCGTTAGTTGCGTAGCGGTAGGAGAACTCTGTCACAGCATGCGGCATAACGTGGTTGATCAATTCGGCGAAAGACCCCGGCCTCTCCGGGATACTAACATGGAGCAAGGCCTCTTTACCCTCGCCGAGAGTAGCGCGTTCGGCCACGAAGCGTAGCCTGTCGAAGTTCATGTTTGCACCACTTGTGATGGCTATGACAGATCGGTTCGGGTTGCTGGACGGATTCGCTGACACCCACTTCTTCAATCCAGCAAGAGCTAGCGCGCCCGCTGGCTCTACGATAGAGCGGGATTCTTCAAACACATCTTTGATAGCAGCGCAGGTCTCGTCGGTATTCACTTCGACAATCTCGTCGATCACCTCTTGGCATATCCTAAAGGTTTCTTCGCCGACTGTCCTAACTGCCGCACCGTCGGCGAACAATCCCACTTCCTTTAGAACCACTCGCTTGCCTTCCCGCAAGGACTGGACCATGGCATTTGCATCCTCGGCCTCGACTCCGATTATCTTAACGTGTGGTGCAATGCGTTTAACGTAAACGCCAATGCCTGCGATAAGGCCGCCTCCACCAACGCAACAGAATATTGCTTGGAGTTTCTGGATGTTTGTCTGCCGTAGCAGCTCCATTCCTATGGTTCCCTGTCCAGCAATGACATAAGGGTCGTCGAAGGGTGGTATGTTGATCAGGCCGTGCTGTTTTTCCAGTCTCGCGCATTCTTCTTTTGCAGCATCGAAGTCTACACCGTGAAGCACCACGGCACCGCCTAATCTTGAAACATTTCTGTGTTTTATACTCGGCGTTCCTGAGGGCATAACGATAGTTGCTGGTATCTTAAGTAATCTAGCAGAGTAGGCCACTCCCTGGGCGTGATTTCCGGCACTGCAAGCAACTACACCCTTCCAGCTCTGGCTTCGATCGAGATGGGCCATCTTGTTGTAGGCGCCTCGCAGCTTGAAACTGAAGACAGGCTGCTCGTCTTCTCTCTTGAGTAAGACATTGCATTCGAGTCTGTTCGAAAGGTTCGTGGCATGTGTGAGAGATGTCTCTTTGCACGCTTCGTACACCCTCGAGGTAAGGATCAAGCGGAGATACTAAGGACATGGGAAGTATCAGTCATTCGTAGGCCAGGGCAAGTAGATACGATAAGGTGACAAAGACGAACATCAGGATGCCCATTGGGCAAGAGAAATTCCTGAGGGATGACTTCTTTTTGTCTACGCTCCGATGGCGGCGAAGGGTTTGCACTGTACTCAGTAAGAGACAGACCTGACGGTGAAGGGGTTCGTGGCCGAAGGCTATTAGTTCCGTTCCTGGCTCTCTCGGCCACTTCGATATCAATTGGATCAGCTGTTGTTCCAGGCATATTGAAATACTTGAATACCAATAACTTCTACGGTATTAACAAAACAAGGGAGGGTATGACATGATAAATATAATAAATTGTGTCCAGCACCAAAATGATTTTAGACTTCTGGTAGTGGGGCACTCAATTGTATCGATTGGAGCTTACCTGGCAGGAGCTCTAGCGGGGTCCTACCCACCTAATCCTGATGCTTGGTGTATGTAGTACATAGGTAGGTACCTATCTTAATCAGGCACCGGTGGGAGCGACTATAGCCTTAGGAGCTAGCTTCTCTAGGTGCCTGCCTATAGAATCTATAGAAGTGGAAGCCTTCCCCCAAAGAATGATGGGGCTCTGATGGCATCTTTGGTAATAGGGAAGGTGTATTGAATCCTACGCTTTACGATAGTTGCCTGTGTACAAAGAAACTAGGTTAGTCAGTCTATCTTATCGTCTTATCACCTTATCCGGCGGCACATTATGGGTCTTTATGTACACCATGTCGAGAGTTAAACCATTTGATGCATATCATTAAACCTTCAACCTCGAATTTGTGCAATCCAGCTCAACCTACGCTGGCGTATATTTAAGATATTCGCTGGTACGGGTATTTAGTAGTTAGCTCGCTAGGGCCGGAGCTGAAATATCGAATTCGCCTATAAAACCCGACTTCAGCATGGCAGACAGATCTATGCCCTCGTCCTTCGATGACGATAGGTGCCTTCCCCCCCCTCATTCCTCCCTCTCCCTCTTCTTCTCTCCACCATCACATACGAACACATACCGGAGTTGTTAGATATTTAGCTCACGAAGGCGTACCTAGGGAGTATAATGAAACCGGGTCCCAGAAGATCGGCCGCAAACTGCGAGAGGAGCCTCTAATCCCTCTCGGTACGTCATTCCCCTACACTAACACTAACACCCATTCTTCTAAGCCTCTCTTCTAAGCCTCGGCGCAATGGACTTGACTAAACAATTATCTCGTAAATTAACAGGAACCCTCCTAACCACCCTCGCCGTGTACAACGCCTGGCGCGCCATGCGGCGCGGCGACCACGCGCAAGTGCAACGGATGTTCCGGGCGCGTATCGGCGCACAAGCCTTCACAGTCATGGCCATGGTCGCGGGAGGCGCCTATTATGGCGCGGACAGGCAGAAGCGCAAAGAGCTAATTAAACTCGAGGCGCAGCAGCGCGCCGAGGAGCGCCACCAGAAGTGGCTGAAGGAGCTCGAGGTCCGCGACGAGGAGGACAAGCAATTGAAGGCGGCGATGAAGCGCCGACAGGACCGCGTGCAGCAGCGGCGGGTTGCTATGGAGGAGGGCGAGACGGCCTCGGGGGTTGTAGGAGAGGGGGACAAGGAGGAGAAGAAGGATGGTGGCTCGAATGTGCTAGGTGCTCTGTCGAGTGCTGGTGGTTGGTTTGGAACGAAGAAGAGTGAGAACTCGACAGCATCTGAGCAAAGTAAAGTCCAAGAGGGAAGCCCAGAAAAGAAAGCTTGATTAAATGGGGACCGCCGGGTTGTAGCACGCATTATGGAATTCGCAAGTGACTATTCCCGGGTATAGTTCTAAAGAAAATATTTTGTATCAAACTGGATCAGGGCCGGAAGGGTAGGGAAGAGTACATCTAAGAGCGAAGGATTGAAAAGTCATATGAATAGGCTATCTGAAAGGAGCCTATGCGTACGCTATACCATTGTATATATTAACCAACATCGCGTCTCGTGGTAGAAACGGCGATGTTGGAAAGGGTTGTGCACAAAGCATGAAATCTGGATTATATTATCACATATCACAGAACTGATAACCATAGGTAGTAAATAAATGCTGTGTAGAGATTCCAACGCCGACGTCATCCCAACGCCGCTAAAACCTACCCGTAAATTAGGCCATTGACCCTCCACTCCTATTGCCGCCGATTAGCCCAGCCATCTCCAGCAGCGCACGATCAGCAGCGATATCTCCCGTGCCCAAGTTTACTCTCCTCCTGGATTCGGCCTCGCGGGCTTCCCATTCCCACTGCTCCCTTTGTACCCTTGCCTCTTCATTACCACCACAGCCCCACACCTCGATATCAACGATTTCGAAGCGCTCCTGGAAGTCGTACTTCCGGGATGTGCTGGCTGCGAATGCACCTCCGCGAGACGAGTAGTCGTGCGTGAAAACGCCGAACTCGAAGCTTGAGTCGATGACAAGAGACACGGGCCCTAAATTTCGTAGAGACTCGTGACGCGACGACTGGCTTTTCTTGGGGTGTGGACAACCAAAGTTAATCCCGGGATGGGCTGCTGGTGCCTTTCGAAACGCCGCATAGTCACGATTTAAGGTAGATGCCGAGAAGACGTCGTGAGTTGGCGCAAGCTGGAATAGGAGTGTATTCTCGTCTCCGAAGCACTCCTTATATGTATATCGCCACGGCTGCCTGACAAGCGCTCCGAATACCAAACGATCGCGGTCCACTGGACTTCCGTTCGGGAATCTCTTGGGAGGTAGGGTATTATGGAAAATGTCTTCTGATCTATTACCGCTTGGTGGGCTCGAAACCCTAACGCCAGATACGAGGAGAATTGTAGGCGCACGCCAGTTGAAGACCTTTGACTCAAAGCTACCCATTGAGTATCCTGCCTTTGAGCCAGAATACAGCAAGCGTAGCCGCCGGAATAACTCGTCCCCATTAATGAAGAAGGAAAGTTGAGATAAAACGCTCAGGTTTAGAATGTCGCTCTTATCTTGCAATAGGGGAGGCCGTGTTATCGCAGACGGTATGGCTCTGGGCACACCATCCTTACGTTTCGAGAAGTCGAGGTTCTTGGAAAATAGAAAGTGCTCAAACAAGGGACTGAAGCCATTGAAAAGAAAAGGCAGATTTGACGGAAGGGCCCTGTTAAACTGGGCGTAGGTGATGCCAGGGGATTTCTCAACATCTACAAAAGCCGACAGGATATTCTCAGCCGTTGCTCTCAAGTCTTCGAGTTCTGAGCCCGTGACCCTGTCGGCGTAGCTAGAGATGTGATCTTGTGCACCTAACGGAGAGACTAGAAGTAGTAACATGATTAGTTTTCTGAGATTGTCTGCTGGGATCATAGCTCCGTGTGTGGTAGCGGCGTGGGAATCGCCCGCCTTGAAGGCGTCATTGATATGGAGAGAATCTAGCGCAGCTAGAACAAGCTCGTCATCCTCCGCCGTATCGTCATCCAGATCATCACCGGCGTCGTCAACAGCAAAGCCAGTGGCGTGCCCATTGGAGGATGGTTGTGATAAACCTGCATTACGCTGCTCAGTATCGATCTCGGATAGCTTCCGATCGTATACGGCCAAGCTCTTAAACAGCAATTTCCTCCTGCTGCTGGCACTTTTAGTTAAGACCTTGGTGTAGCGCTCTGTCATTATAACCACGACCATGATCATCTGCTCGATGCCGAGTATAACTGGTGCATCACTGAGGAATGGAAACGCGCCAATATAGGTCAACATATGGAACAAGACAGGCGAGACGGCGAGGATGTCTGGTAGCTCCAGAAAGCGGGTAATGGTGTCCTCCTTAAGGTAACGCACATTTTGCTCGTTATCAGCAAGAGACTTGAAGTTATCCTTAAAAGAATAAAGCTCTAATGATTGAAAACATTTACGAGCGAACTTATCGGCCTATTTCGTTGGTATCATGTTAGCTTTGAACGGAGAGCTTTAAGATGCGGTGTAGCCAGAATATCCGCACCAGGTGTGTCCTAATTTGCTCTTTAGAGGGAGGCTTAGCCTCATCTGACAGGGTCTGTCCCATGATTTCTCCTTGAAGAAAGCGAAGCCATCCCAAGGGAAAAATTCAAGTGCTTGAGGATAGGTATAACATATATAAGGTAAGAATGAGCTGTCGGTATGCGGCCCTACCGCCTGTAGATGAAGTATTAAGTTTAGCACTAAAATCGGGCGTTCGGGAGTCCCACTCAGCTACATAGATTGGTATTGCTAGGTGCATCTACCTATAGATGGCGGGGTGATCACTGAATGCCATGCTAGAATCGTATGACGTATGGTACAGTACAATTAAGTACTTACCTCACCTAGGCCGTGATATAGTGCATGTGCTACCGCTATTGAATTCATTTAAGTCCAAAGCGTCGAAAAGTCTCATCACTCAACAGATCGTCAGGTTAAGGGACTTTTTTCATACTTAAGGTTTAAGTGGAATGCGCCCGAGGTATCATGGATAACGTATGAGTTAACTGATAGAGATGTCTCTTTTTCATCTCGGCTCTGTTATTCGAACCGCAAGAGGTCGTAGCACTTAATCTAGAGTCCTGCTAATACGTACGCAAAGACAATAAAAATTCTAAAAATAATTACAATGTGCACAAACCTCTCAATGTTAACTTTGTTTCGGTCAATATCTCGAGCCGTGTTGTTGTAGCCCCAAGTTTTGGCTCTTTGTAAGTTAGACATGATAAAGTGGGATTATATTCTAGCATATCATTGTCTTTGTCGCTGCTGTGACGTATATATACTGCCGAGGTTCGACCACGCTTGTGTGGCTTGTCTTTTTAAGTTCTAATAATTAACATCAATCTTTTTCGGAATATAATATTAATCACGATGCGAGTTCCTTATAGTATCATTTTCGGCTTCATCGCCGCAAGTCGGGCGTGGCCCACTCCTGTTCCTGATGGCAATCTTAACACGGACTTTGCTCCCGGATCGAACCCTAGGAGGAATCCATCCGAGGTTATAAGTCTACTTCAACAATTAATAGAAACGACGTGCCACAATGCTTGTCTAGAACTTTTCCCTGATGAGGGGGCTAATCACGAAGCCTGTATGGATATATGCCGTAAGTCATCTCTCATCCCTTTCTCTAGCCACTTGGTTCTAATCACTGTTGCTTGATAGATCACAAGCAATCCGAATCCGATAATACCAATCCGGATTCAGGTATATAAATAAAACCTATAATGAATGTTTCAATCGAACTAAGGCAATGCGTTTGGAACATCATAGCACCACTGTAAACGGCAGCTAGTACTTACGACTTACGACTTAGATGTCGAGTTTATTATTTTGCATTACGTATACCACGGGGAGTCTTCAATTCATTAGTTAGTACAATATTTGTAGCATACGTAACTTTCATGTACTTGAATATTTAATTATATTGATGGCTTGCGGTAATTAGATAATTCGCTCATAATGTTGAGGGTGAATGGACCGTGGGCATTGAGTATGGATTTATATCAGTATAAGCTTAATTGTTAGGTTCGAGAGTAGGACTTCATGAAGTTTCAAAATTACAGCGTTTATCTTCAGGAATGCTTTTACCTTCTAAAGATCGGACTTGTTCCATGTGTAACACTAAGTACCAAGAAGTACCTAACTTGCTTCGGCCACAATAACACACCCCTGAAAGTCTAGACTTTCTTTATATGCACGGTAAGAATCTTGGTGTCCGTGTCCCTGGGATATCCCCGGCAAATGCAACCCAAATAAATGGTCAGGGCAGTCAAGGTTATCTCAAACTCCACCCAAATCCACCTTCACATGCCCCGTTTTGGCGTATGAAGCAGACAACGTCTCAATTCCCCCCGTGTAAGAAACAAGAGTGGCTAGCCACTCACTCGGGATTGTATGGGATCTAAGCCCTGCATATGAGCTTTATCATGGAGTATGAATCCTAATAGCTAAGTTAACGCCAGCAAAGTAACAAACCAGCTTTTTATTTCTTTTTGTTTATGCAACTAGTTACTCCCTTTCTTGTTTTCTTGCCGACTACCTGTTATCTTAACAATAATCTCCCTAGGAGGGATTACTTCTTCATCGCTGTACGTCTCAATAAACAATACGATATTACTAATAAAACGACGATATATCAACCATGTCTCTAACCATCGCCCCTGTTAAATGCGAGGACAAGAGAGATGAGCAACATCATAAATCAGCATGGCTTCAATTCATGAAGGTATTATGGCTCTGGCCTCCTATTCTGTTTACTGAATTGTTTCGCTGATTATTATTTTCCAGTCTGTCGCAACATTTAGGGGGGATCTTACGTCGTTAACGGCACCGCCTTTCTTGCTTGCTCCTCGGTCTATAGTCGAATACAGCGCATACTGGGCTGAGCACCCGTGTCTTCTTGTATCTCCCGCAAGAGAAGAATGCCCAAAAAGAAGGGCTCTACTAGTTCTTCAGTGGTTTTTAAGCACTCTAAAACATCAGCATGCAAGCAAGGACGAAAATGGGAAAAGAAAAAAGCTAAAGCCCTTGAACCCATTTTTAGGGGAGATATTTTTGGGTAAATGGTTAGATGATGCTGGAACGACCCATCTAGTAACTGAGCAGGTCAGCCATCACCCTCCAGCAACTGCATTCCGAATCTGGAACGATGCACATGGCGTTAGAGTAAGAAACCTCTAATCTTTAATTAGATGCTTCTTTCTTGATTCTCTGCTAACCTATAACTAGCTTGAGGGCCATGTCTCACCGAAAGCCTACTTCTCGTCCACGATAAATATAGAACGACAGGGATATAGTGTCTTGCACATCGACAAGTACAACGAAGACCACTGGATTACGATGCCAAAAGTCCATGTCGAGGGGATTGTCACTTTCCAAATAGCCCCAGAGCTCAGTGGTGTCTCTTATATCCGTAGCTCCTCGGGCTATACGACACGTGTCAACTACTCTTCTAAAGGCTGGATTAAAGGCAAAAGCAATTCATTTATCGCCACTATATATCCTGGTAACGATGAAAGCAAACCCCTATTTATCGTTGAGGGCCGATGGAGCGACTCATACACCATCAAAGACGGCAAGGGGAAAGTACTGGAAACTGTTGATCTGAACTCGCTGCGGAGGACGCCACTTCAGGTTGCCCCAGTTGAATCGCAGCACCCCCTTGAATCTAGACGAGCGTGGAAACCTGTTGTCGACGCTATCAATGCAAATGATATCTTCACGACCGGACACGAGAAGGGCAGGATCGAGAACGCGCAGCGAGCGCTACGAAAAATGGAAAAGGATGCAGGTGAAACATGGACGAGGCGGTACTTTACCCAAATCGAGGAAGATCCTATCGCGGAAAGGCTTTCAGTCAAGAGTAAATCCGCACCGGCTGATGGGCCTAACCGAATGACCTGGAAATTTGATGACGAAAAGTTCAAGAGAATCATGGAGAACCAGCAAAATGGCATTAAGAGTCCTGTCCGTTCTCGATTTGACTCTGGGGTTGGCTTCTTGGAGATAGAAGAGGTATAGGTTCGGGTTACTGCAAAAATTGGGAGGCCATATTCATAGGAGTTTCAGCTTTTTATTTTAGTAACGACTTCGTTGGTATAAGGGGGGCTTGTCGATACCACGCTGGCGGGTTGGGTAAATAGGCGGGATTTTCAAAACACCCACGTCTGACGGGACAGAATAGTGTTGGGTTGTACAATAATTCATTTTCTTCAATATTTTACGAAGACTCGAAGACTCGCTCAGGTTGTGTTTAGGTGACCTTATGTTCTTACAAAAACCATCTAAACTCTTCGACCTTAGGACCATCTCTCAGCTGTAACGTTGGTACATCCTTGGCGGTGAGATTCACACCCTGTCGGCGATTGCGACTTTTATTATCCCATAGCACTTTAACAATAAGTCAGCATTGTCTACCTCCTATGAGAATCCCAGGAGTTTAAAAATATCTCTAGATTCCCTAGATAAACTTTTGAAAATCAATAGAGAAACACATGACTTACTGTAGAGACCTAGAGATCCTGCAACGAGACACCCAGTAGCACCAAAGCATGCGGTCGTGATTAGAGCAGGTAAGTACTTAGGCGCATCTTTCTCTTGGAATACGTAACTCGATACTAGTCCCATAAGATTCGCCAGGGGAACTCCGATCGAGGTCAACGTTAGACGTTCACCCTCGTGTGCCACGTTATTATTATACCACTGTCAACAAAGTTAGATATCTGAGGATTGTAATGTAGCATTCAAGCAAGGTCCGGCTAAAATTTTTTTTTATTCGATGGCTCGAGGAGTAACTTACAGTGCTTAATAGGACAGATGGTGCAGACGTCCCCCAGCACATCATGAACGTCGCGAAGTAGGCCACCCGTATCTGCGCATGAACGTCTGATATAGCAGCATATATAATAAACCCAATGAACGTAAACGCGAAGCCGAGGCATACAAAGGGGAACCGGATTCGCAACCCGTCAGATGTGAAGGCTAGCACCAGCAACATAACCGCGCCCTATAAGCGTATTAGAAGATATGTTTATATCAATTAGGGAACTTGGACGACTTGTTCTTACTGTGACATTAGGAGCGACAGTATATAGATTGATCGTAATCGTATCGCTGACCAACGCTTGGACGATTTGAGGCAAGAATAGAGACACTGCCTGCAGAGGTACACCGAGACATATCTCAATCATCAAGAAACCGTAAGTCGTCGGCCTCTTAAATATCTTCAGAGACTCCCTCAGGACGAATTTCTCATTAACGATAGAAGAACTATCGACCTGTATCCGGCGGTACGCCAGCGCCTTCTCTTCCTCGTTCAAAAACCGGGCCTCGGCGGCAGAACGTGGCAAGTAGAAGAAAGCAAATATCGAAAAGCACACCGTAACGCTGCCCTCGACAATGAAAAGCCATCGCCAAGGGTGATCTACGAGAGTTGACTTGATCTGGAAAACACCAAAAGCAAGCAACCCGCTAAAAGCATTCGCGATGTTAGACGCAGCGTAGAAGACAGCAAGACGCCGCGCGAGTTCGCCGCGCCGGTAGAAAGTCGTCAGGTAGTAGATGACAAGCGGGAAGAACCCCGACTCGGCCATGCCTAGGAACCATCGCAGAGCAAATACGCCGCCGAAGTTTTTCGTCGCTGCGGTGAGGAGCGTGAGCGAGCCGAAGCAGAGCATTAAAAGGGGGAGGACGAGGGCTGGACCATATTTCTTGCCTAGCATGGCTAGTGGCGGCGCGAATAGGACGTAAGGGACGAAGAATATCCCGACGATCTGGTTGTACTGTCCCGGTTTGAAGTTCAGGTCTGCGATTAGGATGGGTAAATAAATAAGATAGCTAAAGGAGTTGAGCTAGATTGTTTGGCTTACCTTTAGATAGCCCGGCGGTTTGTGCATTTCCCAGGTTGCCTTTATCGAGGGCATTGAATAGATACTTAAGAGGTAGGTTGTTAATATGTCTACGACAAGTTCTGCTAATGAAAGGGTATTTCTCTATGGAGCCAAAATATGAAGCTAGAGTAGGGGGTTTGCGACGGTTGCTTCCAAGAACTTACCATTATAGCTAGAATTGGCAGCAAGCGGATATCGAATTTGCGACAGAGTGCCCTCTCGGCCATAGGGTCAATAAGGTCCGCCGTCGTCTCAGAGACAACCACATGGCTTTCAATGTCGTTGCTATTCCTATTGGTTGAAACGCCATCTTTCTTTATCCCAGCCGAGTCCGACTTTGCGAGGCCGACGAACTTATCATCTGCCATGATGACGATTCATCGGAGTAGAAGAGATATGGACCAAGCGGTGTCGCAACTACGTACAACTAAAGACCTGTGAAACAACAGTTTCGAAGAAATTGGGCTCTGGAATGTAGATGTATCACAAGCAGTGGGAAGTTTTCGGAGTTGAGTTTCGATAGGTCATATTAAAGAATAAAGGCTACTAATCGACCTTCCTTCGCATGATAACCGCCTTATATCCGTCCATCTCGGTTCGGCGCTGATGACGAACCTCCTTTCCATTTCAAGGTAACATTAGCCGTCGTTATCTAAACTCTAGGGGAGATAGACGACAAGATAAACGAGATAAAATGAATGTAGATAGATAGATACTTTCACCCGAGCAACGTCGCACAGCAGATCCTACCATGCTGGGATTAGAGGATGACCATATCCCTGTCCCTGGCTGATACTGGCTGATACTGGCTGATACGCGATTTGGCAGGTTTGATAAGATATTGCCGATTGTTAGACAATGAGGTGGTACTTAGTAGAAAAGGGCAATGTTAAAAAAGATCAACCATTTCTCAAGGTACGGTACCTAATGTATGCAGAGCTTATTTACAGGCTGCATATATGATATGTCGAACCGATATATTAGGTAACACGAGATACATAGTTCCAACAGTGAACCCTTAACTATGTACCTCATAGTTGATATAATACATGCATATGTCGTGGGGGGTTATCATGGGGTTATCATGGGGTTGATGGGGTTGATGGGGTTCGGTGGGGGGTTTAGGTATAAGATATCCATTACTTTACGAAGCTTATCCTCTTAAATCTTCTCCTTTCTTTCCCTTTACCCACTTAGATACATGCAGGAATAAACAATGAATACAAGCCATGTGTTAGGTACTATTTTGTTTGGCTGCATACCTAGGTACATTATGTACATGTAGCCACATACATCTAAGTATGTACCGTATACAGCAAGTCCCAATGTCCGAAGAACGCCGATATGGGGTACAGGTGGTGAAGTAACCCTTCCCCTCTCGACTCGCATTGAATATTTAGGTAAACTTCCGTTGGTTGGGCTTGCTTGAACTATCTTTTACATCTGGGAAGTTCCAAGCGACACAAAGTCGAAATTTTATTTATCTGCAGAAAGATACCTCGGTAAACAACCTACATCAATAATAGTCAGGACTTACAGAAGATTCATACTGTAATACTTAGGCAGTCTTCCGAACGAACAAGGTATACGCCATGGCCGAAAAGACTCCCGTCCTTACGGATAAGGCACCAAAGCCTTTAGCTGGGATTTACAGCCAGGCCATCAAGGCCAACGGATTTGTCTTCGTCTCCGGAGCTGTTCCTATGGACGCCGCGACGGGGAAAATAGTCGACGGCGATATTCAAGCTCACACTGTAAGTCAGAGCACCGGCCATACCCCCAATAAAACACTGATAATGGGGTGCCATATATAGCATCAATGTATCAAGAACCTTGGTGCAATCCTTGAAGCGTCCGGCTCCGACCTTAATAAGGTTGTAAAAGTCAACGTCTTCCTCTCTGATATGGACAATTTCGCGGCTATGAACGAGATCTACAGTCAGTACTGGGGTGAAGTAAAGCCTTGCAGAACGTAAGTGACTGTTCATCAGACTATACCCAAAAATATAATCCTTTATGGTAGCTAATCGCTCGTAGATGTGTTGCCGTTAAGACGCTGCCACTCAATGTAGACGTCGAGATTGAGTGCACCGCAACCTACTGAGAAGGATTTCTCAACTATGATAGAATATGATTGCTAGGATATCACCAAAATTGGAGGCGACAAAAATAACCATGTATGTTTTAGTTTAATTACAAGACTTTTCTCAGCACCTAGGAATATCAATAAGTGACACTTATAAATGTTGTATCTACCTCCTATTATTCCTACGACTAAATATCCACTGTTCCTACGATGGAATTCTAAAGAATTGGGCCATGCTATGGATTAAATACCTAGGTACCTATTAAAAGGCTAAATAGCAATAGATGCTGACTGGGCAAGTAGCCCAACCTTTGAATTCCACCATTAACATTATGACCCCCTTCGCATTATAGTTAACGTAAAACAGTTTAGTTCTGAACAGAAGAGCTAGACTAAACTATATGAACTCAGAATTAATGGTCTAACATTTTGAATTACCACCTAATGTGTTGATACGCCCGTAAATCTAGGTACTTCTCAACAAGACAATCGTGAGACATAGCGCATCGCTTATTCTATTTGGGCACCGAGTCCGGCTCCGGGTACATTGCTTCCCTCAGCGCGTCACAGAAGTATGTGATAGCTTCCCTTCCAGCATCTAGGACACCGTCCATAGCGATAAAGGGATGTGGCTGGCCAGCCATGGTATGAACATCAGCCTTCACGCCCGCATTGCGTAGTTTATCTCCAAACTGCCGCCCTTCATCCCTCAACACGTCCAGTTCACCAACAACAATAACAGCGGGTGGAAGTTTCGACCAGTCCCCCTTCCACAATAGCGGACTCGCTTCGGGGTGAGGCCAGTCTGACCGGTTGGGTAGGTAATGTTCTCGGTACCAGAGCATCTTAGGGGCGGGGAGGGCCGGGGTATGCTGGTTTTCCCTCCACGATGTGCTATTGTGTATGTCTGCCGTGTTGTCCGTTACCGGGACTGAAAGTAATTGTAAGGAGAATTTGAAACTGCCCAGAGTGGCAGCACGCTGGCACATGATCGCAGCCAGGTTTCCTCCCGCAGAAGATCCTCCGGTAGCAAGCTTGGTAGTATCTAGTTGCAAAACTTCTTTCCCTTGGCTTAGAGCCCACAGCACACTTTCCCAACAGTCATCTACTGCAGCGGGAAAGGGGTCTTCGGGGGCAAGTCTTAAGAGGTAGTGTTTAGCATAACCTCTTTCAAGTTGTTGCAAGTTGAAGAGATACTGACCTATAGTCTACGGCGATAACAACACACTTGCTGCGAGCGCAGAGATTTGTTGCGATTACATTTTCTGTGTCGATAGTTCCTAGAACCCAGCCGCCACCGTGAAAGTAAATACAAACAGGCCATCCCTCGGCGGGCTTGGATCCATTGGGTGTGAAAGCCCGAATCCTGACATCAGGGCCGGTGGTCTCCTGCCGCGAGATGCTATAGTCCTTTGTCTGGGCCACGGGGGCAGGGGGGCCAGCACCTGGGATTAGAGTGCCACTTGCCCGCGAAGCTTCTATGGGCTGCAAGTGAACTTGCTGGTGCTTGATGATATGATTATTATAGAAAGCCTCATACTGAGGGTTGATGCGGTGGACTATGGATGAATGGAGTGGATAGGGGGGTTCGGGATGGTCTCCCTTAGTTACTCTTTGTTCAACACTCATGGTAAGTGCTATAAAGGGGTATGGGACGTATTAAGAGTCGAACTGTAGATTTATAATGATACAGCAAAACTGAATGTGTCGACTACAAAACTAAAGCTCTAGGAGGAAGAAACTGAGGCCAGTCCACCATATCAGTAAGTTCGCACTAGCTCTTATACTCCATCTAGCCGAGAAGCTATTGTATACCTAGGGTTAGTCTTATCGGTTTCCATAAGCGCGGCCAACTTAAGATCGCCAGGTTATCATGCAGCTTGATGTGTTCTAGGACGCTTTCTTTGACCCAGATAGACAATGACATCAAAAATTCCGATACCGCCACTGGCTGAAGTAATAACACAACTATCGCTGCCGACTTGTGACACAACCGTGGCCATTCTCTTGCTAGAACCGAAAGAGTTCGCCGTTGGGCGAACCTTACAGGACTAATCCCCGACTCGCTCCCATTGCAGCTCTCAGGGTCCAACCTACATTTATTCGGTCCACCTAAAGTTGACATCATGGCCAACCGGGAGCCCATCCAGTCCCCCCCCTCTGCATAGAATGCACGCGTGTAGCTTTGTCTAGGTTTTCCCCAATGTAACCTACTAGAGGAACAAAGAACCCCAACTGGCCAAATTGGGGACAACGTAGGAGCTGTAGGTGGGGGTCAAGCGTCACCGCTCGCAAACTCAACTCCTATCATGGAAAGCAGGTCCACAGAATCAACTCGTACTCCGGGTCGGTGGAAATGGTGCAAACGAATAAAATTATGGGTTGGATGTCGCACGTCATGAAACCCGGGAATAGTGATAGCTGTGTCGTATAGGATGTTCCGGTAGCGGCACAGGGCCGTGATATCGATAGCTTCTAGGAACGCGGGCCGGGGCCCGGGGTTGCGTACGCTTCCCATGCTCCGATATATCAAGCAGGAGGAACCGACGTGCGTAAATAGTCATCGTTATCGGAATACTAGGAAGCGTTAGCTTATTCTCGGCTAGGTTACGGGTCTATTTGATTCACGGGAACTCCGATTGGCGTTTGTAACCACTCGAATCCTTCGAAAATTTTACATATAGAAAGTGTATAGAAAGTGTGATTTTGTGCTTCTGTGCTTCTGTGCTGCAGTTTTGAGAGATAACCTCTTTTTCCCTTCCATACCAAGGAATTTATTTAGATGAGCTCAGTCGTCTACCCCAGTCAATTTTGGAGCCACCTCTATATAAGTTGTGCCAGCTGCCGCCTACAACGACAACCTGAGGTATTTCAAATTAACTCATATGGAAAGTCAAGGCTTGAGACGAGATGTCTATAAAAAGAAACGCCCTAGATGTCCAACTAGCTCCCGTAGCTAGGGCTTGGGGTTCCTCGTATCACGAGATGAAGTAAGAAGTATATAGACAACTTCGTTGTTCTGCGAGAAACTCTAAACTTGGTTATGAAAATTTCTTGCTTGCTATGCATACTAAAAGGTTACTTTATTCTAAATAAATCTTCTAGAATACTAACACCTCGCGGAAAAACGATGTTATTTTTAGATCCATGTTGTAATCGGCGACAGTTACATATACTCCTACGAATGTAGACGCGAAACTAGCACAGCTCTGAGGACCAATGAATATGGCCTTACTATTGCACTGCAACTCTTAGAGTTCGAGGTTTATGCATAATCAAATAATGTGAGACTCAACAATATCTAGTATTGTATTGTCTGTATGAGAACCGCTATCCCTAAGGAGAAGTTACTCGTTCCTGATGTACTATTATTTATAGTCAAGTGAGCAGCTCATAAAGCATGTATTTATTATAGGGAATTTTGATATAAATGAATATTACAGGGGGTTATATGAGAGCACTGACAGTCGTCTATAGTACGGAGCTCGCCCTTACATGTGATCTTGCAAAAACGTGTGGTGCGATGGCACATTTATAATTGGCTATTATTTAGGGTTTAAATCTAATAGTATATATCCATAATATCGCACATTAATATTGTGTGCAAGAAAGGCTCGACCATAATGTGCGGAGATCTAAGTGCTTAATGTGGGTTGATTTAGAAGTTCAAGTATAGAGCTGGGGGAGCTCTTTTATAGAAGCTTACCTAATTAGACAATCTTAAGTGCTTATAGAAACTTAGGTTTGCAATGCTTAATTCCTTTTTACTACATTGGGTATCTATATTGCATTATATCAATCTTATGATTCGAGTCTTTAATTTTGACTAAGGCGGTAAGCCTTAATATTTCTATATTCATCGCATCATCTTAGCTGACTCAAAGTTCAATTGAGGGAGCGGAAGTGTTATAAGTTTATGCCCTATGTTTCCAAGTGACAGCTTAACACGGTACACTGCTCATTTAAATCTGGTTGGTGAACACCTGCGCAATATTCTTGAAATATGCCTCGAGTGCTTTGGAAATATTTATTTATGAATATAAATGGAGTGTATACTTAGGTACCTACCTACTTAAGTCAGGCTAGCAATATGAGGACATTGATGCATCGTGGATTCTTTATTGTAGTTTCACAAGGCATTCAATTTTGAGTAGCAAGGTATACTTTATAGAGGGATAATAATAAAGCCGAATAATATATTTAACTATATCAGCTATTCCTCTCTGATCGTAGCTTTCTATAGAGTGGATAGCTATGTGTTTCATGGTGCTGTTATAGTGTTAGGAAACACACTAGGGAACAAACAAGACTACTCGAGCTAGGGGCGGTGAAGCTTTGGTCACCACATAGTAATAGTATGATATTGCGTTGTTGGCAGGACCACAATTATAGAAAGTAGAGTTTTTCATTACTCGCTTCTCTCAAAATGCAAACAACAATAGACTACTCAGATTGGTAGTAAACAAAGCAGCGTTACATAAATATAAGGCACAATTTATCTAACGAACGTATCATAGGAGTGTATCGTAGGCTACGTCACTCGTAGTGGCGCTAATGCAAGGTTGTTTTGGTGGGCGGTGCGGGGCAAGGTGGCCTACCTCCCGTTGCTATGTCATCGGCGCCTGATGCTTTCAGCTGATTGAACCATTCTGTTCATTGTTTATAGGTACCTCTTATAGGTAGGTACCTATAGCTACCTGCAGCTAATACGTGAGTTAAAGGTCTCCCCACATGATATAAGCCGCTTGTCCCTTGTCGAACGATAGACCCAAACTCTTGTCGTATTCATCAAACCCATTCTCAAGGTCGATAGCTTAGAACAAGCTTGAAATACCTTACCTACTACATATCCTACCGCAAACAATCATAACCCAACCCGGCATATACATATACGAGTTGCAACCAGTGCAAATAGACAGCATGGCCGACGAAAACAAGGAGCAGCAGCAGATTTCAGTCGACAAGACTCCCATTTCCCCTATCCGCCCAAATGGTGAGAGGAGGAACTCGCTTGAACAACACTTGAAGCAGCGTCCTGACCGCTCCGAACTTATTGAGAGTACGGCTGCCCCCATCCTACCCATCCTACCTAGATTACCCTATGTCGAAGCTACCATCGCGTTTACATCATGTATAAAGCTGACACAGCCTTCTCTTCAATAGGGAACATCTTGCCTGCTTCGAATGTTGCCCCCGGCCTCCAGGAAAAGCAGAGGGAGGCAAGTATTCACAAATTCCCCTTGCACCTTTAGAAAGAAGGAAAAATAACTAACTACGAGCCCGGAAATATAGCTCGCAAGACACATGCGTGCTGACTCGCTCAACGACAAGATCTCCCACCGACCCCCTCCCGAGAAACTGCTTAAGGATGGTGTACTTCACGAAGACCCCCGATCGCCCGAGGAGAAATACCAAGAGGCCATCGAGGAGGAATATGCCAAACGTGAGGGCGGTGCTTAAATGAATGAAACGGATTTGCTGGCTGTGATACTCCTGGATTGCTATGATGATTTGACAAATGCTACCGGTTGATATCGAGTACTGTGTGGATGGAACCTCGCTGTGAATTCATGTGAAATCTAGTAAAATATTACCATGAACATATTATGCGGGACAGAAATATTTGATGTTCTATTTAAGCTAGTTACCTCTTATTTACTCGATCTTAAAGGGTATGGCGTTTCTTGGGCTGATCATGGCATCATCTCACCCGTCTTGTAGCCGAGACTTTCCCACAACAGTCGCGGGTATAGCAGGCTACTCCCTACATAAAATGACACAGGGACAAGTAGAAAGGTAAATAAATCCGCCAGTAACTTGTCCATATAGCCCCAAACCTACGCGTCCAAGTTGTAATGTATTCGACAGAGTGCATCAAACCTCCAGGCCCAACTCCAAGACCAGGACCAAAACCAAGACCAAGCCCAGACAAACACCCCCACTTCCCCGACTTCTTTTCTCAGGACGCCGCAATTCCACCATTAAGAAAGGGGGATTCCGGTCCGGGTTGATGGGCCAATGTAACACTCGGTCCTCAAGCAGCCGAACGCTCCATGCTAGCGCTGGGGGGACACTCCCTGCGGCTTCGTTGTGTGCCCGGACCTTGGGAACGGGGGCGAGTTCCGATAGGTACGCATATCGCGAATGACCAGGTTCCCCCAGATCGTCGCCTGTGCCGGCACTATACGAGATGCAGGTCTAAGGGCTCGCCTTGTGTCTCCCCGCGGGTCATGGCGTCCTCGGTCATGTCGGAGAAGGGATTGTGTTCTACCGCGTATATAAAGATCAATACGTGATGGGATCTGAAGTAACGCTTAGACTAAGAGGTGATCTTGGATAGCGAGTTGTATCCCTCGCTGACACGATGCATCTAAAACTATCCGTGTTAGCTAACACCTTTGGGTGCGCGGCCTCTTTAGTTGCTGCTGTTGATATCTCCGTGAAGTCAACTGGTGGGAACGCTACTAACGGTCATCAATATGGCTTCCTGCATGAGGTAAGTCATATATATATATACATACTTACCTATTAACTCGTATAATAAGACATATAATACTTAACTTACTCAACCAGGACATCAACAACTCAGGCGACGGTGGTCTCTACGCCGAGCTAATCCGTAACCGAGCCTTCCAGATCAGTGAACGCTTCCCGGCTTCACTCGACGGATGGAATTCCGTGAACGGCGCCAAACTATCTTTGAAAAACCTTAGCGTGCCGCTATCTGACGTCCTGGTCACGTCCCTGAATGTTGCCGCTCCTAAGGGGCAGGGCGAAGTAGGATTTCTGAACGACGGGTACTGGGGTATAGATGTCAAGGCTCGCAGGAAATACAGCGGTTCTTTCTGGGTCAAGGGCACGTATTCTGGCCAATTTACTGCTTCGCTGCAGTCGAACATCACGGGCCAGACTTTTGGGAGCGTCAAAGTCAAGTCCCAGTCTACCGCCGATCAGTGGACGGAGCATAACTTCGAATTGACTCCCTCGCGGGACGCACCGAGTTCTAATAATACGTTCGCCATCACGTTTGATGCATCGGTGAGCAGCTCATTAAGTTTATGAAGTAGATATGGGCCGGTCTAATAAAGACGTCTCATAGGGCGCGGAGGCAGGGTTGCTTGACTTCAATCTCATCAGTCTCTTCCCTCCTACATTTAAAGGGCGGGAAAATGGGATGCGCATCGATATCGCAGAGGCATTGGAGCAACTTCACCCTACCCTCTTCCGTATTCCGGGTGGCAACAGTGAGTCGTTTTGATTCGTGTAGCTTTGGGGTCTCACATCTTTGATGACTGACTGATCATACTTGTACCGTACAGTGCTCGAAGGCTTGACAAACAGGACATGGTGGGACTGGAAGAACACTCTCGGTCCCCTGAAGAGCCGACCCGGCTTCACAGGGGTATGGGGATACCAACAAACCAACGGCTTAGGGCTGCTTGAATACCTAGAGTTTGCAGAGGACTTGGGGATGGAGATTGGTAGGTTTTCGTTCCTACCCTTATACCTCGAATTGGATAGCATCTAACTTAGTGGTGGTAGTCCTCGGCCTTTACGACGGCCTTTCCCTCAACGGAGACATCACGTCACAAGACGACCTCCAATTCTTCATTGACGACGCCCTCGACCAAATCGAATTCATCCGCGGACCCGCCGACTCCAAATGGGGATCCGTCCGCGCGCAGCTAGGGCATCCAGAGCCCTGGAAATTAGAATACGTAGAGATCGGCAATGAAGACTGGCTTGCCGGAGCACCGGCGGGCTGGGACACGTTCAAGGAGTACCGGTTCCCGTTGTTCCTCGAGGCCATTAACAAGGCGTACTCGGATATCCAAGTTATCTCATCGGGCTCGGTTTACGACGGATACGACATCCCGGTACCGGGAGCCGGCGACTACCATGTGTACGCCGAGCCGGACACGCTTGTCGCTGAGTTTTCGAAGTTCGATAATGTGAAGCAGCCGCATATTATTGGCGAGATGGCGGCGATACATCCGAATGGCGGCTCTGGATGGGATGGGCCACAACAACCGTTTCCCTGGTAAGTATAATTCTATTGAATTCATTAAAGATTTCCTTCTATAGCCCTCTTGGTGTTGCTTGAATATTGTGAGCTACATTGGCCGTAGGTTTGGATATCTGCTAACTTGAAGCATCGTGTAGGTGGGGAGGTGCCGTTGGTGAGGCCGTGTCGCTCATCGGCTACGAGCGCAATTCCGACAGAATCATCGGAGCAGCATATGTAAGTTATAATTTAATAAGTTTCATAAATTAAGGGTATTTCAAGAGTTGAAACTAATATCGTTGTAGGCACCGATTATTCGAAACAGTACGTAAAGTCATCACTTACACCTTATCTTGGCGTGAGAAAGAGCTTATTGGTCCCGATGCTATGATCTATTTCAAATGAACAGTACTAATATCTATGTGGCAGTGAATCGCTGGCAGTGGGAAATTACGGCAATCCAGTTCACTGCTGACAAGGTTACTCGATCTACGTCTTGGTACGTATGGGAGGTAAGTTACCTGTACTATCATATCTGAAGCTCTGGAATACATGCTTATACCGCTTTCGAATAGCTTATGGCGGCTCATCTCCTGACAGAGACACTGCCGGCAACTTCGCAGTTTGATCCTCTCTACTACGTGACTGGAAATAACGATAAGACAGGTGGACATATTTTCAAAGCAGCAGTCTATAATTCAACAGACGGTGCTGACGTCCCTGTTAAACTATCTTTTGAAGGTGTTAAACAGGGAACGACTGCTGAGTTAACTATCCTGACGGGACCGAAAGATCCATATGGTACTAATGACCCGGCTACCGGCATTAATGTCGTGAAGACTAGCAAGAAGACGATACGATCCGACAAGACCGGTAGCTTTCAATTTTCGTTACCTAACTTGAGTATTGCTATCTTGGATACGAGCCCCCCAAAGTCTCGCCGCTGGAATAGGGCAGCAGGGAGGTGTTGATCTTCTGAGTTATTTCAGCCATCAATATGCTAGATTATGACATATAATATAAATAATATCCGCTGGCAATTCTTGATAAATCAAAGACAATTCTACCGTTGGCGTGATCAGTCAAGGATAAAGTAACATTATTTACGTGGACTAAGAGGCTCTTAAAAATTGGAGCCTAGGTGAATTTGACTTGTTGGGTCCCATTGGTGAGTATAAAGAGATAACGAATCGTTCTAGTTCCGTAATGATGTGGTTGCTAGTCATAGGAGAACCTCGAGGGTATGTATTTCGAGTTGTGGGGTAGCACGTATATGCGACCAGTTGTCCCATGTTGGGGGCTACACTGCTGAGTTGTCTCTCGCCAATAAACGATCGAGACATAGGTGACACATGGCTTGCGAAACACATGCTAGCTTTCGATGAGGTAAGTATACGCGAAGTTGGAGTAAAGAAACGGAGTTGTTATGTAGCTTTCCGCCTGCATCGCTGCCCGACCAAGCTGAAGCGTCTCTTTAAAGGGTTAACAACTAGTACGTTCTTATCCGGCTAGATTCTGGACGCTCATACCCCGGAGAGAACATGGCAAACAAGATAGCGGACAGACAGCGTGTTTATCTCGCATGTCGAGCCATCTTCGTGGGCCAGAAAGCGGAGCTGCGGAAACAGAAAAAAATACGCGAAGAGATCGTGAGATGGCCGGAGGTGCTAAGATCACTTACCCGTGGTTTGAGCACAGAGAATGTGGTCGAGATTCTTCGCGACCTCCTATCACGACATATCTTTAAGTCAGAGCTCAAAGCGAAGGCCGAATTTCCTAGCTTGTTCTACACACCACCGGAACAAGAGGTCAAGCGGGAAGCATCTGAAGTTAAAGCTGCTAAGTCGACGGCTGAGGTACTAGACGAAGTTGCCAGCGTAGGACAAAACGACGCCGAATGCAGTATCGGAGTTGAAGATAATGCTACTAAGCAAACTAATGAGGACGTCGCCAAACAAACAGACGAGGACGCCATCAAGCAAACTAATGGGGGTGCCACTGAGCAAGCTGTCGAGGATGACACCAAGCAGACTGGCGAGGAGCTCTACGGAACTGAAAGAGATAGTCCACACCCTAAAGTCGAGTTCCCAAGCACCGGAAATGTGATTTCACAACAGCTGGCGACACTGCCTTCTCTATACCCGACATACATTCCGTATAAGACGCAGCATATTATTTTGAGCGAGGCGCAACGTATGCTGGAAGAAAGCTGCTTCGAATTCACTAGAAAACATATGCCGGCACTTCTCGAGAATACTGGGCTGGACTGTGCTAGTTCACTCGAACTGACAAAATGGACGCGACTGCTGGCTAAGATGGCTGACGAGATACCTGAAGTGGCGTTTGATTTGGGAGAAACGCCTTTGAGAGAGGTGCTATTTTCGACAGATAAGCTGCGACATAGCGCGGTTCATAGGGTACCGATGACTGCCCGCGGCATAAAAGATCTGCTTGAGTCAGCAGTGACCCTTGCATTTACGATTGGCGACCACAAGCATGGGGGCCAGCTCGAGGAGATATGCTACGAGCTAGATAATAAGGTCAAGGCGATGGAGCTTAATAAGAATGCACTGGTGTATTCTACCACAGCCGATCTACAGGATATTCAACGGCGGCGAGAAGAGTTGGATAACTTGGAGAAAGAGGTGCTTGCTACTATGGTGAAAAACGATCAGAAGAATAGGGGCTTCATTGGAGCGCTGCTGGAGGATTCGGTGAGCAGGATCTTGGAAGGGAAGACGGAGATAGAGACGGAGATGGATGATGAGTTGAAGATTGAGGAGGATGAAGAGGAATTCTCAGAATGTCATACAAGTGTAGAGGATTCTGAGCAGGATTTAGTTGTATAATGACCACTTGTGGTATATATATGTGTGTGTAATTTGATATATGTAGGTAGGTAGGTAATTTGGGATGATATATTCCGTATAATATCATGATATAATATTATTTAATGTTGTTATTGTAAGAGTCTAAAGCTAAGAGTTTAAGCTGATGGATTTGGAGTATGGGTACAAGCTGAGGGACCCACTACCATATCCTAAGAATACCCCTCACAGTGTCTGTCGCCCCCGCCTCCGTCTTGCAATGCATGTGTACCTAGGTACGTATTCTAAGTACCTAATTAATTAGTATCACGTGCCGACGCGTAAAAAGGGTGACGCGCCGCAAGTAATCGAGTATACTTGTCTTATTACCACCGCGACAAAGAACCATGATTATGATAAGAGGAATCATCTTCAGATTTACAGCATGAATTCGAAATGGCTGAGAGACCTGATACACCGAAAACTGAGAAAAAAGAGCCCGAGGTAGAAGGGTCTAAGCAAGATGACTGCCAACATAACACTCTTAAATACTCTCTCCTCGGGCCTTCGCTCACCAAAGCCGGTCAGGACTCCGTCGATCAGTCTAAGGTTTCGGAAATCATTTATAACGCATCCAAAGGATCTAAGTTCTTTAATCGCGAAGAAGTCAAGGACAAGATCTTAACGCAGAAGATAGAGCAGATTCTGGAGAAGAAGCGACGTCTGGAGAAGCTCGATCTAACTCGAGAGCTTCGGGCTGCGGACCAACTCATAACCCAACTTGAGGTCTCCCGTGACCTAACGCAGTATATAGTTCACGTCGATTGCGATGCCTTCTACGCTGCCGTAGAGCAACTCGACCGACCCGAGCTCAAGGATGTCCCCTTCGCTGTTGGAGGCGGCGTGCTCACCACTTGCAATTACCTCGCTCGAAAATTCGGCTGTCGAAGCGGCATGGCCGGTTTCGTCGCCAAGAAACTCTGTCCTAACCTTCTCCTTCTCCCTCTCAACTTTGACAAGTACACCTCCAAAGCTCAGGAGATCCGACAAGTCTTGGCGCAATACGATCCCAGATTTCAAAGCGCCAGCATCGACGAGGCTTATCTCAACATCACCGAATACTGCGTCGAGCATAACATGACGCCCGGGGATGTCGTCCAGCAAATGCGAGATGAGATTCATGAGAAGACCAAGATCACGGTTTCTGCTGGAATTGCTGCAAATGCGAAGCTGGCTAAAATATGTTCCAACATGAATAAGCCTAATGGCCAGTACATCCTGCCTAACGATCGCAATGCTATAATGAATTTTATGCGCGACCTTCCGACAAGAAAGGTCAACGGAATTGGGCGGGTCTTAGAACGGGAGTTGCAGGAGATAGGAGTCAAAACATGTGGCGATGTTTATCCCCATCGTCAGCTTTTGGTACGTGCACAGACTTATTTCTGGACTTCGGTATGATGATCCTTTACCTTCAACCAAGACTAACACATGCTTAACCTAGTATGTTGAAATACATTTCTACTTCATACCCTATGATTATGTTTTCGGCGACTAAGCCAGGCGGTAACATAGCAAAGGGTCTGCTTATTAAATATACTAACATATTGCAGGCGTCAACTTTTCGGTGAAAAGACGTACGAATTCCTGGTCATGTGCTATCTCGGGCTGGGCAGAACTGAAGTCCAGCCCGTGGAGGAGTTCGAGCGGAAGAGCGTTGGGACCGAAAGCACGTTCCGCGATCTTTCGGACCCAGTACAGCTGAGAGAAAAACTGAGACAAACAGCTGACGAATTGGAAAAGGATATGAGAAGAGCCGAGTGTAAAGGCCGGACTCTCGTCTTGAAGGTAAAGTTGCATACGTACGAAGTTTTGACGAGGCAAGCTGTGACGCCGAGGGCTATTTGCGCCGCGGATGACTTATACAATTACTCGTTGCCTATCTTGGCAAAGCTGGAGCAGGAGGTCCCGGGTATGAAGTTGCGCTTGATGGGTCTCCGATGCACGCATCTGGTTAGCACCAAGAAGCCCGATGCCCGTACATTTTTTGGATTGAGACCTTTAAAAACGGGGTCTGACGGAACGGCCGACGGAGGGACAAACGAATCTGCCCAAGAAGACGATATTCCACAGGAACTACTAGACCAATTACCTCACGACGATACCCACGAGCCCGGCGTAGATCTCGCCGAGCATTCCACAATCGAAAAAGACACCACCTACCGACACCACGGCAAAGAAATACTCCCTAACCCCAACCCCAAACGCCCAGCCCCCGACCCCGAGCCTGAGGAATATTGGGACTGTCCCATCTGCTGCCGACCCCAAGCTACCGACGAGCGCCTGTTTAACGAGCACATCGACCTGTGCCTCTCACGTCAGGCGATCCGTGACACGGTGCAGCGCGAATTTAAACCTGGTCCGAGCCCTGCAGCTGACGCCGCGCCACCAGCCAAGAGGCGAAAGGGCAGTGGCGAGAAGAAGCAGCGCAGCCGGACAACGACTTCGGTTGATCCGAAGCAGACAAAGTTGTTTTTTGGTGGGGGGTTATGAGATATGTTTATATTTTATGATGATAGTTGTATATACTAAGAGGTACCTACCTAATGATGCAAATATTGTTGTAGTGGCTTTTTTTTCTGCCCCTTTTCTTTTGTCTATCGGCCTGCCTTTCATGTTCACTATCGACAAGGTTTTGTATTATAATGTGGCTGTGGGCAGAGCCAGAAGACGCCAGACATATTTGGAGGGTAACAAGCCTCTACGGCCCCCCATGGACCTCACGATCATGCCCGGATTTTGACTTCAGAGAGACGCAATCTACCAACGTATTACATACCAAAGCTATAGTTTCTATAGGCAAATTTGATCATAGTGCCGACTGCCTATTCGCATTTTGAGGGCAGACCGATTCGGCGGTGCTTACCTTGATCTAGATTTCTTGGGCAACACAACACGCAAAATATAGTGGTATTATTGCACCTTGAGACAGAAGTACCAAAAAGAGATATTTGTACGGCGTGATATCGAATACCGTTATTCTTACCCAGTCATGGAAACGCCATCGATTTCTTTTTTCACATAGTCGCTTCTACCTATGAGGTATATGGGAGACCGACTACAGGACTCACGTTGCATAAGAATGGCTGATTTGACCTAGATAGGGTAGAAGTCCGCCGCTACTAGATTACTTTAGTATGTGAGAGATATCCAATTTGCTACGTTGAAAACAGCCATTCACTCGGACAGGCAGAGAAACGACCTGCGTACCCACATCCAAATTGATTGGCCGCGACCATCAAATCATATGACCATGTCGTCAAGGCTCGGTCGCCTTACCGACATAGATCTACGAAGATGGTCTTCCTCTTCGACCACATGCATATCGTCACTAGGAAGTCTGACGGCGCGATCAAGCGCAACTGGTAAGCCGCGGTGTCGACCTCTTATCATGACAGCGCAAAGGACTAGCTTGCTCCCAGGATAAAGTCCGCCGCTGAAGCTGTATGCGGCATTCGGCGATCCAATGCTGATGCCCACGCATCCATAAGCGGAGACCACTTCGAAGACAACGTTGAAGACCGAATACGTGACCGGGTCCTCAAGGAAATGCTTAGTTTCGATGATCATAATCAGCAGGACGGCCAAAACAAGCCACCACAGGTCGTGAGAGAGCTGTCCACGAATTTGGTGGCTGATGAAGCTAATCCGGCTCTCTAGCTGGTTTGGCGCAGCCCCGACTCCATACCATTCTGCAAACGCGATACGGACCATCCGACTCAGAGACCGGGATTTACTACTCGACTGGCCGCGCGAGACAGGACGGGTCAAGGCGTCACTATAGATCGGATCTTCGCCGTAGATCCCTAACGATCGTTCTTCGTAGACGTTGGAATGCCTCATTGTTATCACAACAGGATACACTGAAATATACCTAGAGACATCGAAAGTTAACACGGACTCTCAATCCATAGGAAGTATCAACTGCTTAAACAGGCTGGGAAGGGGGGTTGCACACTGGTGCATAATTATGGGCGCGAGAGGAATAGGAGGAAAATATTATATGGGATTAAGTAAGACAGCTTTTAGGGTATTGACGAACATCATGATAACGTAAAGCACTTGGAGGCCGATGAACAGAGTTGGGATGGATACAACGTAAAACCCCCCTGAACGGACAGCTGCAGTATATATTAGTGCTAGTCAACGCTTAGTGGGTATAGCGGATCATACCGAGAGCTTGAAAGAGTCCATCGATGATGCGAGACCCGAGAGGGGTTTGCTCAAGAGTAGAATTGCCAAGGTTGAGAACCTCAAATGCCACCCAATCAGTACCGTTAAGCACGAAGAGCATGAAAACAAGCCAGTAGGTCTGGCGTGATGGGAAAAGATTGGTATAGACACGGCGGGGGTATTTGAGAATATACCCAATCGTCTCCTTCCATTCTACCATATCATCATCATAGGTCACCCACTTCAACATCTTCACTGTAAAATTTTAGGTCAGCGGCCATCAATTTACATTCGCAGACAGTCGCGCGAGAACAGGAAGCTACTGATATACAAATATGTATATATATAGCTTAAGAGCGTATATGCTCGGCAAGAGGATTATAAATAATCTTGGATATGAGCATAAGGGTAATATAAAAGGGTAATAGGAAGTCAAACTTACAGCTACTCCATAAAATTAATCGTAGAAAGACAGGATATGCTGTATTACCAGCAAGAATCATCGCACCCATGACGATGAGTACGAAATACGAGCTTCCATAAGGAATCATGTTTGCATCCAACACGCTCATGCCGCTATTGTTAAAAGCAGACACGCCATTAAAGATGCCATTCCACCAGGGTGAAATAGCATTCTCCAAGGCAGGTCCCGGTAAGTTGTTAGCAATCCACGCACCGAGCGAGATGCATCCGAGGAACTGCCAGAGAAAGAAATACAGCGGGACGACGATAGAAAGAAGCTTCAGAGCTCGATACTCAGTGCCACCGAGTTCCTCACGTTCCTCACTTGTTAGGCCGTGAAATTGGCCATTACGCCCGACTTTATGTCCCTTTGGATAGCTGCGAGGATTAACAGCCGTGTCGGTACTAGATAGGTGTCTTTGCGCAGTGGTACCACTAGGAGCGATAGACGTCGACCTGGCTCCAGAACGAAGATCGTCGGCGAAAACGACATGCTCAGTGGCGATTGGAGCCTCCGTATTTCCTTCTTCGGTATCTACAGCGCCGGAAGCTGGCGCAATATCCTCTGCCGTGGCCACGCTGTCTGGGCGAGAGAAGGAACCGCTGGTAAGAACGCCAAGCTCCTGATGCGAAGGTACAATGGCAGAGGCTAACCTCCTGTCCCTTGGACGGGATATGACGGGCAGATTGACGGCCAGGCGCGGCTCCCAAGGAGCACCCTCACCATTGTCCTGCATTGTCCTACTCCTACCCAAGGATCTGAGCCTGTGAGTAATGGGAAGGAGATTCAAACTGGTATTGCGTCGTTGAAGACTGCGTTTACGCTCCTTACGCACGATCTCTTTGAAGCGCGCTTCGAAGGCATGTTTGCGTACTAAGACGGTCCAAATGGACACCCAGATAGAAGAGCCGACGATGATCAAAAACCATAGAAGTACCTGCTGCCAAGTGGTCATCTGACTGAGATTGACAGTATTTAGGCCAGCCTCTGTCATGGCAGAGGTGACCAGGAATAAGCTGTCGACATAACTGATGCTGGATCTGGGGTTTGACGAGCCCCAGAACACCACAGATGATATTAGAGGGACAATAATAAAGTATACATAATGTATAGTGATGAAATTTAATGGTGGTAGAAGTAATTGGAGCCTGCGCATTGCCAAACCCCCGCCTTCCTATGATTTTCCAAGGAAAATTATGACGAATTGAATGATGGGGATAGTAAATAGAAAAAAGTAAAAAACCCGAATTAACTTCGTGCTAGTGGTCTTAGCGGAGCGAAAAATGAATTTCTTTAGTTGAGCAACATATTGAGAGATTCTTAAGTTATATATTTTATCAATCGGATCTCACAAGCTTCAACCTCGTTTCGATTTTATGAGGCTTTTTTATTTTATTTTATTGTCTTACTCTTTTCTGCCAAAGAAAAGAAGGAGGAAGTCATGAAAAAATGGTTAAAACTTTGACGAAAATATTTATGTACTGATTAATTTATTAGGTAGTACGTTAGGTAGTATACCTCAACAAGTAGTAGAGGGGCTAGAACAATATTACTGTGAGATAAGAGACGTACTTCAAAAAAAGAAGGTACATATCACTCACTACCAACATACATACATCTTGAGGTATACATGCTAGGTAGGATGAAAGTAAACAACGGCAATGCCCTTGCCGTCATATATATCAAATTGCGGTGTGTGTCGTACCCGCCTCTACATACCCACCATGTACATATATAGGTCTAGGTAGGTAGGTACATGTAGCTTCCAACCCCCCTTCTTCCCTTCGTATATGTACTAGGTTAGGTTAGGTACTTTACGACGTAGGTATTCAATACGCACCTATTGGAGAAGCTAGCCTAATGCAAATGGATATACACATTCAATGGGCGGATATACCTTACTACGGAGACAAATTGTGTATGATAACTACCTAGGTACCTAGGTAGGTGAGTATCTAACCTAGGTACCTATGTAAAGCGTATTGAAAAATGAATTGCGCAAGAATCAAATATAGCAATATATTGATTCGTCTAGTATTAAGCGTTGGTACCAGGTAGACAGGTAGGTAAGTTCTCACGTCTTCGTTAACAGATAAACTTACGCCAAGACAAAATGCCAGCTGAGAAGAACGACGACGTTCCACTGCATATATACACCAGCTAATACTTCTTCCATAACTTATAGCTCGTTATGCTCCTGGACGTCGTCGGTATCGACAAGCAGGGTTCCAACGACCTCGGCAGCCTCTTCGACCTTGCTCGCAATCTTCTCCGCCACCTTGGCCGTTACCTTCTCGGCAGCTCCGCTGGCATCGCTAGCAGCCGAGCTGGCTGCCGAGCTTGCGCTGCTGGTAGCCTTGGTGACGATGGACTCGGGCTTGGGAACGCCTTTGATGCCGATGAGCTCCGTCTCGAATACTGACAGTCGTTTAGTGTGAGACCATATACGTTCCATAATAGCCTAATCTATTACATACCAAGGGTAGATCCAGCGGGGATTGGCCCAACGCCCCGGTTTCCGTATCCATACTCGGGAGGGACGGTCAAAGTCCTAATAAGCAGTCAACTTCCGTCCGATACTCTAGAGAGGATGTTTTCTGACCTTTTCTCCCCGATGCACATGTCCAAAAGCCCTTGGTCCCATCTGTATACGTGTTAAGACTCCATAAGAAGCAAGCAGCGAGGGACAATGGCGACGAACCCCTTGATGACCTGACCGCCTCCTAGCTTAAAGCTAAAAGGAGTGCCTCGATCGTAGCTGGCATCGAACTTCTTTCCATTGGAAGCAAGCGTGCCCCTATAGTGTACTTGGATATTGTCGCCCTTTTCCGTTTTTCGGTCGCATTCGACGGGGAGGGTTACGTCAATCTTCAGGTCGGAGGAACTCGAAGCCAAGGCACCGACGGCGACGGACGCCACAATGGACAAGGAGAAGAGGAAGCGCATGATGCAGATTTAGAATGCGATTGTCTATATCAAGATCTAGCTGGAACTATATTTTGATATAGAATAATGATTCTAATACGGGGGCATACAGAAATATCAACGAGGTGTAGCTAAATGTGTGCACAAGTATAGTAGTAAAATCATCACCAGCTTTCATTCTAATCAATTTCCGGGCGGCACAGTGCCGGGACAAGATTTTGGGGTATTTTCTTATGTGCATAATGTCTTTCAATTGGGCGAGCAGGTCATAAAGGTCCCATTAAGCGCAACTTGAATTAGCAGCAGTAGGTATTTATGTAGATGGCGGGGTATATCTGAATTTAATCCACCATTAAACGTAGGCCACCCCCATTCCAGCTACTATGATGTATTTATTTGCCACACACGTTCGAGCTTACAATGAAGATTTTACATTTCATTCGTGCAGTTCGGTGAACCTCAGGTACCCTAACAAGCCACCCCGTTCATTACCCAGCTAGCGGCCATTTAGCTGTTGAACGGGTTGAGCGTGCATGGTTCAACATGCAAGGCTGAATGAAGTATGTTTGCAGTGCTGTTACTCTTACTGCATTTCGTATACCCATTTGACAACAACTGCCTATATAGTGTACGCAATCAATGACTCTAAGTACCTACTTAGGTACATAGGGCCTCAAACACATGCGTTCATAAGCAAACTTAATAAGCAATCTATATAAAACTATAGGTAGGTACCTACCTAGGTACTTATATGAGGAAATAGGTAGTTGTATCAAGGTATTGATATAGAACTAACTGGAATCTAGTACTAAATCTAGGACTTGAGCTTGGCTAACCCAGAACTCTTAGGCAAATAGGCAGCCAACAACCATCTGCCACCAAACAAGGTCAACCAAGCTGACATAGCCGCTGCTTACGCCCCCTAAATATCAATTAGGTCGTGTCGTTGTAGGCCTCTCTGTTTGATTTAACAGTAGGTAGCAATCCGGGAATTAAACGTGCTAAACTCTTTGATAGTGCCTAATACTTACGTGGGTGCTCCTGAAACGTATGGTCGGTCTACCTAAGCCACACCGTATATATGTTAAAGTATATTTATCTACACTGTATACTTTGATATTACTGCTCACATGCCGCTATGCTGTACATGAATGAGGTACCTAGGTCCGCGCTCCTATTCCCCAAGGTATGTGCTACATAGGCCTAACACTAATGATCCATCGTAATGGCCATTTTCAGTCTTTATACCTTAATTGGTAACTTACAACCACTAAAAGCCAACCCCCAATGTAACTCATATCTTTTATTCTTCACCTTGATTTCCACGATGCCACACAGCCTCTACCTGACTCTTCAATGGTTCCTAGGCATATTTTCTGACTCTGTACCGATTCTTTACCCTGGTAAAAGGTCCCCACTCAGTTAGTCATTCGGACTCCATCCACTTACAGCTCTTCTTTCTTGTAGCTGAATTGCTCAATTGCTCAATTGCTGCCTCGACAGCCACCAACAGACATCATCACCCTTTTCTCTTTTCCCCTTTCTGCCTTGAAGTTAAGGGTGACTCACCCCTTCGGTGTTTCTTGATATCTTGACTCTGTCACTGCTCATTACCGCCAAATACGCCCCCCCATTTGGGTCTGCTTGAGGCACTGCTCATGCTTGCTCCGGCTGCTACGTGTTGAAGCTAGGCTTGTTCATATCGCCATGTGATAGTCCTTGATGTACAGGCTTCTATTGTAAGTATTGTAAGGTAAAGTACTTTCTCTTAATACGTTATATATAAAGACAGGATGCCTCCGTCTTTTGATTCATATTCCTATTCTCTCTCCAGCAACCAGACAAGTTCGTCACAGTCCTATATCTCTATCAGGATATCTATCAAGCACTCTGCTTAACACTCTATACCAATTCACTCAAATACCTACCACCACCGAACAATGGCATCATACACTCCCAAATCATCCCGCACCATCGTTGTAGATAACCGTTCCTCCCGCTCGTCATCTGCGAGCTCATACAATACAATGTCCTCGCGCACCAGCCTAGGGGCTAGTTCTACCTCTAACTCCATTGCCTCTTCTGGAACCACACCTGTTATCCACGAGCATGGACGATCTTCTAGGGCCGGTACGTACTACTCGCGAATATATCCTATTCGCATGCTTTCAGCTGACATAACTAAAGATGACTTCACTGTTGACATCTCGCGCCGGTCTGGTGTCACCGTCTACAACCACCACAGCCTTGGCTATGAAGAGAATGCCCCAACTCCGGCCTACCGGCAGCAGAGCCACCAAGAGTCCCGAAAGACTTCAGGCGAAAAGTCCCACTCGGGATCCCGCTAATTCGAGTCGGCATGTCTCAATCATTTACATATGTTAGGCGCACGGGCTTCTGGGATTAGGGCGGGCTTTTGGGCGGAAATATTTATTCGGCTGGGCATAGGATTATACCATGGATTTCTTTTCATTTATGGGAGCTGGATATCCAGCAGGAAGACTACAGAATCGCCTCGGGGCTACTAGATGTGTACAGTTCCTAGCGAGATTTCTTATTACTTTATGTATTTGTATGGTCGGATCTAATCTTATCTTTTACACTTCATCACAAACCCACATCAGACATTACATAGGCGTTCTAACATTATCGATTGGTCTATCACAGGCCCAATTGATACGAGGCTAGCAGGCGACATTTTCATTCGCTACCATCACCTTTGCCATGAGGTAGGGTAACTATCTAGCATGTATGCAGGAACTATGTATGTCTGACACGAGAGGGTCACACCCCACGGAGAACGTAATTGGGGATCAGCCAATCCTCAAATACTATTTTTATTTCAGCTCCTAGGACTGGGGTGTACCTCAAATGTAACCATTACTCGATTGCTGCCGCTAGAGCACCAATACCGGCGAGCCCTGTAGGCGGTGGTCTCACATGGGGCTAGCGGCGATGCATGTCTAATGGCGGCATCAATGCTTTTTTTCGCTGCCGGCTAACGCATCCGCGGGATGGGATCCAGATGTAAGTAAGGCGCCATTAGAATGGATATACATCGCAAAGCCTACCTACCTAACTACCTACCTAGGTACATTAGTCTGTTCTAACAATATTTCGAATGAGAACGACGTTAATGAGAACGACGTTCAAGCTTCACTTTTGCGAATGCTACTACAGCAAGGCAGGCGTAGGAATCGTAAATTGCACTATATAACTATTGCGAAGGGATGATTCTAGTAACATGGTCGTTTTATGTAGCCCAAATAGAGAGCGACTGTTGTATAGAAGTTTCAACAGCATCAAGCCATTCTATTAGGATTATATCTAGCTCCAAATACAGACCATTAGTAACAATTGCTATAAGCATTCTACTTCTGTATAGATGTACCACGTTGGAATCTGTTAAACAACATACCACTGCGCCAAGAGGATCTGTTAATAACACAAGTGCTATCTCTCAGTTTATCTGATAGAATCCCGCTCACACTGGTGTAATAAGTGACTGGCCCATACAATACTCAACCAACTTCGAATACTACTAGAATACCCCTTATAATAAATATAGAAGCCCTTCCTTTCTATTCCCCCGCCTCCTTATCTAAGAATCTCCCCATTTTCCTCTCTCCTGCCATTATCCTCGATGATACTCATCACGTTCTTCCTCAAAGTAATGCGACATCTCCATCCCCGAGCTCTTATACCCACACTTGACATAAAAAGGCTCGTTCTTTGCGCCACAGTTCAGGATATTCTTATAGCATCCTAGATTAACCGCTATAGAGTCCAGAGTCTGGATCATCTTCAACCCGAGTCCCTTACCCTGATGCTCCTTCGCAATTGAGATCTCCTCGATGTGTCCGCACTTGCCGCGCTGGTGTATGCTGCTCTCAAAGTAAGAATTTTGAATAACGTTACGGGGTTCGTCGTAGAGTAGTTAGGTTGATTAAGGGGCGACGCACAATTTCTTCTCTACGACTAGAGCACCTGTCCCAACGATCCGGCCCGCATGCTCGATTACCGTGAAGTAGTACGTGCCTTTTGCCTCTAGCATCTCGTCGAACCGCTCGTTAAATTCGGCCTCGCTGACTTCGCCCATCCATGTGAGGACGCGCAGGCAGTCTAGGAAACCTTTTGCGTAGTCGCCCTTCTCTAATGGGCGGATTGTGAAGTCGGCGGGGAAGGAACCAGAAACCTCTGGTGAAATAAGAGATGCCGAGAAGAGCGCTTCTGTGCTACCCATAGTGGTTGGTTTGGCTTCGTACTAAGAGTAGTATGCCTATGCTGGACTGAGAAGTCGATGCGGGGTGAGATATATGTAGGTACCTAAAGTATACGTTGAATACTTAGTACTTACCTAGGTAAGTAAGTAGGTAGGTAGATAGATAGACTTCCACCTAGATAACTTATATACGGACTTCACACGTGCAATTTCAATTTGATATGAAATCTCAACTATAAGTACAATGTGTAGGGGTTTCCTGCCGGAGCGCAAGCCGGTAGATGTGAACTAATGTGTAATGGGTGCCGGTAATTTGAGGGGATTGTTCGTTTAGCATAATAGTATTCTTATAAACGTGAAATATCCAGGTAGTTGCATGTATATATATAGGCAGAGTTGCTCACACTCCAGCTTGGCACACTCAATTTATCTCGTATAACTTTTCAAAACAGCCGAAATATTATATTGTATAATATAATAGGTTCTAGTCCTAGGTTATATATATAGTTGGTCTGTCAGATGCATATAAGCCAGGGCAACGGGTATGATTTGTCCCCCTACTCCTCGAAAAGGGATCTTAACACAGCTTATCTAAACTGAGAGACCGGAAGAGCGAGATATTCTCTGCTAGTCTAATCAAAAGTCTGTAATAGTATCGGTAATGCATCCGGGGTATCCTCAAGATATCCCTGATCCACCAGGGTATCTAAAGCCATCTGTGCGTATTTAGTCGCTGTCGTCTTATCCCCCGCCTTCCAGTACAGCCGCGCCATAATCTCGTACTGGCTAGAGTAAAGCGGCGCAAGGTCCTCTGCCTTCATAAGTTCTAGGACTTCGTGGGTGAGCCTAACAGCCCTGGTTCCGTCCCACAGCCCGACTGCGTTCATGACTTCTTTACGCAACTCCTTGATCTTCTCTCTACGGTAGTCGGACACGGCGATCTCGGTTTTGGATGCGGTGCAGAGTGAGCATGTACACTCAAATCCCCATTTCTTCAGTGCCGTCTGCCTTTCTTCTCTTACGTTTCCTATGGGTACGTCTAGGGGATATCATTAGCGAGGCGCATATAGCATAGCTTTGCTGTTTGAACATACAGGTAATGGTGATTTCTTCTCCAGGCTCAATGTCTCTTAATGCTACGACACTCACAGCTAAACTCGAAGGCGTAAACCGTATGAAAGAACTAATCGCTTGTTTAGCTTCTTTATATATCCTCAGGTTGTTATTCTATTTAAAGGTGCTTACTTTGGACGGCATGCATGGTTAACTCTCTGTCATATATCGTTAGCATTATTGCATTAACACTAAAGGTCATGATATTCGAGGGAACTTACAGAAACATCTGGGTATAATGTCATATGCGAATCATCCGCTAGCGTATAAGAAAATGAGTTTGTCCTCAAAATATCCTCTACGATGTCCCCGGAGAACGCGCTGCTACGAGCTAGCTGAAGCACGCGATCAGGCTCCGCCAGCTGATCTACGGCTCTATGAAACAGTCGATACCCTTCGGTCCGTAATATCGAAGTCGGGAGGTCTAAGTCCACTACCAATGAGGCCCAATCTGCCATAATTGGTTTGGTGCGGTTGATATGGCGCGTCGCGATGACCCCCTTCCCCTTCCCGGGGATGTTGGCAACTTCGTACGCTGGCCCATCACTGTTGCTAATGAAGTGTTTTAGATGAGTGTGCCCAGAGTCGTTCAGGATCTCAAGAGTGCTTGCTGCAGTTTCTGGCCTCGTAATTATGCTAACACCCCCGTTCCCGTGCTGTGAGTTAGAGTAAACGCAGTACGTAGCTCCTGACGACTTCTTCGAGTGCACGCATTCCGGCGGGTGCGTCCATGGCGACCAGTCAACGGGTCTATCGGTGGTTTTTGCGTCGACTGGATGTGGACATCCCAACTGCGCCTGGGATTGCAATGCTGCTGGGAGATTCAACGAACATTGACCGATAGCAGCAGGAATATGGCTATGAGACGCAACGCGTGGTACGAGAAGGCCCACGCTGCAGAGGAGTGAACCGGCTCGGGTCTTCATTTTCAGCTACCATCGTACAGAGCGGAGAGTACAGCTGGCATGACTTATAAGTCACACAAGCCGGCTATAAGTATAATATTCGATGTTCCTAGAGTCGATCTTAACTTCTTCGAAGTTGACGTTCCCATGTCCGATTTTGTGGTTCGGCCGGAGATAAATGAAGACGATCGACTAACAGAGGGCCAAGCGAGGCCAAGTGTCAAGAGACAAGTACGCGAAGTTGGCATATTCTTACATTTAATGTTAAAAAACAGCTGTTTATGATAACTATTTGCTAAATGTCTCCCTCCACGTGCCAGTCTTTGCTGATTACGTCTTGGAAGATTCCCTGCCTCCAAGACATTCGGGACGGATGTCATAGCCAAAAACTCGGCAGAGTAGCCCGATTTCCCACAAGCTCCGTTATCGACCGTTCTCCTTGAGGCTCTGAGGTAACTTATCCGCCGAATGATTGGAGATCCCAGCCGCAAAGTAATCTTGGCTACGCCGATCCCCAGGCTCCGGCTAAATGAATAGGTACATAGTGGACTGATGATATGCCGGTCTATCCGCTCCAATTGCGCAGATTCATGTCTATCCTACACGTGAATTTAAATCGTAGCACATTATCGGCGAAGCCTTGCTATATGTGGCTCTTGTTCTTTATTGCCCACCGGGAGATAAACCCGAAAAATACTGATACTAGCTCGGAAGTCTAGGGATAATATGAGGTCATAAAGAGAGTCAGGGGAGTTGGGATCGAATTGGTTTTATTTTCCGAAAGATGCATATTACCTCATCTGGTACCAATGGGGCTGTTGATAAAAGGGCAAAGATACGGCTAGGAAGGGTTACAGAAACTAAAACCTTAAGACAACAATAATATAGGGGTCAACACTATTAGCTATTGCTTTATGGAATTGGGTTTAACAAGGTCTAGGAAATCTCGATGTCTTAAAGCGGGTATCAAGAATCCAACCTGTACTATATCTTCCTATAATCTCCCGAAGCCGGGGAGCTCTCAAAATATAACTACACAGAAGCTCATATTTCGAAAAGTACTTGCTACGATTTAAGCTTGAATTTAATAGGTTATTTGACTAAATAGATAGTTGTTTTATTTTTATAAGTACTCAGATGTTGTGTTGCAACAACATAACTAGGTTCCGAATAATTATTAATATTAGTCGAGGGGAAATGCTCGGTATCTACTGATCTGCCTAAGGACTTAAAACTTATGTATTTGATCCTTCCGATAGCCAAGCTCATGCAAGATCCCCGACTTCTGCCGCGTTCCTGTAAGCGCAGCCTCCATCGGCGGCGGTCCGCAGACAAACACTTTAGAATCAGTCGATTGGGGCGCCACCTCGTTCAGCAGCTCCTTGGTAACGTAGCCTTGTCGAAACGGCGAGCCATTCACAGGATGGCTGATTGTATACGTGACGTTGAAGCGGCTTGGAAAATTCGCTGCATACTTGTCGAACTCCTTTCTTAGGAGCAAATCGGCATCTGTGTTTACGCCAAATACCAAGTTAATCTTGGTGTGATCCTCGGGGTTTTGCAGAATGCCCCGAATCAGTTGATAGATAGGAGTGATACCGGCTCCTCCGGCGATGAGGAGGACCTCCGAGTGTTTGTTTGGTTGGTAGTTGTACCCCGGTATCCGGGTGACAAAGCGCAATGAGTCTCCCGGCTTCAAGGAGTGTATGTATGTGCTTTGCTTGCCATCGGGGTACTTTTTAATAAGAAGTTCCAAAACGCCCGGCTCGTCTAATTATCCGAATTAGATTATATGAACTGATAACGGCGTTAAAGTGTTCTTACCTAGCGAATTAATCGGAGTGTAAGGGCGCACAACAGGAAATGTGCTGCCCTTTGGCCAAGAATATGTTAAGAGCGCGGCTTTTTTAAATATCAGCAACAGTGACAGTAAGCAGCAAAATATTTGATGCACGTTTAATCTTCACTTACATGTTAATGTTAGGCCACTAACTGTATCTGGAGTGGGAAGTTTAAATCGTAATCGCTTCGTGTTGTGGTTTACAGCTTCAGTGCTCTCAAGCTCGAGAGATAAGAACGCCGGGCCAGAGCCGAAGGCCTTCTTCGGCGCACCGGAATCCGCGTAAGCAACGTTCCTCATGTAGGTATAATACAATCCAGCGCTCGCACCTACAATCGCAACACTAGTTATACCTCGAGATAGACGAGCTGCAGGGAGCACTCTAGAATTCATCTTTGATGCAGAGTGGTCGAATGCGCTTGTAATAGATAGCGCTGTGGGTATCTTAAAGAGGTCGAAAAAGATGAGGAAGGATAGAGAGGTATTATAGATGTAGCGAGAATAAATCTATCATTTACGACGGCCCTTTAAAAAAAGAAAAGCAAACGGACTTCCGCTGACGCGGTTACACAAGAATGTTGGTAGAACAGAATGCTCAAATGTCTGCAAATGATGCCCAAGGAAAAAAATAGTATCTCGATGCCAATTAAGTTAGTTGAGTTATTGTATATATTCTTACAATTCTAGGAGTCATAAAAGTATATATAGAGGAAAGTTCAACTCCCATACATATCATGCCTACATTATATTAATCCTATCTTTCTCGGGGTTCGGAACATTAAGTACAAACGACGGAGGACGGCGCACATTCGAGTCCGAATCCGAAGCCTCCTACATCAGTTAGGTACCTTTAGCAGCTACTTAGACCAATGACGACGCTAAGTCTGACATTGTGTAGCGTGCTTGCTCGTACGTGTGTTAACCAACAAGTCTATTTAGGGAACTGGCCATGTGTAATCGACTAAAGGAATATTGGGAACACCTCTATCGGTGTTTAGTAAACCGGGTGCCGTGCGATATTTTACCTGACCCGGGGGACCACTCATATATCCACTAAGGTATCCACGGCCGGTCCCGAGACGAACGTATCTAATTAAATCTATTCCATTTTTGTAAACGACTTACGTAATATGTTAGAAGGCTTGCTGTATTTAGTAGCTCAGCTTTGTTATTTTTATTTTATTTTGAACTAGATCCTATACATTAAACACGCGACTGTTACATTTTGTCTCCACGTACCCTAAATAGGCAGGCATCTAAGGTATTTCAGCTGTTTCACGCCGCGCACGATTTTAAGATGCGACTAGCACGACTGGCTCGCCGTTCCTAACATCTAAACACACCTTTCCATCTCCATCCGAAGTGTAGGACCCAGTGCTGAAAGTGTTGTTCCACGATCTGTTAGGAGCCTGTGTGTTGAAGCAGTGCTGTCCGCTCGATCCGGATCCACTGTTGGTGGTGAGGACAACTAGGTCGCCACCGGCTCGGCTCCAGGCGTAAGCAGTATCCGCAACATACAGATGGGTCTGGTCGTTACCAGCTAGTCCACCAGCCGATTTTCTAGCGGCAGATAGCTTGGATAGCGCTTGGTAGATTTCGGCATCGGTATTGAAATTGCTGCGCCAAAGATCCTCGCGGTTGGCGGGGTCGTTACCGCCAGCGTACGCCTGTTCTGTGCCGTAGTACACAATGGGAATACCCCTGGCGAGGACGACGTAGGCGAGGGCGTTCTTGAGCAATGCAAGGTCATTCTTCGAGTTGAGCCATCGCGCATTGTCGTGGTTATCGAGGAACGACCCTAGCGCCGTAGGGTCGGGGAACGACGAGCTGATCTGGTTGTACATGTCGACGAGGGCCTGACTCGAACCCTTCTGCTGGTAGAAATTGTTCATCGGGTAATACATGGGGTAGTTCAGTAATCCAGACATGAGACCAGCGTAGCCCGCGACGTAGTCTGGGTTACCGTCGAAGACCTCGCCGATTGTGTAGACCCCGGCAGCGCTGGAGAATCCCGGCCAATAGTCTTTCTCGACATGCTTCACCGTGTCGATGCGAACACCGTCGAAGCTATACTCCGATATAAGCCACTTGATCCAGTCCTGATAGACGGTTCGAATCTCGGAATTTCGCGTGTTCAGGTCAGGCAGGTTAGCGATCCAGCAGTTTTCTACACTATTCTGGTCGGAATAGTTGATATCGCATTGCGAGTGATAAGAGCTGTCTTGGTTTAATGGCTCTGGTTTGCGATCCCCGACGTTAGATGGGCCCACGTGGTTCGCAACCACATCAACCATGATGTAGATGCCCTGGTTGATTAATTATATGTTAGCGGTCAACTAAGGACTGGAGTGGCTCTTTGGGCTACCTTTTCATGTGCAGCGCTGACTAGAGCTTTGAGGTCGTCTGCTGTACCATGGTTCGAATTGATCCCATACAGATCCGTCGCCCAGTATCCGTGATAACCTCCATCGCTGTCTTTATTTGATGCAATAATTAGTTTATGAGAATAAACGTCTCATAAAAAAAGGCAAGACTCACTTGTAACCACAGGCGTAATCCAGATAGCATCGAAGCCCATACCAGCAATGTAGTCAAGTTTTGATTGAAGACCCTTAAAAGTGCCACCACAGTATTTCGAGAGGTCACCGCATGCATTGCCTCCAGTATCATCGCTGCTCCGAGCGACACGGTCTGTCAGCGCAAAGTAGATGTTCCTGGATTTCCAAGCGTTCACGTCAGCCGAGAGGGCCACGGTGAACAGCTCGGAAAGAAACGCGAGCGAAGCTAGCGAGGCGCGCATATTTGCGATAAATACGAGCGATCAGATACCCAAAGAAGATTTTTCCTAGAAGGGTTGGGGATGGCTCAGGAGAAAAGGGAGAAAAAAATGATGGGGTTTGTCGATGCACTTATAGTACGGGGGCGGCGTAGTTCACGATTATGATCGCACGAAACTAAGACAACATCTCTCGTCTCCGTTCAGCTCCCACTCCGTCCCCGCCTCCGGTCATATTTCATAAGAGGCCGATTTCAACAGTACACGGACCGAACCCAAGAGTGACCGACATACTAAAATGGCCGACAGAAGCTCCGTCACTAACTCCGCCATCCTTACCCGCAACACTTATTGGATATTTTTGGACATTAGGAAATAATAACCATGGGCAAGTAAGTGTTTAAAGTAATACCGTTAACATGAGCCCCATCTCCAAGCCTTCCATCCCCTGTTTCCCCTTTCCAGATGAAGCTAGGCTGCCCCTTGGTGCATGAAACGATCGTCACTCCGCACCGCACGATGCGTTGCAATAGGCCGAAAGCGATTCAGCGCCCGCGCTTCGATTCGCCCAACCACGGCTTGAGGCGCGGGGACTCCACGGATTGGAAAGTGGGAATGGCACCGACATGCATAGGGCCGGCACGATCCAACTTACTAAGAACGACCGAGGCTCAGTTCCTACAGTAGCAACTCTTGTAAAGCAGGTTTTATATGGCCTTGGTACCTTATTTCTGACTCGGAAGGATCCGGTAGGCTTCTGACAAAAATAGGTTGGGGGCTAGCTAACATGACTCGATAGCCAGGTAGATTTCCCAAAGGTCGGAATAGCGTGGCCATGTAACGCTAAAAAAGCTTTATATCTGCAATCATTATTGCTTTAAAAAACCAAGTAGTATCAAGACGTCAACACTACGAAGCCAATGGAGACTATCTCCAAACCACTCTATGCCGAGATGGAAAGTATTCACTCCACGAATATTTGGCTTACACGTGCTGGTGAGTCGGTGACGTGTGATGCGGCGCAATGCTCGGTCGCTTTATCGATCTGAGGACCATTAGCAAGTTATCAATTGGCTAGGTACCTGAAAGGCACCTATAACTCGTGCAACTATACTTGGGGAGGTTCTCGGTGGATTTCCGAATATTTACTTATTTTCTCTAGCTTGCCACGTACGATAGATTTCCTAAGTTAGACCTATGACGATTCTTTCCTGATTTTATTCACTTCCTCTTAAGGCCTTTTCCCTTGGGAAGTGCCGCTTGCTATTTTCGACTTCTCTTTCTCTAGAAAAGCTACCCCAGGGACGGAGTTTGACTAATATAGGCCAAACTAATGATCGGCTTTCTGGACTACATAGTATAATACACGTATCAAATATCAGGTAGCCTAATATGAGGCAGGCTCCCGATTTACTACGTATAGCTCAAGGTCCCAACCTTTAGTAGCATACTATTATATAGGTACGTTCAGATATTGGTATCTCATGACGAAATTGTATAATTGGGTAGGCATCGGGTAGAGATATTGCCTTCCTAAATTCGGCGCCATAGACTCCCCCGGATCCTCGTAACATCCACGGCGTATATTTCGGGCTAAAAAGCTGCTCGAATCTGGGCATCATCGTTGCAGCCCCTCGCCCTGTTATCAGACACCCAAGAGGTATGTTTTGCGATAGGCCAGCTATCTGCTTCCTTCCGAGTCTTCACTGCAGCTACTTAACTCTTAAATTTAGGTACTTATGAGCTATTGATTCTAGTCGATACCGTTGTCTACCGTGCTGGGTTCTGTGTTGCTTCGTTGGAACCGGAAACGTTGGGCCGGCCCTGGTCTTGTAGTCGCATTGATACCCAGTATAGTTGTTCCTAGATGATGATTAACTGGACGCCGATTGAGCGTGGCTGCTTCCTCTTCTACAGTGCCAGCATCTAATATGAATCGTTGCACCAAATCCCTAATGCCCGCGTCCCTCTCAGCATATATGATATCTGCGCTAGTTGCATTAGTATCCCCATATACTATGTCTTCAGGTCTTTTTGCCACTCCTCTCTCGGCTGCTTCTACGAGTTCCTCTAGTGACGGAGTGTCTTCATTAGTCATCGACATGCATCTTGCTACAAGGTCTCGTAGTTCAATATCTATATGAGTCCACGTCGTAAAGAAAGGGGGAGCCTCGGTCCCTATCTGCCGACCTTCACCGGTTTGTCTGTCTATGAATTCAAATAGCCAGCCCCCATTCGGTACTTTGTCTAAATAGTTCTCATCAACCATAGGGAGGGCAACAATAATGAATATCTATAGGTCTGTCAGCAAGGTATTTAAAGATAAAGTTTTATACCAGGGTGGCTAACAATTCCGATATTTGCTATATTAATATCAACCGCCTGTTGCGGATTTGATAATATGTCTCCCCGTCCAAAGTCAATGAGCTGTATCAAAACTTAGCATGTTCCATACCGACAACTTTCTTTGTTGAGGAACGTCAAGGGGATAATTCCACTCTTCCAAAAAGGCTTAACACACCTTGAATATTGGAACAAGCGAATGCTCGAAGTCGCCACTAGTTAGATCGCCAACAATGATATTATTACCATGAGGTGAGTTCTGCATCACCCCTATTGGTACATGGCCGTGAAACTGTTCCCGCCTCAGTGGCTCATCGGGTCCGCCATGCGGGGGGAAAGCCATAGCTAGCACCTGACGCAACACTATAATGGGCAAATGCTGATTAGCTTCTTAGTTGAGAATGTACTTGGCGTAAGCTTGAGAGGTTAATGCTTTTGGAGAGATGGTGGTACTGACAACAGAGAAATATACGCCAAAGAAACCGACTGGGCATTCCATAGCTAGTCCGGTCCATCCTTTCTCGAAAGGCGTATATTGTACCATACGGGATATAATCGAGCGCGAGGGTAGGACGTTTCCCAGTCCCCGATACATTAAGAGTGGCCTCTGCAAGCGGAATCGTCTGCCCGATATGTTCGGCGCCTCTAAGCATTTCGAGAAATCGAGCTTCGTTTCTTAAGTCTGCGTCCGCCCCATCGCTAAGCGAGTACTTCACGACTATTTTTCGAGAGGGGTGTCTTCTTTTATCTAGGAAAATAATTGCGCCGCCGTCTAGATAGAAAAAATACGATTAGTATTCGTCTGTTATGCTACAAAACCCTTGATGTAAGGCAGTTCTCTCGAGATAGAAGAGAACAAGGAAGAAGCTTACTTACGGCGCCCTATGCCTGCGACACCACGATATAAAAGATTCTCGTTTGGTGTGAAATATGTAGAAATCCTATCTGCCAATGCTGCCATTCTAGCATTTTCCGCATCTCTCGCAGGAAGCGATAGGAGCAACCTTCCTACCAAATCATAATCCATTTTGTAATTCGTGTTCTAGTTATGATCGTGGAGATGGAGGAGACGCTACGAGGATATTAGTTACCTAGGCAGGTAAAAAGAAAAAGCACCAATAAATTATTCCGCAAATTAGCTTTTATCAATTCTGCGTGGTAGAATTACTAGCCATAGGTAAGAGTGACCTACGAACAAAGATCCCGAAGAAGTCAATTTAATATGAATAACGTGAAGCTAACAAGGCAAAATACCGTCTTTTCTTTGTATTATTCAAAACTGGCCTTTTGTTTAAGTGTTATGTTCGCTGGTTTCAGCAGCCTCTCTTGTCATGCAGAGATGAATTTGCATTAATAGGCAAGATAGGGGGTGCAGGTACTTATTTAAATCCCATCGCTAAGAAGAAGCCTTTAATAGGAATATCTTACAATGTCAACTTATATAACAATAGTATAATGATTTTAGCTTGCTGTATAAGCTATATGCCGTATTTAAATGTGATTATCTCGACTCTTTAACCTAACGCCAAACGAATTATTCTAAAATGCGCACCCCTGATCAAAAGGCTACCTGCATAATAATAACCGAAAATATTATTTTACGGACCTAAATTCAACATAGGTTCTGCTCTTAGTAACACGGTATAATTTCACTGATATTGATACTGCTATCATCAAACTCGTTTGTTTATACTGGTACTTTTTTGCGGAATTTGCCCCTCAATTTCATGTTACGTTCGGTGAATACACAAATATAGCCACATGCCTCTCTTAGCTGCTTGTTTCGTTATTGGTATTACTCTAACTTAGGTAGTGTCACTATGAGTTTATTCACTAGAAGTTGTCATTCGGATCTTCCGTCGTGTCTTGTGATATGTCACCATGCCATCATCTGCGATATATTCCTTAGTCGCATTCGTGCGGTTCTAAGAAACGCGATCTTATAGCACTTATTATATAATAAGTCTCATCTATTTATATTTAGAACTATCTCATCTTAGCTTTGCCCGGCTCTTGCAAGCAGTTAAACGTGATAATTTCCTAACACATCAAAAATAAAGGAGCCAACCCCCGGATAACTTCATTTACTGTATTTATTATTTCCAGTCACATTAGCGAAAGGCTTGGAAGATGTAACTATATCTACTCCGAGTCCCGGCTTCCCCGCTATTTACGTAGTCTTTATGCAAATCATTGTGGGTATATTTATATTACCAATTAAGCCGGTGGGATATCCAAGCATCTTCGTATCCTTCTAAAATTCCTTCCTCGGTTTCTAAGTCCCAAAGCATTTCTCTCATCCAACAAGTAAAAGCAGAATGGGACCAGCGCGGCTCTTTGAAGCTTACATTCTTATTGGGCTCGTAGTAGCTGTCGGCGCCTACGCCGTCTATCAATGCTTCTTTTCGCCCCTTGCTAGAATCCCGGGACCGTGGATTGCCAAAATCAGTCCCATATATCATGCCTACATCGCGAAAAGAGGACGTATCCATCGTGATCTCTATGATCTACACAAGAAATATGGGAGGGTTGTTCGAATCGCACCTGATGTATTGTAGGTATAGTCAAGAACTTCACCTGGTCAATGACTCTCCTCCGATGGAAGTAATGTATTGATGCGACCCCAATAGGAGCGTCATAGACCCCGCAGCATTTCGAGAAATATATAGTACGACCCAATATAACTTCATCCTGAGTTTGTTCATTCCCTAACTGCTATGGTAGAAGCGGGCAATAGATTCTATAAGGCCGAGGCATACTCTGTGATCCAAGGCTCGCGACCGTTTGACCTTGCCGGCCAGAGGAATGAGAAGATCCACTCGGAGCAGCGTAAACTAGTAGCGCGTGCTTACTCAATGGATTCTATAACTTATCTTGAACCTCAAGTCGACATAGTTTTGAAGACGTTGGTCGATCAGTTGAAGGCAGCTCGCATTCAACCAATCAACTTGGGGTATTGGATGCAATTATTTGCTTTCGGTATTAAGCAGACCAACCCCTTACCCCTTACCCCTGAGATGCCAGCTCAGGGCTGAAAAATGCCATATACACTGACACTTGTCCTGTAGATGCTATTGGGGCCATCAGCTTCTCAAAATCGTTCGGATACGTCGTGACTGGCGATGATGAAGGGATCTTCCGTCGACTTCAAAGGGCTTTAAAATCTCTCGGCTGGGTTAAACACGCTCCTACTTTCTTTCAACTACACCAAAAACTAATGCCATATATCGGTAATTGGCTCGCTAGTAATGACCGGAACACTTACTTTTTCGAGCTCGCCTCCCGAGAAATCAAGGCCCGAACGAACCGCGACGGCGATTTTAAGGACATTGTGAACCAGCTTTTCTCAGTACAGAAGGCGAAGCCCGAGCTTAATGATACTAATATTGCCTTCATGATGACTTCTAATGTCTTTGCTGGATCCGATACCACGTCAACCTCATTGCGAGCAATCATTTACCTACTGTTGAAGCACCCAGAGATCTATAACCGCCTTAGAGAGGAGATGGAAAGTAAGAAACAGGCGGGAAATTTAAGCAATCCTGTTACTTTCAAAGAAGCCGAAGCTTGTTCGTATCTCCAAGCCGTTATATACGAGGCAATTCGTTTATATCCGGCAACCGGCGACCTTCTCGATCGAAATGTGCCGGAGGGTGGTATGATGATCGATGGCCACTATGTTCCAGCCGGAGTAAGGCCCTCCCCCGTGTGAGTTTAAACCTGGATGGAAACTGATTCTGTAGACTGCGGTTGGAACCAGCGCGTGGACCATTCACCGTTCACAAGAAATCTGGGGCTCTGACGCAGAAGAATTTCGTCCAGAGAGATGGTTGGATAAGGAGAACATAGGCAAATTAAGTATGCTTTTCGCTTATAAATTGCAACAAACGGCCAAGTATAACTCTTGCTCTTTCTAGGGCGGTTTTTCTTCGCGTTCGGCGGTGGCTCTCGAACCTGTATTGGGAGACGTGAGTTTAACCCTATTTCTTTTACGTTTGATATGAATATTGAAATTGCTTTTAGATATTAGCTGGCTAGAAATTAGCAAGGTATGTGGACTTCTAAATGGTATAGGTACCTAGGTATACTTGTTCTAACAGTTGACCGATCTCCAGCTCGTCCCGACTCTTCTTATGTGCTTCGACATGAAGCTAGCCGACAACGTAGAAATAAAGGAAAATCATGGGTAAGCCCGGGTACCTCTTACATGCATATTAAAACTGACACACAATTTCCAGCAGTATCTTATTCCTTGATGGGTTGATGGTTCATATTACACCGCGGGAAGTATAAACTTTTCGTGTATAGGTAGGTACCTAACCTAGTATGAATAGGGGCCTTGGATTTTAAGTAATAGGAAAGTCTAGTACATCTTGTCACGAGCCCCTTCGAGGTTGGGGATTATTATTTCCCTATTATACCCGGAGATAGCAAATTACGATGCAATGTTAAACGACTAACGAAATATCACGAGGGCTTTCTTTCATTATTATAGGTAGCTACTAAAAAGCTAAGATTCATTGAAATGTCTGCTTAAAATATACTGCTAAGCCAGCCAGTGGTACAACTAGTGACTAGATATTTCAACTTCGCAGTCAATATGTCCGGATCCCTTTTCTAAACATGGTAGCGATTATGTTCGCTTAGCCCGTGTACGAACAAACCACAGTGCTGGATCCAGAGGTCGAGCAGGAGGTCAAAACCTCGCTGCTCTGCTGAATGTCAATGATAGTCGCGCCGGAAACTCCGGTACCGCCGTTAACTGAAGCGCCGGTGAACTGCACAGTGCCGAAGTCTGCGAAGCTAACCAAGCTGCCACCACTTGAGTAGTCCTCCACAATCCACTCAGCGTTGGTCTGGCAGAGCCTGTCGGTCTCGCCGGAGAAGCTGTGAGTGACCTGCTTGCCGGTCGTCTTGTTCTCAATAACAGCCGTGCCGGCTGATGTGCTGGAGGCAGTGACAGTCTACATGTTTGTTAGGTTGTTGTTTCTATATTAGCGTGTTTATATTGGTACTTACGAAGGTAAGGGTGTCACCAGCCTTAATAGGGATACCAGAAAAGTCATAAGCCTATAATATCGAGTTAGTATGAGCTTTATTAAGTAAAAGATTACTCTGATTCATCTATGGTATGGCTCATAGAGTACATGGGTAGTGCTGAGCTGGGGTTTGGGACTTAACATCTCACTTACATAGTCTGGGTACCACTCATACCAGGCATCAAATGATACCGAGGATCCTTGGACAGTGAAGTCGACACCGGTTTGCAGAATCGCGGTGTCACAAGTGTCACCGTCAATACCAACCCAAGCGGATGCCGAATACTGTCGGGAGCTGCTACCGCCGGACGGCGTCTTCGGGGTGGGGACGACAATACTGCCGGTCACGGTCTTGTAGCCACTGCCAATGAGGACGGCACCAGCCCAGTTAGAGCTGTACTCGACGTGGGCAGTGTCATTCTTAGAGGCGATCGCAAACTCGCTGTCAGCGGGCTGAAGCGTGTTCGAAGCACGGGAAACCCTCCTCTCAGCAAGACGCTCCGCGGCTCGCTGGCGACGCGCAGCCGTGCCGGGAGCAGCAAACGCCAAATTGGCGCATAAGAGAGCGGCGACAATAGGAAGCTGCATCTTGAAATGGACAAGGAGGTTATCGAGGGAAGCACGGGTGACGTATGTGTTAGTTAAACCGACAAGGTCCTGGAATGTGGAGGATGCTATGCTATGAGAGCTAGAGCTGCGGTGTCTTGATTTCAGGAATGATTGACAGAATGGAGGACGTTAAGTGGTATTATATAGACCGAGCATGGCTCCCCTAATCTCCCACGCAGTCGGATGCGAGATAAACAAAGCCAAGAAGTATACGCCAATGATGAGTCGATGCGAGATTCTCCCAAGGCATCATCACCCCCCAGCGATGATAGAATATGATGTGTCCCAGATGCTGTCGTGACATGGAAGATAAAAGACACCTTCCTGATATACTTGGAGGGCCGCCTCAGCTGCCTATTGTTCGTATATACATGCCAATGGAGACCGCATCATCTGCCATATTAAACTTAGCGGGCGGTTGGGCTTCCATCTTGATTTGGGAATACTTCGATATGTGCGCGATACCTGGGTCAAGGCTCAAGGAGATACCAGTGGGTTGCCAGTCTTCAAGTCTACGGTGTTGATCTATCCCGAAAAGGACTATGTCGAATAGAGCTAGTCCGGTTGAACGGTGTTAATCAGAATAGGTTGGAACGCGGGTGAAAAAGCTACGCTGGCCGACCCCAGGAATGTGCCAAGGTCAGTTGTTCGGCTGGTCATTGGTTTAGGAAATACACGCAAGCCTTGGCCGTAGAGGAAGGTAGCATTGCCCAGCCGGCTCCTCAAAAGCTAGATGGAAGCGACATGGAAGCCGGTGAGTGGGTGGGTGTAGGGAGGGAGGGACAGGTAAATATGGTCGTTAAGAAAGTTGGTCTTAGGAGATAATCGAGTTGGAATAGCCTGCGATAAGGAAAGAAACCCGCGAGAATGTGGAGGGGAGCAAGGGTCCTGATCCAATGAGGGGGGGATGGGGGCGTATGGCGTGAGACAGATAAGGGAGAATGGAGGTATCAGAGTCAACCAGGTTTGGAGCAGCATTCTTCTAAGAATGTTTGCAACAATATCGAAGGGAGGTTTATCAAAGATATCAAGAATGTCAAAGTCTCATGAGCCTCAAAGCCTTCAACTCGATTACTATAGATATCGACGTCGAAATAAGCTTTGATTTACAGCACCGCCAAGCGATTAGGGAATGATTTACAGACAGCGCCGAGGCGTAGCCAAGCTTGCCAAGTGAGATTTTATCTCTCAGTCTTCTTTGTTCTTTCAATAGGCAAGTGATTTGCATAGCACATGCGAGACACCTGACCCAGTCGCGCTAATGTGTGCTCCCCATACCAGGCATCTATTCCTTGATCTCCTTCCCAAACCGTTGGAATGCTATCGAAATTGTTCTGGTCTAACAGATAATATATACGTTGTCCTAGCTATGTCCTAGCCAGATACAAGACCAATCATTCGGTCCGACTACCAGCGTTACATTTCGACCCAACCGTCCATTAGGACAGTATTATTTGTAGGTAACTAGCGCTACGTATAGGTTTTATTTATCGGAGCTTAGACTTGATCAAGTCACATAATTATCTCAAGCTAGGATGTTATACCTACATGTCTAAGATAAGCATTAGGTACTCTATAAAGATGTAAGTCGAAGACTATTGGTCCATATGAAAGAGGATTCGAGGGCCGAAGTATGATGTTGAAATGATAGATCAATGGTTATCGCGATTTATATCCGGAGCCCCCGGGGAACTTCCCTATACGATGGGATTATATAATTCTCCTAGATCCTGATGACGGGTCAACCCGCTTCCCCTAAGGGTATACGGTATACTACCTGACGCTTACACACTAAGGTTTCATTAATTCTGGGGGGGTAATACCATATGCACATCTCATCTGACATCCAAACAGTCGTTGTCCGCTTAATCCAATCGATAGAACCTACAGGTCTCTTTGTAGACAGGCTATTTCAAGCCCTTCATGCAGAAAATAGTATGTATTCCCATGCTTTAATTACATCGTACTGATGTCTTGTTTTTGCTCGATTTAGCTTATACTAGTTTAGGTTACATTCGACTCTTTGTGAGTCCACCTAGAAATATGGATTCTAGGCCAAGAGCTTCGTATCAGACTACGAACTAGGTAGAAAGTAATTAGCGGTCCTGACAACTATTTAGAATTTGAAGTATGAATTACGTATGGCCAATCTAATATTCTACTCTGCTTATCGGTGGAATCCCCTAGGTTAATAGACTTTGAATCTCATGCGGCGGCTATTTAAGTCTAGTTGCTATAATGGTGTGATCTCGGATTTCTTATCCCAACTAGGCATTATACCGACGGAATGCTATGAGTATCTGGATTGCAAGTCCTGTAAGTCCAGTAAATGAATATCCAACGCCTCCTCGAGAAACCCATGACCTTCCTCTTCAAGCAGGGCGACAAGTATCTGCAATAGAGCCACTTAATTTTTATCGCTTATTGCCGGGGCCGTATCACTCTTCATATGTCTATGAACCTTCTCGAAGTCGATGGCGGTCTCGCTGGACCCAAAAACTACGAACACGTCAGCAACGCCGGCAATATGGTCAGTATTAGCAAACTTACCAGCTTCCATTTCCTCCAAAGACTTACCTTTGGTCTTTCCACTCTGTTAGCAAGCATTTTTGTTGATCTAGTCCATGTATGTGGTATCTCACCTCCTTGATAAAAAACCATGTGTACACAACTAAGGCCCAGTTGAATATGCAGAACATCAGAAATGTCCTCCAACCAATATTGTTTATAGCATGTGGAGTGACTTGTGAGAACACAAAGTTGAACAGCCATTGGGTAGCCGTGCCGACTGGTAAATGTTAGTACTAATAGCAATACCAACGAAGGAATGAGTATGAGTTACCTGCCACGCCCGCTTCTCGTATTCGGGAGGGAAATATTTCACTCATGTAAAGCTAAAAAGGATATGAGTTAACTTATGGCGAAAATAAGAGCAGCAGAGACGGTGTTACTGACCCAAGGAACCGGCCCCCACGATATGTTATAACTCACTATCAACAGAAAATCATCAGCAGATGGTCCAAAGATGTACTACAAGCCTCAATAGGGGTTACTAACTCGCTTCAAGATAAACCATAGCCACTGCTGCTGCACCAGTGCTAGTAAGAGATTGATTGGCAACTGGCGGGTGAGTAGCTGTTAAGCAAGCAATAATGAGCATATAAGTCCCCATCAAGAACGCTCCACCAAGAAGCGATCCGCGACGACCAATCCTTTCGACGAGGAATAGGAGGAAGAACAAGCACGAGACCACTTTAACTACACCAAAGAAACCGCTGATCAGGAGACTTTGGTCGCCAGCACCAACCGCTTTGAATATCTGCGGTGCATCTTCAAAGAGTTAGCTTCCAATCCGATACTAAAGAGAGTCGTATCTATGAACTTACAGTAAGCCAGACTAGTATTTCCGGTCAGTTGTACGCCTACATTCTGTGTTAATAAGAGATAATTGGCCAACGGTAGATATGAACCCGTGTATACCTATTTGAAGGGTTATGACAATGAGGAAACGGAAGCGATTAACTGGTAGGAGGTACTCTTTCCAAGTGAGCCCCTCAGTGACGCGTTCTTCTTCTCGGATACCTGCGATGATCTCTGCGAATCTGCCGCCAGTTGTTAGCCACCAAAAAGCTAATTTGAGATTTTGTCGTACTCTTCTTGTACTTTGACGCTATCGCCGCCACGAACCCATATGAGCGACTGTAAAGCTTCTTCCGTTCGACCTGACTTTGCGAGCCACCGGGTACTCTCTTTCGTGAGTAACATTCCTAGCCCCAATATGCCGCCGGGAACAAGCTATTACAGAGTTGAGTCGGCGCGGTAGATGACTAGGAAAAAGTAACTTTGAATTAGGTACTAACCTGGAGACCAATAGGAATCTGCCACTGCTGTGTCGTTGGACCTAAGTGTTGTGACACACCGTAGTCGACCCAATACGATGTCATTACACCGAGGGTGAAGAAGAATTGAAACATGCTTCCCAGTTGACCCCTAATATGCTTTGGCGCCATCTCTGCGCTATACACTACGGTGTTAGAGTTAGCAACCGGCGAATCATACGTAAATATTCAGGAGCAGACTGGACTCAGCAGAAGGGGAATATATTAAGATGTATTGTGAAAAGAGGAAGAAAAGGCCTATTGCTTACTCGGAATGATGACAGTAGCCATCCCAACCCCTATCCCCGAAATAACACGAGCGACATAGAAGGCGGCCAACGAGTGAGTATTAATAACTTGAATGATACCTCCAATGCTGAAGATAAGCGAGGCCAGCGCAATCGACCACCGACGGCCAAATCGAGCTGTGAACGGCCACACGAAGAAACAGGAGAAGAAAGCTAGGTAATTAGTTGATGATTAGCTATCTCTTTTCTCTCTCTCACGAAAAATGCAACTGGTATTAACTTACCTCCGGCCTGTAAAAGGCTTGTTGCATTGGAACCAACGCTTGATGAATTAGATTTGTTGATACGAAAGTCATTTTGGAAAGAGGGCAGCGTAAGAACGCCTCCGACGACACCTGTATCGTATCTATAGACCTAGGGTAAGAAGTCGCACATAGAATGAGGAGAAGATGAACAGTCGAGTGCGGGGACTTGTAGAGTAGCGTTTCTATATATAAAGAGTTGCCCTCGACGGAAACTGGATATGGGGTAAGTAGAAGGGAGGAACATACGCGAACAAGAAGCTGCCAATACAGCATAGAGCAACCAGATACCAGGCTCTGAAGGTACCCAACTTCTCCCCCATGATGTCGAATCTCTTTGATGTAAAGCTCCTACGTGGATGTAGTTGTCGAACCCGTTTAAATATAATGACGGCTGGTGGAGGACTAACAGCACCCCAACTTCGACATGAGGTTCGCTATTAGCTAAAGTGCAATACTGAAAAGATGGAAGCTTCACAAGAGCTTGGATACCAACTGAGTACCTTAGGTAACAATAGAAGAGGCATGCAATGGCCTGACATATGTCTTATATACCTAGGTCTGCCTTGGGTATGTGTTAGGTATGTAGAAACACATCAGTCTACACCAGTATGTTTCTACATAACAACTAATTAGTGTTCAAAGCTATACAGACTAATCAGTCGTTAGCAAGTCACATAATTAGGGATCCATGCCATCCATATTTGGCAACGTCAAATAAGTACCTACATACGCACGTTAAATGCTAAGCAATAAAAAAAAAACGCGTGTAAGCATTCGCCTGTCAGATGTCAGCTAATACCAAGCTGTCAAGGAGTCCATTGCGCTTCTTGGTGTCATTCGCGCTAAGAATTGCGAGCTCGAACCCCTGTGCCCTCAGCCAATTGCGTGCCTGGTTTCGCTCGCTTGGCACGTCGGGGCATGATCCTGCAAGGCTGATCCGTGAAGTGAAGTTCCGGACGGTCTTCTAAGTCAGGGGAGCAAGAAATCAAAAGGGGAAGAGAGCACGAGATATCGTGTAGTATAACGTTGCCGTCCCGAGGGTTTGGGTCGGTATAACTAATGATTCTGTATCGTATGAATATGGAGAATAGCTGAGTCGAGTAGGTAGCTACCTACCTATGCAAGCAGAATACTATCCATTCCTATTGGACACCCCCGCAAACGCTTTGGATCCTTCCCTCGCCCCCCGCAAGGAACCCTGGCGTAGCGCTTTATTTAATTACATGAACCCCCCCGACTCGACCCGTCGTGTGGTTGCAGCGGAGTGGAACGCATTGCGTCTTGCGTACGGTACTCGGCTCTGTCGGTCTGTCTTACTGATGATTGGGTATGTTAACCCCCATCGGCCCCCCTTGGATTCGAGGAACTTCTTGATACCTACCAAAAAAAAGACCGACCGTTATTAAAGAAGAAAAGAAAAAAAGCACCGCCAACGGCGACCCGATAAGCTGGATTAAAAGGTATCCAATGAACGAATAGGGATAATAAGAGGTACCTAGCCGCAGGATTCGTTGCCACCAATGACCGAGTCTCTGCGGCCTCTGCGACCTTTGCCTTTGCAGGCACAGGTTTCTAGCGATGCTCACGATCCGCAGAGTCCGCAGCTCGGGCCAGGGCCGACGCTTAACCCCGTATCCGTGTCGGATTCGCTGACGAAGCGAGCGATTTGCTCTCAGTGCAGGATAAGAAAGGTAAGTAGTGACTACCTACCTCCTATGCGATACACATCGTCTATTTTGTAGCCCATAAAAAAAGGGGGTGCTTATGTATATAAGATACCTAGGTCAGATATTTATTCTAATATTCTCCCATAGGTCCGATGCGACGGCAGACCAAACCTCTGCCAAAACTGCGACCGGCTAGGCTTCGAATGCTCGTTCCAGCAGTCCCCCAGCAAGGCGCCGGGCCAATACGTGGTAAAGCTGCCGGAGCGGCGGCGGCGTATGCAGGCGTGCATCCCGTGCCACTCCAAGAAAACCCGATGTCTCGGCGAACTGCCGAGGTGCTCCAGCTGCGTCCGGAGAAACCGCGTCTGTACCTATCCGCGGACCAGGAGAACCGGGACTACGGCTCGCGACCCCGACACGGCGGTGGGTTCGGGGACCGACGACAGACTGACGGATGCGTCTCCTGGCCAGGACATCGGGATGGTAGGTCAGGCGGAAGGGTCTGCGCTGGATTATGAGACAATGCTGGGTTTAGTCGAGGACTACTTCCGGCATTTATATCCGTTGCCGTCGTTTTCCTTCTTTCACAAAGCGACTGTCCTCCAGAGATGCAAGGACCAAACAATAAACGAAACACTAAAGTTATCAATATGTGCCATCACGGCGTTGCAGCTCCAGCGCACTTCGCTCTGCCACGACCTCTGGATCCAACAGGCCGAACAGTCGATCCTGCAGCAGGTAGGCCGGGCCTCTATCTTCCACCTGCAAGCACTACTCCTCGTGATCCGGTATAAGATCGAAAGCGGTGATTTCCCAACAGCATTCATGTTAGCCGCACTCGCAGCGCGCACGGCGTTAGCCCTCCGTCTGAACTACGAGCGCCCGGAGCTATCCGACGTCGCGCAAGAAGCACGTAGACGGCTCTTCTGGGCGTTGTATCTGCTCGACGACTTCTTCTGCGTCGGGCTTAGAGAGTTCGAGTTATGTCCGGAAGAGACGATTCACCTCCAACTACCCTGCGACGAGGACTACTTTGAGATGGGCCGATTCGTACATACCGGCTTACTCCGGCCCGGGCCCTCCGAGTCTTTGACGACTGTAGGTTTACGCGGCGTGTTCCTCCGTTTGACGTCTGCTCGACGGGCGGTCATGAGGTAATCTTACACCCAGTCTTATAAGTCTTACATACCAGGACTCCTTTCTTAATTCTCCTCTGATGCATCTCAAACTTACACAACGCTTCACAGATTCAACCGCCGCGTCGGACTAGGCGAGGAATTATCCTCGACAATTAGCGCCAGCATCCGGCGCATTGAAGAAGAACTCCGATCGCTGAAAGCGACTCTCCGGCCAGTCGACCAATACTCGGTATCCAACATGACATGCAGCAAATGGCCGGCCCAATTCATCATGCTACACATGTCCTGGCACCAATGCCACTGCGACTTGTACCGCCTCTGCCTAGACGGGTATAGCGAAGCGGCCCCGTCCCCAGTCCTAGCAGTGCTCCATCCGCGGGACCGGGTCGCCATGCAGTTCAAGTGCCTCGAGCACGCCGAGAACATCATCCGGATCGTGTCCGATTTCTCAAACTACGAAGACGGCGAATGCCTTCTCGAGCGCGATGCTGCGGTCTGCGCGTTCGAAAGCGCGCGTCTGGTTATGTTCGGCTCGCGAATACCGGGAGCAGCGTCAAGTCTAGATGTTGCAATTAATAAAGCCAAGTTGTCGCTTAACTTAATAACACGACTCTTCCCTTATTCTGCCTCTACGCAACCACTGGTAAGTCATCGTCTACCCTCCATTTTATAATACCTAACTAAGCACAGTTACTAACATTCCATAGCGAAAGGATCTTGAACGCTTAATAGCGAGCTACTCCGTACGCCTCGCCCTTCAAACGCAAGAAACGCCCTCCGAACCCGACCCCCCGCCTTCAGCACGCCCCTCAACAAAGGTCTCCCAGTATGCTAGCTCGCGCCAGCGGCTCTCCGTCCAAAGCCTACTTCTGCAATCAGATTTCGTCGACGATAGCAACGAAATCGCGGGTCCAACGCCTCCACCCGAAACGCATACCCTCCAGTCCACCGCCCAGACAACCCGCGCCTACGGCCAAAGCGGCGAGGAGCCCACATCCGCCGCCAAGACGCAGCAATGGAGCACGGCGGGGAACGGGCAGCTGCCATCGCCTGGGCTGTCTCTCGATGCGGGGCAGGAAGACGCGGGTTTGATTTTCAACCCTTGGATGGGATTTACCGGCACCGAGGATATGTCCGGGAGGCCTTCAGGACTCGACGACGAATTCTAGTGAATCGATGGCGTTTTTATGCTACAATGTGATATGTGGGCGATGAAAGGAAGCAATGCTGTCGAAGATCACGTATATTGTTGTGATGAAGAGTTCCGCTAAAATATGAGCTGGGGAAAAGAGCTAGGCTATTACGAATATGTTAAGAGATCTATATATAAGGGTGGGGAGCTGTGATCCATTTCCATATATATCCGGTCTACTATAAGGATCAAAGATATGATATTTGTATAATAAGCTAAACAGGTGGGGTCTGGTATCTGGTCTCATTTGGGGTATAAGAATATGGTAAGGAAGGTTTCATAAACATCAATATAGTAATGATAACAGTGCTAAACCACTACGCAATACTACTACTACGAATTAGTGTATACCTACCTAACCTAGGTAACTAGATATATAAGTATAGCTCCCACCTATACGATCTATGGTATGATCCAATATATGTGTACGTAGGTACGTAATATATACCCTAAGTTTATAATGTATAATTTCGGACGGCATTCCTATTTCCCCGTAATACTACACAATGTAGCCTGGTTTATTAACAGATATACTCGTCTTGTATACATAGTGCTTTATAATTTATATTGTTGGGCACACACCTCCTGCCTCCCTCTTTTCAGTTTTTGTAGCCCAATTTAGTATTCATCACAAGCAAAACAGTCTCAAAGCCGAAGACGAAGTCTCGTGCGCCGTTATAGCCTGTCTTGTATCTGGTAATCTTGTCTTAGTTGACAAGTTGCACATCCTTAATGCTGAAGTTTGAAGTTGAAGTTTGAAGCTGAAGTTTGAAGTTATGGATGTTGGATATTAAAGAATTATATGTCACTAATAGACGTTCTTATTCGGAATTATGTGTTTATGAGTCAACCGCGATGCATCCTCATCCGTGTGGCTATCAACGTCGGCGTCCGAGGTGTGCAAGTCGCTAGTCTCAAGTTCAGTATCGCGGTGGGGATTCTGCTGTGGTGAAGTCATGGAGGCCGTTTCTGCAGCGGCTAAGTCATAAGCGCCGTTATCGGGTGATGTCGTGGCCACTGCCGAAAGCGTTGACTTTTTCGAATTCGACGCATTGGTATTCCTAGCTCCGGTTGGTGTTATAGGCTGAGAGAAATCAAAAGAGTTAGGATCCGAGGTGGAAGACAAGACAGGACTAGTTTTAGGCCCCGTTTGAAATACATGGCTTCTTGGAAATCGCTTCAGCTTAATTTTCGGCTTCGGGCCGGTATAGCGCACTGCCATCTCAAGACGTTCCTCCTCATCAGTTTCGTCATCTGTTATTTTATTCGGATTTTCACTCAAAAGGGCGTGGTGGTAGGGGTTTAGTAAACTACTTCCACTTGACCGCCGGCGGTTATGCTTTAATTTCTCCTTGGTGGAAGGGAACCCAACCTGGTTGGAACTCGGTGTTAGATGCTCATATATTTCCCCGTGCGTATTCGATAGAGATCCGGTCGCCATCCTTCGCAAGTCAACTTGACTCTTACTAAATACAACACGAGCTCGCAACGCGTGAACTGCACGATCTAAAGCCAGTTCGATGGCGCATCGATCCCGGATGCGAGCCAATTTAGGCCAGGTCGCACGTTCGCCCAATAAGCACGAGCGATGCATAAACTCGGTCGTCGGGTTCTTCAACACCTTAGGCAAGTCCCAAACGCCCATGGCCGGGAGAATATTGATATCACCCGAGTATTTCTGGCTTAGGATAGACCGCAACTTGCTGACAAGCGTTGGGAAGATACCAATTTCGGCCATAAACTGCATTCGATGCAAGGCTTCGCTCTTGGCCAGAGTCGTAATCGTGTGCATCCAATCCGATTCCTCCTTGAAGATTGTCTCGTGACGTGCGCCCGCTGGCCCCTCGTCCTTGGCAAGGAAAGGAACAACATGTGGATTGACCTGTGAAACAATGAAATGGTTGACGTTGAACATTTCGGCAAGTCTCGTCATAGGGAGGTCATTATCAACGGAGCCATCGATCCACATCTGTGGAGTAGGATTCCATGTACTGTGCTCGCCTGTTAGAGGGTTCTTGACTAACAACGGCGCAGCGCTGAAAACGAATGGCACTGAGCATGATGCTGCGACAGCAGACCATATCATAACGTTAGGTGCCGTAACGTAGTTCAATAACCGTGGTAGCTCGTAAATAGACGCTGACGAGACACAAATGTTGCATATCCTCCTTGTGCGATTATACGCTTCCTGGAACGTTATATCACCAAGTAAGTCGCGCATCACGCGTGTTAGATGCTTGATGTCGGACCAATTCCCCTCGGTAAGCAGTCTTCGTAGGTGGCCAAAGAGACCTTCTTCGTTGCCCTCCTCTTCGAATACAGCTAGATCGCCATACGGAAACTCTGCTAATAATTGAGGAATCTCGTCGTCTGTCCTTGAACAGACCACAGAGCAGACGATCGAACCCGCCGACGCGCCTGAGATAATACGGGGGAGTAGTTTCGCCTCATACATGGCTTTCAAAACGCCAATATGTGTCATACCGAAAGTGCCACCGCCGCTAAGTAGGAGGGCGCTCCGCCCAAAGCTCTGGCGCGCGTATAGTACTGCATCCAGCAGATCCTTCGGACCCGGGTCATCCGCTCGGTGATGCACACTCTGCTCTACCAGAGCTGTAATAGTCTGCAAGGCAGAATCAACGTATCGCGAAACCAACTGCTTAGTACCACAGTAGGAGTGGCGGTACAGGTCAATATTACCCATGCCACCCAGATCGCGCGAGAGGGCTGTTCTGACGATATGCATCATGGATGGTATATCACAATTGGTACGGGCGTTATCGAGTTCTCGTAAGCGCATTTCTAGAAGGTCGGGATTATAGTCCCCAGTCGAAATATCGGCCTTCCATTCTTCATTACCTTCGAGGACATCTAGTTCTCGTGCTGCCGCCTCCCATTCATTATAAGATTCGGCACCCTGCAGTCGCGCCGATAGAATTTGTTTGCGTTCTTCTACTCGCCTCCATTCTACTCTTTCTTTATGCGTTAAACCATCTTTGAGGTATAAGAAACCGTCTATGACCTTGTATAAGGGGGTCGTATTCGGGAACGGCCCGCCAGCCTGTCCCTTACCCTTCCGTGGTAGTTTAACGCCGGAGGGTTGAAGCGAGGGGACAGGTGGTAAGATGCCTACGAGGTGTCCCATGATGTAGACACAAGAGGCGGCAATGTCGCTTCGATGTGAGTGATAAGAGGGCGTTGCATTCTAACCTTTCCCATATATATGTGTCCGAAGTACTCGTCGGTTTGGAGGACGTGGTCGGCGCTCAGGGAATATAGGTCGCCGTCAGCACGGGTTGGCCGGAGGTAGTTGTGATTAGGGTGAAACAAGGAGATACTACATGAGGAAGACCAAGACACAATAGCCAAAAAATATATATCGAAATGGAAATTAAGAGGCCACCCTAGAAAAGAAAATGAGTAGCGTATTATTCAACCTCGGCCTCCATGAAAGCTATAGTACAAGAAGAAAGAGGTAGCCAGGGTACCTTGGAGCTATGGAAGGGAGGTGAAAGTGTGACACGAAATTGATCGAGGGAAGAATTAATTTTGTAGAAGCCAGAACCTGTTAGACAAAAGTTAAGCTAGGGAAGAGAAAGACGTCAGAAAATGCGGAACTATGCGGGACGCTCAACCATGTGAACAATAAACATTAAGATCAGGTGGGTCATAGGACAGGGGGTGATGACCCTAATTAATGGAAATCTGCATTTGCTATGCGGAATCTATGCACATTGCACCACGTTGTACCACGTACTATCACAAAAAAGATTGTGGGGTACATGAGGGGTATAGTATAGAATACGGGGAAGTGCTTATGAAAAGGTGCCTGGGAACAATACATATGTGGGGTTAAATTATACATTGTACATGAACCAAACACTTCTTATGTAAATGTAAGCAATTAGAAGGCTATAAGACTCCATCTACCTAGGTACCTAGGTTTGGTTGATTATAAGCCACAAGTATTACAAATGTTACAAGTTGTACAAGAATTAATACACCGAGAATTTAGCTTCGAAGAATAATGTATATGACCAAGAATAGAATCGTGTCTACAACCCAAACCAAGGAGAATTCGAAATTATAACCCTGGTAAATCAGAGGGGCTACGTCTAGACCTCGGAAGTAATAGATCCATGTCTTCTTTAAGACATCTGACAGTGCTATCAACCCTTTACGAGTCTAGCTGAAAAGGAGTAAACAGCCTCTCTGAGTTCATGTGCAACGCCGTGTTCTATCCAGAAATGTCCGGCGGTTGAAACCTCTACATAGCGGAACTGAGACCCTTCAGCACCGCTTAGCTGCCTAGCCCAATCACGCATTTTCTTCATAGACAGAAAATTATCTTGGTCTCCATATATAGCAAGAGTGGGGTTTACGGTGAGCTTCGCCTCGGCATCAACCTCAACCTCTTCCCGCTTCGTGTCGTCTTCGTGGTTTTTGGCAGGCCCACCTTTCTTCTTCGCCCAGAGATTTGAAAAGGACATAGTTGCCAAATTAGTAACAAATCCTAACGGAGGTGACACTAACAGATAGGCAGTACGAAATCTGACTAAGTTGTTGACATGTTCCAAGCATGGAACTTCGATATCACCTCCTGTACCATGATCGACAGGTGGGGTGTTACGTCTCCTATGTATAAACTTACTCCGAGATAATATGTCCCTGACACCTCTCCGTATCCTCTCTTCTGGGTCCGGGGAATGTGCTCTTTGTTTACCACGGGCTTTTGGTGATATATCCTCATCACCACCGACACGCATGCCCAGAGACTTTCTCGGCGAGGCGGGAGTAGTAAACATGATTGCCTGCTCTTCGGCAAGATGTTGTGCTCGCAATCGAATGTCTGCGAAGGCAGTGTGTGTGGCAGGCGAGGCGAAGCGGGACAGGTAGGAATCGAGGGGGGGGAGTTGAAGCGTCACCATGGCGCCGTACGAATATCCAGCAAGTAACAAAGTTGGAGCCGAGTTCTCGTCTGCTTCGATAGGGCGCAGTTGATTTTGGGGAGCGCCCAAATAGTGCAAGTAATAAACGAGAAAACCGGCGACAGACATGTAATCGGCTCGTTCAGGCTTTGATGTCCACGATGTGCGACCATTGGAAGACGAGGCGCCCCTATATTTTAGCACAATAATTAGTTTCATAGTCACACAAATGAAACCGCTCTAACAACTGGATGTGAAAACGCCACGAACCTAAAATTGAATGTCGCGACCACAAACCCGAGATGGAGCAGTGTGCCAGTCACAAGAAGTACAATAGGGTCGTCGTAGGATCCTCCGAGTGGTGCGTATGGGTGGGCGACCACGGCAGCATGTCGAGGCCATGATGGATCGGAGGGTGCAAGCGGTTGATTAGAGCGTATCGGATGGTAGATGCGACAGTCGAGTTTGATATTATCGTGGATGCTAGGGAGCGTGAAGCTCAAGTTGGGTCGCGGAAGCATTGTCTAGTTCTCCTCGGACTTATGACAAAGCAACGCATCATGTTGGACTCACAAAAGAGCCAACTGACGAAGTTTGTATAATAAATAGTTGAAGTGTTTAAAAACGCATGGTTATGAGCCGTGCGTGAAACAAATACCTATTTAGTGTTCCTTTGGTAAATAGATAGTTCCGTTACACGAACTATATTCTGTTACAGTATGTATTACAGTAGCCTCAATGACGTTGCCCTAAGCTTGGCACCACTCCGAGGTTAGCTCCCGGTTGGACTCCACACCGCCTAGACCATTCGACCATTTTATCTTTACAGTTTACATGTGCATGTACCGCTGCACCTATGTAGGGGGCCGGAACATAGAAATACCTACCTACTCGAATGAATCGATTACCTAGGTACCTAGGTAGGTATTCATGAAATATTTCCACTCCAAATATCCTTATATTATTTAGGAAATTTGATTCTCTACCTATAATAGAAATAGCATTGCGGCTTTCTTGTATAATGTGCAAACAGCTAGATCCTCTTCGTAGCGCAAGCGATGTTGGTATCTTAACTACACATGTAAATTCCCCCGCTAGGTAACTTGAGTACCTATTCTTCACACACACGCATACACAACACAATGCGCCCGGCCAAACCCAACTCCTATCCAACCAATGATACCGTGTCTCATGCCCGAGCTATGCTTATGAGTGATGTTCCTTCTATGATCCAGTGTGGTCCAGCTGATCCCTCCTAAGATCCTGCAATCCCTAAGCCCACCCTCGAGCCGAGTCTCTCCGTTCGCCCTCCGTCTCGTTCGCGGTCGACAGTTGCTCTCATCCGTCGTCCCTCCATCAACCCTCTCAGACCCCGTTTCTGCAACCCAATCACGCTGCTTAATTCCCCGCTCCAGACTTCTCTGATGGCCCCATGCTCGCTGTCGCCAAGCTCACTCCACTCGCTACCCGATACGCTTGTTGTTGCGCTTAGTTCATCGGGATCCGGCCTGGTCCCAGATATACTGGTATTAATCCGGAGGCCTTCGAGCCCTCCTGCTGCTTCGTCGGTGCTTGACTGCGATACTGACATTGACCGGCCTTGGTAAGGGCTAATGGCACCGCCTCCTAGAGACGATTCGAGACCCATATAGAAGTTGGGATTCATGCTACCATCAATTCCGCGGCCCCCGCCAGCTGCCATGGCAGTAGCATTGAACACGGCGGCAGCATTACGTGAATCAAGACGGGCATGAAGACGTTCGACTACAGCCTCCAATAGTCCGTCTACTTTGTACGGCCGGGCAATCTGCAGTAGCGAACAGAGGATCTGAGGCGTGCAAAGGGGTGACGACGGGGGAGGCAATGCCGACGTATAAAGGAAGTGTAGGAGAGCCTGGACAGTGGGGCAAGTATGTGGAAGGTAAAGGCATCTCGGTCGAGAACCGGGCGGCAATGACGCAGGAGTTGGCGCCGAATTGACGTGGCCAAGATCTGTTGAGCCACCACCGCCACCAGCTGCGTTTGGTTTGAAGGATCCAGCAGAGGAGTTGTTTAGCGTAGTAGCCATCGATAGACTGCTATCGCCACCAGTGCTCCTAGTTGACTGAGTAATTGTTATGACAGAATTACGCGCGCCCGCTTGTCCCGACATGCCTGTTCTTAGGGTTGCTGAATCGCTACCGTCCTGTGTAGCAGCGCCCTCGCGCAACAACTGCACAAAGTAGGGGCCCCATCTGCGCGCAACGATGCGGGAATTGATAGGTATTCGCTCGCCATGGAAGCAAAGGATGTCCATATCTGCCAACTCCCGAAGCATTAAAGCCTTCTCGCCTAATTCCTCGGCTGCCCGCATATGTGATCTTCCACCGCCGGTCCAACCAGCTTTCCTAGCCGTACTAAGATCAGGAGCTGTAAAAGGACTGCTGGCAGATATAAATCCCGACAGAGGCGATATCTTACGGGGGTTGTCGTAGAAGCCAAAAGCTTCTAGCTCCACCATACAGACATTGGAGAAATTAATACGACGGTGATTATAATCGTCGACCAGGCTCCTCTTACGATTCCCCAGGATTACAAAAATGTTCCGCCTATTCCAGAGAACACCTCTGTTCCAACTACCCTGGCTGAAGACACTACCACCCGTATCAATACGTACCCAAGTCAGATTTCTAAGATCCAAAGCCCACAAGGCGTATTCCTGCTTGGAGCTTGTGAGATAGGTGCCGCTGACAACAAAGTACGTATCAATAACTCCACCGTTTGGAAATCGTAACCCAGGCGGGGAGTAAGTTCCTGACATCGGTTTTTCAGCGAGTGACCCATCCGGGCCTCGAATCTGAAGTTCTAGTTTTACATCTAGGAAATTGTAGTTCGAGTAGATGAGCATCGATGAACCTGGTTCCTTGGTCTCGTGGCTGATCGTACTGTCTTGACGTGAAGTCTTGCCTATCTTGGCGGTAATGTTAGGGGGTAAGGGAGCGACCACACTGCGATAGGCACCACAAGACTTTCCGAGCGATTGTGTTGAAGTCCACTTTAGACTTCGGAGATTGAACACACTAATCTGTTCAATGTAATGATTCGCTCCGTCCTGGCCGCCAACCACGACCATCTCGGCTCCTCCAGCACCGTCGATGTTGATGCCAATTCTACCTTCGTTCGGGTTCCCATTCGAGGGATTATGTTGCAAAGCAGATAGAGGGGCCTTGTGCGACGAAAATGTCGCAGAAGAGGGTAGAATACACGCGCAGTGGGCGTAACGGCCTTGCGGGGCGTCCTGGGAGGGAACATAAGTCCACTTATTCGTTATAACGTCGTATATGTATATATCAGACATCACGGTTACTTCAGGTTGCTGATCGGGGGCTGCCGACATAGGCTGATTAGCTGTAGGCGACATACCCCCGTAACAAACCATCTTGGTATCACCCAGAGCACACATGGAATGAAAATAGCGAGGTGGAGGGATATCTCCAGTGGTCTCAATCTTGCTCCAGTGTCTCCGAATAAGATCTAATTCGTAAAGGTCCGAGGTAAGGGGAGCTGGCCGACTTCGCGACAGAATCCGCCCGCCAAAAACATATAGCTTATCTCCAAGTATCGTAGTCGTTGCCCCGACTAGAGGATGAGGCTCTTGGCCAGTAGTTCGGTGAACATTACACATCAACCCGGACAGGTGAGCGGAAGACCCCGAAGTCGCAGGAGTGCCAACAGCGGCACTAATGGAGGGGTTTCTACCTGTAGAGGCCACCGGCGGAGATGGGCCAGCTGAGAGAGGTCCATTACTCCGGGGTGTCAGATTATCCCTCTGGCCATCTCCACCGTCAGTTCTCAAACTAGCTATACTGCTCTGGCTGCTACTCATATCCATGCCACCGTTATACATCTGGTTTGAGAACATCGAAGCGTTGGAATCCATAGCGTTCGTCCCACTATCTACGTTTGCGTCGTCGGGAATATTACTCTCAGCTATGGTAGTCAAGTTATCTTGAGGAGCATGAAACGAGATCGCAGGAGGTGCGGGACTCGAGGGGGATAATGAAGGTGGTGGCGGCGCTGGAAGCGGTTTCTCGAGGCTATTTTGCAGACTCAGATTCCTGACATGTTGCAGAGGTGGCGGTCGCGTTTGAACGGGCGTTCCGCTAGATTCTGGCGCCACAGGACTCGCGTTGTGCGTTTTGAGAGAGGCCAGTCTTGAGGGCACTCTTGCAAATCTTAAAGAATCTTCCCGACTAGGAATAGCCTTTTTGAGACCTCGGTAGACGTCGGAGAAGAGATCGGATGGGGATTTCGAGTGAGCGTGTCGACGATCGTGGTCATCTACTTCGCTCTCGTAGATGTCGTCGAGGAATTGCGGACTAGCTTGGCGGTCTGGTTGACCCGTAGTTAGACTAGCACCAGACGTAGACATTTTAGCCCCTCCCTCTTAGCCGCGAGTACACGGCGATGTTCAGGGCTGAAGAAGAGATCTAGAAGACGAGGAACAGAGCCTCAAAAATAGAAAGGTGCCAGAGAGCCGGGTGAGTACTACTCTAATACGATACCAGGGGTAGCTAGGAGTAAAACCGGAAAAGTATTATTAGGAGACGCGGTACTAGGATTAAGATAACAGGGGATATTTCTTCGGCCGGTCTTGGGAAGACGCGACGACGGTAAAGCTAAGGCTAACGAAAGACCACGAGGCGGCTCCGAGCCAGGGGTGCCACGAGAGCTCAATGAACATGGGAGATCGTGCTCGAGACGGTAAGGGGACAGACGACAAGCACTGACCGGATGTTCGATGACATACCTTAGGTCCTTTAGTAAACAAGATGAGGTCTTAAAAATCGACGTCGCAATTGACAATCTTAAATGCTCGGTCGACGATGCGTCTTCCCTGTCTTCTAAACCCTGGCTCCGTCTGTATGTATGTATGCCGCGCGCTTTCTTCCGAGTCCCGCGGTCTCTTATTTCCTCTTTACTATAGGTTCGGTTCTCCGGGCGCTCCGAAGATCTGAAAAGATGTCTAATTGCACAGACTTTCCCGTATTCTTGCCGATTAGCGGTGGTGCCTGTTTGTAAGGGGTGTAGAGAAAAAAAGGGGGTGGAGGCCAGTTTGAGGTTTTGGGGAGTTATGGTCTAGTGTATGTAGGTAGGTACTCCTAGGCGCGGAGGAATTAAGGCTGCGCAGCCCGCATCCATTAATCGATTGACTAATGAATTTGTTCCTTTTTATTTCTTTTATTTCCTACCCCACCTCCTTTTCCATTGTTCTATGCATGGTATTCAAGCAATTAGAATTAAGTAAAATGCTAGAAGTGGGGTAGGATCCTTTAAACGCCACGCTAAAAAGACTTATCTGAGAGTGACTAGCACAAATCAGGTAGGTAAGCTCACCGAGTTGTTCGCTGTGCATATTTCACGCTAATCTTCCTATTGGAGCATAGGGGAGTACATACACCTACCGGAAGATACCTAATATTTATACAGTATTTTGCTCGTATAGGTATCCATTGCTTGCAACTTAACATGTGCATATGTACACGAATCTGCGGTAAGCTCCATTATATCTGGTGTTCTTGCATGAAGCTTTATTTAAATATCATATTTTCATCTAGGTAATATATAAATGTACCTCCTATTACGTATTATTAATTCACTGCCGTTTTAAACGAAAATGATGCTCGACCTGGCGCGTACCTACACATACCTAGCTACCTACCTACATAGTAAGCGCAAATGCCACGTTTTTCCAGGGTCTACAATATTGAGCTATCTCACATAACGAGGTATATTAATAGTATATTTAAAGATCTAACCTAGTTATGTGGTAAGAAAGAAAGAAGGGTTGATCTAACTTATAGTTCTTACTTCGTTAGCTACGCCCAATTAATATAAGTGTCTACTATAGTCCTAGTTTGTATAGGTAACTAGTGATAGCTTTACATATCAAACTACCTGATAACCATGTCATAGCTCTCTCATCGCTATTTCCCTTTTAATTACCTACCTACATACCGAGTGGACAATCATTACAGACCAGGAATTATTAATGAAAACTACCTACGCAGTTCCTAATAGACTACACTCTCTTCATATATAGAATTCGCAACAAGGAGGTCATAGTGGATATGGCAAGTCTAAAATACAATTTCTCGCTATTCACATGCTTTTACATTGTAGATAAGGCTAGGTACTCTTCACTCAGTATGAGTATGCCAGAGTCACCCCTCTAAGTAGAACCAAGGCAGTAGGCTAGCTAGCTAGTTCCGGGCGGGCTCAGACTTACTTAGTAGTGTGGGACAATTATATTCACTAGTTAATTCTGGCCAGGGTAGCACTTAGTACTTACCTAGGTTGGGTAAAACTTAGGGAATAGCTCTTCTTATTATTTTTCATTATTTCTAAAGTGAATGTCACAGAATAAAGCATACTTCCTTCCAGGACAATGTTTTCATAGCAAAGCATAGGAGTCGAGTAAGTCTGGATACAATATATCCATTTTCCCTAAATCGTGACCACGTCTTCTTATCTTAGAGCTTCCGCTGTTTACGAAACAGTAGCCTTCTCCTTAGGAAGAGGAGTGAATCTCAAGTACGGCTTAACAATGCGGAAGTCGGGGAATAGCTCCTTGGCCTGCTCATTCTTGACGCTAGGGTGAACAATGACGTCGTCACCGGGGACCCAGTTAATGGGTGTAGTGATCTTGTGCTTGTCTCCAGTCTGGAGAGAGTCGACAATTCGCAGAACCTCGGCCGAGTTGCGGCCAGTGGAAGCGGGGTAGGAAAGGATAGTTCGGATGGTCTTCTTAGGGTCGATGATGAAGACAGAGCGGATGGTAAAGGCAATGCCCTTCTCGTCGACGTTGGTAGTGTCTTGGTAGTCAAGCCTAAGGCGCGGGTTATCCCGTCAGATCAGAATTTGTGCCGAGACCCAGGGCAGAGCAGATGACAACTTACATGTCATAGAGGTAAGCAACTTTACGTTCCTTGTCCGCAATGATGGGGAATGAGACATGGCCACCCGTGACCTCGTCAATATCCTTGATCCAGCTTTCGTGGCTGCCACGAGTGTTGGCGGATAGACCGATCAGCTTAACGCCTCGCTTGGTGAACTCGGGCTCAAGCTTGGCGAAGGCGCCGAGCTCAGTGGTGCAGACGGGAGTGAAGTCTTCGGGGTGGGAGAAGAAAACAACCCAGTTGTCGCCAACGAACTCGTGAAAGTCGATGGGACCTTTAGTGGTCTCGGCCTGGAAGTTCGGGGCAATAGAGCCCAGGCGGAGACTGCATTAACGTGTGAGCCGGATATACAACTGGAAAAGCTTAGTATTAAAAAAATCAGGAAACTTACGGTGCAGCTCGGGAGTCGGTCATTGTGATTAGTAGGAGTCTAGTATAAAGATTTGAAGGGGAATGCGGTTGGGTATCTGGTGAGGATGGGTATCACGAGTCAAGAAGTAAAAAGAAATAAGATGAGAAGGTGGAAAGGAGGGAGGGCCGGTTCGATGCCGGGCTAGCGCACGACGTCAGCTATATAATCACTGTCCGTTCGCTCGGGATACTGTTCACATGCGGCTGGCTAAGCTGGGTGGGCCATAGATCGAAGATAGATAGATTGGTTTGGGATTCACGCCTAGCCAATTAGCCAGCTCTACTCATGGCTATCACGGCCAAAACGGGAATCTACAGACCAGTTTCGTAAATGTCGCAATTCATTGATTATCTTATGTTTTCTTGTCGAAGGCTACGTCTTGACGTGCCCCGCGCAGCCCACGACGTCCTGGCGCAAGGCCGAGTCAATAGAGTAACCCCTCACTAATCTACTTACAGAATGGGTGCGTATTGCGTGCTGTAACGCTGTTTTTATTGGCTACCAGCTTCAACCTTTCTCCGCATCATGTCATCAAAGCCTTACGATGGTATCATCAACATCCCCCGCCATCTACATCTAGTTCCGGCCCTCGGCCGGCTCCTATTACATATAAGTGACGGATATCGGTAGGGGAGGTAGTATATGATACCTACGTGCTTAGATACCATAACGTCTGAAGGAGCATTTATACAACATGAGTGTTATGGATTATGTAGGTAACTAGTATAACATAGTAAGCCAGCTCTTCCAAAGGTTTAACCTTTATGTCTTTCACAAACAAGATTAGCCAAGAAGAATAATAAAACCGTTCAATACTAGAGTTTTTGTAATATGTTTTCTCTGGGGATTCCAGTACCAACAGAAAATTCTAGTTGTACAAAACGTGAATCAACCCTAAATTTGATACTTTCAAATAACATCAGATCATGCTCATACGGTAGTTATAATTGCGCTCAAACCCAATTTGATTGCCTCCATACATACCTAGGTAGATACCTAGGCAGGTAGGTAGGATCAACTCTCGAATATAAACACCGTAGTACCTGTGCCTCTGAGAAAGACTAACATACTTGAGAATATCACTTTCGCAATACCTTTGCTACTATTTGCTACCGAAACTTCATGGTTCAAATCATTTATACAACCGACCATTATTACTATACAGAGTTGAATCAATTATAATAGCAACCAGAATGATAGTAGCTGCTTATATTGTACGCAACTGGCACGAAATGAGAAGGGACATTGTTTTACGAGTTGCCAATCTAAAGAAACATAGATAGAAGTTATTTGAATGTAATTTAATAAAGAAATGGATAGTAAGAGAGAAGAGTATGATATAATTCGTCTTTCAAGGTCTTTGATTAAGTTACTATAGCTCTCTTGCGCACATGCGTGGTCTTATCCACTTCATCCGCAACTGCTACTATGTAGCGTGGCATTGGGACACTCTCAACTTATATTAGCGAATCAAGGCTTTGAAAAGACTCAGTGTGCCACATTAGGAATTATGCAAAAGACTTAACCAATCAGACCTCTTGAGAACATCTTTTTAGTCACAGCTTCGTCCTGGGAGGTCTAGGACCTAACGATCTACACAGGTACCGTAACGATCATCGATCAGAAAAGTACAAATTATATATAATCACGCCCTGGCATACTGGATAGCGAAACCAGGAAACCAGAAGAGCCATGAAAAATCGGGCTTCTAGGTTTCGTCCCTTGGATAGCCACATAATTGTTATATCTACCAAACATATAGAAACCTATTTATAAGCGTACCTATCAATTGGTCTTATTAAATTATGTAGGTAGTTAACTCTAGAAGCGACTATTGTTATAATTACCTAGGTGTCTAAGTATTAGGCTCATATGTATAACCCGTAACATAAGCCTTCCAATGCCATCCTATTAATAACAGAAGACGTCTAGAAGACTGTGGGGAAGCTGCTAATTATAGAATCGTCGACGGGAGAGAAAGCTATAGGCTACACCAGCCGTACGATTGCACGAATATATTTCCCGTATTCCAGCCTAGAATCCTGCCCGGCAAAGAGCAATGACATCTACTCTATCTACATTACACACATCCATTGCCACATATAACGGCGGCATTGGAACATGTCAAATATCAGGGGCCCACCGGGCCGCATACCCCAGTGCATAATCAAGTTTAAAAGGATCAGAACTGCCGCCCATTGTAGCCATACAAGACTGTCTGTCTACCTTATGAAGATCCCACCTCACCTCAAATACCTTGTTTTCCAGCGCTAGGTATGTAAATGCAATCCGCGTAAACTCACTCCTAGGCTAACTCATCCGACAGCAACTACCTATCTATCTACTAGGCTAAGTCTCATTCGCGCGGCTAACCAATCGATGAAACCCGTAACTTGGCCCTCTGGGGCCAACTAAGCCTAAATTTAGCTGTGCATATAAATGTGGTCACCATATAGCGTTGTAGCATGGAGATGTCCCCATAGTCATCTGATTTATTACTCCGGGGGAAAAGGGGGGGTCGGTTGATCGAATCAAATAAATTTGTAAAATATTTGACCACAGATATCACGCCGGGTATCGAACACCCCTGCAAAATGATGGGACTCCTGAGATTTTTGGCTGATGATGCTTTTCTCCCCCTCTTATCCTAATGGGTGAAGGTATTTTCATCTCCTGGGACGGGGTATCTGGGGAAATATTGGTGGTTAGCGGGTTTTAAGTAGGGACAGATAAAGATTATTTAGGGAGTACTCAGACTGACCTGAGCTGAGATACTCACATCCAACATCCCGAATTCCACCATACAAGGTTTTTTTTCTCTCAAAGCTCCGTGGTTGAGGTTAGACTCGCCTAAAAGTCCGTGTCCTCCTTTGGCGTACAGTCGTCGCAGAGGCCGCCAGCATCGGACTCTTCCTCTCTTACGAGGTCCTTGTGACCGCACTCCCCCGTCTCATCGTATTCCACACAGTCCTCAACTTTGACCTCATCGCTTGTGTACCACTGCAAGAAACCGGTTAGTCTCCATTCTTGTTCAAAGCAAGTTTCTAAGGTAATGTAGTAAGCTCGTAAGAACCTATTCCAGGGACGCCCGTAGCCTTGTGAGATGCTCTATGGGTTATTCTCGTGAATGGGATATGCGTAGGATGGTTTGAGACATCTAGAGAAAGAAGCATACTGCTCCGCACTCCTCACAGTACCACTTCAACAGCATGTATTCGCACATATTCGGATAGGTGTTCGCTAGTATCCCGAGTAGTTAACAACAAAAGAGGTAGTCTTCGAGAACGTGAATCTCGATCATATCCCGCTTCCCGGGAGCCTCTAAGGCAACTTGAGTCATGTTACTCAGGGAACGCCACAGACTCACGGGCCTCTACTTTGGTTCACGGTATTCGCATTGACTCGCAAGACGTGGACGTTCCTAGAGACACTAACACACCAACAACGCTGATGAATATCATCCGACTTCTGCCACGTGTGCGGGCGAGTACGAGCGGGATCTGTAGCGTCTAGAAAACGCTTGACAAATCTTTTCATGGCTAGGACGAACGAAAAAATAATAATATTTTAGCAAAGAGATAAGGACTTCATCAATTGGCTGCATATACATGGAACATCACAGGCATTTCCGATCCTAATTTATTGAGCAACATATCGGGACAGGCAGAAAACTTCTGATTGGCTCAAAGTTGTTGAAGCCTTCTCAGGCTGTACTTCAGGTATCATTTAGAAATGCATCTACCCGAGCGAATAATTACCGCAATCCTCTAAAAATGTTCCCGAAGAACGGGCACCTGAAGCGACCTGAAGCAATCTGGGGTGATGTAAGCTAGAGCTTCGAGGTCCGGCGTCCCTGTAGATCCGACACGGAGAACTCCGCGTAGTGCCATATAATAGCTAGCTGTGATAAATCGATTCAGTTAATGGACCCCTTCATTGAGGAGCTCTATCTCCGGATACCCGAGGTGAATCACATGCTGCCTATATAATCTTAAAGACAGCAATATCCGGGCCATCCAAGTACCCATATAACCTCAAATTTGCGTCTTTCTATTATAGCGTTAGCGACTGATACCTAACGATCTTGGAGTGTTTGACGAACCCAATGCCACTTAGTGCCTCGGTGTCTAAGCGGTTTCTTTTATCAACACCACCAGCTATCGGATTCGCTCGGTAATTAAAAAGATAATAATGGAGCTGGCCGTCTCCAGGGCCGAATTTCTGTTCTTCCAGGAACAAGCCGTTATCCATCAGCGAGAGGGCATTGTAGACGTCGAATTGATACTGCTTGCAGAACACTAACGAGTCCGAAACAAGAGCATTAAGACGAGGTTTCAAGGCCTCCCTGTCGACAGGGGTGGTGAGTCCTGTTTCGGTAGCATAGTAGAAGAGGTAAGCTGCTTTTATGTTTGAGTGTTTAGAGGGACCGATAATCGAGGACTCGAGACAATAAAACGAAACAAAGTCGGTGATTTTCTTATGTTCATCCTATCGATGCGGTTAGCTTAAGTAGAATCCTACGCGGGTAAGGAAGATTACCTCGACGACGTAAGTCCAGACGACTTGCTCTTCTAGGGCATTTTTCTTGTTGTGTAGTAGCCAATGTTCGACTTCCTGTTTGTCAAACTCGGCGGCCAATTCATACTTGGCTAAGTACCGAGTAAGGAGATCTTGAACAGCACCGATGTCTTTCTTTTGCATCTCTCTTAGTCCCCTGATCGAAGTTCTTTCCGGTACAGCATATTTCCTGATCTGGAACTGAGGCTTGCTGTTTGGCGGTAAAGGGCTGAATCCAACTTCGTATAGTTTCTGCCAGTCAATCGCTCGGTGGTAATATCGACATGTGCTTACAGGTTTTGGGAGCACGATACCTCCAGTATAAATAGCCTGGAAGACACCTTCCAAATTGCATAGGCGCGTGATCTCTTTGATAAGTACTGGAGCAAGACGCTTAGAGCGGAGCTTTTTATGTATGCAAAGGAAGTTGACCTCGGAAGCGTGTAAGACCTTGTCTCTAACGCGCAGTTCGACGGGAATAGCGGCGATAAATGCAACCAGCTTCTTGGACTGTGAGGCCCGGACTCCTCGGTGCCATTCCTTTTTCCATCCCGGTGGCATCATAGCCCTGAACATAAGTTGGTTAGCTAATCCGTAGTAATCTCTCCAATTTCTACCTTGCCGTCGGGCGTACAAAAATAAGACAGGCAGAAGTTAACGTGGATAGCTTGAGAGTAAATGCCTTACCATTTCAGGATACTAGCAGAATAATTGAAGCGGAACATAGCCTCATCATCTTCAACGTAATGACCATTTAGCAGTTCCCATACCTCCTTCAGCTGGCTCTCGTCAAGCAGGTCTAAGGTGGACCATTCGAAGCCGTCGAGCAGAGGTGCAGGTGTCTTGGGGATTTCTTCTACGGTCTGAATCTTGATAGGCCCTTCCTCGATAGGCTGTTCGGGGTTGTCTTCTCCAAATTTAGGGACAGGTTGGGTGGCCCAGAACTTATAGGCACCCATATCCTTAACATTTTTTCCACTAGAAGCCAACCCCGTCATGATATCCTGGAGGTTAAGGCGCTTAAGGGCATCGGTAGCAGAGTTGATATCATCATTGCTCCCACTGCCAAGTTCGTTTGCGAGGGCGGGATTGAGGTCGAGAAGTTGGGTTACTTGGTCCTTGGAGAGTCCACTGACAGCTTTATGGATCTTCTTGGCAGCCCTTTCCTTTTCCTTCTCCTTCTCCTTCCCTTTACCTTTTACGGGCTTTGATTCTTCAGACATGGTACACTATGCGCCGTGTGCCGAGTCGCGGGTCGAGAGTAGAAGGATGAAGCGTGCTCTAAATAATGTGCTTGGAAGTTGTGTTCAGGTTAAGAGCTAAGGTAAATGCATCTCATCGATGGGCAGGGTTACAGTGCGGGGCAACATTAACCCCGCTATAAATCTATAGCTGCATGTCCCTTTCTATTTACATAGGTACCTACATGTACCTGGTGTAGATAGGGAAGCGCTGCCCAATCTTACCTAAGGTAGGTGGGTAGGTGCCTACCTAGGCACGTAAGTGCGTATATGTATTGTACCTGATACCTGCCTGTTCCTGCATTCAACTAGGTACCTACATGTACGCTGGGTTTTCGTACAGAGAAAATACTACATGAGGGTAGATCATTTAAATTGCATGTGGGTGGATGCACATGGATGGATGTATATACCTCCTATGAGTGAGTGTATATAAGATAAATAAGGTAACTGGGAGGTAGTCTTAGCTCTGGAAGTTTGCGTACGAGAATCTTATCAGTGCAAAATTCTACTTTTCCGAGAATTAGTTGAGGTTTATAATATTTGACATTTCAACATATAAAGAAGCTTAACCACTTATAGAATCGAGCTCAAACGACCTCATGACGGCGAGCGAGACTGATGAAGACACCATTACTTCGTTATGCCCTTCTCCTGTCAGTATCGCCTCTAATTTTCGGTTGCCCGGCTAGGTTACTTACCACTATACGGCACAAGTTCTTCCCTGATAATAATATCTGGTTCAGCTTTAGCAACTGTTGTAAATGTCTTATCATCCCTGTGCAGGGTTCGCTGTTCTTTCCATGATAAAAAGTTGTCGTTGTCCAAATCTTCTCCAATAGTAACGCTCGCCGTGGATTTGAATAACGCATCGCTCTCACGAGATGGTACTGCCAAGTCATTCTTGGCATGGATAAAAGTCAGCCGTAGTCTTGTTCGTGTCAAGCTCACCACATGAGCAAGCCGGTCTGCCGATTTCCACTTGTCCACGATGAAATTTTGGAAGAACCGGAGAACTGGTGGGATCGGGCGAAGCAGCGAAAGCACTGGGATAAAACCCGCCGCCGAATACGAAGAGAGAAGAGTTGGTAGGTCAGAAAATCCGGCGAGGAGAATGATACCCGCGAATTCGATTCCTTGCATAGCGAAATGCTCTGCGACGCCGCTCGTGACCGCCGTTCCGAGGCTATGGCCCATTATGACAATTCGGCTGGCTGAGACGCCCGCCACCTCCATTGCCCAATCCACGGCAGCAATACCATCGTATATTAGTCCCGCCTCTGATGGTGCGCCGGTCGATTTACCAAAACCACGGTAATCAATGGCGAGAACATGGCAATGTGACGAATCAGTCAGGGTGTGATAACTGTCGGGGCGGTACCCCTGGGCAATATGACCACCGTTCTGTTACATATTGAAGTTAACAATCACAATACCAACTGATGTTATAGCCCGAGTATTCACTAACCCCATGAACTATAGATTGATAGTTAGTATTTTAAGGAGAAATCTACGTAGCGTAAGTTGGATCTTCATACAATATATTACAAGGCGCGCATCGGCGTCCTCTTTGAGCAGCTTAAACGACGTTGTTTTGGCAATATCGTCGGAGTAACCTCGTTGCTGAGTCTGGAGCTTGTCTTCGTGCTTCAAGTAGACTGGAAGGGGTAGAATGTGCCACGCGTAGATTCTCTCCCCATCGACAGTACTTAGTGAGAAAGGTGTTACCTGGTTCCCTTTAGATTGATTGTATTAGTTAATGCGTTACTTTTATGCTCCTCCATATGAAGCATGAACTCACTGGCGAACCCCCAATACTCTGGTGCATTCAAATCATGCCAGAATAACGTATTAATTCGATGACAGTACAAAAAGCTACAAGCGTTCTAGTTATTAGCACATTATAGTTACATTTCATAAACGGGAATCGATGGCCTTACTGTCTCTGAAAGTAAGGAAAGGCGCCTAATAAGATGAAAAGCAGGTAGAGGCCAAATGGGATGCCTAGACTAATGCCTACGGGGATAGCCCACCGTGGAGTTCGCGAGGTCATAGCTGACTATTGAGGAGGCCGGCGGTTCCGTTTAGTACAGTACTATGTATACTCTGAGGGACAAGTTGAATGAAACAAATGATAGGTAGGTATTTCGTCGTAGGATGCTGGGAATACATTACATTTTATAATGCCTACCTACCTATCTAACCTAATATTAAATCATGCAGGTGAGATCCAACGGATGCTAGCTGAAAATCAAGTACTGAGTACCTGAAGCTTTACATACATAGGTAGAATATAACCCGGTATATTTGCTAAGGACTTATAAGTGCATAAACCAATAAATCTGGGTAAGAATATGTGTTTATTAGAGTTTTACGTATTAGGCGGCTGCAGGGCTAGCCTGTGAATGCGGGTCTTGCGGCGAACCCTGATACCTAAGCCTGATCTTCCCCCGGATAACCTATAAGGATTTAGTTAAGGTACCGTATCAGTCTATCTAGAGGTAAGTACATCGAAAAATAGACCCGCCTTTTCAACACTAATTACAAACTCTCACTCACTTCTTCCTTTGTTATTGATCAAGCTACTGTTCAAAAGTTTCCTATATCCCATCACCCAATCGAAAATCAAAGTCGACCTCACGTCGAACTACCCTGTGTTATTGATAGACTCCCGTACTTATTTACACAGTATTCTCGTGCTTCCCCTCTTACCATATAGTAACTCATTACCACTGCCTGCTATTAGGCTAGTCCTTGACATTATCATTGTCCTTTCGAGAGATTGCTATTATTCCCAAGATGCACTTGAAGTTTTCCTTATATTAATGGAATATAGTGCCACTTCTCCTTCTCTTCATATCTCCACGGTCGCTCGATCAAGCTTCTTCGGGCGGTAGATGCCCTTGTATATTTCGGTCTAATGGAGAGAAAGCGAAAGCTTCCGGCAAGGGCTGCCGCAAGAGTTGAACATGTCTCCAAAAAACGAACTGCGACACCTCCCGAGCGATCTGTAACTCCAGTTCCAGCATCGACTCCAGTACCTACTGAAACTGTTCCGGAAGACCCTCCTCTACCGAAATCTATCCAGGCCGGTAATCCCTTACCGACCGTTGAACACCCGCAACCAGATGATCTCTTAAGTAAAGACTACCAGTCCATTCAAGAAAGGTATATCTGTTTAGTCTTGCCTATCAGTAAAAAATGCGCTAATGCCATCATCTTAGTGGCGTCCTAGCCGAATCACTCTCTAGATCGCGTCAGAAATGGGCTCACGAAGGCGTCTTCGAGAAATATTGGACTAAACCCACGAAACGGAAAGGTATCGTCAAAGAGGACCCCAACAACCCCCCTAAAGACAGCATGGCCAAGATTGGCCAAGTCACAATTACTGTCGAGCCTCACGTTCTCGAAGCTACCATGTACGCTGTCAAAGACCCAAAACCTGCGCCTACTACCAACTCTACCTTCCGACCCATCGTACAATATGGTCCCCCAAATGGTGCCATGCCCCCTCCTCCGAAGCCGAGCACACCATCCACGCCGAGCGCACCAGTAGCTTCGCCTTCACAGCCGCCTTCTCAGCCACCGTCGCAACCACCCTCGATAGCGCAACCGCCAGTACAAGCGCAAGTCCAGACACAACCTCAGTCGCAGACGCAGCAGTCAGATCTGCAGCAGCCTCCATCTACCACTATAACTCCTAATAAACCACTAGCCTCCCCACGTGGTCTAGAGTCAGTCCTTGCTGCTCCTCAGCACTCATCGACAACCTCTCCTACGACAGGCCCCTCACAGACAGCACCCCATCAGTCTAGAGGGCCCTCTCAGCCCGGATTGAGTACCAACCGACCGCTGCATGCTCCCAATTCAGGAGCAACCGCAGCCGTCACGGGACCAAACGTCCCTGTCCCAGCCAAGTCTTCTACGCCAGCCGCAAAACCGGCAACGCCGACTGCTCCCGGTGCTGATCCTATAATAGTTACACTAGCGGAGAGAGCATCGGAAGATCCTCAACTACGTGATCTCATGAAGCGTGTTGCTATTGGCGATGCTGCACCCGCTGAGTTGGCGCATTTTCAGAAGATTATTGATCAGATTACCGCCGATTATAAGAAAAAAGGGGGTCAACACGGTCCATCAGCGGATAGGCTCATTGTAGATGGAAGAACGGTGAAGTATTTTGCTGATGAGGTCCGGACTATACTTGATATCGTTCTTGCTTCTAACCCACACCAGAGATCTAATGATCTAAGGACACCACCAGGAAGCGATCCATTAGTAATTCTGCTCGTGAAGAAGGCCTTGGATGACGTGGCTACGCGGGACATTGTTAAGAGAATAGCTGAGGGCAAAACTAAATTCACAGATACCACGGATTTGAAGACAACTCTTGATAAGCTGAAAGATCTTGTAGTGAAGGAAAGCTCAAAACCTCAGCAGGTAACAACAGGAGCTTCTCAGGTAACAGCTGCGAACGGGGTAGAGAGTCCTACTGTGCAAAACGGATCTGTATCGAGAAAGGCATCGCTTACCGGGCCTGGACAATCTACTCATGCCTCTAGTTCCCAGCAGGCGCTACGCTCAAAGGGACCGCCACCATCTACCAAGCTCGATATCTCGGCTATCGTACTAGAATTTTCTGGAGGTACTGGCGACAGGTACTTATTTCCCAAGTACAGCATCGTCGAATATGTCAACCCTACTCAAGCCGTTGCATCCTTCCTCATAGTACGAAAGGGAAGTAAGCTAGAGTATGGAGGGGATCCCGCATTGGACTATTATCAGCCTGTGACGATCCGGATATATGCGCAGTCCCCCAAGCAACTAGAGAGTTTGGCTAGGGTAGTTGCTCCTCAGGATGAGGTACGACGCTACATGGATGATATCATGGATAATATGACACGGGCTGAGTACGTGCTCCTCGCAATGCGCCTGCCGAAGGCGGATAAGGAGGAGCAAATAGAAGAGGGCACTAGTACGCCAAAGGCAGATTCGGTAAATCAGCCTCAACAGTCTAAGGTGTTGTGGAACAGCAAGGTTCCTTCTACGGCAACTCCGCCGCAGAAACCTATGACAAAACCACTAGGTGAGGACGAGCAGTACCAGAGCTTCATCGCCACTGTAAGCTAGAAAGTCAGGGTAGAGAATGCTCTTGGACGCTTGCGCGGGAATCTCCTAGATTGAGGAACAAGTCTTGCTACTTAAAAGTGGAAGGAAATGGCGCGAATAAGGTATGAAATGGGTTTTTGTTTTAATGGGCTTGAAGATTTGATATGAGATACCTGGGCTGGGCGGAATAGGCGTATTCACGTCTCACACAATGCGACTACGCGAATACTATGTAGGTATTTATTAACTCCAGTGCTTATCACGTTTGCTGCGCTGCGTTCATGAATCCGTATAGGATCCGCTTCAAGAACTACTTCGCTTCTGATAGTGTAGTTTGATATACAGACATATACTTAGGTAGTTTTACATGATGTATTACCATCTCTTTACCGCCCGCTCAACTTCTCGCCTAACGCGCATCGTGCCTCAAGCAACTCATTAAACCATTGCGTTCGTTCGTTAATAGGGGCGTGACCCAGCCCATCCACGATCAAGCCTTCACCAGGTTGTAACCACTCTATCAGTTTCCTCCCGTGGGGCGTTGATATCATTCCGTCGTCAGTCCCGTGCATGACTAAGATCCGCTCGCGGCCTACCTTGTCCCCTATCTCCTTTAATTGCTCCGGACTCTTGTAATGCCAGCCTGCCGCAATAAGTTGCAGTAGGAAACCCTTCTTAGTGAACCCGCTTGCGTCTCGCTGCTTGGTAATTTCTTGAGCGGCGAAGCGCTCGTAGTTGCTGTTGAACTTAAGGTATCCACCGGCTGGGAATTTGCACCGCGGAACGGACTCGTCGGGGACGGTGGCGTTATCTGGTGCGGTTAGGTAGTTGGCGGGGAAGACTAGAGGAGAGGTTATTATGATATACGTAATACTATGTCGGGCTCAGCTGGGGAGAGTATAGATGTATAGATGTGAGGTACCTATGTAAACAAGGACCGGTGGGAATGGTGATAAGAGGAAATATTAATACATACTAGCCCCGGCCGCATATTGCACACTCCGATCCAGACTCTTCGGCAGCAGCATCGTGATTCTGTTCATCATATTTTCAGTAAACGTAGTCGTATTCTCGATACACGCGGCCGTGCAAATCAGACTCAAGCTGGCGATGCGCTCCGGCACTAGATACGCCAATTCCTGCGCGATCATACCGCCCATGCTGATGCCGCAGACGTGCAATTCCCGCGGCGACGTCCAGCCGATATGGTCAAGCACTTCCAGCGCGTCGCGCGCCATCGTCGATGTGCTGTACCGCGACAATGGCTTATCGGAGCGGCCCATGCCTCTATTGTCGAGGATCAGCACGGAGTACTGCGACCCGTGGATGTGTCCGAAGTGCATGGTCTGCCGCTGGTAGGCGGTTTTGAAGAAACCTAGGCCGCAGAGGAGCTGGGAAGAGGACTTTATGAGTTTTCTTCATTTTCTCCTGGGTGAGGCTTATTCTGGAAGAGATATTCCTAAGAGGGGTTTGATGGTGAGTTACGCACTATGAGTTTTATAGGACCGTCGCCGTGGACTTCCCAGCTGATGTTTATGGGCCCGCCTCTCCCGACAGCTACAGGGAGGAGACCGCTTTGATGAGGCTCGAGCTGCCACATGGCTGTCGGAAAGGCTGGACTCTTGGCCACATCCTGGACGGACGGGAAAGTCGCTGTGATCTTTGTTTCTGGCCTGGTTTTATTAGCTAAGGACTAGTTATTTAGTTTACGTATATATGGCATGAGAATCGAGGGTAAAATACATACATGGAGATGTACAACGTGCTAACATATAAAGGGGAATATCAGGTTACATTTATTATTCAAATGACGAATGTTAGACTAGTTTTACTAAGGATTCGGGTGCCACTTTCGGTATATATAGCTCTAGAAAGTTTATCTATGACAAAATCATATAAGTTCGCCTCTATTCAACTCTACACTACTAATGCCAGATACCTCGGCTTGACTTATTACCTGTGCTGCGAGTAGGTGGAATTCCTTTCTAGTTGCATTGATATGTTCTCATAACAGTTTTATTACGTTATCGGTGGTTTTGATGCCAGTCGCTGAATTGTACATACCTACATAGGAACGATCTTTGCGTGATCTACATTCTGCTAGGGTTTAACTACCTATGTACACTAAACTGGTATCATACCAACTAAATAAAATGGAGACGAGGCAGTGAATACAGGGCAGGGAAACTTGATTAATTCTTCATGTCGTATCAGTCACCGCCTGCCACCCCTGGTGCCTGAGTCCCGGCATAATCGTACTGCAGTGATCCTCCAGACGTCAAATTTGAATATCCCATCTGAGTTACTTGCGTATCCATCCCTGTCTTCAAAAATCCACTGTTATCTTTACCACTACTCGTAGTAAGGCTATTCTGAGTTCCGGTCGTCGTTATTGACGATCGGTCTGGTCTGATGCTAGGTGATCTGCTTTGGCTTTGTTTTGATAGAGACTGGGAAACTTCTGCGGACGATACGCCTTCGCCGAAATATAGGTAATCCGTAGGCTCAGGGCTTATGCTTTGCTGAACGCTTAGCCTGCTTGACGACTGTCCGCTCGACACCGAAGGTTTTCGTAATCCTTTATTCGACTTTGATGCGCGGAGTGCCGATTGCGACGAATCCCTCGACGTAGATTCGGCTTGCTCCAGTGATACTGTAGGAGACTTAACATTCTCGTCATCCTGGGGTTTCCTTTTCCAATTTTGCGGATTTATGACGCTCTTTAGACGTGAGATGAAGTCGGCAACGCTCATCTTAAAAAAGTATAATAGGTGTGTGATATTTAGGTGCTGTTAACCGCAAAAATGTCAATTTGGTACACTTGGTCTAGCGCGCTGTGCTTCTATAACAATAATCAATAATTTACCGAATCTTCCTAAGGTTTAATATAGGTGTATTTCTTTGATTTGAAAGATGTCTGATAACATGATCGACAATGTAGGTTGGAATATGAGGCTGTGGGTTTACGTGTCCGGTTACAATTTCAACTTCAAACAAGGATGGCTACCTACTCCCTAGCTCAGCTGAAAGTCAGTAATTGCGCCACAATAGTATTATAAGTTTGGTATGAGGTCATAAGATCGACTCTACACCCGGAAAGGTCTTTGAAAAGAAAGCTTTTGTTAGTGGTTAACTAGAGGCTCCAGAAAGAACGACATCAGGACATGCACCTCAAGTTCCAACCTATACTTCGCTAAATTAGGTCACAGAGCAATACATATCCTGAAACTTAATCTTGGCAATCGTGAGTAAATAAGCTTGTTTTTCTTAAAGAAAGTGACTATCGCATATGAATACGAGATTTGTGCCAGTACGAGAAGTCGGAAATCAAGTGTTCATTATATCAAACACCAACTATTACACTAGACTAGTGTGCGCGATATGGAGACACTAAGGGGTTAAAGCTTACGCGGCAGCAACCAAGTACGGTTGACCATAGGGCAGAAACAAAGACAACTTGAATAATAGAGCAAACCCGCACTAGACATATCGTCTGGCGCTTGTTAATAATAAAGGGTATCTACAATAGACTGAAAAAAAAAACACCCTATGGGTATGTCCACCTCATGACCAAAAACCGTAAAAGCCTTGCATAGAAGCCTCAAAACTCCGTCCGCATAACTAATTATCGAGGCGTAACTTCATGACCCCGAAACCTATCATTACCTTGACCGGTCATTCAGAGAGTCGGAATGAAATTCTTCGAATCCTCTTCTTGTTGTGCGAATGATTGTGGGAATGCGGCAATCCCGGCAATAATCCCGGCAGCCATAAAGCAAACTGAAATAATGGACCAGATGACGCCCCAGCACTGAGAAGAGCCACCGTAGCGCTCGGCAAACACACTGGCATCAGAACTATTGACTTTGCGGAGGATCAAGTCATCGCACTAGAAATCAATCAGCATTAGTAATATGCACGTAACATTGCTCAAAACTCACAATATCCCAAACGCTATACAGTGAACTCATCACACCGATGAAGAGCACAAAGAATCGTAACGGTTCGGCATGGGCAATGAACCAGAATGCGACCAAGAGTCCGACGGCAAGTAGAATAGTCACGATCGTAAGCCAATCTCGTTTACCCCACCAGAGTGTCAGTAAGAAGCATACGCCTAAAACTAGACTAGCGATCTTGCTTGCGACGATGTCGAAGCCGCAGAAAATAAGAAGGGCTCCAATGAGGGAGGATCCTAGATAACCAGCGGGTAATGTGATGGCACTGTTTCCTCCAACCACTAACAATAAGAGTCAACATATCTAATCAGAATAAGAGAAGGAAGAAAACAATATTTAGATACATACTATGGGTGACACCTCCTTCACGAGGGTCAAGAGAGATAGATTTGACACGTCCACCTGTACAACACTTTGAAACGAGTTAGTATTTACATCCTGAATTAATAAAGGTCTAAGCAATAGGCATGCTAGAGGACATCGGTTCCCTCGTTAACTCGATATAGAGAAGTATAGGGTATGTGAAAAAGCGAAGGACTGCTGAGATCTACTTACGGCAGTTATAGCATGTCCGAATTCATGAAATGCAATAACAAGCATCTAGGAAATATAGTTAGTAACGAAACCCCAATACTAAGCAGTATATGCAGGCAACAGCTAATAGATACCTTAAAGGGCCACAAGGACCATCGCACATAAGGAACGTTCCATAAAATGGCAATAACGACAACGTAGACGGCGATGATACCCAACGTTACTTTTTGGGCATCACTGGTAACTGTTAAGTCGCGGCGCGATACGGCATCCCGCCGAGCGAGTCTGGCGACTTCGGGCCCGGCTGCTACTGCGGCAGCTCTCGCACTGCGGAGTAGGCGCTCGGAAATGAAGAGTCCGGGCCTCTCGTGTACCGGAGCCATGTTGTAGTAGGTGGGTATTGTTGTTAACGAGTGTAAGGTAAGCAGCGTAGGAATGAGGGTCTGTTTAGGTACCTAGGGAATTTACAAGAGGTACGAAGGCATTGCAGGCAGGTTAAGGCGAAACGTTGCAGTCTCTTCGGAAAGGCAGTTTATCTGTAAAAAATCCAAAAACTCAAGAACTAGCCAGCTGACGTGGACAGGTGGGCTGATACAATACACGCGTGTGTTTTGACTGTCCTATTAGTGACTTTCCAGTGTAAGCCGAGACAAAGCATAACGCAAGCCAATATGCTGCGCCTCCATGCTGTGGCGGTGGTTGGTTATTGGGTACATGTTGTACCGATGTATTTCATTATCGTGACTGGCAGTCGCGGGGGTGGGGTTACCTAATTTTAGATACCGAAGCCGCTAACCGGGTGTCCGTATAGGCCCCTCCCGCCGTTAACTAGCCAGGTACGTACACATATTAAGAAAACCTTAGAATATACCTCCTATGCATCAATATAGAGATTAAAGATAGCTGAAACAATCATACATTTTAATGGATAGGAAGAAATATATAGCCTAAGATTGTCGAAACTTTTTTCAAGCTAGAAGATAAATAGATAGCTACCTACCTACCTTAGGTACCTACTTAACAGGTACCTATCCTACTAGGGCTGCGGTTCGGAATAATCTATACGAGTTGTGGCAACATTGTGTGTAGTAAGTACACTCAAATGTATACTTCAGCTTCGCAACTCACTGAGGTAATTTGAAGGCAAGGAAATATACGGCACTAGATATGTATAAGGCGTCGATGCGTTAAATGTTTAAGTCGTGCAAAATACGTCGAAGTATTGATATATCTATCAGCTGCGATGGTGACCATCACTGCTCAGTTCCTGTAACCTCAACATCATCGAAAGATTTCGGGGCCCCCGAGATCAGTAAGAGTCGACTATCGGAAAAGACATACAGTCCCGGAGTGACACATCCGTAGAATTAATATATGTAGCTCCTTATTCTACCCGATTCCGACCTTGTTGGAAGGGCCGACTCTTGCAACGTTGTAAAAGATATCTGACATTTCGGTGATCAATCGCTCGGGCAAGGCTCAGCCCACTACATATATACACCAAATGGTAAGCCACCAAGTATATTCTATACTGAGACATTTAATTGGTCCTAATTGGACTGACCGTTTATCGTGCTGAAGGATGAAGTTCACTACTCTTTAGAGATAAGGCCAGCGCCCTTATAGCTACGCTTTGGGTAGCGTTTTGCAGTCTAGGTGACGATCTACCGTTGCCCACTGCGAGCCTAAGCGAATCGGAAGATGAGTTTAAGCCTCGAGTGGAATACGAGGCCTGCCATGGCTGCCATGTTACAGTATTTTGAGCATGTCTCAGAACACTACAGCACTGGGTAAATTGGGAAAGGCATCAGAAGCCTCTCGATTGATATCACTGGGACCAATGGAAGACCATTCGCGGTACGGGTAAGAAAGTTAGGGGAGGTAGAGAGGGTACCATTCCCCATCGTAGGAAAGGGGGGATCATTATTTCTCCACTGAAATCGTTACCATAGGCCGCCGTATACGTGCATTTGAGGCTACACCTGCCGTCTGACGCGATTCTAGGCCTAACCGGAAGTATTGATCGTCGGGAGAAAGTGAAGAGCCGTTTATTGACTCGCCCCCTTTCCTTTTGGTTGGGACCATTCAGAGGCAGGTAGGATTCGATGATGACAGGTACCATCAGACAGACATATATATAGACCTGGAAGGTCGCATCGAGGAATGTCAAAATCAGCTTTCATCCTCATTACAGCTTCAATCCTCTCGCTCAAACCAGACTCTCGCTAGACCTTCGTTAGAATTAACCAACCATCATTTTCAAGATGAAGCTGTTCTCAGGTGCATCGCTTGTCGGCCTTCTCGCCACTGCTGGTCTTACCAATGCGAAGGGAACCCAACCACCGTTTTCCATCTCCAAGTTCTCTGCAGGAGCTACTCCGCACTCCTCGGTCGGATAGTAAGTCGACATAACATTTGATAGGAGTTGGCCTGTTACTAATCTTTTGGACAGCATCGAACTCACCTGGTCGTACTCCAGCGGCCAGAACTCGACAATATGCTCAGCAAGGCCGGGAACTTACCAAGTCTTCCCTTCTGTTGAGAAGACTGCGTGCAGCGACCCGACAACGTTCTTTAGCTTGAATAAGCGCTCAGATGGCGGAGCGGATCTTTATCTTTGGTATCAGAAGGCATTTGCTGTCCACACCATCTTCGCGGATCAGATCGTATGGACGAACCAGCAGTCGCCTACCGGGACCGTGCAAGTCTACGCGGGCCCGCAGAACTTCACCGTGCAGGCAAATTACCCAGAGAACTAGGTGCGAAAGGTCCTGATGGTGTTGTTCAGCGCGTTGGCCATTATTGCAGTATTAACCTGTATATAACATTCGAAACGCAGGACCGATTTAATATGGTTGTTTGTAGCCGTGGGGTTGCGATGAGGTATATTAGAGAAGGAGTGCGACTGAAGGGACATGTGCCTCTCTCCTAAGAGCACAGCCATGCTCCCCACTTTATTTGAAATAGATAGCAATGTAATTTTTGAGATTATCGTTAGATGCTTCCATTGCATTAAAATGTTGGACTTGTGTTGATGCTTTCCACAGGTATGGACATGATGTAATTACCTATGTACCTAGGTACTTAAGGTACCAAGTGGGTGCAGGTAGGTACCTGACGTGACGCCGCCGGGAGCCTGTCATGGTCACATGACATATAGAAGTATAAATACATCTTGTAGCGTAGCATCTTATCCTAGAAAGTATCTAATACAACAACCTTTATTACAACCATCACTATTTGATGACAGTACATAGGATGTACGTAAAGTAGGTACCTAAGTACAAGGTACCTACTCAAGATCTACATAGTATGTAGGTGCCCAGGCAGCTGCTAGGGTAGGTCGCTTGTGGGGTTAGCTAAGGTGATCTCAGCTAAATTTCATATTGCCATTTCCATTCAACACATCAAAGAAATCACGTCGTAGCCAGCGAAGGAAGGTTTGCGTTTACATGGCAACGACAACTTTTAAAATGCACGGGATCCATCAATCACTACTTTCTTAACTCTTCTTCGCCTGATTACGTTCCGCTTTCTTCGTCTATATTCGCCATGAGCGCCACCCATTTACCATGGCATATTTATCCTCTTCAGCAGTGGCTTCAGCCTTGACGCGCCCGCGAGTAACTATCGCTGTGATTTCTGCTGTTGCAGCGGCCTCCTTGGGCTTTTACTACTATCGCCAAAGTCAGAACAGCGCTTTAGAGTCCGATACTACTACTACAGGGTCTGGTTTGCATCGCCGCAATGCCGTGAGACGACCTCGCCGTGCATCCCATCGCCATGATGACTCCTCAGAATCTGATTCGCATGGCGACGAAAATGATGATGCGGGTAATATCGACGTCCCGTTTCCAGTGCCGCCAGATAATGCCACCGTCACCGATGAACAGAACCCGACCGAATGGTATAACGACAGCAACCAGGCCCCGCGTCAGCGGACCGGCGAGAATATAGTTACGCTCTTGTTCCGCGTGTCCGAAGATAACGCAAGGCGCAACGCTTATGTGCACCGCGGTTGTCAGTGTAATGGTTGTGGCATGGTTCCCATACGCGGAATTCGATATCGCTGTGCCAACTGCGCTGACTTTGACTTATGCGAGGTATGCGAATCTCAGGGTCTGCACAACAAGACGCACGTCTTCTATAAAGTCAAAATACCCGCTCCTCCCTTCGGAACTCGACATGTACAACCGGCCTGGTATCCTGGTGATCCCGACAACTCTATACGCAGTATACCACGGTATCTCTTGACCAGATGGTCCCAAGATACTGGCTTCGAACGTGTTGAACTCGATGCTTTCTGGGAACAGTGGACTTTCATGGCCAATACCGAATGGAGAGATGACCCTAACGGGCTCGGTTTAGCTATGGATCGCAAGACTTTTGAACGGTGTCTGGTCCCATCTGGAGGTTATCGGCACGCTGCACCTAACCTTATCCACGACCGTATGTTTTCGTTTTACGATACCAACCACGACGACCTCATTGGATTCGAAGAATTCCTCCATGGCGTTTCGTACAGGAAGAGGAAGGACAAGCTTAAGCGAACATTTGACGGTTACGATATTGATGGTGATGGCTATGTCAGCCGACGGGATTTTCTACGTATGTTCCGGGCTTATTACGTACTATACAAGCAGATGCATAGGGATATTCTTGACGGCCTTGATGACCACATGATGACGACCACGGAAGCTCAGCAGCTTATCAACGGTAGACAACCCTTAAGTAGTCTCTTTGGCCGGGAGGGTAGAGTCCCTTCGGCTGATCATTCGAGACCGATGGAGGGTAAAATATTTCGTTCAAACGGGGATGTCGAGGTCAACGATGGTAAAGGAGTCGTCAACGAGGATAAGCTAGATACGGGCGACCGCGAAGAAATTCTGAGCAGTCTATTTGCTAGAAACGCTAGCCAGAGCCTCTTCACGGAATCGTTCGGATCGTCTAGGAGACCACAATCTCCCGACGGGGATACTCGCTACTGGACTGGGATAATCAACCCTCCCCATACTACGGTCGACCTAGCGTCTTTGCTCTCGGGTGAATACCCGCATATTACTGATATTCTAGAATCTATCCATCAGGAAAGGCAACATTCTCTAGATGAGGTCGAGAGTGGTTCTTCTGACGAGGACGGACAAAACGAACCCGAAGAAGAAGGTGCCGATGAAACCGACGAAGGTGAACCTGCTGATCCCAACCCACCAAGCGAAGCCCCGGAGCCAACCACTACCCGGGCTATTCCTGATGCCAGCAGATTTACAAATACATTACCTACAGAGAGCCAGCTTAGAGTTCAGCATCAAGCAATTGTAGCGAATAGTCACCGATCCGGTATTGATAAACGGAAGAGGTTACTTGCCCGAAAGAAGCTTCTTGAGAGGTGGAAACGACGTCAATTTTATCTAGATGAGGAAGAAGGTGCAGCACCTCCGCAAGGATGGAATGAAAACCAGGATGTGCTGTTGAACTTAAATGGCATCGCTGAGTCATCTAAGTCAGCACCTCATTTTCTCTCTCCGCGATCAAGATCATCCTCCAAGGTTCGTTTCGCCGAGGATGCGGATGATTTTGAAACTAGGTCCAACCCGTCTACTTCTTCGCGAAGTGTACCGGAGAGGTGGGGAGGAATGGAAATCCCGGACGCGGAACGAGATGCTGGTAAAGAAATCCTCTATCAGGTCACGCAACAGGCTTTCAATGAGCTCTTAGACGAGATTTTCAAGAAGAAAGAGGATCTCGCTGTCCAGGCGGCGGAAACTAAAGAACAGCGTGAGAAGTATCGGGAGCTCTTAAGCTCGATCGACCTTGAAAGTGAAGACGAGGAATCCAGAGACCAATCCCCGGCAGGACCTCGAGTACACTCCCCAGAAGGGAGCCCTCCAATCTCGCAGCGGAGCCTGGCTGAATTGCTTTCAACTAGCGGCTATAATATTAACCACTCCAACACAAATGAAGGATCGCGTGCAGCTGCAACGATACATGATGAGGACAGCAATGAAAATGCCATCGGTGAAGAGATAGATATCCCATCAAAGGACCTCAGCTCCTCAGAGTCTGCGGAATACCGTGACCCTACTCTACCCCAGAACCGACCCAATAGCATAGCGCAAACATTGCCTGACCGTCGCGCATCTCGGGCAGAGAGCAATACTAAATTCAAGAAGCTCAGCAACGGCTCCGACGCGTCCAAGAATGAGGAGGCAACTGAATCGAAGAGTATTGATCTCGACGCCTCTGACCACATATCCCATTCCACATTGATGTCATGGAAGTACCTTGACCTTGCTGAACAGGAGGCAAGGGAAAGGGGTGGCTGGGGTAGACTAAACTACAAAGAATTCGAGGAGATTTACCGAGAGCACGAATTCGCAGACAGCAGCCGTAATCGGCTAGATTACTTAGGCAGCTGGATCGACTTCTGTATTCCGTAGGTCAACAGACAAGTGTACCTAGCAAAGAGAGATATGAATGATGGGTGTACGAATAAGTTGACGAGACATCTGATGATCACCCTAGGGTTGACCTAGATTTGGCCAGCGGCTGAGGAGAGAAGTGTATGCATAATCCAGGGTAGCATCCTCAAAGATCATCCATAAGCAAATGTGGAATAAAAATACTAATTTCTAGAACGCCTGGCACTGGTTGGCACTCCTATCCCATTTCCAACACTTCGTGGATCTGTTGAGTGACGACACTAAACGTCAACCATTGTAGGCGTAACGCCAATACAACGTCACAACGTAGATATTAATTACCTAGCGAAATGAGACTGGTCGCCTTTTCACATTCCTAAGTATATTTATTACCTTACAATCTAATCCCGCACCGCTCCAGAAGTTAATAGATACTTGTATGCAAAGTTCATTAGTCCTACATACCCCGAGCCCTCTAAGTCAATGAGTAGACAACTAAAGATGTCACCAGTGCTCGAACTCAGCATGAATTGATATCTAGCGACTTAGTTGTATTTATAAATACTGGAGCTGAAAACTTAACTCGTATGCCAGTGGCCCCTGAGTACCGATCTTCGTACCTTGATTTGAAACCTCTTTAGCATAGGTTTCCGTAAGTTCCCCGCCTAGTTCTTATGAATTACGAAGGTGCCTTCATATCCTTCTTTGCCTTGTACTATCTAATGTAGAGTATAAGTCAACGCGCTGATGCTGGAGCGAGTCTGCTCTTGACTATCCTTAGGCTAAACTTGACTGTGCTATGATAATCTAGGGATTACGAGATAACGTGATAATTAGTGGCCATGTCCATGTTAGTAGGAGTCCAATGCATTGTCTACTATTAACTATCAATTTGAAAAACTCAATTATGTATTCGATCAGTCTGATGCTTTTGTCTATAACGACGAACATACGTAGACATTATATATTTGTTATCTACAAGCGGCGTCTCGCACCTCGCTTGGTGCCGAATAGAGTAGATCATATACGAATATACCCCACGATTTCTCAATTGCCGAGAGATTTATGTGCATGCAATTTATCGGGTGGCCATGTGTATAGCCATTGACAACCATTAGAGCCTCAGGGGGGAGGGTTATGTAGCGTCAGTGACTACTACCACAATCTAAATATTTATTACCGTCTCAATTCTTCGTCGACAGTGGCTGGCTGGTTCGATTCCTATGGCTCCAAGCTGCAGCGACGGGGTTGGGGAGTTTAGGATAGGCATGGCATAATAGGCTGTTTTGGTCTTACCTGAAGGGTGAGCGCTCCACGCGAACCAAGGATAAGATATAGCAAAGAGACTATATGGTAGAGATATATAATAGTAGATTCTTCCACTTCACAAGATGCGCTAAAAGGGTGTCTTCAGTCGCTGTCGTTAATGACAGATTATATTAGGTGGTCCTTTACACTAATTAGTTGTCGCATAAGACGTGCTTGAAGTATGGCTACTTCTATTCTGCTAGGGTGGCTCCTATTCTCTGCATCAGCTTCAGCGGAATGCACAAGAGACTTCCTTGTAGGAGCCACTAACAAGTACGTCGCAGCTCAAGCTGCCGGATCCAGCGACGATATAGCGGCACTGGCGGCACCCAACGTTACTTACACCGAGAACGAAGTTCCCAGAGCCATCAACGAAGGCGTCTTGACCGAGGCTATCAAGATCGACCATAACCGCAGTATCCACGACGCCGTCAACTGCGCGACCTTCACCGAGATCATCGCCGCGAGTAACCCGCACCAGTACGTCATCGGCACGCGCATACTCTTCAACAACGATAGCAAGATCTCGTTGATTGAGTCGATAGTGACAGATGCTGGTGACTGGGCCTTCAATGCCACCGGGTACCTGTACTGGAACTCGCAGGAGAACTGGGATCCCATCCCGGAGGATAAGCGGGACAGCCGCGAGGTTATCCAAGCCGCCGGCGATGCATACTTCAACCGGTTCAAGAACGAGAACGTAACCGTACCTTTCGGCGTCCCCTGCTCCAGGCTTGAAGGTGGTGCATCTACAGCACCCCTTAACATGACTGGCGATTCATGCACGCTTGCAGGTCTACCGTCGACGCTCGTGGTCACCAACCGCCGCTATGTCGTAGATGAAGTCCTAGGTGTCGTTGATATATACCTTGGATTCCCTGGGCTAGACAGGTCGCAAGGCGAAAAGCCGATGCCAGACAGCCATATGTTCAGAGTCGAGTCTAGCAAGATCAGATATATCCATACCGTCTCATCGTGCGTGGAGGCAGGGTGTGGATTTAATGGAACGATCCCGCCTGCTGCAAGGATCAGAAGACTACGAACTTTTGAGATCCCCAGATTATCTATGCGAAGATACTAATGCGGAGGTAAATAAAGGGAGATGATTATGTAGGGTTGGCATCAAAAAGGGGTTGTGACAATGAGATTGGAATTAGGCACCAAGAGATCCAGTGTAATTTTATAATTCTGTACTAGGACCCGAAAAAAGCATTACGGTTAATATCAAATCAGTTACGGAGAACTAGAAAACCCTTATATTCTCAATACTATAATGTGCCTATTCATTATAAGCCTGCTGAACATATACTACCCGCCATTGGTGCTAAAGTCCAAAATTATGAGCTCTCAAACATGCTGCCTCCATTTCCTCTCGCACCATTCCCAAAACTCTGTTGCTTTACCATCTGATGCTGCCTGCAACACATCGCTCCGTCCAACGGATCGAATCTTACCCCAAGGCCAGATATACGCGCCATTGGTATCTTCATTTACATCCGGCGAGAACCCAGCATAGAGCATCGTGTACGCACCGTACTTTGACGGGTACAGTAAAAATATCCTGAGTAACATTACATACCACCAGCTAGCGTTCACCCAGATATGCGTGTACAGATTCCCGGGATTCTCGCACACGCTGATAATCCCGTACTTGCCCCAGCGCCTAGCCCCCTCCACCCCTAGGAAATAGTTCCCGGCTTTGGACGCGGCGTAGTCCTGGACTTGGTTGGTGGTCGGCTTTTCGATCCGGGCGAAGTCGACGCCGCCGGACGGCGAGTTCATGTCGATCTGCACGGAGCCGGTCCAGATGACGCGGATGCTGTCCTTGGGCGCGGATTTCGCGGCCGCTTGGAGCTGCGGGAGAAGCTCCTGGGTGAAGAGCAGTGGGGCGACGCAGTGGGCGCCGGTGTGGGCTTCTAGGCCCTGCTTGGTCACGCTGCCGGGTGCATAGCCGAAGCCGGCGTTGTGCCAGAGGATGTCGAGACGTGACTCTTGGGCCGCAAAGGACGCGGCGGCGGGTTTGATGGTGGTGAGGTCTGATAGGTCCAAGTGGAGGGGTTTGAGCGTCGCAGGGGTTGCTGGCGCAGGGGAGATGGAAGACACTTGCACTATGGCATTCTGAATCCTCTCAAGTGAGCGGCTAGCGAGATATATAGTGGCGCCGGTGGGATAGAGGAATTTCACCAGGTCTAGACCGATACCTAGATGGAAGTTAGCACACCTGGTCTTGGGCATTAACTACCCTCTCATCTCTATGATATATACCGGAATTAGCGCCTGTGATGATGAATACCTTGCCGACTTGACTCCCGGCTACGACATTCTTCTCAGTGAAGGTTGGCGCGGGAGGGTAGAATTGCTGCAATAGGGTCAATAGTGAGCTGGACATGGTGGATGTTGAATGATAGATGTTTCTTCGGCCCAGGGAAATCCTTCACCTGGTTGTTTATACGTGGCTACGTGTAAGGTTGTGGATCACCCCTGTCATGATCTAGTTTACTTGGCTATGCACGTCACGAAGCACGATATTTGTTCTTTAAAAATGCCTATGCTTCCCTAAACATTTACAGCTACTTAAGTAATATATCTATTGTATGGTTGTCTAAAATGACATTTTGTATAAAGTAACTAGGTACCTACATATACATTTGTGTACAGTACCTTGAGGTAAATAACCAAGTCTCAAGACATTTGGGAGGTTTAGCCAACCAAGTAGTTTTACGATCCTTCCAAGTAGCGTTAATACAGGGGCTAACCTTTGAGACTCACATTATCGTAAGATACCACATTCAGATTTAACTGTGAGGTAGGTAGCCCAGAGGTCAACACATATTCAATTCGTTCTGTAGAAACGGTAGACACTAATCTTTGTTAAGAGCTTGGTTATTACGAGACAGAATATATTTCGACACCGAAGTAACAACCGCAATGACGTAATTAAACCCCCGATTGATATAATCCATTTAACTACTTTTTGATAGAAGCGTCTTTTCTATCCCCGCTTGCAAGTTATGACACTATCGAAAAATCCAGAACCTAATGGACCGATAGTTTTATGCTGAAGATTATCCGGATCAACCGGCCTTTAATACATATTTATTACGCTAGGAACCCCGCCGTTCGGGTGTGGATAGTAGATATATTATCTAGGGGTACCTACCTCTTATTCCACCGGGAGTCCCGGTCATCAGAACAACAACGACGACGACATTGTCATTTCTCTTCCGTGAGCCCACTAAACGCACAATTATACCAATATTCACAATGAAGGAAGCCCTCGTAGCTCCAGGTGAGAATCGAATATCCATGACTCTCAAACAGGGCTAAACATCCCCTAGGCCCTAAGGTCCAGATCATCGACTCGCCTATCCCGAAGCCCGGCGCCGACGAAGTCCTTATCAAGGTCGTCGTGAGCGGGTCTAATCCTAAGGATTGGAAGGTACCGGATTGGCGTAATGTTACCATAAACCAGGGCGACGACATTGGCGGTATCGTTCACGAAGTTGGTTCTAATGTAACCGAGTTCAAACCTGGCGACCGTGTCGCCGGATTCCACCAATTCTTGACCCCTCATGGGTCTTTTGCCGAATATGCCATCTCACCTCAACACACCACTTTCCATATTTCGCAAAAGACCACATTCGAAGGTATGTTAGTCGTGAGCTTGAGGATTCTATGCCTGTGATAATACTAACGGGCTTAACTTACTAGAGGCCGCTGCGGTCCCATTAGCGGCAATGACAGCAGCGATTGGGCTCTATGACAAACTTGGTCTTCCGCAGCCGTGGACGCCGGCGACTGAACCCATACCCCTTTTAATATATGGAGCGGCCTCCTCCGTTGGCGCTTATGCCATCCAGCTCGCTCGGAAGAGTAACATTCACCCTCTCATCTGCGTTGCTGGGAAATCCCAGGCACACGTGGAGAGTTTAATCGACCGTAGCAAAGGAGACGTCATCGTCGATTACCGTGACGGAGATGATGCTGTCGTCGAAGCACTGAAGAAAGCTGCTGGTAATTCCAAGCTTCTGTACGCATTGGATGCGACATCAGAGTACAATAGCTATGTCAACATAAGCAAAGTCCTAGCCGAAGGCTCTAAGGCAACAAGTGTGCTACCTCCACAAAACTTCGAATACCCAGCCCATGTGTCGCACTCCGTTACCCTTGTGGGCTCGGTGCATACTGAGGATAAGGACTTTGGCTACGTGTATTTCCGGTACTTCGGGAGAGGGCTGCAGGAGGGCTGGTTCAAGGCACAGCCGCAGGTGGTCGTGCCAGGTGGACTCGGGGGCATTCAAGAGGCATTGGATAATTTGAAGGCCGGCAAGGTAAATGGCATCAAATATGTCTTCCGGATTGCCGACACGGAAGGAGTCCAGTAAATGGGTCCTAACTTGTTTTGCTGCCTAACAAATCCACCAAGAGAAAGGTCGGATTTTCGAACCTATCACCTCGTTCATTGAAACCTATGGCCCTAGGACCAAGGGTAAAGAATACGATATATATACCTAGTTACCCAGCTAGATGAGTTGTGTAAAAATTATAAGAGATGTATATATCATAATGCGACAAGAATGACAATAATAAAATGATCCATAGAGTCCCCTGTAAAGCTTATCCAAAAGTGTTCGAATTTATTCCTACCACAATATACTACTTTCGATAGGGAATTCCCAATACGGATATCTTATTTCGACATGAGCTGGCTTTAGTTACTCTGGTAGGCGGCAACATACTTAACCTGCAGGCCACTGCCAATACCAGTGGTAGTGTTGCCATCGGGTTGGCCACCCCCTATATCGGTATTAGCACAACCGTGAAACCATAAAGAGTCATCGGTAGATCATTCGCAAGCACTTACCAGGGAAGTTGCTTCCAACAGCAACGTTGAGGATAGGGAAGAAGCTCTTATGAGCGACTCGTCCCCACAGCTCGCCATCCCCTACATCGCTCCCCTTGATCTGGAAGAACTTGTTGCCGTCGAGATACCACTCCAGGGTCTCGTCCTGCCAGTTGCTCGGCCCGCGGTTGACCTTGATGGCCCACGTGTGGAACGACTCGACTTGGAAGTGCTCCTGGCCGCTGCCCTTGCTTAGGTGGTCTTGGCCGCCACGTCCGTAGTGGAGGGTGGCGAGGGACCAGTCGTTGCCGTGAGCGTTTTCGAAGACTGGGAGAATAGTTAGTCCAACTAGTATTTTATTACAGCTTCTTCTATAACCTCCTCTAGGTAACTAGCAGAATAACTCATGCACTTACTATCCCATTCACCGCACTGCGGCCATTTAATATCCTTCCCGTTGCGAATATCATTTCCCAGAGCCCAAAATGCCGGCCAGATTCCTGACTGCTGGTTGGCGGGGAACGTTCCGCTGCGCAGCTCGGCCTGTAACAGAAGTCGGTGGCCGTCAGGACAGTTGAAAGCCTGCTGGCCCTCGAGACGGGCAGAAGTCCACTGCCCGTTATCGTGGCGAGGGGTGATGTGCAGGGCACCCGAGCCGCTGAGGGAGGAATTTCCCGTGCTCGTGGTGTAGTGCTGGACTTCCTGGTTGTTTGAGTTGGGGCCAGCCGAGACGATATTCCATTTGCCTTGGTTGGGGAGAGATCCCGCTGCGCCCGAGAAGTCGTCGGACCAGATTAAGCTATAGCCAGATTCGGATGGGGGAGGAGACATTGTTGGAGCTTTAAGTATATATGTGAGCGAGGCGGTTTTATAAAAATATTGATGGCTGATTGAGAGCGAGGTGGTTCGTAGTAAGCCTAATAAGAGATGATGGCGTCTCGGCTCGTTTTTATACTTCGCGTGAAGCCATCATGACCTAGAGACTTCAAACTACTCCATAGGTGGCCTCTCATGTCAGGCGAAGGTAACATCATGAGAGATCATGCGCTATGATGGAGACGGGGGCGGGAAACGCTGTGATGACTGGCTTATGGTTTGTAGTGACTAGGTTAGTGGTATTAGTATTGCCATAGACTAACAGGATGCTATCCCATTGAACAGCTCGCTTCGCTGCCGCCCTCAGTAACGCCGCGCATGGGTCCATATTCTTTGTTCTAGAATGAAGCTTTGCAGATGCTTATTTACAGCCTCATCGTAGCTCTGCCGTACTATAGTCTGACTGTTTATTGATGAGGTCAGCATGGTGGGCAGCCAATAGTAGTACTTGTGTGGTGAGGTCGCCCTTCCGTACTTAGGTAAAATTGTCTTACATAGAACGACTAAATAAGAAAGAAATCTTGCAACATGCTATGAGAAGAAACTGTCATGTGGGCATAGCACAAGGGTACTGTTTAAATGTGTCATTCAGATGTCAGCCCTAAGAGATGAAGCTACCTGGGTAATTGTCAAGAAAATACACTTCCGGGTAGCTTGCACAATTTGACTCTAGTATTCCGTTACCAGCTTCCAATATATCGTATAGAACGGCCAAGAAATTTGACAGGTAACTACGAATTCCCAACTCGGCCGAGGTGCTTATATGAGAATCAGCGTCAAATCATGTGAGGGACAACATCGATGGAGTTAAGCGATTTATTGCATTCAATCCCACTCTGAGTAATGCCACCTGGGCCTTAGTAATGTGATCTAAATATGGTTTAAGGACTACGACAACGACTTGATACTCTTGTAATGTATTATAGCAGAACACAAGGTGAGATGTTCTAATAAAGTCTAGATCCCAATAGTTCTCGCCCATCTAGAAAGTTGCATTTTAATATTCAAGTCTCCAGACTGGGAGCTCGTTAGTATTAGGTCAGGTGATTGTATAATGACACAAAGCGGCCTGCATCTGATATAATTATGTTCACCGAGATATGTTAATTGACTAGGTACCTACAATATACATCTATCTTATATGGTTTGCACCCGTGATACTTAATAGTAACTTATACACCACGCATAGTAAAACTTTCGCGTAATGCCGAGTTTCACGCCACTGCGTTCATTAAATCCTCAACTGCGACTGGTTCATGTCAGACTCGAAACGAATCTGAAATTTACTATGGGCAATGCCTGAAGAACTTCTGAGGCAACTCAACTCTCATTATATCTTACTATAATTATTAGAAAGGAAGAGCAATGTCTCAACGATGGATTGTAGTCATGATATAATATCGTTATAATATATTCTATCTTTTCGTTGGTATTCCTATAGTTGGGAGTAGGGCGTATGTCGAATTAGTATTGGCTAATGTTGGTATCTTGAGTTATAGTCACTTCATATCAATCTCTATTCCATTTACTACGCAAGAAATGGGTTTGCTAATTTATATGGCTAGCTTTTACAGTTAGAATAAACACGACATGTCACCCTAGTATGTCTAGAACTGTCTCTTACCTCCGGCGTTAGAAGTTCGTCTGAACTATCATACATGTGTACTAATAACCCTCGACTACGACCGGTGACGCGGAAAGAGTCTTCTTATATACTGAAGCAGCGTGCGCGTCCTATGTTGCAGTGTGATAAGATCGATGGTTCTGTCATTGTCATTTATCTGAGTTGCTACGTCATGTCGAAAGATGAAAAATGAGACTGAAACCACAAAGTGTGATAAAAGTTGTCTATTTGTCGTCAACCGGGATTGATGAAACGCAATAGCTACAGCATAGAAAAAACAAGCTATTTATTTATTCTACTGGCGCACTAGTTACGACTAGATAGGACGATTTGGTTAGTAGGACTTCGGATCATCGTCTCTTAATTTTAAAAGCGTAGGATATCGGAACCTGTCCATTCATGTTACGAGGAATTACACCAGCTCCTATCCGCACAATGTCCCCCATGTTCGCGCTTTTCTTAGTATCATACGCCGTGATATAAGAGCATGTTTTCAGCCGACTCCAGAAAAAGAAGGTATTGTGAGATATTTTGAGATTAGTAGAGTCGAGAACGAAAGCGACTCGAGATGAGTGCTTAAAAAAAGCTTATAGGATCTCAATACCCGAGTTTTCATAATGCTAGGGTGGTAGGGACACACTATATTCTTGAACTCTTCAGGGAGGTTCTCGTATTTTCGCTCCAATCCCGAATATCCCCCCTTTCCCCATGTTCATGGGCAAGGTAGGAAGAATCCAGGGGCTCGTCATAGTAAGCAATATTTCGCGAGCTCATTCGAACTATGGAATGAAGACTTGGCTTACGTACGAGAGGGCGCCAACAACTGTCAATATAAACTAGCGAGTCGAGTTTATACTCTTAGTTATCCGGCTCCCCCTTTTCACTCGTAGTGCATCGTTACGATATCATAGATATCAAAACGCCAAATTTAAAGTTGCGTGACAATTTTTCATTGACGGAGGAAGAGTGCTGTGCCTAAATATAAAGCTTGGCCTTCCGTGCCGCTGAATGGGGGAGGCTTCGCACGATGCCTCACAGTCGCATCCTATTTACATATTTACTCCCCTGAATTAAGGTCGCCGAAAAACGGTCTTGCCCTTTTTATGAATCTGTAAACCCAGAATACGTTCCATGATGGAGGTAGAGCTTTAGCTAAAACTTCTGGGCATGGTCTTATTAATTAGACAACGGTGGCGGTGAAAATCCCGCGATCCCGTGTCTACTATGACGTTCTGCTCCCTGGTCTTTCAATGCTTTACCTTGAAATATACACCAGGCGGTCTGATGTTTTGATTCAGCCCTAGTCGCTGTTGACTACGCTGATGTGTTGATGACAAACAAACGCCGAGCATAAGGGTTTCGTATAATGTTTGAGTATGATGAGATTGATAGGTTAGTCTACTATGTAGTAGCGCATTCGCATTGCGAAAATCTTCTCTTTCAATTCAATTTATGACCTTTTTAGGGGGTGAGTATTGGATTGGAGCGCCTACTGAGTCTTGATTATTCCTTGGCATTGATGAAGCGCGCTGGGGTTTGTGTAGCGGCCCCTGAACTAGACCCCTTCTTGACCCTTCTCGACCTGGAGTTAGAATGGTGTATTTCATGGTAGATTCGAACCGTATTAGGTACGGCTAAATTTTACACGCGTCTACGCCGTAATGAGCGCGATAATAGAGATCTTAAAACCGAGTACTGGCTATGTAATTACTATCTCCATCGTCCATTGCCTACGAATTTTGCTAGAACATCTTTTAGGGGGCATCGCGCCGGGCGAAGGGTATCCCTACCCCAGCTCCCCGTTTGTATCCTTGCCTCATATCTGCAGGGTAGGGTGGCACTCAGTCGCCATTCTCACCTATTATTGGTGCACCGACAGCTTGAAACGGACGCTACGGAACAACCACACCACCACCGTCTGATATCAAGAGGCCCCAGCATCTTTACCATATCCCCGTAGGCCCGTAGGCATAAAATATGCCAAGGGGTTTCCTCGTAGCTCATATTTCTTCCAGTAAATACGTAGCACAATGGCACAATGCTTTAATTACCGCGAATATCCACATTGGAAACGTCTTGGCCCGAGATCTGGCACAAGGGTCGAAACATGGAAGGATTAGTACTAGCCGGCAGATCATAAGCGATCAGTGCTTTTGCGTACATCTGGAGTATGAGCGCCTCATGTTTATAGTGTATCTTTGTATCCCTCGTGGAAAGCCGTAGTGTTATACGCCACTTCAGCCACTGTCGGCTCGAGCCGAATTGCCCATCTTAAATGTTTCTTTTAGGGGGCGCGTCATATATCGCCAATACCTGCTTAACCTAGGAGTTACACATACATACCTACCTACCTACCTAGGTAGCAATAGTGTGCCAACTTTTACACCCTACTTACACCGTAGTTTCATAACTCATATGTTATACAAATATTATTTGCGCGGCGACTCATTTCGCTTTAAAATTCGATGTGGATTTCCCATCTTCATAAAGCTTTATCGTCCGTATTAGCTATTCATTCCTATTCGCTACTTGCGAGACATCTTCATCAGTATCCACCGCCCTACTGCGTAGAATGCGGCACCAAGCGCAACAGGGATTCGCGAACATGTACATACGTCCCCACATGGACATTTTTGGAATCATTTTCAGGCCTTAGCTCGAATAATAAGCATTTCGGCGTTCATGGTTCTTAGTGTAGTGTAGGTGGACAAGACGCCTCCTTTACCATAGTACCCTGTTCGAGACGTTTCTCCCAGGGCAACCAAGGACATCATGAATATTTTAGTGGCGCGCTTTAAGCTTGGGGGGCACTCAACATGCCCCATTCGCGAGATGAGGTAAACTCGAAACGGTTCTCCGCCGTTACTTTACCACGGTACGTACCAAATAAGGCAAAGGCTTGCCCTAGCAGAGAAAGGATCCATGTTCAAGGGAGGCTCCTTTAGCTGCTTGAAACCCACATGCTTGACACAAATCGTGTTGGATATCGGTTCGCGCTGGTTGTCTAGGGGGTTTCTCTACTCGGCAGACGATTCGGGGCTAGCTCAGCTCGTGTGCAATGGCCGGCCTGCGTAGATCGAACAAGATCTCCATTGCTTATCATGTATATATGCCAGCACCGCTCACCACGGATCGTCGTCTTCCATGTTCTTGAGCAGGCCGGTTTTCCCTTCCTTACCTACGTTATTCTATTCGCAGCTGACGATCCCGTGGATCTGTTTTATTCTTAATTCACTCTTTCTTGTGCCTTATCATTCACTTATCGGCCCGGTGCTGTCCATATCCCCTCCTATTTCAAGATGCCGTCCATTTCATCAACTATCTTTTCTCTTGCGTCCCTGTTGGCTGTTGCCCAGGCTCACGGTGTTATCTTAGGGGCACAGGGTATTAAGGGCTCGCCTGAAAGTGTCGGTTTCAAGGTCGAACCCGAACTGGCGAGGAACTGCACATCTATCAGCCCGTGCCAGCAGGACACGACAATTATCCGAGATGCCGAGATCGCCGCCAACGTAGTGAACGAGTGCGGACGAACAGAAATAGCTGGTAACATCGACATCGGAGAGAACACGGAAAACGCCCTTGCTGCTGGCGCTGTTACTCAAGTTAAGGCTGGAACACAAGTCAAGGTTACCATCCACCAAGTTAACGCTGATGGTGCCGGTCCTTACGCCTGCGACCTGGTATGTTCCATATCAATCACATTATAGCATCTTCATCTTGATCTAACCTGTATAATAGGTCGAGGCTGGCAACAATGGTGTCATTACTCAGAACCTGACAGTTGAGAACAATGTTCCCGGTGTCAACGGTTTCTCCCAGGCCAAGACCCAGCAGTTCGACATCCTCGTCAACATGCCCGAGAAGTTCTCCTGCAGTGGATGTAAGTTTATACCTACAAATTTGCTAAACAACTCCATATTCTAATGTTTATAGCTTCCGCTGGCAACGTTTGCACCATCCGCTGCCGAAACAACGCTCTTGCTGGTCCTTTCGGTGGATGCTTTCCCGTTCAGCAGGTCGATGTAGAACCTAGCAAGAACACTGCTGCCAAGGTCCCCACGTCGCTGTCTCTTGACAAGGTCTTCAAGCAGGTTTCCCAAGATCAGGCTGACCTTCCCGCTGCCATTGCCGCTATTCAAAATGCCGGGAGCGACGAGGGCTTGAAGAACGCAGCTGCTGTTAGCTCGCTTCTGAAGCAGACTGTCACCAGCTTGCCTGCTTCTGTCCAGACTCTCGATGTTATCACTGGACAAGCTACCGCCACCGCGGATGCTGGAGCTACCACCACCAGTGCCGCCGCTACTGCTACTGCTACCAGTGGAAATGGCCGTAACGGAAACGGACGCAACGGTAATGGACGTGGTAACAACGGCAACAACGGAAATGCCAACGCCGGTACCAACAACGCTGGTGCTGGTAACGGTGGAAACAACCGAGGCAATAATGGTTTCGGTGGCTTCGGTAACCGACGGAGAGCCGTTTTCCGTGCGTAGACGGAGCATGTAGCGTAGTAATGGTTGTTCTCTATGAGCTCAGAGTTGATGACGAAAGGCTGCGCCTGTTAGCGATTTACTTAGGAGTTGGGAGATATCGGATAAAGGATTGATAGGGCACCTTCAACTGTACCAAGATTTGTCTGTACATATATCTAACGTAGACTCCCGAACCACAAATTCATAAGCCGTGATGGGCATGTTAATAGTGCGCAATATTGGGCATACGTGACTTAATGTTTGCATGATCCCGATGATACAATGTTGGCTCCCGAACAGGTGGATGTGCCTAGAAGTCAGGTACCGGAGTTAGCATAATTCCAAGCCAATAGGAATACGTGGTGGCTTTCCCAATCCGATGCTCGTACGGCCAAACACCTCGAGCAGCTGCTCAATGACATACACCTGCAGATGGATGCGCTAGCTATACCTGTTTGCACTACGTTTGACTATAGTAGCATGATCAATGGCGTGGCCAGATGTCTTTTCAACCCGGCTGCTTGGTAATCGGTCGCGAGCTTCACTATATTACTTCCTAACTCGGTAGTCGTTTAAATCCGATATAGTTAATCCCGAGCCGCGACGACAACGGGAGTCCGGACAGGCGAAGAATGCAAACTTGGATTATTAACTATCGTCACCTATAGAAGCATAAAAAGAAGGAGATAGATGGGCATATCAAATCTTGAGGGTAGTTACTACCTGCGTACTTAATATAAACCGTTCCCTCTTCCTCTTCTTTGCCCCCTTTCAACTTTACTTACGAACCAGTAACACCGTATACCAAAGTACCTACAATACCCACCAAGGGAAACAGATACTCATAATGGCAACACACCTTGCAGCTTTCGTTACCGGAAAGGGCCAACCGTTTGAAATCCGAGAGAAGCAGACACCCAAACCTGGGCCGGACGAGCTTCTCCTCGAGGTGAAGGCGATCGCCCTGAATCCTATCGACTGGAAGATGCGCGACTTCGGCTTCGCCATCGCCAGCTATCCTGCCGTTATTGGTTCAGATATTGGGGGCGTAGTCCTCGAAGCTGGTTCCAATGTATCTTCTACCTTCAAGCCCGGAACTCGTGTCACGGCTTTTGCCCCGACCTTCTTCGCCCAGGGAACTCCCGACTACGGTGCCTTCCAGCAGCGGCCTATTGTCCCTGCGAGAAACGCTGCTCCAATTCCCGACTACCTTTCGTTTAACGAGGCTGCTATCCTTCCTATGGCTGTTGCCACGACATGGTCTGGATGGGAAACCATTGGTATTTCTCGCAATACCTCCTATTCGCCTAGCGACAAGCAAGGTCTCTTGGTCTGGGGCGCTGCTGTAAGTAGATCTCCGAGTCCCTTTAACATAGGGTGAAGAGTTTCGAGATTCATCATATGACCCCCAATCGTCCTCTGAAGTATCGACCTAGTGGAAATACTAACATCGAATGCTATAGTCCAGTGTTGGTAGCGTGGTAGTGCAAAGTGCCAAGTTACTTGGCTTCACCGTGTACGCCACCGCAAGCTCCAAGCACCACGCATACATCAAATCGCTAGGCGCGTCCAAAGTCTTCGACTACAAAGATCCCAGCGTAGAAGACGCCGTCATCAAGGCAGCTAAGGAAGACGGTCTCACATTCCAGTACGGCTACGATGCTGTGGGCGCCCTACAGTCCTGCCATACCATCTTGAAGGCGCTAAAGGGAAGCGGACCGGCTCACCTAGCTTCTGCACCTCCTCTAAGCTCCGACGGACCTACCACGGAGGACGTCGAGACTAAATTCGTTGCTGCTTCGCTCGACGACAAGGTGCGGCATGAGCAGTTCTCGTTCTGCTTTAATACTTGGCTGAAGGAGAAGCTGGAGAAGCGTGAGATCGTCCCGAGCCCTAAGATCCAGGTGCTTGAGGGAGGTCTGCATGGCATCAACAAGGGCCTCGACATCTTGAAAGCGGGAGTTAGCGGCACTAAGCTAGTCCTGGAACTGTGATGGATGGGCACAATGGAATTTGCACAACATTATTGGTAGAAGAGCTAGTGTAAAAAAGAATATTAATTGTTGCTGTAAACTTAGAAACCCTAGTCCGAGATCACCCCTTAACCCCTCGACACTTGATAGTATTTCCTCATTGCTATACCAAGAGAAGCATATGAACATATGTCCTACCAGAACATCCAACTTGATACGATATGCTAACATTCAACTTCTATGCTCACTCTCTCAAGGCTGCATGTCTAATCGCAAGGCCAGTTTCAAACCCCACCAGAGAGTAGCCCCTATAGTAATAATATTCAGATGAATGCTCATCGCATGGTTGCGCGAGAACAATTTATTCAACGCTCTCATATCGTCGCTAGCCTCGGTAGGGTCGTTTGACTTCCTTCCATCCCGTGTTTCTGTGCCTCAGTTAGCAATTATCATATCGCTATTTTAGCACTTATTAGATGGGTCCATGCCTTGATGAATCCGATCAATCATGATCTGTCGCGTCCGCGGTCCGTATAGCATCAGGTTTAAAAGCGCCGTGACTCCCGCAACAGCAAACGGTATCCAATTGCCCTTGATCGACTGCAGCGTCAACGGCCCGTACGGAGGCACTGTCGCCGCCGTCATCAGGAGAAGCAGGGCCTGTCCCCGGAAGTAAAGGGGGAAGATGCGCTTCTGGAGCGTGGTGAAGGCGGATCGGGGTAGCTCTTGGTAGCACACCTTCGTCATTGCGAAGGACTGGTATAGTTCCATGCCGAGGAGCGTGGAGTAGGATAGGAGGTGGATGGGTGCCAAGACGCTGGCCGGGGATAAAGCTGATGGTAAGAAAGCCATTAGGGGCATAATTGATCGACGAGTTAATTACATGAAAAGAGTCGGTACATAGGTCTTTGGGTTAATTAGGATGCATTTATAGTAAATAAAAATAAAATATTTCTTCTTAAGTAGTTGCTAAATGTTGTCAACGCCGGCCTAACACGGAGGTTGAGCTTCGGTGCGCTCCCGCCGCTAAGCTTACGAAGCTCCGAAGGTGGTCGGAGAAGGTTCCCAACGCACCAATGACAAGTCCCGATAACGCATCCACTGGCAATGCAAACACAGCACGATCTAACGACTAGATAGTGAAGATAATGGCGTGTCCCCGTTGACACTCGCCCTCTTCCCAAGTCACTAGGTCAGGTGTTGATTTGTAAGTATTCGTGGTGATTACGACTCATCGCATGTTAACTCCTTTTTCTACCGACGGGGACCCAATATTCTATCTAGGTAAGTAACTCCGCTGTTCTATTAATGTTCAATCTATCGCGAATCTCCTATTTGATTAGATTCTAGTACTATCGGTACGTTGACGACTGATAGTATGCGCCATGAGATATGAGAGTTCAACAACGCCAGACCTACGCAGACACTGAATGAGCAACCGCTCAACTTAGAAAGTCATCCTCATCTTCAAAGCATCTTTTACGATGATCTCATCCTTCTTAGAGAAAAGTTCGGCCACGTCCCACATCACACTAAGATATCTACCCGCTAGCCAATCCCGTCTCTGGCTCGTCAAGAAGGCTATCGTATCGCCACTTAGGGCCGGTGTGCATTTAAGCCAAGCTTATTTATCTTAGATTCAGCAAATACATTTAACAGTTAGGGCGGGCAGCGTACCTCGCGTTGCTTCTGGTAACCCCTGAGTTAGGTCCGTAGCGACTCTATTTACGCGGACGACCAGTTAGTCAACATGCAACTAGATGTTTAGCAAGAAAGCTCCTTTCTTACCCTCCTGGATGTATTGAATAGGTAAGTAAGCCCTATATTACTGTCAGGAGACCATATAACAGGTACCTTAGGTACGTATTTTCGAGGGAAACGAATGGCCTAGCTCACCTGATCTGCATACTCTGCCATGAGATACTCGGTAAGCCTCAAAAGAGCGAACTTGCTGATTTGATAGCCACTTCCACCGGTATGAAAATGATGGATTCCAGTCGAGGACATGTTAATAATAGTCTTGTCCCCACCCCTTAACATCAGGGGTAGAAAAGCCTTCGCAACAAGGTAGCTGCCACGAACGTTGACTTCGAAGTTCCGCCACCATCCCTCCTCGTCTCCGTCTAAGATCTTGTCGTACTTGGACAGATATCCTGCATTGCCAATTAGAATATCGAGTCGGCCCCATTGCTCCTCTAAGACATGGACGGCGTTAGTCACGCTCGTCGAATCGGTGACATCTAACCGCAGCACGACTACTACCGGTTTCGCTCGTCCGGCATCCGCCGCGCTTTTCTCGATCTCTGCTCCAACTTCCGGGACGTCTGAGCGAGAAGTGATAGCGATGTGCGATGCGCCTGCTCTGGCATACGATAGAGCGACACCTTTTCCAATCCCCTTGTTTCCCCCGGTCACTAGAATGGCCTTCCCGGTGCAGTTAGACCTTTTAACAGGGTCAATGTAGTCGTACGTGTCATAATGATTGGTACAATAATCGGCGCCCCAGTTATGTGCCACTGGTGGGTAAGTTGCTCCTGCAAGCTGCTCACGTAGCGCTTGTCCTGCCATCTTGTTAGGCAGATGGAGAAGTCCGGTTTATGAGCTAAAAGTTATCCCGTACCAAAGAGGGATAGCGGGTTTTGATATCGAAACAGGAATGTACCTAAGTTGCTATGCCAGTGTGACTTGGGAGCGGTGAGAAGTAAGAAGTCAGAAGTACGAAGGTTGGAATTTCTGGTGGTTTAGTATATGTAAACTTATCAGATAGCCCTATAATGTATCTGAATCAATGAGGATTATATGTAGTTCCTTAGTAGCTAATAAAATGGAAAAAGTTTAGAGTTATCGTAACAATGATAACTTCTAATGGGTGATTTTCCTTTTAAAAGGGTATAGGTAAATCGTCATATGCTTTATCTTCTTGACTGGCATACGACAAGGCCCCACTACAATCTTATATACATGTGTAATATACAAAGCTTCGTTTAAAAATAAATAATGGCTCGTGTAGTGTTAAAACGACCATTTATATTTACTATTTATAGTTTTAAAGTTTAATTTCAAGAAAATAACGTTAAAAATTGCGTGTTTTATATAATAGTTTAAAGTAATATTAAATTTAAAATAAAATGATACGGTATTTTTAACGTTTATAAAAAATTAAAAGTTAATATTATATTTTTAAATGTAAGGTAATTACGTGTACGTTTTTTCAAGTTTAAATTAAAGTTTTAATATAAAAATAAAAACGAAATGTATAAATATAACTATAATTATATCGCATTTAAAAATATATAAAATAAATATATAATAATTAAAAATAATTATTTCGATTTTTAATAATATTTTTTAATTTTTAAAACTTTTATAAATATAAAGTAAATAATTTATATAAAGTTTATTTATTATAAAAGGAATTAACATTAAAAATTATTAACCATTAATATAAAATATTTATTTAAATCATTTTTTTTTACATGTTTAATTTACTTGCTTTTTTTTTTTTTTTTTTATATTTAAATACTTGTATTATAACTTTAACCGTTACATTTATTATTAATTTTAATAAAAAAATAAAAAGTTTTTTATAAATATTTATTTTATTAAATTTAATAATATTATTTATTTAAATTTATAAGCTTTAATTAAATTTATTAAAATAAAAAAAACTTTTACTTTTTTTAATAATAATTAAAAAAATCGTAAAAACTTTTTCGTTACGTTATTAACATCGAATAAAAGTTATTATTAATAAATATAATATTAAAAATAAATGATTATTTAAAAAAAAACAAAGCTATTTTAGCAATAATTACATAATTTTATATAAAACGTTATAATCGCATAAATATTACATGTATTTTTATACAAATTTATTAATATATACATGTACTTTAAATGTTAATTTTACAATTTTTCCAAAACTAATATATCCACGATTTTTGATTAATTATTTTTAATCAATTTTATCTTTAATTTTATATACATTTAAAATTATTTAATTAAACCTTGTTTTTAAATTTTTTTATATTATAATACGCGTATATAATTATATAATTTATATGTATTTAAATTATTTAAATTAAATAAATAAATGAATAAATAAATAAATTAATTAATTAATAAATAAATAAATAAATAAATAAATAAATAAATAAAAAAATAAATTAATTAATTAATTGAAATAAGTAAATTAAAAATATACGTTTAAGTAAAAAAGTTAAAAAGTTAATAAAAAGCTTTAAAATTTATAAATAATAAGTTACGTTTATTACTTCCCCCGTTTTTATTAACGTTATAAACGTTATTTAACGCTTGGTCCATGCGTTTATATTTATAAGTTTTCGATGAAACGTTTTACAAATTTTAGTTTAAACTTTTAACAAATAAAATCGAATTAAATGGCACACTTTTAATTAAATTTTAAATATTATATTAACAATCATTTAAACGATAATAACAACGTTAAAAATAACTTCTTTTTTAATAACTCGGGGTTAATATTATACTTTCTTTATTTTCCCAACTTTTTTACATATTTATAAAAGATTACGTTATAATATTACAAGTTTTAACGTTTAAAAACACGGAATAATTTTAATAATAATATATTACACGCGTTTACATTAATAATAATAACAATAATAATAATAACAATAATAATAATAACAATAATAATAATAATAATAATAATAATAACAACGTTAAAAATTCCTTTTTTTTAAATAACTTAAAAATAGTAATATAACTTTTTTACTTTTTTACTTTTTTTACATTTTTAAATAATGTTACGTTATTATATTATAAACTTTAACGTTTAAAAATATTTAAATAAATAATAGTTTTAATAAATAATATACGACGCGTTTACACCCACTTGCTTGCATCGATAATTAGGTAAAAAATAAAATTTAAAGTTAACTATTTAATAATTAAACTTGTTTAACTTTTTTTTTTATATTTATATAACATTACGTTATTATATCGTAAGTTTTAACGTTTAATAAATAATAATTTTAATAAATAATATATAACGCATTTATATCCACGCGTTTACATTAATAACAACGTAAAAAATATAAAATATTTTTTAATCTTAAATTAATTATTTAATAATTTAATTTTTTTAACTTTTTTTTTAATTTTATATAACATTACGTTATTATATAACGTTTATTATAATATTTATTACAATTAACGCGTTATAATTAATATTTACGCGTTACAATTATATTTTAATTAATTTAATAATTATTTTTAATTTAAAACGTATAAACTATTTAAATAATAATATTAATAATTATTTAATATATAAATATTACTTATTAATTAATTAATTTAATTAATTTAATTGATTTTAATTAATATTATTATAAACCACGTAATTTAAAAAAGTTTTAAACTATTTTAAATTAAATATTTAAAAAAGTTTTAAAAAAGTGTGCCAAAGTTTAATTAGTTAAAAAATGGTGTGGTTAAAAAAGGTACATTTTTTTAAACAATTCTTAAATATTTAATTTAAAATCACTTTATTTTAATGTTTAAACTAAAATTCGTAAATAACGGGTTATGTTTATTACTTTTTTCGTTCTTGTTAGCGTTATAAGCACTATTTAACGTTTAATCCATACGTTTATATTTATAAGTTTTTAATAAAACGTTCCACAAATTCTAATCTAAACTTTTAATAAATAAAATCGAGTTAAATAGTATATTTTTTAATACTATATTAATAATCATTTAAACAATAATAATAATGTTAAAAATAACTTTTTTTTTAATTATTCGAGGTTAATATTATACTTTTTTTATTTTTTTAACTTTTTTATATATTTATACAATATTACATTATAATATTATAAATTTTAACTTTTAAAAATATAAAATAACTTTATATATTTATAAACTTATATTAATAATAATAATAATAATAATAATAATAACGTTAAAAATTCTTTTTTTTAAATAATATAAAGTTAATAAAATAGCTTTTTTACTTCTTTAACCTTTTTATATTTTTATATAACGTTACATTATAATATTACAAGCTTTAACGTTTAAAAATATAAAATAACCTTAAAATAATATATTAATATTTACACTTACACGTTTTTACACGTTTATATCCATATATTTGCGCTGATAATTAAGTAAAAAATATAATTTAAAATTAATTATTTAATTGTTTAACCTTTTTAACCCTTTTTTTATATTTATATAACGTTACGTTATAATATTATAAATTTTAACGTTTAAAAATAAATAATAATTTTAATAAATAATATATAACGCATTTATATCTACGTGTTTATATTAATAATAACGTAAAAAATATAAGATATTTTTTTGATTTTAAGTTAATTATTTAATAGTTTAATTTTTTTAACTTTTTTTTTAATCTTATATAATATTGCATTATTATATAACATTTATTATAATATTTATTATAATTAATGCGTTATAATTAATATTTACGCGTTTTAATTAATATTACAATTATATTTTAATTAATTTAATAATTATTTTTAATTTAAAACATATAAATTATTTTAATAATAATATTAACAATTGTTTAATGTATAAAGATTATTTATTAATTAAATTTAATTAATTTTAATTAATTTTAATTAATTTTGCTATAAACTACGTAACTTAAAAATATTCTAAACTACTTTAAATTAAATATTAGGAATTCTTTAAAAAAGTTGTGCTAGGGTTTAATTAATTAAAAAATGATGTGGTTAAAAAGGTATAACTTTTTAAAGAAAAATTCCCAATGTTTAATTTAAAGTCATTTAAGATAAAAATCACTTAAAATAATTTAAAATATAATTACATATAAGTAAATTTATATACGAGGTAAAGTATTTATAAATATATATAAATTATAATTATTACCGAAATAATTTACTTTATATTGTTAAATTAACTTTACTTTTTAAAAAATAAACTTATAATTAATTTTTTTAAAAATTATATAAATTTATTTAAATACTTTGTAAATAATTTTTACAGTTAAATCGAAACATTATTATTAAATTTATTTTAATAAAAACTATTTATTTTTTATATAAAATCGATAAAATCGCATATTTATAATTTATTTAAAAGAAATAGTTATAATTATAATATATATATATAATTTTATATAATGTTAAATTAATAAAAATTAATAATGTATAATGTTATATTTAAAAAATGAATTAAATAATAATTAATTAAAAAATTATTTACAATTTATAATTTAAATTAAAAATAATTAAAATTTAAATGAAATAAAACTTTACGTTAATTATATAATAATTATTATTTAAAATAAAGTTTAGTTATTATATTAAAACTTTTTTCGAAAATTACTATAGGAAATTAATAAAGTAATTAATAAGTATTACATAAGTAATTGATAAACGCACGGACCATTTATAAAAATCCGTAGCGATTAACGCCACCTTTTTGTGAGCCACACTAAATGAGTCAACCACACAAATTACGTAAGCAGCTCTCGGGTAAGTTGGCAAAAACTTGGAATATTTCAATTAAAGTTTTTTTTTTTTTTTTTTAAAAAATAATATAAATTTATTAATTTCAATATTTCATACTTTTTCCAAACTTCGGCTTGGCCTTATCGGTTACACGTAACCGATTTGTTATTATAATTTAAAAAATTAAATACATATCGTATATATAATAATATATTAAAATGATTAAAATAACGATTAAAACTATTTAAATAATTAATTACGTAATAAAATTATTAAATAGTAAAATAATTTAATAATTTAATAATTGAATAAGTAAATAATTAAAAAATGTAAAAATATAATAAATAAATAATAAATAAAAAAAAAGTTTAATAAATTAATTAAAATAAGTTTAAATCTTTAATAAATATTTAAAATTATACATTTATAAATAAGTAAATAATAAATAATTATTAATTATTTATTACATTTATTAAGTAATTTAAATTGTTTAAAAAACTTTATAAATCAATTTAATAAAATTAAATAAATTGGTAAAGTTAAAAACATTTAAACAATATAATATTTATTTAAAAGATTTATTAGTAAAATATTTAAAAAAATGGTATTAATAAATTAATAATAACTAATAATAAATGAATTGTTTAATTATTAAATAAAATAAATATATTATAATTAATAAATTTTTAAATTTATTTAACTTTAAATATAATTCATTTAATTCATTTAATTCATTTAATTCATTTAATTCATTTAATTCATTTAATTCATTTAATTCATTTAATTCATTTAATTCATTTAATTCATTTAATTCATTTAATTCATTTAATTCATTTAATTCATTTAATTCATTTAATTCATTTAATTCATTTAATTCATTTAATTCATTTAAAGGTTTTAAAAAAGGAAATAAATTTTATACTTTTACTTTTAACATATAAAAATTATTAAAAATATTAAATAACGTTTTTAAAGTAAAATAATATAAAATAAATGCATTAATATTTTTATATATAAAATTATATATAATATTATTAAAGTTTATTTTAATGTTTAAGTTAAAATTCGTAAATAATAAATTACGTTCGCTTGCTTTTTACTTACGTTATAAAACGTTTAATTTATACATTTATATTTATAAGCTTTCGGTAAAACATTTTACGAATTTTAATTTAAACTTTTAACAAATAAAATCAAGTTAAATAATACACTTTTAATTAAATTTTAAATATTATATTAATAATTATTTTAACGATAATAACAACGTTAAAAATAGCTTTTCTTTTTAATAATTTAAAATTAATATAATATTCTTTTTTTTTTTTAATTTTTTTTACATATTTATAAAAAATTACGTTATAATATTATAAATTTTAACGTTTAAAAATACGGAATAACTTTACAATAATATATTTCACGCGTTTATATTTACGCGTTTATATTAACAATAATAATAACGTTAAAAATGCTTTATTTTTAAATGATTTTAAGTTAATAATATAACTTTTTTACATTTTTAACTTTTTTACATTTTTATATAACGTTACGTTATAATATTACAAGTTTTAACGTTTAAAAATATTTAAATATATAAAAACTTTAACAAATAATATATAACGCGTTTACATTTACGCGTTTATATCGATAATTAAGCAAAAAATAAAATTCGAGGCTAATTATTTAATAGCTTAACTTTTTTAACCTTTTTCTTTTTAATTTTATATAATATTACTTATTTTAACAAGTTTAAACTAATCCTCGAAAAACGGCGGGCTACGCTCGCTAACCCCTGTTAACGTTACAAGCGTTATTTAACGCTTAATTTATATATTTATATTTATAAAACTTTATTAAAAGTTTTTTTAAAATTTAATTTAAAGCATTATTACGTTAAAAAGCTTTTACATATTAAATTTAAAATTAATTAATATATTATAATAATATATAAAATAACTTTAATTAAAATGATTTAAAGTTAATAATTTACTTAATTTATTTTTTTAACTTTTTTATATATTTATACGGTTTTATATTTTTATATTTTAAATTAAAACATTAAAAATATTTATTAATAAAAACATTTAAAATTAAAATTGATGTTATAATTAACATTACAATTAATTAATATTATAATTAATTAACATAATTAATTAATAATATATAAAAATATTTTTTATTTTATTTTTAATTTAATAATAAAATTATTATTTAAATTTTCCCGATTTTTTATATATTTATACAACGTTACGCGGTTGTATTACGCTTTATTTATTATATTATATTATTTATTATAACGCATATTATAACGTTTATTACGGTTAATTTTAACTTATTTTAAAAATAAAAACGTATAAATTTAATTAATAACTATTTTATTAATTAATTAATTACTTATTATAATATATAAAACGCGTTAATATTATTATTTTTAATAATACTTTTATTATATAAAATATTTTTATTAAAAGATATTTTATAATTGCTTTAAACCATAATTTAAAAAAAATTTAAAAAAGTTATATAATATTATAATTGGTTAAAAAGTGGCGTGGTTAAAAAAGGTATAACCTTTTAAACTTAAATTTTTTAAACGTGTAATTTAAAATCATTTAAAATAAAATATTACGTTATTATATAACATTTATTATAATTAACGCGTTATAACCGGTATTTACATGTTATAACCGATATTTACGCGTTACGATTATATTTTAATTAATTTAATAATTATTTTTAATTTAAAACGTATAAATTATATTAATAATAATATTAACAATTATTTATTAATTAATTTAATTAATTATTTTTAATTAATTTAATTAATTTTAATTAATAATATTATAATTATATAATTTAAAAATGTTTTAAATTACTTTAAATTAAATATTTAAAAATCTTTTATAAAAGTGTTTTAAAATTTAATTAATTTAAAAGTTATATAGCTAAAAAAAGTACACTTTTTTTTATCTTAATTTATTTTAAATGATTTTAAACTACACGTTTAAAAAATTTAAATTTAAAGGGTTATACCCCCTTTAACCACCCCACTCTTCAACCAATTATAACATCGTATAACCCCCTTAAATTTTTTTTAAATTATAGTTTAAAGTAATTATAAAATATTCCCTAATAAAAATCTTTTCATTAATAAAAATAATTATTAAAAACATTATTAATAATAATATTATTAATAATATTAAAAATAATAATATTATAAGTAATTAATTAATTATATAATAATTATTAATTTTATCATTAAATTTATCGATTAAATATACTTTTAAAATAAATTAAAATTAACTATAACACGCGTCGTAACACGCGTTGTAATAAATAATATAATATGATAAATAAAGCTTAATATAAACGCGTAACGTTATATAAATATATAAAAAGTTAAAAAAGCTTAAATAATAGTTTTATTATTAAGTGAAAGATAAAATAAAAGATGTTTATATATATAATTAATTAATTATAATATTAATTATAACGTTAATTATAATTTTAAATGTTTTTATTAATAAACATTTTTAATATTTTAACTTAAAATATAAAAATATAAAACCGTATAAATATATAAAAAGATTAAAAAAATAAATTAAATAAATTACTAACTTTAAATCATTTTAATTAAAGTTATTTCATATATTATTATAATATATTAATTAATTTTAAATTTAATGTTTAATTTAAAACTATATAAATTTAACATATAAAAGCCTTTTAACGCAATAGTATTTTAAATTAAATTTCGAAAAAACTTTTAATAAAACTTTATAAATATAAATATATAAACTAAACGTTAAGTTATATTTATTAACCTTTATTAACGCTATAAACGCCATTTAACGTTTAATCCGTATATTTATATTTATAAAACGTATTAAAAGTTTTTTTAAAATTTAATTTAAAACATTATTACATTAAAAAACCTTTATATATTAAATTTTATATAATATTAAAGTTAATATTAAATTTAAAATTAATTAATATATTATAATAATATATAAAATAACTTTAATTAAAATAATTTAAAATTAACAATTTATTTAATTTATCTTTTTAACTTTTTTATATATTTATATAATTTTATATCTTTATAACGTAAATAACAAGTTAAAGGCCTATACGAATTAAAAGCCTACGTTAATATAAAATACTACTTTTTATTTTAAATCATATATTACTTAATTAAAATAAAATATCTTATTAATTAAAAAAAATTAGGATAAATTTGGCGTTTAACGCTATATAACGCGATAAAAAATTTAATATTAAACGCACTACGCGCGTATATAATATCGCTTTTACAATATTACGCAATAAAATTAACAACTAGTAACTATGCGCTAATATTATAGAAATATGTTAAAATTAATTAAGTAATAATTTTTATATAATAGTAATTATAGTTTAAAATGCGTTTAAATTATTAAATTAATTATTAAAAAGTTTTTTATAAAAATCTTATTATTTATAAGGTTTGGTTTAAGTTTATAGCCGATATAATAGTAAAATATAATATTTTATTTAAAAATACGTATAATTTTAATAAAACCGGGTTTATAATAAGTATAATAATTATAAAAATAATTATAATAAATTTAAAACAGCATTTTAGGTTTTATTAGGCCTAGTTTAGGGATTGCGAATAGTTTATAACTATTTAAATAATTAATTTTTAAAATTAAACTGTGCCGTTGTTTATTATAGTAATAAGTAAATTATATTTAATATTATAATATTATAATAACATATTTCCACTTAATTAGGTTATTAAATTATTAAATAATAGTTAAATAATAAATAAAATTAATTTAAAATAATTTATATATTTTAAAAAATATATAAAATTGCGTATAAAAAGCCTTAAACGCTTTTTTATTTTTAACGGTTATAAAAATTATATTTTAATAAAATTTTAAAAATATTACCGCGAATATAACATTATAACTTTTTATTTGTTTATTTATTTATTCCATAAACTTTAATCTTTAAATATAACTATATTTTTAATTTTAAAATACGCGTATAAATTGGCTATTAAAAATTTAATTTGCCAAAACCTTATATATATCAAAAAAAAAGATTTTTTTCCCTTATTTCGTATCGCATTTTAAGCCGTTTTTATAAAAAACAATATACAAACTAGCTTTAAGGTAATAAAATTAATTCCTTTAAATAACAATAGGATTATTTTAAATTTTAATATTATTTAAATCGCCTATACGCCGTTTCTAAATCCCGATTTTTTTAACCTTTTTTAAATATCTAAAATATCATATAATATTATAGAAACCGTTTTATAATTTATTTTTTTAAAAAATAAAATCTTTAACTATTAATTTAACTTATTAATTAAGATTTTTAAAGCTATAAATAAATTAAATAAAATTATGTATAAGTTATTATATAAGGTAACTTTATTAAAAAAAAAAGCCATAAATTTTCAAAAAATAAATTACGTATTTTCTAAACGTCGGAAAGTTAAAAATAAATAATTATAACGTAGAAGATTTTTTATTTAAACCGAGGGAAATATTATTTGGGTTAAAAAAAAAGGTAATAGTATTGTAACTAATAATGTTATTACTAAAAGTAGTGCTTTATAAAAGCTTTGATAAGTTCCCTAACGCTATGACATTTGTGAGAATATAAATTACAATACGCAAACGTATTAAATTAAATTAAAAAATATTAATAAAGAAAATTAATTAAATTTTAATTAAATTAAATACGTTATAATTAAATAATATTTAATTAAATATAAAAGATTTGAAATTATAGACCTTTAACCCGTATAAGCCTTTAACCTGTTATTTACGTTATTTTAAATTAAAACGTTAAAAATGTTTATTAATAAAAATGTTTAATATTACAATTAACATTATTAATATTAACGTTATAATTAATATTATAATTAATTAACACAATTAATTAATATAATTAATTAACAATATATAAAAACATCTTTTATTTTATTTTTAATTTAATAATAAGATTATTATTTAAGTTTTCTTAACTTTTTATATATTTGTATAACGTTACGCACTTGTATTAAGCTTTATTTATTGTAACGCATATTACGACACGTATTATAACACGTATTACGGTTAATCTTAACTTTATTTAACGCTATAAAAATAAAAGCGCGTAAATTTAATCGATAAATTTAACAATAAAATTAATAACTATTATATTAATTAATTAATTACTTATTATAATATATAAAACGCGTTAATACTATTGTTTTTAATAATATTATTAATAATGATTATTTTTATTAATAAAAAGATTTTTATTAAACAATATTTTATAATTGCTTTAAACTATAATTTAAAAAAAATTTAAAAAAGTTATACAATGTTATGATTAATTAAAGAGTGACGTGGCTAAAAAAGGTATAACTTTTTAAATTTAATTTTTTTAAACGTATAATTTAAAATCACTTAAAATAAACTTTTTTAAACGATTTTAAATATTTAATTTAAAATTACTTAAAATAAGTAAAAATAATTAAACTTTATTAATAAATAATTAATTGTTTTATATATAATATATATTAAAAAAAATTAATAACTATTTTATTTAATAAATTATAAATTTTTTATATATATATTTTTTATTAAATCTATATATTTTATACATTTTTTTTATATAATTTTAATATAAAAAATCATTGTTAAAAATGAGATTATATAATAAATTATCATGTGATTAACGTGGGGTTTTACTTTATTTACATTTTAATTATTTTTTACTTAAATTATAAATCGTAAATAATTAATCAATTAATTAAACATTATTTAATTTATTTTTTAAATATAACGTTATACACTATTAACTTTTATTAATTTATTATATAAACGTTATAAAATAAATTTCCAAAAAATTATAAAAAATATTATAAAAGTAATTATATAAAAAACTAAAGATTTATATTTTTAACTATTTTCTTAAATAAGTTATATATATGCGATTTTGTTGATTTTATATAAGAAATGGGTGGCTTTTATTAAAGTAAATTTAATAACGGTGTTTCGATTTAATCCTTAATAATTTACATATATTGTTAAAAAAACTATTGCCCATTGCTATAAATAACTTTTACGAAAGCTTATTAATATAATTGTGTTAAAATTAAAAAAATAAATGTTATTAATTTTAATTAAAAAAAGCATAATATAACCATTAAAAATTATATATTTAACCATTTATAATAAATATTTTTAATTTTATATAATTTAAATAAAAATATTTATATTTAATTAAATATATTTTTAAATATATTTTTAAATATTATATATATAAAATAAAACGTATATAATTAAAATATTTTAATTAAAATAAAAATAAAAATATAAAATTTTTATAATATAATTTAAAAGTAAAAAAGTTATAATAATTAATATATTAATTATAATTTAAAATTTTATAAAAGTTTTTTTTAAATTACGTATATTTAAATATATTTTTAAATAATTTTTAAAATATTATATATTATATTATAAAATATACGTAAAAAAATATTTACTTATTTATTTATTTAATTAATAATTTATATTAATTATATATTATATTATAAATATTATTATTAATTAATTAAATAATATTAATATAATAAATATTTTTAAAAATATTTTTTACATATAAAATTAATAAATTATTATTATTATTTTATTTTAAAATATTAAACATAAAATTAAATACATTATTATATTAATTTATATATATATATATATTTTATTAAATATTATATTTAAAACTAATTAATTTTTATTATAAATAATATATTTAATTATTTTAGCGAGTTTAAATTAATTTTCGAAAAACGGCGGGTTACGTTTGTTAACTTTTGTTGGCGTTACAAGCGCCACCCAACGCTTGGTCCGTGTGTTTATATTTGTAAAGTTGTATTAAAAGTTTTTTCGAGATTTAATTTAAAGCATTATTGCGTTATTTTAAGTGACTTTAAACCACACGTTTAAAAAATTTAAATTCGAGGGTTATTTTAAGTGACTTTAAACCACACGTTTAAAAAATTTAAATTCGAGGGGTTGTACCCCTTTTAGCCACGCTATTCCTTAGCTAATCATAATATTGTATAACCCTTTTAAATTTTTTTTAAACTATGGTTTAAAGTAATTATAAGATATTTTTTAGTAAAAATCTTTTTATTAATAAAAATATTATTATTAATAACATTATTAAAAACAATAATATTAACGCGTTTTATATATTATAATAAATAATTAATTAATTAATATAATAGTTATTAACTTTATTGTTAAATTTATTGATTAAATCCACGTGCTTTTACTTTTATAACGTTAAATAAAGTTAAGATTAACTGTAATACATGTTATAATATACGTTGTAATAAATAAAGCTTAATATAAATACGTAACGTTATACAAATATATAAAAAATTAAAAAAGTTTAAATAATAGTTTTATTATTAAATTAAAAATAAAATAAAAAATGTTTTTATACGTGGTTAATTAATTATATTAATTAATTATAATATTAATTATAACGTTAATTATAACATTAATTATAATTTTAAATACTTTTATTAATAAATACTTTTAACGTTTTAATTTAAAATATAAAAATATAAAATTATATAAATATATAAAAAAGTTAAAAAAATAAATTAAATAAATTATTAATTTTAAGTTATTTTAATTAAAGTTATTTTATATATTATTATAATATATTAATTAATTTTAAATTTAATATTTAATTTAAAGTTATATAAATTTAATACGTAAAAGCTTTTTAACGTAATAATGTTTTAGATTAAATTTTAAAAAAACTTTTAATAAAGTTTTATAGATATAAACACACGGACCAAGCGTTAAATGGCGCTTATAACGTTAATAAAAACGGGGGAAATAGCGGGCGTAACCCGCCATTTTTTAAAAATTAATTTAAATTTATTAAAATAATTATTACGTTAAAAAGCTTTTATATATTAAATTTGTATAATTTTAAAATTAATATTAAATTTAAGATTAATTAATATATTATAATAACGTACGAAATAATTTTAATTAAAATAATTTAAAGTTAATAATTTGTTTAATTTATTTTTTTAACTTTTTTATATATTTATACAGTTTTATATTTTTATATTTTAAATTAAAACGTTAAAAATATTTATTAATAAAAACATTTAAAATCACAATTAACGTTATAATTAATATTAATATTACAATTAATTAATATAATTAATTAATTACGTATAAAAATATCTTTTATTTTATCTTTAATTTAATAATAAAACTATTATTTAAGTTTTTCCGATTTTTTATATACCTGTATAACGTTACGTATTTATATTAAACTTTATTTATTATATTATATTATTTATTACAATGCGTATTACGACGTGTATTACAGTTAGTTTTAATTTATTTTAAAAATATATTTAATTGATAAATTTAATAATAAAATTAATAACTATTATATAATTAATTAATTATTTATAATATTATTATTTTTAATGTTATTAATAATGTTATTGTTAATAATGTTTTTAATAATTATTTTCGTTAATAAAAAGATTTTTATTAAAAGATATCTTATAATTGCTTTAAACCATAGTTTAAAAAAAATTTAAAAAGGTTATACGGTGTTATAATTAACTGGGGAGTGGCGTAGCTAAAAGGGATACAACCCTTTAAATTTAAATTTTTCAAACGTATGGTTTAAAGTCACTTAAAATAAATATTTAAAAGTTTTTTACTTTTTATAAAATAATTATTAAAAAAAATATTATTATTTAAATATAATTTTTTAATTAATATAACTTTTAGAAATATATTTAAAAGAATTTTTACCGTTAATAAAAAACGGAATAAAAATATTTAAAACGTAATTTTTATATTAATTTAAATTTTAATTATTATTATTTAAATTTAAAATAATATTAATATTAATAAATAAATAAAATAATTTAAATTTTTTTTTAATATTTAAAATAATATAGTTATATTTAACGTTATTATTTTTAAATATATTATTATAATTGTTATTATTATTATTAAAAAATAAAAAATAATTGTTAAAAATATTATTATTATTAAATTTTGTTTTTTATTATTATTATTTTATAATAAATAATATTTAAATTTTCTTTATTAATAAATTAATATATTTAATTAATTTAAATTTATTTAATTATATTATAATAATATATTTAATTTATTTAAAATTAAAAAAAATTAATATAATAATTTAAGCTATTATTTGTTATATATTTTTAAAATTAAAGTATAAATTTAAAGAAAATTTAATTGTAAGTGTATGGCTAGTGTGTGGCTATGTTAATATTACCTTTTTTGGAAGATTCCCCTTTTATTTCTTGATTTTGGCACAGTTATACTAATGGGCCTCCGTAACTTCAGTGCTTCTCTGCTTAACCTCAGCTTAAGTTTACTCGGAGTGAATCTCCACCCCATGTCAAGCATCCTCTGGCAGTTAGAACGATGAATCATTGGCTCGCATTACGCCAAGCATTCTCAAAATCCCTAATCGCTTCTTTGGCCTTATTATCACGTCCCTTTTAGCTCTTTCCCTTATCCTTGGATGGAATAACTCCCGAGAGTTGTTCGAGAATAGTTGGCTCGGCACGAAGAAATTCTTGCAGCATGGAGTGTTGGTGGTGGTCTTGTTTACTAGAGCCGGGTCAGCTACAACAAGTAGTACGTACCTGCTGGAGTCTCCCGTGGCCTGAGTTTCTTGGTCCTTTGAAGGCGGCATATTTCTGAGATTCCAGTATTTTAACTTAAATAAAATTTCATAGCACATTTAATTTGACGAGAGTGTCTGGCAAGAGATATCATGGGGAGTAGGTATAGAGGCAAACAGGCTGGTTAGAACCTCGAAAACCATCATTCTTATTGACACATTTATACAAATCTAACCTGTTCCTTGAAGGCGTATATTGTAGAGAACCTTTTCATGCAATTGCATTAGCATAACATGAACTCTCAACTTGAACTAAGATTGTGCCATCCCGACCATTTCACAAGTATGAATCATCCTCTCACTGGCTAATTTGCATACGCGATGGGGCACTTATTGCGATGCTTTAAATATCCATAGCCGTATCATGAAATACATCGTGAACACTTAATGTTGCGACATAACCTGATTGTCCAAAATTGACAGGCTCTTATTAGATAGCATTTAGGATTTGAAGTATATTGTACTGTCCCACGGGCTTCCGCATCTACAAGGATTCACCTAACACCTGGCATTGTGGCGTCGACGAAACCTGATAGCCAAACCTGATAGCCAAACCTGATGCGACCTCCAATATTCGACCAATGGAAGTAATATTGTTGAGGCTTAGCACTTGTACTACCACAAGAATTGAAGCTGGAGTCCGACTAAACCCGACAGTCTTACTTAATGACTTAAAATCAGGTTTCGTATAAGATGGTACCAAATCCAAATCAGATGCATGATGCCTCCTACCCAGATCTCTACAGGTTAACTCGCGATGCCTATCTCACCAGAAACCCGACAAATTACAGAGAGAGAATGGGAGGACCGCAAGCTTCGGATATGCGAATTGTATATTACCCTTGGACGCAGGCTTGAGGGTCACGATGGTGTTATCGAGACGATGGCGAATGAAGGCTTCACTGCCACGTAAGTACCTCTTGATATCAAGTTTAATTGCCTAACCTAGGTAGGTATCTAAGGAATCGAATAACTCAACTAATGGCTCGCAAGGGTGCCACAATATGAACACAGGTTCCGAAAATGGAGCGTTCGCAAAAACATAAAGCGAGCTGAATGGGAAAGAATCTTCCATGATACACAGCAAGGAGGAGAAAGAGCCCAGATTAACCAGACGATCTCAAAACCGAAACCCCAGAGAGCCCGGCGTCGTTATACCCCCAGAATTCGCCAGGGAGAGGAACCGGGTTCGTGATATTTTTAATAGTTAACATAACCCCCTATAAGCTGACTGGAATTATATCTACCTACTTAGTTTCACGTAACCATGATGCTACAACCATTGCCCCGGATGTTGACACAGAGATGGACGGCGTTGAGTCGAGACAAGACATGCGACTTGCATCACCTAAGACGAACCCCATTGCTGTCGACTGCGGTATATCTATGATGGATTTCTCCGATCTCAACCCTCTACAACATGCGCCTGTCAGCCTCATCTGGGATTCAAACCCATCCTGCAGCGGTGTCCCCTTCACCGTCAGACTGGCCCCTCTCAACCCCCTTCAAGCGAATCGGAATATTCGATGGCTTTGGTTGCCATCATTACCTTCTAGTCAGTTTGTGACTAGGGTTATCGAGGGTAAGTCGAACCTAACCCGAATTATATAGATCAATCATTTTATTTTAACTAACTCTGTCCCTTCCGGTAGACATCCTGGCGAAGACTAGCGATCCTCACCTTCTCGAGAAGTTTTCAAATGCTATGACTAAACCAGAATTTACTCCCGGGGACCCGAAATCCCCCCTGATTCTCAATATTTTCAAGAGCCTTTACTCTCTAGAGAACTTTGCTGGAGAGGATTGGAGTCTAATTGAGAGCCAACCGACTGATATAGCCCTCGAGGCTCGTTTTGACGGTAGGCTAATTGCGTCTATCATCAATGGATTTTCGGGTTTCGAGAATGTGCTAGCCTCTGGTGTTCTGGAGGTCTTGCATAGACATCGCGCCATACAACAAGTGGTGATCGGGGGTTTGGAAGCTCAATCAAGTCCTGTGGCCAAATCATCCGCGGAGAACCTCTTCTTGATATATTTACAAACCGATAATACCGAGGCGATCAAGTACTTGCTTAACACCAGGTTGGTTGATGCAAACAAAGCTGTGTATCATTTTAATGGCGAAAGATACACGCCGCTTGAAACTGCTGCGATCAATCAATCGTTCAAAGTCCTCAGGTTTCTCATTAGCGAAGGGGCCGACATTAATAAATCATTTCCAAGGACTTTTAGTTCAAATGCATTCCAGTTGCTATTCAAGCACTTGGATTCTCGCCGGCCAATTCTTGACGACAATCTTTTGAGTCTGGTCGATGCTTTCTTCGAGGCTGGAGCCGCCATATCAATGCGTACTGTCTATGAAGCATTTCGGTTGGCTGACCCAAGACTCACAATTGGTCTCTTCAAGAAAATCGTTTCCCAAGCGCCTCAAGTATTCATTTTACAGCAAAACATGCTCAAAGATATCATCATGGACCTTGAGGAAGAGTGTGCGACGAGTGCCATCAAACTTATTATAAATAGTTGCCAAAGATTAGGCTTAGCCCGATGCTTGTCTAAACTTTATCTGTGTATCGGTGATACCTTGGAGGTACCTATGAACCGTCGGTATTACAGCTTGACGAAAACCCTCTCTCCATCGTCAATTTCGAGTGATGGGGAATTATCCTGGACAATGGCGAGGGATAGTCATTCAGCAGTTGTCAACCCAATGCCGCAAAAGGACCCAACCCTAGATCGAGACATTGATTTAGATAGAGATACGGAAGACAGCGATATCTTCATCTCCAAGTTCATCTCCGCTCTCAGGTCTGGAGACCAAAATAGCCTTCGTTTCTTAGAGGAAAGGGGCGTTCTCAATTATCTCCAAGACTACAGACTCGGTGAAGCGCTTACGGAGGCTCTCAGAGCGGGAAACCTGGAATACGCGACCAAAGTATTAGATCTCGATCCCGACTTTAAATTTCGTAAAGACGAGTATTCTGACCTAAATAATGATCGGCGTTTTGACGTGGCTACTGCTATGGATGCTGCTTTGGCTCATGGCTTCAATGATATAGCTTGGAAGCTCCTTACTGTTGGTATCACAACCCCGACTTACCTTACGAATCCACCGCCAGCTCCGTTACTATACATCGCGGTGGTAAGAAAGAGACCAGACTTTGTGAGAACCATCATAGAATGTGGCTGCGACCCCGAAATATTCCGCGAACCATCCTATAAGGAATGGCCGATTTTAAATGCAGCCATAGAATATAGCGAGGACTCGGTCTTTGACAATATTTTGAAAATTTGTCCTCATCCACTACCCTTCTCAGATCGCCTTTTCAAACTCGCCTTAAGGGGAGAACGTGTGGACTTGTTCTTGGAAATTTTCAAATATAGCTCTCAAGACCTTATTTGCAAAGCTCAGGCGTTGGAAGCTGCGGTAGAATATGAAAATGAATCAGTACTTGACGAACTAATTTCGTTGGGTGCCGGTGCGGATAATGACGACATTCTAAAGAAAGCCATAAGTGATCATCCTTCAATGGTAAGGCCACTTCTAGATCGATTTTGGAAAGCTTACCCAGAAGGTCGTGCTGGATACGGCTGGTACATTGTTAGCAATGCACTTGACAACTACCTGATGTTACCTAAGTTACTTGACCAGGTTTTTTCTTGGGGCCTTGTACGGTTGAATGTCAACTACCAAGTAAGCACAGACAAGGAGACTCTGCTTAGTTATGCTATCGACACAGAGAATTTTGATGTCGTCAAAAGGTTTGTCGATGCTGGTGGCGACGTCAATATCATTACGTGGGAAGAAAAAGGTCACGATTATACTAGGGCAACTCCACTTTGGACTGCTATCAGGACTGGGATCGAAGAAATAGTTCAGCTCCTCGTCGATAATGGTGCGGATGTGAACAAGCTGGCAACGAACGGTATACGACGGACTCCTCTCCAGAAAGCTGCTGAAATGAACAACCTCTCCATTGTTCGTTTGCTGCTCAAGAATGGTGCTAGAGTCAACGGCAAACCTGCAACATTCCATGGAGCTACGGCCTTGCAATTCGCAGCTATTCGAGGCAACTGCGAGATAGCAACGCTTCTTATAGAGCATGGGGCTGAATACAATATACCCCCGCCTATTGGAAGACTCGGGCGTTGGCCCCTAGAAGGCGCGGCTGAGAACGGTCGTCTCGATATGATAGAGCTTCTCTGGAATGCTCCCTGGGATCCCCTTGACGATAAACAATGCCGGAGTGCTATGCGGTATGCAGAAAAGAATGGCCATTTCGGGTGCAAGGAGAAGATAGAAGAGCTGATGACGAGATCCTCCGCGCGCGATAATATCTTATAGTGCTTCCTATGACTTAGCCCACATGATTATGCGTGGTAAGCTCTGCGGATTGCATACCTGGATGCCTTGCATAATATCAGGGGTGCGGCTCTCAAGTTTACTGCGAGCGAACAAATGATAGCCAACCAAGAGAACAGCAGATCAAAGCTACCTTACCATGATCAAACACCAAGGGTACCTATTCTTCCACGTCATCGCACAGATAGATTTCGACGGCTAGCTGGCTTTGATAAATAGCCTTCTGGAAACGGCAGATAGAAGTGGAACGAGAATACGAAACTAGGGAACTGTCTTCGTTGCTAAAGCCTTTCTACTGGAGAGAAAGGCGCAACTGGCCTTCAATCAGACGATTCACGCTGGCATTTCGGGGGCCTAGGGATCCGGAGTTCCATGGTGGCGGTGTCTAGATACGCGGCTTCGGGCGGTCGCGTAGGCCCATGATGAGCTGAGGGGATTCAGTTATAGGTAATAATGCTGGCCATCTCGAGAAATATCTATTCGGGATTGCTCATTTCATTTTATATTTCGTAGTTATTGGCAATTGAATATTATCATCTCTATTCTTCCGGGGAGCTAAACCCCCCTCCAAAACCCAGCGATCAGAACCTCAATACAACTACATAGACGAAGTCAGAACATAAAGTTGGAAAGGAACAGTCATATCCCTATTCTATATTCTATATAACCATGGCGAATCCATACGGTACGTTGTCCATTATTATGAAGACTTCCTACGTAGGTACCTAACACTCAAAACTAACGGCTCTCTCGTCCAATGCAGTGGGTATCAACTTTTGGACATACCCCCCTAATCGGGCTGCGGCCATTATATTCACAGTTGCCTTCTTCATTTCGGCAGCGATACATTTCTGGCAATGCTAGTGAGTGGTCTTGGATCAGGTACTCTCTCGACCGTGTCTGAAACTAACCAACGTTCACCCGCTACTCCAGTCGCAACAAATTCTTCAGAGTGACGGGACTTTTCATCGCCGGTGGTTTACTCTATGTAATCGGGTTCGCATTTCGGGTTAATGGCGCGTTCGGGAACTGGGATCAGCTGGGCCCATTCGTCGTGAGCGTTGCTCTCATCTACGTTAGCCCGTATGTTTACTGTCTTACCTACCTACGCTCAGCTAGGTGCTCAAGCGAAATGAAGAGATATATATAGTACTAACCGGGTCCGTTATAATCTAGGCCGCTTCTATCTCTTGCCAACTACGAAATCCTCGCCCGGGTTTTCTACTATGTGCCCTACTTCTCGCCTATGGATCCGGGGATGGTGCTCTCGACGTTCGCCTTTCTCTCCATAGTGATCGAAGGGATAAACGGTGTCGCATCTTCTTTCATAGCGAACCCGAAAAGCGACCCCGAGACGGGCACTGCTTTGATGTGGGCGGCCTTGGCCCTTCAGCTCGCCATCATCATGTTCTTCTTGGTCCTTGCCGGATCCTTCCACCTGCGCTGTGTGCGGGCCGGCATTGCGGGGGCGAAGGGTATTCGGTACTCTCTCACCACGCTATACGTGAGCATGGGACTCATCCTAATGCGAACGATCTACCGTGGCGTGGAGCACTCCGTCCCGGCCGTGGCCAATACCGAGTGGCCTTTCTACATCTTCGAGGCGCTCCTCATGCTCATCAATATGCTCATGTGGAATGCTCTGCACCCGAGCCGCTTTCTTCCCGCCAATTTTAGGACACACCTCGCCCGTGATGGAGTGACTGAAGTGACGGAGGAAAAGGTTGATAACCCGCAGCCTTTCGCCGTTAAAGTGCTAGCTGTGTTAACGCTAGGCGTATATCGTGGTTCTAAGCCCAAGGGTAAGATATCTCAAGAGACTGATGCAAGTGGGGATGCGGAGCGGTCTGTAGAATTGGTATAGAATTTGGTCATATTTCATTTTAATTTTCCCCTTATACATGTTCTAGCTCTATCTTCCTGTACGCAGCGTCGGAAAGTGGATGATAGATTTTTTATTACCCCTATTATAGATGCATCAGGCGACTCCCTAAAGAAGCAACGCCCATCGAATATTCGCTTTAGTCGTGAAAGCTCTTAAGGGGATTGAAAACGCCAATGATCGTATATATATAACGATACATGGGCCAAATTAATGACTAATAGAATAATGTCAAGTTCTGATTATATTTCGAGTGTAGTTAGACGTATGCACATCTCCTTGAGGCGATACACTTATCGTGGGGCTATATATGGTAAAAAAAAAAGAAATGTCGGAAATGTATCAGGGGTTCAATATGCCTCAATTTTCATCGTTCCTATTTGTCGTCTCTTTCGACCATGCTCCTCTTTGGGCAGCCACCTATCGCTGGTACATGAAGATCTTGACCATAAAGAGAGAATAATCGGAACATTATGCAAGATAAGACGGGACTCCACTATCCGACGAAAATATATAGCTACAGGTACCGTCGAATAAACAGCCCCCTCTCCCTACAGTACATATGTAAGTAGTGATAAGCTGTGGATGCAAGATATCACCATTTTTTAGAAGAATAAGTTAAAATTCCCGCTAGATAAAACAGGCCAAACCAGTACCTGCAACTCAGCACTTAATCTATGCAGGAAGCCGGAGATCTCGGCTTTGGCGGAGTATCTAATGATAAGCCTCGTCGTCATCGCTTGGTGGTCGAGGACCTGGAGTGCGAACTACCTCCTAATATAAATGCCTCCTGTTAAGGTTCACGCTTTTTAGCAACTATGTCAATGTAGATAAACTATGTCACATACCTGTATAACTTTATAGGTAATTCCCATTGACATGTTTAATACCATGTTGCTATTCAGCATTGTCTTGCTCGCTCTATTGGGCGAGGCTCGGTCGACGGCCAGGAACGTGCATGCTTCCACTGGAGCCTTGGACTGCGCCAATAACGCAGCTTGGACGAAGAATCTGGGAGAGTGTGGTAAGATAGCGCCCAGAGTCGTAATCATCAGCATGGTAAGTCTTAGAGCCCTTCCCTTGTGATTACTTCCCATTCATTTACCCTCATCTCGTGGACGGGGAATTCACACGCCAGTACATACCTCAAAGACAGCTAAGATCGAACATGAAATCCATAGTTCACACCAGAAGCTGAAATATGGTACACGAACTCGCCCAACAGTCCTCTCGGCAACCTCCTCGCACACAACATCTCCGTGCCCGGGCTCTCCCCCCTATTCCCACACGTGCACTGCAACGCGCCCGGGGAGGTATGCCAACTCACAATGGGCGAGTCCGAGATCAACGCGGCAACATCCGCCACCGCATTCCTCCTCTCCAGCCTCTTCGACCTGAGCAAGACGTACTTCCTCATGGCCGGCATTGCCGGCATAAGCCCCAAACTCGGCACGCTGGGCAGCGTCGCGCTGTCCAAGTTCTCGGTGCAAGTCGCGCTGCAGTACGAGCTCGACGCGCGCGAGATGCCCGCCAACTTCTCGACCGGGTACCTGCCGTACGGCGCGTACGCGCCCGACGAGTACCCCTCGGTCATCTACGGCACCGAGGTCATGGAAGTGAATGAGAACCTCCGAGATGCCGCAGCCGAGCTCGCGCGGGCAGCCGAGCTGGCTGATTCCGCGGAAAGCGCCGATTATCGCGCCTTGTACAATGCCAGCGGCGAAGTATATGCGGCTGCGACGGGGACCCCTAGCGTTATTAAGTGCGACTCGGCGACTAGCGATGTTTATTACTCCGGTACTATGCTGAGCGAGGCGTTTGAGAATACGACGAAGGTCTGGACGAATCAGAGCAGCATAACATATTGCGTTTCAGCACAGGAAGACACTGCTGTTTTGAATGCGTTGATGCGGGCTGCTGTCTGGGATCTTGTTGACTTCTCGCGGGTTATTGTGATGAGAACTGGTGCGTATCTAATTTACCCCTATTCTTTCTATTAAATGGAGAAGTTAACATATGGAAAGGTTCTGATTTCGACAGACCCCCACCATCAGTCAGTGCTTTCCAGCATCTACGCCTTCTGGACCAAAATGGGTTTGACATCGCGGTCAAAAATATTTACCTGGCAGGGGTTGAGATCGTAAAAGGTATTATAGCTGACTGGAACTCTTCGTACGACGCTGGAATCAAGGCGACGAACTACATAGGAGATATCCTTGGTACTCTGGGCGGAGAGCCCGACTTCGGCCCAGGGAGTGTCTTTGGCGGAGTGGGTTTTTCGACGGAGTCAAGTACGGAAGTAGGCTTATCAAAGAGAGCGGTTTTTACGGAGAGAAAGGGTAGGAAGGCGGGTGGGCGGGTAGAAATAAAACGCCGCACTTAAGATTGAAATTCTGAAAACAGTAACATTTAGAGATTGCTAGCAATTTTACGGGCGTGACATGCTTGCTCTTATTGCCGCCTAGGTTCAAGTATGCCTATGAAACATGATAGTTTTAGTTTTCTCTCCATTTTACTAGTAAATTGCGCGCCGGCTATGATTACTTCGCTAATTGTGTAATCATATGCCAATATGTTGTGAATGTATATATATCTAACCCCCAAGTCGAGAATGTAATGACGGTAGCGAGTTAAAGATAACCAAAAGTAGACCCAAGTTACGATACAATGCCCAAAAGTTTCTAGGCAAAATAGGAGTCGATTCTCACACGGTCGACGATGGCTAGTCGTTCGTAATGCCAAGACCATGGCTCATACGGCGGTATGGGTGGCAGTAGAATGGCTGCCAGTTGTGGGACCGCCGACGTTCACCCCGGGGCCTTCGGGGTGAACACCGGCGCCGTGATTGTACTTCTCGCTAGTGAAATGGCCGCGATTACGGGTGTGTAGACCCAGCTGTGAACTGCTAATCTTGCGGTGACCCCATATGAGGAGGAGGCCGAAGACGGGCTTAGCCAGAATATCCAAAACACCATAGAATATGGCCTCTCCATCAGGGTGAATGACATTACCACCCTCGCTCAGGCCCCAGGCGATAGGATACAAGAACCAAATGAATATAAGAAAGTTGCCGCATAGCATAAATATTCTCTTCGCGTCTCCACCTAGAATTGAAGCATGCCGTCGAGCATTGACTAGCAGTTGATAAGCAACAAAGAATAGAGCCACCGTGCCAAAGGCCCAGAATCCCCACTTGAACCGAGTCCGAGTTAGAGCACCGATCAAGCCAGTAATAATCATAACCTCGTCAGCAAAAAGAGTGACTAAAATTGTTGAAGTCGGTACTCCGGCAGTCAAGAGAAGGTCAAGGAGGAGTAAAGGAGTAGTTATAACCCAGTCTAGATACCGGGCGTAGAATATTTCTCGGGTTCCTGCCGCTCCCACCCAGCGACTACCGGGTCGGATGAATTGAGCCTGAATGGGGACTTGGCCGAGATTTGACCCCATTGCGTAATAAGCGATACATGCGACGCCCGTTATACTCGCGGTGATGTAGTGAAATGCACGGTCGCCCTTAGGCTTCAAGAAAGATAGGCCCATGAAGAGGAGAGTACAGAAACCCATAAAGGCACATACTGCATAGTACCAATCTGAACCGCGGTGGGTGATTTCTAAATTGGCATGCTGGCCAACGACACTATTGATGTTAAGTGCTTGGTTTCCGATTCCGGACATTTTGATGCTAATATGCGCTGCTCAGTTTCGGATAGTGACGAGGTATGTGAAATATAGAATGCGGACTTGTGTCTGATTCTTGATGGTTGAAGGTCGACCCTATCTCTATGTAGACGCACAACAGGATATTTGAATGCAAGATCCAACTTAGACGAAAGCATGAATAATCTTGTCAATGGTGACTTCATTATCTCATAGAGCATATCAGCAGATGACACGATCATGTCATGTTGCTGCAATCTTGGGAACTTACTAGGCTGTCTCTTTTTACAGGGTACTAACCATGCCCCCGTGGATGTATGACGAACTCTCAATCAAGGAAGATATAATCCAAGCTGACGGCCAATTAAACTCCAAGGAAACTCTGCTGCGTACATGAGAGGGCACCCTATTACTTTAGGGTTCTCTAAGCTGGGGTGGGACCGGGGGTCAGAGGCTGACTCGAACATGACTAGGGGGTTAGTATATCTAATTCTATGTCTAGTGTGCCATAGAATCGCATATAAACGTATACGAACAGTAGATATAACGTGGACTGGGTATATAACTCCTTGCTGTCACGATATTTGAGTTTTGACAGTGGTGCTGTCTATCTTTAGTCCTCGAGCTAGCCGGCCGCGGAATTCGTGATATCATCTAACTGAACGATCGTAGTAGCTATTTCATAATGCCCCTCTCAGAAGCGTTGACCTCTAGATACATGCTATAGGCTAAAATTTAAGACTGGTAGGGAATAGAACACTTTCCCTCTGCCATGCTACTCATACATTTCCTCGGAGAATTGTGGTGCTTTGGTTTAACATTAGGTGAATCCTCAAGGGCTGTTGCCCCCCTTCCAGGTGGAATGATAGATTATTTACCTTGGCATCGAAGTAATTGCATTATGAGCTGTTTTGGTATTTCATGGTTCATTTCGAGACCCGAGACGTGTTGGTGAGGTTTCTGAGGTTTTGTAGTTATTCTTACTTCGTAGATTAGGTTATTATTCATGAGACTACCTTGTCGTATACTAGATAGCTATCGTCCTCTATTGTTTTTGGTGGATGTCGTCATCGTAATCCGATGGCACATTATACTTCGCTTGTACAGGTGGTGTCAAACGAACATGGAGAGATGGCCGATGGAACCTGGTCAGGCATTGGCGTGATGTGTATAGGTTGAATCCCGAATCAAACTATAGTAAACGCTAACCCTTATATTATTGGCGTACTACAAAGTCAGCACGGAACTGTCGTAGTTAGGACTGGCCATTTCCATACAATATTATTAGACATCCTTTCATAGCTGGTCCATATGTGTGTGAATCGGCTAAAGCATGACGGGGCAGAAACAAAATTCACACCCGTAAGTATTTAGATGGGGCTTGGAAGGATCCAATACCCATTGCTGACTGAATATAGGTATCTGTCTGGAAATTTTGCGCCCATCAAACGAACTCGATCACTAACACGATGTTCTAATACTGGACATATTCCGAGAGAACTCGCAGGAGGTCAATACGTCCGTAACGGCGGGAACCCGACTTTCAACGACAACCAAGGGAGAGATTTACACTGGTTCGACGGCGATGGCATGCTAACCGGCGTCCTCTTTAAGCGCGGGAAAGAGGGCAGTAATATCAAGCCAGAGTTCGTAAATCAGTACGTCTTGACAGATGTCTACTTGAATGCAAAGGACGGCAACAATTTGAAGCGGCCTCTACTACCTAGTATTACAACATTGCTTAGCGCTCCGTTAGTGGCTATCATTGTGGCGGTACTTAGGTCATTAATTCTCATATGCCTATCGAGATTACCAGGTTCTAAAAGAGCCGTTAAAAGAATTAGCGTTGCTAATACTGGCGTGATATATCACGATGGTAGAGCTTTAGCGACTTGCGAAAGTGGGCCACCGATCAGATTCCATCTCCCAAGTCTAGAGACCATAGGATGGTATAACGGTCGAAAGGCAGAGAACGAGGGCGTTTTAGACGATAAAGTAGGCTTCGGTGGGAATGGACTGCTGGCGTTTATGAGAGAATGGACAACTGGTCATCCACATGTTGACCCTGTTACGAAAGAGCTCATATCATTCCATGCCGTCTTCGTTAAGCCGTTCGTTTACTATTCGATCGTCCCATCAACTAGATATTCAGCTAAGGCGAATGATCCAGGACCGAGATTTGACGTACCAATTCCTGGAGTGAAGTCGCCTAAGATGATGCACGACTTTGGGGTTGCGGCACGGCACACGGTCATAATTGATCTTCCTTTATCTCTGGATCCTATGAACGGCGTGCGAGGGAAGACGATTATTTCGTACGACCCAACTGAGCGATCGCGGTATGGCGTCTTTCCTCGATATGAGCCACATAAAATACAATGGTTCGAAACGAACCCGTGCGTAATCTTTCACACGGCCAATTGTTGGGAAACTGGTCCAGCAATACCAGAAGCCGAGACGTGCGTTCACCTTCTTGTTTGCCGTCTCACTTCAGCATCGATTGTGTATAGTGCCGGTGCACTTACACCGCCTCTGCTTAAGCCGGTGCCCCCAGAATACTTCGAAGAAGAGCAATGCAGGCTATACTATTATAGTTTTCCACTCGTCAATGCGGAATCGGGCCAAGCACCGATGATCAGGAATCAATGGGCCTTATCAGCCATTCCCTTTGAATTTCCGACAGTATCACCATCCCACGCCATGAGTTCAGCTCGCTACATATACGGCTGTAGCACGGGTGGCATGTCCTATTCTGCGGGCCTCGGAAAAGGGGCCAAAATCGCATACCTAGCAAAGATGGATGCAACGACGCTGATTGACCAAGGCATTACTCATCCACCGCAACAGATCAAAGGTTGCGTTGATATACGAGGTGCTGACGAGGTAATGCAGAGCACAAACGAAAATGACCCGGTAAAGCTTTTCCAAATGCCCCAAGGTTGGTTCGCACAAGAACCGCGTTTTGTACCGCGTGCAAATCCCGCGACGGAGGATGACGGTTGGTTGCTTACTTACGTGTTTGACGAATCCCAACTTGACGATAAAGGAGAATGCCAAGATGATGCTATTAGCGAGCTTTGGATTATTAACGCGATAAACATGAGAGATATTGTAGCAAGAATTAGGCTACCTCAACGAGTGCCTTATGGTTTGCACGGTACTTGGTTTTCCGAAGACGAAATTGCTGGGCAAAACCCATTCGATGCGGTTAGGCGGGAAACGCCTATAGCAGAGGTTGATATACAAAGTCCACTATCAACTATGAGGGACACTATCGAGAAATGGATCGGGTAACAGGAAGTATAGTGAAACCTTCCATGTCGCTCAGTGCTTTGGCCATATCCTTAATTGTGATACGTGGGCATGGTTTACGTTGAGAGGTACTTTGTGGTTGGATCGAATTAAAAACTAGAGCGGTTCGCCAAATTGTTATAACTATGTTTACCCATTCTATATGTTTACGTCATAGCAGCAAGGGCCTCGCAACGGAAGGCGAGAACTTACCGAACTTACCACCCTGAGGTTACCTTCGGTGGTAAGTGGTACCTAACATATAATATGGGTAAGAAGGGCTTGAAAAGCAGCTGACAAGGTCCCATTTGCCGACCTAACTTTTAGCGTATTCTGGGGGAGACGCTTTCGCTCTGATTTGTCGCTAGAATTTAATTCATCACCCCATTGCATCTCCCGGATCCATTGTCCAAACAACTAAAAATCAAATCATACCAAAGAAAAAAAAGAAAGCATACATCTTATTGATTCACGAAGGACAGTTCCTTTCATACCACATACTTTATTGACCAGTTATCTACCTACCTATATAGTATAAAATGATTTACATGAACTGCGAATCCTCATGATCACCACGTCTCTTCAGTTTTCGCTGTTACCAAATGGTAGTCTAGCTGTCGCGTAATGGAGTTGATTCCGTACACGGCTCGAGACGGTCGTGAAATCGTGTTGTACGTCATTCCCCTTTCCCATTTACGATGCCCCGCCATGATGACCGGTCATCTCAGCTCGAGTTGAAGGGAGGAAGAGGACCGAGTCAGAACTATTATTATCATCATTCTCATTCTGAACGTGTTCAATATGTTATATCACTTAGTTTATACTAAATATATTTGTGTCTTAGACGACATCGCAATGCTATCGTTGTCCGTGATCCCTCGTCGCAACGCCTCGAGATTCGAGGCACCACCATAACAGAATGTCCCACTTGCCACCAGTCTCTTCGTCCACCCTCACCCGACCGACACTTCGATTCTCCGGCACAAGCACCTGACTCTTATGTCGACCCAAACTATTTTCGTATGCTCCAAGCAGGGCATGACGAAGACGCGCAACATGCTCAACGGCAGCCTCCACCGAGTCCCATACGTCGACTTACACAACCCACATTGCCAAGCGATAGTCCGAGACCCCAAGAAGTCGAAGATGCCGAGTTCATATCCAGCTCCCCCGTCCCCCAGGAGGGAGCACGTATAAGAAGAGATGCATTCAGTCCTAATTACTTTAAGAGGTTCTTTGTCGAGGAGAGGGAACTTGGCCGGGGTGGCAAGGGTGTCGTACTGCTAGTTCGCCACGAGATTGATGGGTGTGCTCTTGGCCACTTCGCGTGTAAGCGGGTTCCTGTGGGGGACGATCATGCATGGCTGGAGAAAGTTCTAATAGAAGTCGAGCTACTCGCCAAGCTCTCGCACCCCAATCTAGTATCTTATCGACATGTCTGGCTGGAGGACGTGAAGACGAACCGCTTCGGACCAAGCGTCGCTTGTGCCTTCATCCTCCAACAGTACTGCAATGGTGGCGACCTATTGCGTTATGTCGTCGGGGATGGGCCCAAGCAAACCACAAAAGAGGAGCTTATAGCTCGGATGCGCCGCAAGTCAAGGGGTGCTACTGATCAACCCCATAGCGCTCTCCCCTCTCTACGCCGTTTATCATTTGAGGAGATATATTCCCTCTTCAAAGACATCACGTCTGGCCTTACCTATCTTCACGGTGCCAACTATATTCACCGCGACTTAAAGCCTAGCAACTGTCTCCTACATCATGAAAATGGAAAGGTTACCTGCTTGATCAGCGACTTCGGTGAAGTACAGCCCGAAAATGCTGTCCGAAACTCGACCGGAACAACTGGCACAATCTCCTATTGCGCCCCAGAGGTCCTAAAGAAGGACGCTGAAGGTCGTCTTGGTAACTTTACAACCAAGTCCGACGTGTTCTCGCTGGGCATGGTTCTATATTTCTTATGCTTTGGTCGGCTTCCCTATGTAAATGCAAATGCTGTCCAGGAAGAACTCGAAGACATTGACCTGCTCCGAGCAGAAATCGCTGGTTGGAAGGGCTTCCGGGATGAGAAGCGGGAGCGGCCTGACCTCCCTTCAAAGCTCTACCAACTACTCAAGAAGATGCTGGCTCTCAAACCCACTGAACGACCCAGCGCTACGGAAGTACTGAGCGTGATGAATCACGAATCGTATCATGGTGGTCTACGAGGGCGAAGTACAAGCCCTTCTATCGGTCTCCAGGGACGGCGGATTCAAAACCTCGACTCACCTATGCCTCCCAGTACCCCCATCCCCGACCCTCAGAAGCACCATCGTAATATATTGGTACCCGAGGAAGTTGTGACATCCCCTAGCGAGGGAAACTCACCAGCTGCAAGTCATTCGCCAGAAATAGACTACCGTAGCAGCCTTCAAAAGTATGGCACGCCTAGCACGCCTCGGCACCGTCCGCAGGTCATGACCCTATCACGAAGTCATGAAAATCTTTTACGTTCATCCCCAGAGCGCGGACGTGCTACTGGGGTTGCCCATTCGCAGCCACCTCCTACTCTGCATACACCATTATTACTAGCACCACCGGCCGGTGCATTAGGAACGTTAGAGCAGCAGACCCGAGGTAACTTAGTTTACCTCGTTCATCGCCACGGTGACTCAATAATATTTACCCTTCGGCTAGTTATATTTCTAGTTAAAGTTGTATCAATCGCCAGGACATGTTGGCCGTTTACCATGAGTCTTGGGATCGGGGTACCCCTTCTCGGCCTGGCTGGGATTGATCTTAGTATACCGTTGCAGAATGATACAGTCTTGTCTACCCACGAAAGGGGCCAGCACAGGCGTGTCGACTCTGGGTTATCGCATTGGAGCTGGGGTTTAAGAGGGAGTTTTGTACTGCTTACGTTTCACTTCGTTGCCTTGTGGGCCCTCTCCGGGCTGGACGTTTTATGTGTTTCATTCGGGGATACCTGGACGGACTGGTAGTTTACAAACCTGGCTGAAAATGTTACAGTCATTTGCAGCATAGGTCGGCCGTCTATTATCGTCTTCTTCATCCTTATGCCTGGGGAGGGTCGGGAGAAACAGAGATCAAGATTTTTCACCCGAGATCGTTTACTCCGATGACGACATAGTTCAAGGTAAACTCCTCTGCGAGGCCCTTCTTTTACACATATGCGTCTTACGGATAAAATACACGCCTAAGACTTCTAAGACTATTTGTCTTCAGTCCACCAAGACTACCGCGATTACCTATGGCTACTCGTTTCTCTTTGTCACCCCTAAAATCTCAACTTTTGCGTCCGCTCCTAACTGTTCTCAGTGCAAGGCGATGGGACTATGGAAATACAGATTTCCTTTTATTCTAATGTAATTAGGATGGCCATGTTAGTACAGGCCATATAGTCACGTTCTCTACAAGTGTAAGGAAACAATAATAGTCATCATCGAGCTATAAGCATCAAGACTAGAAAAAAGAAGTCAATTGGACACGGCTGCGTGCGAGGAGTTGAATAGGACCGACGACGAAAATAATGCTTCTCAACGGCTACTATTTACATCTTTTCTTTGCATCTCAGAATTGCATGGTCTAATGGTTAGAGATTAGGTACCTACCTAACATAGATGTTTCTCATCACTTCTCAAATGCTCTAATGCGAGTATAGACATGATAGATGATAGTCTTTCATATAATTGTTATCTGATTACCTCTCTTTAAATTCCACACCGCTATGCCAGTACCCCCAAGCTATTTCTTAATCCCAGTAAACACATTCTCAAGCCTCTCCTTAACCCTTAACACGCCCTCGTGGCCCCTCCGAGCCGCCTCCTCATATGCCATGCGATACACGTGCAGGCCCTCCCAGAACAGCAGCCTCTTATCCGTCCACCCCGTCAGCCGCCGGATCTTGCCGCTGTCAACCCATTGGCTATGGCCCAGCGCAATATATGCCGACAAATCGACCTCAACTCCATCCGGCGCCTGCACTACGTCGCGCAGCCCGTACTCGGCCTTCAGCGCACCGGCAATCATAGCCAGGGTCTCATACCGACCAGCGGAGATATTAAAGCACTGGCCTGCGACAGCGCTCCGGTCAGCGTGTAGAGCAAGCGCGACGTAAGCTTCCGCGCAGTCGTCGACGTGGCACCCGTGGATAATGGTGCCGAAATCAAACGGGATCTCCAAAACGCGCGGCCCCGTCTGCGCGGCTGCAGACGCGAGCTCGAAGGCTAGGCCGTAGTAGCTGCTGTCGTAGCCGTATACGGGCGTGGGCCGCAGCAGCGCCGCGTCGAACAAGTCCCCGTGCTGGAATATCTTGAGGCACCCGAACGCGCGCTCGCGTATCACGTCCATGGGCTGCAGCGGCGAGGCCTCGGTGTGCGGCGCGAGGCCGGGGGATCCGTGGACACCGGTCGTGCCGTAGTCCTTGCATCCGGAGCTGGCGAGGACGAGGGGGCGGACGCCGTTTGCGTTGGAGGTCTTGGCGAGTTTGCGGATGAGGAAGATGGTCGCGTCGTAGTGTGCGCCGAAGGGGAGTTGCTCGGTGCACGAGACGATCACGTCGAGGGTCTTGGTGTATTTGGCTAGGTCCTCCGGGAACGTGGCATCTGCAGAGATGGATCCGACGATGGGGATGATTTCCTCCGAGTGCAAAGTCCCAGCTGCTTCAGGACGCCGGATCAGCCCGTAGACGCGCCATCCGGCACGCACGAAGGCCCGGCATACGGCGGAGCCGATGTATCCGTTTGCGCCGGTGACGAAGACGGATTTGGGGGAGGATGTGGATTGGGCCATGGTGACGTCACTGAAGCGTTTAGATTTGGAATATTGCTCTTTGCTTTTATCATCGTCATTTTAGAGTCAAGATGGAAATAATACACCTTTATTTATATACTATATCAACGTGGGCTCTACGTGTAATTGACGTTGTTAGGTGGGAGAGTTGGAATTTGTAATCGCTACGCTGCGGACAGACACTTTGAGTCTGTGCTATCGACCGGAGTAGACTTCCCGCACGATCAAAGGCAGCTCGGAGCAATAGAGGCTCCGCTCGACAGCTCGTTGTGCCCCTGATTATTAGACCGTCTTGGGAAAATTGGATACAGATTATTGGACCACCCCAATTGTTGGTTATCTCTTTATGGTTAGGGTGCTCAGGGGTTGAATGTACTTATGAACTTCATATCTTACCTCAGGTATATTTAAGATAGTGATTGGTAGTTTAGGTACAAATCTTGTATTCTGGTACGTGGGTGCAAGACGTTGTTGGTATTGTCTATATGCCGATAACATGTGCTTAATAATGGATGAAAATTACACCGTCTTATGAAGCAACCTGCAAATGATAAATGTCGTATGTTCATGTTTATCAATCCAAATAATTTTAACTGCACTAATAGCTATGCTGTCTGTTTGATGATATTCCTAGTCTGCGGGTCATCTATTGTTCATCGAGCATGAGATATTTGATTTCAGACACAATGCAACCTAGAGGAAGTGTTCAAAATAACGAGATTGGGTACATACATAGGTATATATACGTAGGTAGACAATATATAGCGAACTAAGAGGACTCAGAAGGAATGTTTACATAATATACATATAAATACGTATAGATCTGTTTATGGTAACTTCCAACTAGCTACTATCCTAGGTATATCTGATAACACAACCAGAAGAGCTAATACCGACGCCAGAACTGCCACAACGCTTGCTAAAGTGATTGAAAAATAAACACAGAAGGACTAATCGGAGATGTCGACTAACCCGATGGTGTGGGGGAGGCGGTTGAACTGCTAGTTCCCACGTATTGGCCGGCCATGTCTTGATCGTGAAGCAATTGCCACTTGGTGTGGGAAGCGTTAATGTGGTCCTTCAAATCTTCAACCTTTGCGTACCTCTCCGTTCTGCCGCTTGAGGTGCATAACACGCATCCAAATCCCCCGTCGCAATGTGATTTCCCAAGAAATCGGGCATTGATCTCAAACCCTTCCTTCACTACGAAGGCGGTCTGGTCTTCGGTCTGCACTCGGTTCCAATCATACCCACATCTACAGTTCTGGTTTTCAGGCATTGCCTTTCGAAGATTAACCTGATATTCCAATGCCTCGGGGCAAAACATGCTGAATACGCTATTCTTTGGTTGTGGTCCATAATCAGATGTGATCGTTGTGTGTATTGATTGGAGATCGTCTGGAATTTGCTTGGGAGTTAGTGGCGGGGACGGGGGTTCTGATTGCGGATTCGACGGCTTGCTAGAGCTCTCTCCGCAATATTTCGACTCCTCATATCCGGCTGCGTCGTCATTAATACTGCTACAGTTATTTTCGGCAGCCGGATTGGCCATACCCTCGTCGGATGTTATAACACTAAGTCTCGACCGCCGTTTGACTCCGGGCAGGATTTGTGGCACCAGACGACCAACGGCAACTCGTTTATATTGACTAGCTAGGGCGACCAAGCAGGATATACGAACACTTTCCGACACACGAATAGCTTCGAAGAGCTCAAGTGAGCCGTTGTCGGCACGGGTAGCTTTGCGTAAAGCATATATGCGCTTCTGTAGACGTTCGAGGTCGCGCGTTAGACTCTCACGACATACATCTGCATATTCTAATTAGGAGACGCAGGTGAAAGAGAGTACTGGATCTAATGTAGCTTACCGTCTCCAACAGAGAACCCAGTGCCGAAGATGTCTACCCCACTATCAAATGCCTCCTTAATTTTGCTTGGGGAGAAACTCAAAGATGTGCTTAAAGCACACGTATTAGTTTGGCCTAAATTGCCTCTAGCATGAGTCTCATAGTGATTCTCCTGCCATTTCCGATGTTGCCATTTGGTGTAGTATTCTAGGCCGGCTGCGTATGTTGCAACCAGAGCCTCGACAACAGCGCCTACGGTGCTGAGATCCATCAAATTCGATTGGCTTGCCTAAACCCCACGCAATATCACCGTAAGAGTATGGCTACGCATAGCTATTCAATCAGCTGCAATGTAAGAATAGCAAGTAGAGAATATATAGCACGAGGGGGGAAATATGAGAAGAGACAGAAAACAGCACGGAAGAAGATAAGTAATTACAGGGCTCTTTCGCATCTACGGTCAGGGTGATAAGACTTTTGAGACAGATATCCGCACTGGCGCAGCAAGACCTTATCTGGTGATAGATGATAGATCTATCCCCCAGTCACCATGTAGGTACGCGAATCCCACCTGCCAGGCCAACCAGCCCTGTTGACCCTTCAGTGGCGTTTGTCAGCAGGCCTTGTTTGCTTTATGGGCGTCGGGGGCATATATCTATAGATCTCATTAATACATGCGATAGGTTAATAGTGTCAATTGTGACAAACACCGGCCCGAGGCGCTTTACAAGGAGGCGGCCTGCATGAGGCTTTGCATAGCATATACGCCGATTGGTATCGAACTCCGGATGAGTGACACTGGAACGTTCGCAAAGGATCTTAGTTAAAAAAGAGTATAGAAGTGACTACACTTGGAGTTGAGATGAAATACTGGAATAAATATTGTATCACAGCAAACTTATGCTCACTTAATGTAATTTATAAAGCTGTACTATTCCAAGTTGGGTTAGCTAAAGATTTAATGCACATCAGTTATGAATTAGGTAAGAGTTATGAATTGACATCCTTAGCTGAAAGAGAGCTGATGTTTTAGGCACTTGCATACATGTAGGTTAGGAAGTTAGGCGCGTCCCCCACGGGTGCCTTTTATTACACTAGCGGATCTATCTCAAGCAATACGCCGCCACGTTCAACATTACAAAGTCCTCTTCTATTAATGAACTCGGGAGTTTATCAGCGTGCTAGTCTAAGGTACTAGGTTAACCATTTGACTACGGAATAAAACGTAGACAATACGAAAGCCAATATGCCACGTCCCTTAAGATCGAGCTGCGATCGTTGTCACTCACAAAAGCTCAAATGTCCGAAGCAGCCTGGAGTCGCAACCTGTACAAGATGTCTCAAGGCCGGCGCCACTTGTATCTTCAGTCCGGCCGGACTTAGCACTCGACGCGCGTTACCGGCCTCTAATCTCGCCTACCTGAACGGCGACCTGGATATGAACCTGCAGTTTGACTGGCCTCCTCTGGAATTTGAAAATGTTTTGGTCACTCCACCAGAAGTCTCCCAAGAAGCCCTACCAGATCAGCAAGTTGAACAATCAGAGCCATCTTCGCAAGACCCACGATCAACCTATATCCGTCAACTAACCTCCCTAGCGGTCGAGGTTGATCAGGTTTCTATAACTTTGTCATCTGTATCGCACATCCATGTGCCCAAGAATCGCCCAATTGGGGAATATCATGATAAATTCATCGAAAATTCCGCCCGCTCCGTCTGTATCGAGCAGCTCTTCACTCTAGCTCAGAGTCTTACGGATATTTACCCACAGGTCCTCAGCGTCCTTTTTAATAGACCAGACTCCCCTGACTGTCAGGATCCCAGTTGCTTTCATATGTTGGAACTGCCTGATGATATAGCGACCTTCTTTTCTACCCCAGGTGATGATCAGAATGAGATTGATACCTTTCTCTTTAACCTTCTGGTGTCCTGCCATTCCAAAGTCGCAGACATGATGGGGACCATTATCAGCTGCGCGAAAACGTGTACTCAGGTCACCTTAGCGTCGCCTGATCTTGTCGAGCCGCATGTGCATATACCAGAAGTTCGAGTTGGAAACTTTGTTGCAACCAGTACGGCCGCTTCGACGATGCAGATCGTCCTCTTAATCCATATCGCTTCAGTCCTCGTTGATTATGCTCAACGGCTTACTAAACGAGTCATTGTCATAATAGAGGGGAGGCCCGACAGCAAGCAAGCTCAAATGCTGAAACTCCAATGTGAACTATTGGAGGAGAAATCAGTCTCTAAGATGAAACTACTGCAACAGATCAAGGATCTATTTACAGCTATAAGTTTCAAGACCTGTGACCGAGGGACAGCATCATCAGGAAGCTGAGAGGTTATTTTTCGATGCCATTTTAAATTTTAGTGATTCTACGAAGCTACATAGAACGTCGACCAAGCAACCACCCTTAACCCATCCATGGCTTTACCGGCTAATACCAGTATTTCACAAATATGCCAGATGCCTTGGTCACCGAACCTTCTTCATTCGGTAGTTACAAGGCGAAGCTACAAGGCGATAGATCAACGACTATCAGTGGTCCAAAAGCATGAAAGCTACTTACCTATACTTGGCGATAATGCTGGGTCCTTCGCCGCTTCGTTTCGCCTAACACTAGTAAGCTGACGATGCAGCTCAGGCTTGGCAGCTGGCAGTTGTTTATTGCATATATTGCAGTGCCAATAGAGCGGTCTCTAGCTTGCCTTGAAGTCTCCTAGTAGTAACAATACCCACTTCCTATTGAAGTAAGAGAGGGATTACGCTACAAGGTACATCAATACCAAGCTGCCCGATGTGTAATCTCCCGTCGAATCTATACCCGAGATGGAAAAGCTTTTGGTATTGTTCGATTCGCTCCAGGCTTACTCGTTAGCTTTTCAAGTAACTACCTCATGTAAAGCTACTGAGCGCAACAAGGAGATAGTTAGCAATACGCAGTAAGCTCAAATAACACTTGGCATACGCTTCATCGATTATTTAACTACAACAGGTATGATGCTGAAACAACTGAGGTTATAATTTAGTTACCATCAACGAACTCTCGTACCCAACAGTAGGATATTCACTGTGTTGGCAAATATTCTATTACATTCATGAATTCGTATTTATCAAATCCCGCACACCGTATTATATATAGCCACAAGCAAGATAACTGAGTATAGGTATGTAGTATAATATTTACTGACTCCTGGTTTTCTGCCTTGAGAAAATAGCCAAGTCTCCAACTAATATGATGCTAATGCAATAAGGCCTGTAGCTGTATAATTGAAGCCAAGGTTTACTAGATAATGCTGCATTGTCAATCTCAATAAATCATACAATCAGTCTTTGTGATACACAGCCGATAATTCATTGTCAAATCATATCTTTGTATTTTCTATCAAAATAAAGCCTATATTTATTTCTCTAACCGAATTCTAATTCAATTCTTAAATGTAAAACAACTCCCCCTTCCGCGAATAGTCATTGATGTTTCTTGTAGCACAGGTCTCATTTAAGTGGCCTACTAGATAGATATCAGATAATGTGCCAAATTTCTACTTTACAGAGGGAAATCTATGGAATACACGAGCTGATATCCCAGCGAATATCTAGACAGCGCTCGAAATCGCTGCCTGCTCCAAGGAGGCGGATAAAGCCCTTCGAAGAGGAGCGTGGATACGATAAGAGACGCATGAGTTGCACTCTGCTGAAGGAAAAGGTTAAAAGGTTACCTGAGATCATCATCGGACGGTGCAATTACAGAAGTTCTAAGAAAGAGGACTATGACAGCGACGAGGAAGATCGGAGGAATGGTGTTCCTACCACGCACACCCAGCGCGGTGGTAGCCAGTTCAACCCGGATATGAAGACAATAGTCGCCGAAAGGAACGAAGAACTAATGGACCGCAAATGCGAACTACAGGGGGAGCTATACACGGCAAAGCAGCGGTACCTCGACGCGCGTGGCTGGTTCATCAACACCTCCAACTCCCAATGGGATGCGAAAAAGTGCGCCAAATATCGGGAGCTAGAAGAAAACTACGTAAACCTAACGCGTCAGTACTTCAAGCTTGAAGACGATATCAACGAGCTCCGGGCTATGCTCCTCAGCTTCGGGGAAAGCGTTCCTGTGCCGGCGCCGGTGTGGGAGAGCGGATATTGGGATATGAATACGCGCCATTCGCGCATCTGGACGTTGGCGAATGCTAGTTATGAGTGGGAGTCGCCTGATGAGATTCCGGGGTTGGGGTCGGGGTCGCGGAGCAGGATTGGTGGAGCCAGGACGTTTTGAAATGTTTTGGTATAAGTAGTAGTTTATTCCTTGTTTGCGGGAGGTATATATTTATTCTATCATAGAAATAATAGGGGTCATGCTACGTAGAGTCGGAGATAGAGGCGCAGTTTACAGTATGTAGGTACATAGCCTAGGTACTTTAGGTATATCAGTATCTAATACAATACATGCCCTGCCCTAATACTAGGGGACAGGGGTGTCCGGTTTATATAGAGGCTTAGAAAATAATTATATTACACCATAGCTTAAACATAAAATAGAAGGTTTGATCATCTCACTTACAATTACCTGTGCTGCTTTGGTAGCACAACTCCTTAAGATGGGTTTTAAGGAATCACGGAATAGAGTGCAGGTGTATATATAGGTTCCATTGCTGAATCAGTTACAAGTATACTTGAGCAGTACGTATTAGAAGCCTATGGATTTGTCCTAAACTTTCAAATACATTATTATAGTATAGATGGCATAGGTATACTTTGCGAATTATCAAATGACACGACTTGAACAGAAGCTAATTTGCTGTATTAGTCTTAGGTTAGAGGGTAGCCAGTATGCCTCTACAGTACTTACAGTACTCCCTAATAAATCATCAATAACGATTGGCATGTCACTGAAATCCATACGTTTTCTTTTTGAGTATTAAACTTTATTGAAGCTTACTATCTACTTCTATCTTCACGCTACTTCCACTACGTCGCCCTGCGATCGGAGAAAGGGGGAGGGGAAGCCCGTACTACTAGAGCAATGGTGTATTTACCTCTGGAACCATTTTTCGATTTCAACTCATACTTACTTACCTATCGTCGCCTGCAACTGTGGCACTTCTCATTGATGCGGACCGTGTCAGAATCAGGGGCGTCCATCATAGTGACAAGAGGGCACCGGCCATAGGAGGCGACCAAGGGACATGCGATCACCTGGCTGGAGTAGTCCTGGCGATGTTGGCAGGTGTAAAGTTGTTGCGGGTGCCAGCACATGATGGGCGGTTTAAGGGTGTAAGGGGTTAAAAGTAAAGTATGAGTGGAAGTTAGAAATGGTTGCTGAGATTTCCCCGGTGTAGAAGCGCGTGAATGGTTGATCCTGTCAACCGAAGAAGTCGAATACTAAGCTGAGTTGTTGTGATGATTGGAATGATAGGATCTATGAACTGGTTTCGACTGGTTCTTATACCTATTCTCAAGAGTCTTTAGGACAATAAGCATTGTTGTTTATCCTAAAATGTCATTGTTGGTGTTTCTCTTTGATGGACATGGGTGAAGCAGCTTCTCACAATGAAGATGCCCAAGCTTTTATCAATGCCATTCATTCTCTTTCATACTCTATGGTCTCTATGTAACCAAGCCAGAGATATTTGAATAACTACAATTGATCTGAATTCTACTAAGAATACAGGCTCTTCAGTCTTGGATTATCTTTCAGGCTCCTTAGAGATCAACCCTTTCATAGCACATAACTTCATTATTTGGCCTACCGGAGGTGGACACCATGGAGTAATTCCAAAAATATGATTAGAGCCTCAAAGCCTGAGCCTCAGAACTTATACAGGATAGGATTGGTTTGGGACTAGTTACTTCTACTAACCAGTAACTTTGAAGCATACACCTACCTCAAACACTTAAAGAGAATGAGGTAAGACCCACGTAAACCCCTGTTCGTATTTCGATTTGCAGGTCGATCTAAAGCTATCTTTTACTCAGTCACATGATTGAGTCTATCGACGCTCTAGAGTTAAGGAAACCGAAGTAGTCGTAAGCCCAAAGAAGACTTTACTGAAACCGCCTTCTGCCCGAAGTGAGGAGGCAGCCTAACGTCTTTGACTTCGGTCCGTCCAGTGCTACTACACTGACAAATACTAGCCTACCAACCCCTTTGCCCATTCCCAATGTGTCGCCAAGCGTCGGGATATTGGGCCGACTCTATGTCGAAGGCACAAGGTCTATCCCCCAAGTGAACGGTCACGCCTACACACCAAAAGCCTGGGCCGGTGGACTCAACACACTACCCCACAGAATATGGCCTGCATGTCGGATTTCCAAGACTTCACGCCTTCATTTACCTCCCGTCGACTTCAATTAAGGTGGGAAAGCTGATTGGTTGTGGGGGAGTTATACAAGGGTGAGTATCATTTACCCGGAGGGTCTTTATCCGCTCGGTAGCCATCTCGCCGCGTCCAAACATGTAAGGTCGTCATTGAGCATGGCTCGGTCATTCGGTAATGCAAGAATTTTAATTGCTTCTCCTATGTTTCTTTTTTAGAAACTTGTGGAAAGCGAGCATGGATATACGAGTAGCAGTACGGGGTGTAGCCCCCTGACATTCTCTAAGTATATATATATCAAGTGCCGCCGATCCTTAAACCCTTCTGTACCAGAGTCAAGGAACTTAGACGCTACCAACCTACATTCCCACGCCTTGATAAAATGAAGGCTGCCGCCGCTATCCTTGCCCTCGTGGCAGCCGTCCAGGCCCACTGTAAGTCGAGCAAAGCTATAAATGATCTGCGGCAAAGTAACTAACATCCGGCCAGACACTTTCCCAGCACTGGTTGCAAACGGTGGTGCTACTACCAAGTGGGAGTACGTGAGGAAGACAACGAACTACCAGAGCAATGGACCAGGTCCGTATTTTCTAGCCCCTGACCCTAAATCCTCGATCGAATAATAGCACCAACTAACCCCTCGTAGTAACCGACGTCAGCTCCGAGCAGTTCCGCTGCTACCAGCTCGCCCCAGGCAACGAAGGCGCCAAGACAATGACCGTAGCCGCCGGCTCCACCGTCGGCTTCACGGCGGACTCCTCCGTGTCACACCCGGGGACCCTGCAGTTCTACATGGCGAAGGTGCCGGCAGGGCAGACGGCAGACTCGTGGGACGGGTCGGGTGCAGTGTGGTTCAAGATCTTCTCGCAGGGCCCGAACATCTCGCCCAGCGGTCTGACCTGGCCCAGCCAGGGCGCCAAGGAGGTCACGACCAAGATCCCCTCGTGTATCCCCGCCGGCGACTACCTGCTCCGCGTCGAGCATATCGCTCTTCACTCCGCCGGCTCGGTCGGCGGCGCCCAGACGTACATCTCGTGCGCGCAGCTCACTGTTACCGGCGGCGGCAGCAAGACTCCCACGAACCTTGTCTCCTTCCCTGGCGCTTACAAGTCTAACGATCCCGGTCTATTGATTAACATCTACTACCCGGTTCCCACTTCTTACACCGCTCCTGGACCTGCTGTATTCACTTGTTAAGTGGGTTGGAAGGTTGGGTGATAGGTTCGTGGAATCCGCGATAGGGAGCAAATAATACGAGTCTTTAAATAAATCTAAGTCTTACTACGAACCACAAAGTGAAACACCGATAGGCCGCTACTATTTCGTGACTATAGTTTTATTAGTTAATACTTTGCTAACTAGGGTATGATATAAGAGCTTTCTGCTCGACATAGTTAAACAGTAGGGTGCAAGTATTACAGCGAAATCACTCATTAAAGGCAGTTCTAATTCACTCATGCGATCATAGATGGAACTGAGGTTTTAAATCAACAGAAAATATTGTATTTCTATCCTTCGGTATCAAGAATTAAAGTCCATACTCGTATTCATACATTTCCACCCCTTGCCCACAAGGAATTCGGGTATATGGGCCAATTATGCTTAACCAAAATGTGTATTCCTCCTCTCTAGGCGCTAGCTCTTCGTCTCGATAATTTAAGCGGTGCTAGCATCGAAAGACAGGAAGGTTGAGGCGTTGCCAGCCTCATCCTCGTCTTGCTTGATGTTGTTGTTGAGCTTCTTCAACTCCTTGGCCATTTCGGAGGAGACATCCTCTCCTTGGGCTTGCTCGATCATCAAGCGGAAGATGGTAGCCTGGAGCTTGAGGACCTTGTTCTTTATCTTGCCACGCTGGAGAGCATCGGCAGCCTCACCGGAGGCATCGTCGATGGCAGTGTTGAATGCCTCCTTCTCAGCTTGGTTGCAGATCTTGTTGACGGACTTAAGGAAGTCGATGTCGTCCTTGTCGGCGTTGGCCAAGTTGTTTGTATCCAGAGCGCTGAAGACAGCGAGGGCTTCTTCTTGCGCGTTACCGGCAACACCTCCGGCGATGGAGATGTCGTCGTAGCTCTGCTTAGTAAAGACACCGGCTTGGGCGAAGGCAGCGAAAGCCGCAATTAGAGCGATAGAGAAACGCATTGTGATTATTTTGGTGTGGTAGGGTAAAAAAGTCGGATGATTCAAAGTCGTCAACGACTGGCTAACTTTATTCGACTAGCGAAATGAAATGAATACGAGTGATGGAAAGGAACAGCACAGCTGCTAAAGAAAGAAGGAATAGAAACTGGCTGTTGATGTTTTTAGAATGGGATAGAGAGGAAAGATTTACGAAACGTATGGGCGGGAAGTCGTAGATCTTATACGACTTGATTTCCATAAGATCCGGAAAATCATCTCAGCATTTCTGGGGCGCTCAACTACCTCGTCGATAACCGTAGCCGGGCTGAAGCCTCGTAAAGGGACCTTGGACGGGCACGCTTGTGCTAGTCGAGTTGGTTGTGCAACGCGCTTTGCGTGAAGAAAGCCAAGAATGTCTTGGCTGAAACCCACGTCCCCTTATTCACCTTAAGATTTGGTATCGCGAGCCCGGTCTGCGAAGTAGGACCCGGTAGATGCCAAGAGACGAACACCTCAAATGGCGCCGGACGTACTGGTGATACCCTGAGAGATCCTTCAATAACGGGAGTTATAATGATGGGGTTAGCAGCCCGCGTCCGGACGGCCATTTCGGGTTTGCCTAGCCGCTATCGTGAGGCTCCTCAAGTGGGAATCTTAGATTAGAAAGCGCACGGCCCCATTCTCGATATCAAGAGTCTGTTAGCATTACTACGAGTATAGCGATGTGAGAGCAGAGCATCTAACATGGGCAAAATACACATTATAGTCTCTTCATATGAAGGGTGAATTTTGACCGAACATAGCTCGTTTGGAGAAGAAAATAATGCAACGATAGAATGGTAAGATGGGGTTTCTTCATGAGTTCATGTCGTCTGAAGTCGAGCAGGGGTGAACAGGGGTTAAGCGGTTAGTCAAAGCGAAGGGAACCCAACTCCACTGTCCCCCAGTGGCTAGCGAAACTGCAGGGTAGTCCTTGTAGCCCCTTGCCGTTCCATAGAAGCCGAAATCTTACAAGTTCGTATGTCGAAGTTGTGAACGTGGAAAACTGGGTTACTTATCAAGGGGTAACCCACGTTTTGGAGCATGGATTTAAGAGATAGATACCTAGGTACCTAACCTAGGTACGTCTCGACACATTACTATAGTATGTACGTATTTGTTGTGCCATTTTCGAAGCCAACAGCATTAAATCAAATCCACATCCATGATAAGGGTCCATTCTGTTATCCGACGAAGAGACTCAAATACTCGCTCTTCAATAAAACCCAGACCCCCTTTTTAGTCGTAGGCCACTGTCAAGCTTACTGCCTGTGGATATCATGGTATTTTCAAAAGACCATACTCATTTTACTATGTAGAATATATTCTTCGCCACCCCTACAAGAGCTGTCGGAATCCAGTAACGGAAACCATCGCGTCTCCTCTTTTTCTTCTCGTCATTTCTCCTGTGTCTTATTACACATTAGAGACGGTGAAGCTAATACATATATCATATGATTTCAAATCGCCCTTCTCACGTGGTAGCGATGAAGCCAGCATTGATGCAAGCATAGTAGCGGCAGACTAATCGAAACCGTTCGGTCGGAGACTTTCTTTGGTAAGCATCATGCTCGACTAGTCACAGAGTAGTAGAATTCATCAAAGAACGAATTGGATTGGTGTAGTTGCTTTCGAGTCGTCTACTTGGCGGCCTGCATCGTTGTTGATTTATAAGTCAATACTGATACCGAAGGCATAACTAAGTCCGATTGTCGCCACTTTATGCAGCAGTTGTCTATCGGGCTTTGGGGTTGGCTTCTCGGATCTCTCGTCATACCCCTCAGCAATGGCGACATCTCACGGTGTATAAGCCGATCCGGACGGGCCGGAGCCCACCTCATAACGTAGAAGAACGGCACGCTCCCGCCGTAAATGAGTTCTATAGATCCGTAGGAAGTTATACGAATAGCAGACATGGCCGAGCAACAGCAACAGAAGAAGCAGCTTCACCTAGGCGCTTTCATGCGCCCAGTGAGCTTGCATACAGGAGCATGGCGATATCCCGGTGCCTATCCCGATGCCAACTTCAATTTCCAGCACATCAAGTCGTTTGCGCAGAAGTTGGAAGCCGCTAAGTTCGATGCATTCTTCATGGCCGACCATCTGGCCGTATTGAACATGCCGATCGAGGCGCTTCGACGTAGTCACACTGTAACGTCGTTTGAACCCTTCACTTTGCTATCAAGTCTAGCTGCAGTGACCGAGCGCATCGGCCTCGTCGCCACAGCTTCGACGACATACGATGCGCCTTACCACATTGCAAGGCGGTTTGCGTCGCTCGACCACCTGAGCGGAGGCCGCGCAGGTTGGAATATTGTCACAACCGCCAATCCAGACTCGGCGCGCAACTTCGGACAAGATGCGCATAAAGAGCATAGTGAGCGCTATGCTCGGGCCCGCGAATTCTACGATGTGGTGACGGGCCTCTGGGACAGCTTCGCTGATGACGCTTTCGTGCGTGATGTCGAAAGCGGCATCTTCTTCAACCCCGAGCGTCTTCACGTTCTCGATCATCACGGAGCCGAACTCGATGTCAGGGGACCACTAAACATTGCGCGGCCACCGCAGGGATGGCCGGTAATCGTGCAGGCCGGTGCATCGGAACCGGGGAAGCAGCTCGCTGCCGAGACGGCCGAGGTGGTGTTTTGCGCACCGCGAAATCTTGAGGCGGGCAAGGAGTTCTTCAAGGACGTGAAGGGCCGGCTTGCAGCTGTGGGCCGTACCCCTGATGATGTAAAGCTACTACCCGCCGCGTTTATAGTCATTGGTGATACAGTCGAAGAAGCCCAGGCCAAACGGCTCAAGCTGGACAGTCTTGTGCACTACGAGAGTTCCGTTGCTTCGCTCTCTATTGCACTTGGCTACGACGTTGCTAACTTAGATCCGGACGGCCCTCTACCGACTGAGCTCCCGGAGACCAACGCAAGCAAGTCCAGTCGTGAGAGTGTATTGAAGCTCGCAGCGACCGAAGGTCTTACTGTCCGTCAACTTGCACAGAGATACGGAGGATACTCCGGTCTTGCGTTTGTCGGAACACCCCAGACGGTGGCCGATGAGATGGAGCAGTGGATTGTACAGGAGGGTTCGGATGGCTTTAATGTGGCTTTCCCCTTCTTACCGCAGGGTCTTGATGATGTGGTCGAACGCTTGATTCCGGAGTTACAGCGGCGAGGGATCTTCCGTAAGGACTACGAGGGGACAACTCTGCGAGAGCACTTGGGTCTCAAGCGCCCAAAGAACAAGTTCTTCCCCTGAGATGGGAGTATCGCACTTGTTAATATGAGTAATTATGCATCATATATGAAGAATGAATTAGCTTTAATGAAATTGATTTAGAGAGAATATATAAGACTTCTAATTGGAGACTTGTATATCATTTTAAGTCCGATAGTATTGTTAAACGTAAGACTCAGCCAATTATTCCTCTTAAGAGTTGTATACCTACCTATGTAGGTACCTACCCAACTTACCTGGTAGTTAACCACCTAAGCATTAGAAGATAGCAACCAGTCATAGATTTTCTTTTACAGCAAGTTTACACTCAAGTATTAATTCTACGTAAGGAGATATCGTGTTGATCTAGTAGTCCTCATATCGACAATTCAACTTCATTGATAGTCTATTACCTCGTTACACTCAGTCACCTGACAATAGAGACGCAACAACATGTGTATAATTGGGTAGGTAGTTATATTGTACTGTCATAATTATGATACGTAGGTAGGTACCTAAAGTAACCAAGTATCTCCCCCATTAATACATATAGACTGAATACCGATGTCTTACAAGCCAAGCCAAGTGATTGTTGTCGTAAGCAGTCAGTAACTTGCCACCTCTGTTGGCGTTATGAGAGTAAGAGGCATGAGCGTAGGGCATAAGTTGCGTGATGCCATCCCTAACCCTCAATATCGATCGTGGTGCGATAAGTTTATCGTCCAAAACCTGGTTCGTCAGTGAAAGTTTCCAAAGGGTAGCATATGAATAATACATACCAGGGTCGATAGGTACATCAGGTTTGGGAGGCGGAGGATTGTTATCGCCCTTCTTAGGAGTAATCTTCTTGTCGGTTTTACAGCCCATCTTGAGTTTGACAAAGATAATTGTTGATATAACCAGTCTTTTGGTATTTTAGTCTGGAGTCGAGAAACGTGATTGTGTAATAAAGAGTTGTTTGAATTGGTTGAGTGTGGTTAAGTTTCTGTCAAAGGCAGCTATGGGTAATGCCCAATATATAGACGACCATGCCGAATACATCATGGACATTTGCGCAGATGATTCTAACTATTCCACCTCAATACTCGCAAGTGCTGCGGTATGCTCAGGGTTATCTTCGCACTTGAGTGTTAAAATACGGTTAGTCAACGGCGAACGGACCATTTCCATATAATTCCGCGCAGATGCGAGGATAATGGAAAGACACTAGCACACAAATCACCATCGCACAGTCAACTAAGGGTGAAGCGCATTATAGGGTGTGTAAAATCTTGTGTTGATGACTCAAGTATCTCGCATGCGAATTTCTATCTAATACGCAACATGTCTAGTGCACCAAGGATCGACGACGTAGACCATAAACACCCTATTTCATCATGGCAGATCACATATCCACATTCCCTCAGATGATCAATCGAAGGGACAATAAGTTCTGGCCTTTTGTTGACAGGATGGCGCAGTGTTGGTGTGTAGGGATCTTAGACTTCCCTTGAAGTGATCGCCCTACTGCTCTCGAGTGGACTCTATTTGATCTTTTGCAATGGATTATACGCGACGGTGTCTATGAGGAGCTCCCTATATTACAATTACACCCATTTCCCACCCTATTCTCTACCCTACCGGGCACGACGCAATCGAGAACCTTCGAGTTGCCGCGTATATCAATACACTGTGGTTCAATAACTTAATGAATACTGACCGACCATGGGCACGCAAGGCGTTAAACGACTCAATGGGTTCATCGAAAAGAGCTGGGCGAACTTGTTGTTCTCTATTTAATTACGCGAAATTATTCCAACGTTGAAACTCGCATCTAACCCGCATGAAGATTCCGGCATCGTGTGATACCATCATGTCCTTCGCGCGTCAGATGTAGGTTTTCGGGTACATTCCGTGTGGCTGTATCTGTCCGGATACTACCTTGAGCTCACGCGTCAATAAAACCGCATTATTGAGATTCCCATGTATTGGAATCATCTAGCATTAATACCTACCATGTCGGCGCCGGCGTCAAACGCGGCGCATTTGCGTTGTTAAGTGCTGTGGCTTACGATTGAAACGTCAAGTCGGGTTGGGATTGAGAGAGATCAAAAGTAATTGGTGGAACTTGTTGGCACGAGTAGGCCAAAAGTGCATTTGTGTAGGATTTCGTCACTCGCCTGCGCAGCAAGAAGGCTCTCGCGCAAATGCGTGAGGCTCTGGCCGTCAGCTTAACATTAACCCCTGCCGTAATCTGTCTTGCGAATTAATCCCCCGCTGGCATTTATTCTTTACCTGGGCCAACAAAACACATCGAGGACCATAATACAGTTACTTATTATTTTAATCACTCTCCTGTAAGGTTTACGGGAAACTGCCTCTGAAGCTAACGAGGCCGTGAAGTCGGTTAGAGGGCTATGTCTCCAGTGTAGACCAGATTGTACCTCGACTGCTCATCCTATTAGTAGAAGCAGCCGCTATGGAATCATCTCCAGCACGAGATATGGTGCTTCTATGCCCTCCAGAAGAGACAACTACGAATAACTTACACGCACAGGGTGAATCTGGTGCCAATACTGACATTTGCCTCCTTAAAAGCTCAACTCCAAGCTTGCTCCAACGTGTCGGCGCATTGTCCGCCAGGTCTGACAGTCCGAGTACAGTCGAAAGTGTTTGTTGGGACCAATCCTCAGCTGTGTACTCAGAAGCGAGTCCGGCTTCTTTTAAAGATGACCTTTTCATAGAGACAGAGTTGAACGTAGCCGAACGGTGTGGGGGATCATCCGATATCGACGACGAGGTTCTTAACCCTTCTCATATCCCAGAGATACAGTAAGCTACCTACATACCTACCTAATACTTTCCCTATATCCTACGAAATATCATCTATAGTTAATTTCGTAACTGATAGGCATCCCAAACAAATACTTACGAAAGCAATGGACAGCGAGTTTTACGATGTCATACCTTCGGCTAGAAATGCAGACGAAAAGGGTGTATCATCTAATGATAGCAAGAAGAACATTTCATCCTGGGGTCGACTTAATGAGACATTTAGTCGAAGTAGGCACGAATATATCAGCAGCGAATTCGAAGAGGACGATTTCGATTCCGACGATGAAGAAGACAATGACGAATGGGCCGGAGAGCCGGACAAGATCGAGACTGCGGTGCTGATGAATATTCCCGATCTGGAATTCGCTGCATCGCTTATTATGGAACTACATAAAGATCGAGTTCATAGTGAAGCACGAAGAATTGGAGGCTGGCAGAAAGGCGTTGTGACCTGCCAGGATTCACCTGGCTCAGGAGAGGGCGCGCGGCAGTCCTTTGTAAATTCTAGCGCAGGCCAGAGGTCTTCAAAGTCCCGCAAGAAGCAGCGATTTTCGAAGTCAAGGGGCGGAGGTTCCGATGATGGAGATGGGGAAAGAGATGACGGCGAGGGGAGTGGTTCGCCTGAAAACCACGACGATGGCTCGATATCAGGCGAACAGAGGGGGCGCTATGCTTGCCCTTTCAACAAGTCGGATTCAGCTAAGTTCTGCAGCAACGCTATCACCGAAGACCAATATCGCGTGTGCGAATCAGGATACAAGACAATCCAGCGTTTGAAGTAAGGATCCATTACGAAACTGAAGGAAGTAAACTAACCATCGTCGAGGGAACATATCAAGCGAAAGCATCTGTTAATCCAATGCGAGCGTTGCTATAAGAACTTCTCAGGAAAGGGGAAGGCCATCGAAGAAAGCGTCGCCGAGCTGAAGACACATCGCCAGCAGCCAGAGCCATGCGCCGTAGGAAACTCCGAATCCAACTCGGGCATAAACATGGAGCAGTGGACGCTACTAGACAGAAGCGGAGGCAAGAAGAGGAAGAAGATTTCCGAAGTTGAGAAATGGTTTAACATTTGGGACACGATCTACCCAGGAGTACCTCGTCCCGCGCATCCCTGTGAGTTTTCCCAGCCGAAAGCACCGCTATATCTCCGCCTCGCAAGATCTAACCACATACCAGGGGCCGAGCGGACTACTATAGGAATGCGGCCGTTAGCAGCACCAGCAAACACGCAGAGTTTTGCAAATCTGTTCCCACGATTCCTCAACCACGCCATCATGTCCGGCAGCATCCAATTTATCCAAGGCCAAGAGCTACTAATGGAAAGCCGCATGAACTCGCTGGCACAAATGGCTTATAACCTGCACATGAACCTGAGCGAAACCCCTTCCTTGGGCGATTCTTCGTCTAGCGGCCAGACAGCGACCCAAATCGCCATGCCTACAACACCGGTCGTGAGCAACCCCAACATGGCCCAGCAGCACATCTCGGTCCCGAAGATGAGCAGACAGAACAGCCAGCCGATGCTTATAAGGGAGCCCCAAGCCCAATACCGGATACTCCCGCCGCAGATCCCGCCGGGGATGGCTTATGGGCCGCAGAATTTCCCCGGCTATGGAGCCAGTCAACTGACAAGGGTTCCGCCCAATCCCATGTCTGGCCCCTCTCAAGCTTTAGTATTAGACCAGCCCGAGTTCCATTGGTCTTTTGGGAATATAAGCAATAGCTGGCCCGGGTTTGAGTATCTCCCGCACATGGACGCTGAGAATCCGGACCTGCCGTATATCCAGCAAAACGAGCAGAACTAAGCTCCGGACAGGGGAAAGTGGAAGAAGGGTAATTTTGGGCTTCTTGATATTATTGGGGATATTCCATTCATTATGTTTTCTTCTCTGGTTGTCATGGTTTGGTTCGCATTCAATTCTCAACTATCCTTTATTCCGGCTCTGTGGGTGTTGAGGGAGAAAAAATCACAAATTCATTAGCACAGCTAGACTTCTGCCTCTCAAAGAAGCATGTATTTCGATCTCCTTTAATATTTTTTGGGGGGGAAAGGGGGGTTGACGATTTATTCATAGCTAATGTTTGCTATAAGCAACGATCCTTTCAACTCAAGACTTCATGGATTTAGGATTTAGGATAGACGGGGCCTCCCATGCGCTTTCAACTTTTGAGCGGCCTTCAAAACCTTTTCAATATTTGTTATGATGTGGTTATTATATTCCATTCTAGTTCCAAGCATCTCTGGGGAAAGCGAGTGTTATCCAGTCCTGTTGAGAAACTATTCTTCAATCTAGTTATAGAAACTTGTATAAGTGAAGAATTACAGCATATAATTTAGCAAGGTGATAAAGATGTAAAGAAAGTAGAACGGTATTCTTTCAATTGAAGCTACTTGTTATGTATCGGGAATTAAAGGGCTATTTGATGCCTATCACTCAAAGCCTTGTGGGATGTCCCTTGTGACAACTACTTCCTATATAAACTAGAAATGCCTAACATGCGATTAAATTGAAATATTAGTTCAACATAAGTACAACTAGTCTTCAGTCAGTTTTATCAATACGAGACTCGTTCGAAACTCGTTATGCTAAGTCTTCCGTATCAACTACAATTTTGTGATAGCTAGTATCTTAATTCTTAACTTACCCAGAAGTGAGCTCCGAAACACTCACCCTAAGTCTTTCTATCGTTATAACCCCTATAACAAGCATTCTATAACTTACACCCTGCGATAGAAACCACACAACCGTTGCCGTCCTATGAGCATAGCTCATGATCTTTGACTCAGTTTGTAGGAACACGAGTGTAGCAAGTCCCGCTCATCACACCAACACCAGCACCATCACCGATTTATTGTAATATATTCTTCACAGCCGTACCCCTAGCTGGCTTAAGTCATAGCTACCTAACATCGGTGGTCACTTTACCCCGGATACCTTACATGCGTGTTACTATACAAGCAAGAAGTAGAAAAGCAGCTACATCATCGTGTCCAAAGCCACGTACACATACGGAACTACAGATAGGCTCACTGACATACCTTCGGTAGGTACCTACACATAGGTAACTCGTATATTCAACTATATCAACGATCACGAGTAGACATCCCCTTAGTGCAACCCCGTCTACACACTTGAGATAGGCCTACCTAAACAACCATGGTGTCGTTGGATAGCACTACAAAATATGGACTACAAAAGCTCGCCCGATAGGCAGCAGTGAGAAAAAATCGAGATTAGAAGGACAGGAGTAGGACGCAAGACACTCCTAACCCAGCCGGAGCCTAGACGTACCCTTGAAGGTTACCTAGTCGGATAATACTGATTGTTCACATCTGTTTACGACATGAGACCGTAGGTCCAAGATAAGCTTACACCACTATGCAGTTGCACTGAATTTACTCGGATATAGCCCGGAAAAACCAAGAGCTTTAACTTAACATCCTGAATTGAAATCATCAATTGGGAAAGGCTACGTTTGTCCTAATAGTACATATTCAGGGTACTGCGTCTCAAAAAAGCAAGACATGTAGCAAACTCCACACCATTCGCCGCCCCATAGCTTCCCTTTTATAATATCCCTCCCTGAAAAGCCTAGTCATCGTCGGTATATCGGGGGCCTGCAGGTGTCTCTGCATTGTAGGCGCCAGGGGTGGGCGCTCCATAGTACCCGCTCGAGGAAGCAAAGCCGCTTGCCGCTGGTGTTGGGGCAGCTGCAGCAGGCGTGGGGGCCGAGTCAGCTCCCCATCCACCTTGCCAACCAGCACCGGGGGTGGGCGCATTCATCGCACCAGGCGTAGGCGCGTTGTAGGCACCAGGAGTCGGTGCGTTCATAGCACCAGGTGTAGGAGCACCCAGAAGGCCAGCACCCGGGGTTGGCGCATCGTAGGCATTCGATGATCCGCTTGCATCAGGAGTGTAGCCCCAAGTATCATTTCCACTGGCTCCTGGAGTGGCCGCGGAAGCGCCGTAAGGTGTCTTAGAGCCCCAGTTGTCGCCGCTACCACTACCGTACGCAGGTGTCTTGGATCCATGACTAAAGTGATCAGGTGCTGGTGTTTTAGCGCCTGAAGACCAGGCAGGTGTGCGGCTACCAGAACCGTAAGAAGTTCTGCTACCATCATAAGGGTTGACAGTACGGGAACCATCAGCCCACGATGGCGTTCGACCGCCGTCACCGCCTTTACTCCACGCTGGGGTGCGTCCTCCACTCGCTCCTGCGGACGGCGTCTTCCAGGCGGGAGTTCGTGATGAGGCTCCGCCCACAGGAGTGCGACCCCCGCTCCAGTCTGAATTACCTTGGGCAGGTCTCCCGGGAAGTCCTCCTTGTCCTGGGCGGCGTGTGTCGTAGTTTTTGATTTCACGCCCAGTAACACTATCACGGACCGTAATATCACTCTTTAGCACGCTGATGACTTTACCCTTGCTATGCATTTCCACGCGAGCATGCGTATCGGTGGTATCCTTGACACGACCAAGCACGCCTTTGTAGCCACCCTTTCTGATCGTAACCGTTTGACCAATCAGCTTGTCACGCCCGAATGAGGCCTTGGGCGGTGGCATATCACCCCTGCCACCATTTGGGTTGAGCTTTCTTGCAGGGTTCATGACCGTCAAGTCCGGTCCAGAGCCGCTGGCGTTAACACGGCCACCCTTTGCCGAAATAGTGGATACGTTGTTGACCTTGGACACAAAAATGCCAGCGTTCTCCGTGGTGTCGTTCGTATGACAAAACACGTAAGTGCGGTGGATGTGAACGATCTTGCCTTGCCGACCCATGCCACCATATTCCTTGACAACATCGTCCGGTCTGATCTCAGACCCATTGCGGTCGGCGGCCACGGCGAGCTTTCGCTTTGGCAGCTTATTGGCGATTTGTGAGGGCATAACCTGTCTCGTATCGCCATTCTGATCCAATACAACCAATGTCTCTCGGTCTACTTTGACAATACAACCAACCGTCATAGGATCGAGTTGAACTAAGTCAAGTAACGAGTATTGGCCTAGGGATCCCTGGCCACCAATATCGCTGGCCTCTCTGAGATCTTTACTGAATACAGTAATTTCAGTAGTGGTTTGATCGGTTAAAAGTGTGACACGATCTTCAGAAATGTTCACGACCATACCAACCTCATCGCGATACCGACTACCGCCAATAACCTTGACATGGTCACCGGTCCGGAATCGCTTGCGAAGACCTTTCGTAGGTACCTCGATAGTTTGTCCAGCGAGATCGCCCTCGGTGACCGAGATTGTAACAATGTCCGCCTGAACATTCGTAGCTTTGCCGACTACACCCTTCTGCTCGCCTTCGTATACCTCTACAACATCGCCTGGGAGATACGCGACGTTTGCGTTACTGTCTTTAAGACTAGCGGCGAGTGATTTGAGATCGATATTTTCAACTCCGTCTTCACCTCCGGAGGCAAATCTCGTAACCTCTTCCAGCGTTGGGTTCACATCGCTAACAACTAGATGCTGTATTTTAATGTCCTTTACCTGAAACCCCTTCTCGAACTCATCGCCATTGTAATTCCAAGTATTGGTTTGGCTGCTGTACTGAAGCGTACGGGGATGTCTCTTCCTTGCCTCGACTTCGCTGAACAGCCTCTGAGGGGGTCGTGGACCTGCAACTGGGCGTCGTCGTTTCTTATCGGCGGTCAAAGACATCGACTCATCTCGTAGTCCGTAGTCGAGTCTGGGTATGAAGCGCACCCTAGCATCAAGGCCGTTCTCTGTGATGTCAAGAACCTGCGCGAGATCGCCAGCATGCTTGGCAGGTCTGCGAAGTCGTACCCAAGCGCCGGGTTCTAGAGTAGGTGTCTTCTGAACCCTTAATAGATCAGGCCTCTCTTTGATGTCAACAAGGAGCATTTTGGTACGAGGGTATACGTTCATCATGTCCTCGAGTGCCATCATCACATCGGTCTGCCGAGGGGCTTCCACGTAGATCAGGCCCTTTAAGATGGAGTTAGGCCCACCTCGTTCGAAGACACCAGTAACAGCTAGCTGGTCCTTGGTATTCCAGCGCTCGGCTATCCTCTTCGTAATAGCCTGGACTACTTCGCGCTCCTTGCCTTCCTTACACCGCACACCCCAGATACCCGGGTCATCCACGCTTGGTAGGAGCAATCTCTGAGGAATGATTGCAGAATCGCCCATGCCCTTAGCAGTGCGACGATTTCCGTATTTGCGTACGTAGCCTTCGGCCGCACGCTCCAGATCTTCCTGTGTAACCGCATCACGCTGTCGGTCGAGCTCACGATGTCGTCGATCATCATCTAGCCTGCTTTGCTCGCCAAAATCGCCTCCTTCTTCGTGTTCGATAAAACCCTCGTTCTCTTCGGCGGCCTCCTCGTCATCTTCGCCTTCATCTTCATCATCGACTTCGGCTTCGATATCGATGAACGCGTTTCGTCTGTCGCGACGACGCTTGCGACGGTGACCCTTTAGGTAGAAATTGAATTAGATATTAAGCCTAATGGCGTGAAACGAAGAGAGTGCTAAATTATATGATGAATATGGAATAGCTTACTTGAATCTCCTCGTCCTCTTCGTCGTCTTCTTCTTCGTCCTCCTCATCGTCGTCATTTGCTATGCCATCCTCGGCATCTTCATCTTCGTCATCATCTTCATTATCACCTCCATTACGAGGAGGCGAGGACTTTCGTGACTGCTGCTTCGGCTGGTCGTCGTGCTCTTCGTCGCTAATGTCAGCAGGTGCCGGATTAAAGTCCTCCTCCTCGTCCGACTCGAGATCGTGGTCGCGAGGGTCACTCATGATGCCCAATTATTAAGCGCATGTATTGACGCGTGAAAATGATTGGAAAGAGGTAGATGTTGCAAAGGGAATGAAAGGAAATGAGAAAAAAGGTTGCGGGATAAGTAGTTGATGGAGGGTGAACGCGAAAGATGATTTCTTTTACGTTCACAACTGCTGCAGCCGCAACGTGCTAAATCGCTAGGATAATTCTGGAGAATGGAAGCTTCAATCACGCTAATATAAATAAAGCTTAGCGTGAACTTAAAGGGCCAATGATGAAATGTTTTTGGAAGCAGGTGGCCTGGCAGCTGCCAAGTATCCAGGTACCTCACGTAGTAACCTAGGTACCTACCTCCCTACACCTGCAATAATTCGAGGACTGACAGTAGGTACCTAATGTTTAACTCTCGCACGTTCCCTCTGATTGAAGGTTTACGAGAACTGACAATGCTAATTTGATACAAAGCGAAAAGATCATTATGTGACACGATACTGATGACGATGGTAAAAAAAAAATATAAGATAAAGACACGCTTTGACACGGCCCTTTTTCATGTACGTGTTTATGTCTAGGCGTAACAATTTACTTTGGTACGTTTGCTTTGAAGCTTTCAATATGGTCTTGTATTGAAGGAGTAGTATGTATCATCGGAGCGCCAAAATCATTTTTGGTATCGTGACATTCAAATTTGGGGGTCGTTTTTCTCACATAAAACACAAAGAATTACCAAGGCTAATAATACGCAGTACTGTTTTACTCCCCATGCACACCCATCGAAGTATATATCTCAGGTAAGTAGGGTACTACATAGTATAAAACTGGAAGCATAGTAATAAATAAAACACACACCTTGGTTTATCACCTACTCCTATTTTTTTTTTAAGGCGTATGGCTTTCTTATTGTACTGAAGCGGCCATTCCTCGCCATATGCCACCAATCACCAACCGTTGGCACTTTGCCGGCTACTGATTCATCCATCTGCCGACTCATCATGGTATTCTGCCTGACTGGCCCACTAGAATGGCTGCCAATATACAAATTAAAACTGAGTACGATACTCTTAGACAATTGGTATTGAACGGCGCAACCTTTGCCTCTCGTATTGGATACCGAATCGGCTCCCTCCTTTTCATCAAAGACAGTCTACTCTACCCGGCGATAGACTGTCTCCTACTCAGCTATACCCTCACTCACAAACTCGAAGAGCTTGTTTGTAACCAAAAACGTGATGCAGGCCCAGATAACGCCTTGCTTCGTAAATGCATATAGCAGTCTGAGGGGTGGTACCAACTTATAGATGGCTGAGCATTACTATTGGCATAAGGGGGTTTTGTTTCGTAGTACTCCAACTGCATCGGCTTTCCACATGCGTTAGGTAGCTAGAACACTTCAGATCTTAACCCCCCAGACCCCTCGTCCACCACTAACACCGAGCCAATCGCCAACGCCCTCCCCATTGTGGAGAGGAGGGGCCCAGCCAAGGTTGCCAACCTCGTAGTCGCATTGCCAACTGGCAACTGGACTGAGGTGTTTCTCTGCCGAGCCAGCGCCGTTGGAAGACGAACCGGGGGTAGGAGTACTATTGATAAGATCCCACAGCAGAACCTGACAATCATCCCCACCGGAAGCGAGTAGTCCTCTCCTCCCGGGAGACCATTCAACCGAGCTCAGTGATCCACCATGGCCGCGCAATTCCAGCAACGCCTGCCCCGGCTGTCGTACATCGAGAATACGGATAACGTTAGAATCTTGCGCGAACGTAGCTAAGAGATAAGTGTCATGAGGCGAAGTTGCCAGCCTCAAGAGGGGTGGCGCGTGAGACATGGTTTGCTGGGCCAGCGTTGGGCTTATCCTTCCACCATTCGCGTCTGCCATATGGTTAATGGTTAATTATTACCTGTAGGGATATTATTCTAGTAACTTACCTCGGTCATCCTTAGCGGTTGGTTCATAGATGATAGTACTATGCTCCAAACTGCGAAGGTCGAACATTCGCACACTCCCATCTTGTCCACAGCTAACGAACACGTCCACACTATTGGCACAAAATCGAACATCGTAGACTTCCTTATCGTGAGCAATAAGTTGCGTCTTGGCTGTTAGGGACGGAATGTCCCAGATAGTGCAAGTTGTGTCGATGCTGGAGGTGATGATTAGACTGGGCGAGACGGTGTTCCAATCTAACGACGTGAGAGGCGCCGTGTGGTCCGGCGTCTTCGAATTAGATAATAGCGCTAGCGGTGTAAGCTTCGTTATGGGTGCACCCAGGTTCGGCTTAGTTATATTGTTCGAATGAGATGACTGGCCGTCGGACGGCAGAGACCATAGCCGAAGATGATCGCCAGAAGTAGCTAGTAGATCAGTAGATTGCTTCTGGGAAGATGGAGGTTCCCACAGGAGGCGCGTAACGGGGTATGAATGAGTTGCTTCTGCAACCTTGGTGAATTCCATGCTGTACTTAGATGAACCGGGGGTATATATATCGGGAGGAGTGTTGGCAACCTGCGTGTCGAGTATTTGAATCTATGAAGAGGGTCAGTAGTGGTCACGAATAGGCTAAGGCTCGAGCTATGGGTCGTCAGCATACAAAGTTATGGCCATCTTCTAGATAGCTTCCAATGGCGACCTTGCCGGCTCCCCTGCCTTGGGGAGCCCATTTGCACCAGTCGAATGCATAGAGCGCCCAAGGAGCCAAGTAATTGCTAGTAGAGGGTTGAACATTGGCGAGCTCGTAGCCCAGGGTACCGGGCGGGCCGTCGGATAGACTTGAGTCGGCTCGAGGTCGAATGTCCGCCAGGCCGAGCGGCGTGTTGGAGATATTTCGCTGAGAACCGGGAGCGGTATATTTAGGATCCTGCGGCGACATGTACTGGGATGAGCCGGGGTTGGATCCTCCGGGGGTGGTAGGAGTGTAGGGGGAGTACGAGGTAGAAGAATTCTCGTAAGGGGCGGCGGGACTAGAGCGAGAGTAACCGTGTGCTGATAAACTCAGAGTCGGCGGCTTGGACGGCGAAGCGTACTCGCTCGGGGAGTGTTGTATGGCACCGGACATGGTAGGTAGGGTAGGTGCGGTATTGGCACTCAGAGCGGGGGGACGACCGGGGCCTAGTCCTCCAGGTTGAAGGATGTTGGGCACACCCGAAGTTTGGTATTGAGGATTGACGGGTTGCGATGCGGGTTGGTCGAGCTTGATGTGCGGAGCGGAGGCGGTAGTGTAGTCCCGCGGAGAGATTTGGCCGCTGTGGCTCATAGTAGAGGAAATATGGAGTTCATCATGCTGAGAGCCATATGTATTAGTTCGTCTCGGGGCGGCTCCGTACTGGCTTGCCTGGTTCATGTTGGATGCGCTAGCAGCCGCGACAGAGCTGCGAGATGCTGGCTGGATCGAACGGCTATTGGCCGGTATTGCGGTCAAAGGATGCACGTACGAGCAAAAACTGCAGGAAGGGGGGAAGTAAGGAGGCGGTCGCTCGACCCGTCGACGCTCACGTTGATGTTATTAATGGCTGCTGATAGCTAATATTTGAAAAATATTAGATGTCGCAAGTAGAGTGGAAAGAAGTCGATAGTAGTCAAAAGCTGGGATAAGCCCCTGCTCAAAATAGATTCGCGACGTCGGGCGGGAGGATTCTCGGTTGGGCTCTGCGATTACCACTTAGTGAACAATAAGAGGTATGTATCGAAATGTACCGCGGGTGGTGGTGCTGGTCGCAATTGGAGTTGTCGCCGCAGTTAGTGAGAAGGGAGGTAGATAATGAGAAAGACAACTAGGTTAGGTTACTCAATCTGTCGCGTTGTGCTAAAATGATTGCGTATGCGCCTTGCGCCTATGTCTCTTGACACTGGGGGTCGGAGTTGTTCCTGTGGTTACTTAGGTAATTTCATACGATTGGAATGGATCTCCAAATGAAGGATGTTAAAAAATACCATCTAACGGGTGTGGAGATGGTTGGGCAGAATGCCTTGGTAAGATTTCCTTTTTACTAAGTATCGCCGCAAGGTTCCCCTCACCAGCGCTTGTTTCCTAGGTTAGGTACTTTAGGGTACATGCCTACATGTAGGTCCAAGGTACATAGGTAGGTATGTACATACCTAGGGTACCTAGCCACTACCTTATGTAGAGATTTCCTTATTGATGTTCGCGGCTTTTATAGAGGTAGGTACTTCTTTCCTTGCATAAAGCCCTCCTTGTCAAAATTGTATACTGCCCGATTAACACAAATAATATAGGTACCTAGGTAGGTACCTACCTACCCATTCCTATTAACATTATACTTAGCTCGGCAGTGAATAAGCTGTGTAAATTCGACTTTGGACTTAAAGTTAAATAGCAATCCGAGACAATGTCACACCTACACAGGTACGTGCTTAACACCTGGTATCGGAAAACATCCCACATTGACAGCTGCCGGTAAAGTTCAAATGTGCCTAGGTACATATGGTATAGACTTTAGTAGCGTAGTGTAGTGTACAGGGGCTTTAAACTCGGCTTCTCCATCAAATAACCATCCACTGATTTGCAGCTTGAGCAACACATGCATATATTTACCCATTACATCTACATCTACACACCTTTTACCTAGGTTATCTTATTAATCAGAAACGCTTATAGAACAAAGTCTTGATCCTTCAATAAAATAGTCTGCCTACCTAGGTATTCTAGGTATGCTATTACATTTTTGTTATAATACAGCTCAGCAATTATTCTCTTACACTTTCAACTTTATTCTCTTTATCTACCTAGGTAACTACCAATAATTAACCTCATTTGCTTACCATCACGCCACTCAGACAAACCATTATTGACATCAGGAGAGCTTATTTTTAATCGGCAAATTCCTCTATATAATCATCACAATCGCCAAGGTCCCCAGATCTACCTAAGAACTGATTGACAATCAACTCAACTCACATACTCATCCTTATGAGACAAATAAATACCACCATCATGGCAGATCTCCCGTCGCTCTTACTGCTACCCCCACCTCCGCATCCCCCATCCCGGCTTGCTCTTAACGCCGCATATGAGCCCCCGCTTAAGGCCGCCCTCTCAAGATTGAAATCCGAGAAAGGCAGAAAAGATGGAACAGTCTTGATCATTGCTCTAGCATCGCCAATTCTTACAGGCAAATTCGCACGACACAAATCGCTTTCTTGGCCTCACGCCCAGTCTATTCTAGCTGACCTATACAGCATCATATCCGTTGTTTGTGCTAAACTTTCTATCCCAACTGATCTCCATGCCGGCCCCGGATCTGTAGATGCCCGGGTTGTTCTAATCGATCATGATGCATCTAAACCAATAGCAGCTGATTTAAAGACGGCCATAAAACCGAATAATACAACAATAGTCGATCTTGCAACCTTTACCGCAGCTTATCATCCTTGGAGATACATATTCCATACAAATAACGAGCCAGGCTATCAATTACTCTCAACGTACCTCAAACTTCTTGAGGGCATCCAGACCTTAAAGCAGTCCCAGCTAGTTGTTGTAGATGGTGGGCTTGCTGTATCACTTGGACCACCGGTTCCTTCGGAGTCATCCCCCCAGACTAGCCCTTATTCCGTTGTATGTTTAGGGGGAACCTTTGATCACCTACACCCTGGACACAAGCTGCTCTTAACTGCTGCCATATTATTACTAAAAGTGCCTGAAAATGGCGCGTCGACCCCATGCAAATTCGTCATTGGCATCACTGGCGATGAATTACTGAAGCGGAAGAAGTATGCGGAATATGTGCAATCTTGGGACGAACGTGCTATGAACACGATCGAATTTTTGTCTTCTATACTGGAGCTGTCGAGAAACGGCTGGAAAGGAGGCCAGTCCCTGCAAGCTTCAAAGGGAAATGGTGAACTCGTTGCTCTATTTCGTAACGGCACTATCGAAGTTCGTTGCGTGGTTATCCAAGATGCTTTCGGTCCTACCATCACAACTGAAAATATGGACGCTCTCGTGGTTTCGGGAGAAACGAGGAGCGGGGGAAGTGCAGTGAATGGAAAACGAAAGGAACTAGGCTGGCGAGAGCTGGAAATATTTGAAGTCGATGTCCTCGATGCTGAGGGGATCGTGCATAAGTCGGCGGACACACAAAATTTTGCTACGAAGATAAGCAGTACAGCTATACGAAAGCTCAAAGCCGAGTCTCATACTTAACGCGAAGTTCTGGCTCCTACTTAGAGTAAGAATGTAACCGACCACGGCTATTACATGAAGAGCGTCTGTCCTCCATCCATCAGCAGATCTGAACCGTTGAAATAGCTCCCAGCACGACTTGCGAGCATCACAACAGCTCCGGTTAGTTCATCGGGCTGGCCCATTCTTCCTAGTGGATTTCGACTAAGCCACATCTTTCTCGCTTCCTCCAGGCCATCCCCTTCGTTTAATATGGTATCCATATATCCTGGGGAAATGCTATTTACTCTAATTCCATACCTTGCCCACTCCGCAGCCAGTGACTTCGCCATTGCTACCACTCCAGCTTTTGAGACGTTATAAGATACTTGCTGTGATAATAAGAGTCAGTTCAGGTGACAGTATATGTTTTAGGGGGGACATGGAATAAAATGTTACATACCGGCTGAGGGAAATTGACTCTATGTGCTGACATACTCGCTATAAATGTCATACTTCCTCCGATTCCGCGTTCTATCATAGTCCGAGCTACCGCACGAGCAACAAGAAATCCACCAATTGTGTTGACATTGATTACTCTATTCCAGTCCTTCGCCGACCAATCCAGAGCATGACCACAGGCAACCATTCCGGCGAAACTCACCAAAGTACTGATGCTTCCGAATAACTTGATTGTCTCACCCACAGCTGCATCTACACCATCTTCATCTGTCACATCAACCTTTAGGATCTGAATCTTGGCACCCTGGAATTCGGAACTGAGCAAATCGACTTTGGCCTGTGCTTCCGTCAAGTTCATGTCGAAAATCATGAGCCCTTCCACGCCGTGCTCGAGAAGAGCCCGACTCGCTGCAAACCCCAAGTCGCCGGCTCCGCCGGTGACGATGGCGTTTCCGGTTACACGGAATCTTTCCTGGGACCGGGATGCCGCCGGAACTTGGGATAGAGACGAGGGTGGGGCTGTTAGAGAACGCGGGGAACCATCGCCCAGCAATATCTGGGGGAGGGTTCTTGCTTTCAGGTCAGATCTCTCAGTTGTCATCTTGGCATATAAGTCTGACGGTAATAATATAGGCAATGGTATAGACACAAAGAAGCCTATTACAACTTTGTATAAACGGTTTATGTATCCGGTCATCACCATTCTAGTTACGTCAGAGATTGCGGGGTCGGCTCTGCATGCATTGCAGCTCGGCTTGCCAGCTCATAGACTTGCAAAGACTTTACCACTAGTCCATAGCATTGAGGGTATCTTGAAATCGCAAAATCATTGTCCATTATAGGCTAGGAATGTATGTGAAGATAGGCTAAGAATAACATTACCCCCCTTTCCGAGTCCGCTTAGTTACTTACCTCTACTTAAGTTTCTCACCTCGATTAGATATATGAATGAGAGATTTATGATATTCTGGTATTAATGTTTATGGATTTATTAATGTCGCTATTCTCTTAACCTTGGATCATGATCTCGGGGCTCATCGATGCGAGTTCAGGGATGATTATAGTAGGTACTGCTCAGATATTTCTATATTTCTGAACGTCTCAAGCAGCGTCTAAGTTAAAACAAAGATTGTCCCACAATATTGCTTCAGGAGGGAATCTAGGGCATAGAAGTTATAGCCGATTCGCCGAAGACCACATCTCCTTATTAACATGATTATTATATAGGAACGACATGGTGTAGTTACCAGGTGTCTACTTTGTTGGATATCACATCAAGTTCCGATATCAACATTAGGAAAGATCTATTCGTATGAGAGGACTCATATATTCGGGGGTTATGTTAGCCTAGACTCTAGAGAATGTGTTATTAGGTATCCTTTGTATATATCTCTAACTAGATGAAGTACAATTTGAAAACGCCGTGTGAGATGAGCATAAAGCAGGCGAATTCCAAAAGAAAAGATCTCCGACAAACCAATATATTTTATTTACTCTATGAAATAAGTCATCTCATTTCTAGATGATAGGCCTCTTATCATAGTTTGACGACTGGGTATTGGCTTAGGTGTTACCTTTTCGATATGGCCTATGCCTATTCCATCCACGAATACTTACACTTGGTCTATTAACTTATATCGCGCCTCAGATGTTAAATGTGACCCAGCATTAAAATATGGAATCTACAGCTTTGAATCTTACAATAACTGTTATTTCAAAGTACACTTACTCCGTATGATCTCCCGGGCTGAGGGGTCTAAAGAACGTGGCATACCTCATAGTAAAGCACCCAATCAGTAGGAGCACCTCCATTATCCACGAAGCCACTTCCAATGTAATATGCACCGCTCACGTTACATCTATGTAGGTAGCTACCATCTTACTAACCGAATGACAACAGGTATCTTCATCTGCCAAACAAAGCTACCTACCTATCGTGCATATATTTAAGATCTAGACCGCCCATTTCTAGCCTAATGAACCGCACAAATGAAAAAGAAATTGAGGACACCACTACACCATCTCAACAATTTGGTAGGGCTGTTCGGTAGATACCCTTTGTACTATTTATATCCCGGTCATTATAATTGAAATGGATCCGCATTTTTCAGATCGTGAGCATTGTAGTAGCCCTACTAGGTAGGTGAACTGGTATGATACTAAGTAAGGGTTCTAATTTTCGACCAGTGCAGCTGCGTAGGATAGCATGTGACCGATGCCCGTAAGAGAGGAATGAATCTAATAAGGACTTAAACGGTGATGATACTAGAGACGGATCTTAAGCTTAGACAGCAGAACACAGAGCATAGAATCCAGGTAAGCATGCAGGATGATGGAAATAATAAATCATCACATTAATAATTGTCGTAAACTACGAGCTATTCATCCATCGTACCCGAACTAGTCCTCATCTCATAACTCTCCAACCTACGAACACAAACTCGCCTCATCTCCTCGTCCCGCATCCTTGCCACTATCAAACGGCGCCACGGGCTCAGCGCAGGGACCCTCGTTCCAACCGTTGTAGTACAGATTCGCCCAGCTGCCAGTAGCTTGGGCCGGAGCGCTGCCGTTGTTAGCCAGTAGCTCACCGACCTTGCCGTTTGGGCACAAGTTCGTCGCCGAGTCGTCGTGCGCGGTGTTCGTCTCGTCATCCGGGTTACCCGTGTGATAGACGGCCTCGCAGTCGCCGCGGCCCCAAGGGTCAAACCCACCGGGCAAGTGCGGGTTGGGCGCCTGGGTATACACGGGGACGAAGTGCCAGGCGACACAGTTGAAGATGCTGGCGCACTGCACGCAGCAGTCGAGTTTGTTAGACACGGCGCCTACGGTAACGGTGGCAGTGGGGATGTCGGTGCGGCTCGGGATGAAGCTGGGCGCGTTGACCTGGGCCGAGGGGTTGCAGAAGTTGGGGATGGTAACCGTAGGATAGGTGCCTGCAATGGATGTGCAGACGGCGGTTGCACTTGGCGCGTTGGTCTGGGACGCGGGGAGTTCGGGCTCGGAGACACCCGCCACCTCGGCTAGGATGCCTGTTGCTTCGGCAGCCTTGTATCCCGCAGGCGGTAGTGGTCTAGTAGGAACAGTGATAGCCGTAGGGGGCGAGGCGTAAGACAGGGGTGTCTGATCAGGGCGAAGTGCAGACAGAGCAGTGAGAGTCAACGGATGAGCGTAGCCCGTGACGGTTGAGACATCGGCTGCGCGAGCTGCGACATTCTATATGAAGCATTAGCGACTATATTGGGATAAAACATCTTAGAGTAGTAAGAATATTTTGTTTATTTACCTCGGCTGCCTGTCGTACATCTACGGGTCCAGCAAGGACTACACCGACGCTGAAGAATGCGGCGAGCAAGACGCTCGCCTTGTTCAAGAGAAGATGGTCCTGCATTTCGATTGACAATATCACAACAAATTCAGTATCCTGTAGTAGTAAGATGGCCAAGTCCCAAGATATATAGGATTGGCGTTGTTTGGAAGGTTACTGTGATATGTTTGGCGTTTGTAGAAATGGACGGGGTGCAAACAATAAAATTAAACCTGGCCGTAGAGATTGATTGAATGGATGTAATAACCTGCAAGGAAGGAGGTAGATACCGGTTAGTCAAGTACCTGACCGAGTGAATCGAACCTCTTGTCAACTGTTCAACTCAAGAGGGGCAGCGTAACGAAAATCCGGTGGGCAACAGCTGGAAGAGTGAATGACGCGCGAGGTTGATGTGGCGATCACGAATAGATAAACCGTCTCCCGGCATCCCAAGGAGTCAATCAATTATTCACCCCCCGCAACAACTTGCAGCTGGTCTACTGGAGAATTAGATACGTAGATCAGTGGCCGCCAGTGTTGCGTCGGTGACGGCTGTAAGCGGTATGGGGAGATAATGGGGTGAATAGGGTCGCTACCTGGTTGGTGTTCAATTACTACCTCAATTATATTAACCTAGGGGATAGGGCGACTGGGTTCGAGATCCCCACGCGGAGATCACCAACAGCGAAGAGATCCCATTGTTTTTGTATTTCCTTTTTTCGGGTTCCCTCCTATGTAAATGGACGTATGCACGTAAATGTGGATGAGAACACTGATATGGGATTAGATCTTACATGGTATCCATGGTATCCATGGTTGAAGCAGCGAGGACACGTTCCGTTTGCATCAAGGTACATCGATATATGATACGACTAGACACCGAGACAACCTTGTAGGAAGGTATATTTACTTATTGGTAGGCTTGTTTGTGCGAGCTGGTGAAGATCGTCATATCTGGAGAGTCCAAGTTGGGTTCGTGACTGGACAACTATCTCGAACAGATCGTTTCAGAACCTGGATGCATGACAAGAAAGGGAACAAGGGCAGAGAGGCGGAACAGGGGGGGATAAATGATGCGGAGGATCTTCCGACAAGGTCACAACGGCTTATTCCCTGGTTACATTTCCGACGTCACCCAATATATTTTATTGAAAGGGAGGTTTTTGTAGATAATTTTTCAAACCGGCGAACCAAGGTCTTGGTAAGTTGTAGTGTTACGAAGTTATGAAGCATTTTATTTGGACGGAGTTGAAGTTAAGACATAGCGGAAGTGTACGAAGAATATAAATAATATATAATACCTTACCTAATGTGATTGGTAAATTGGATAAGTTTGGTTGTCAGCAATGAACCAATAATAAGCATCTTTAGGTCTGCATGTCTCTCGTCTCGGCACCTGCTAAGCTCTTATGACCTTGTCACTTTCCCTCGAAGTGCTCGCACATACACTATCTAATATCGATAAGAGGTAGACAGATAAAGACAGATAAAGCATTTATCGATATGACTTTAACTCCCGCATTATTGTAGTGACATCCCATATTAGAGCTGGTCTTCCTTTGCTTCGGTACTCTATTGTTTTAATTGCCCTGGCGTCTGTCTATACGTCTTTTGTAGTTCTTAACTTACAGTTTATCGTCCCTTAACAAAATGCAATCGAGAGAGAGTTCCTAGTACCGAATTCTAACATCGCGTTATCTGAGCCTACATGTGCTAAAGGTGACAAATATGAGCTTTGGGAATACTTTACTATCGAAGCTAGGACTTGGTGAAGGCGGAATGTCAACTCTCTTACCACTGTATACCTCTCCGCCGCGGCGTCAGGCAGAAGAACACGACCTCTCCGAACTCTCTCCCCGACCCGACGATGCGCTCCTCCCCTCAGATTCCACTCGTATATTCGCATACAGCGACGGCACTACCGATCCTCCTAACGGTTTCGGGATTAATACACCCAACATGAATCCTTCCTCTCGCTCAAAAGGTAAAGGCAAGGCAATCGCCTTCGCCTACCAAGGTCGACCGCAGTATTCGCGATCTCGAACCCCAAGTTCCGCAGACGACTTCAGTGAGCCTACGGACAATGATCTTAAGGTTCCGCCTGGTATTTGGCGACCAAGCATCCGCATCGAGCCACGCGATAGTAGATATGCTACTGCTAGTAACCATATATCCCTTGTCGAGAGCATATTCAAAGGACGGCCTGATCGTTCGGCAGACCGTGCGATACAGTCAGACGTTGATAACACTTTCAAAATATTACAGCGGCGGGAACGCCAATTACAGAATGAGCTTCAGAAGTTACTAGATGCGCAAGGTGTTGCGCTAGAACGAGACCTTGAAGGGAATGATACGGGGAAGACTCTTCCTAAAGACACCGAACAAAGTCCATCTCCAGATATGACGGCATCTTCCGTTCAGACAAAGCTATACAAAGGATCCGTCGTGCCTGTTCGCCAGCCCAAGAAGAGACCCATGTCGAAACGACAGGCCCGTATCGGTATCGCTCGCTCGGTCACTATGTTGGCTGACTTGAAGAATGAGGAAGATGCATATATCGCTACCGCGTTAGCTGAGCGGAAGGCCGCTTTGTCAAGATTACGCAATCTATCGTCGCAGCGGAAATCTATCACGGCCGAGCTGAAGGCTTTGGAGGAAGATAACGAGACGCCAATCGAGACCGAAATAGCAACGATGGAGAGTCAATACCGCACGGTATGTGCTAATATCGAGAAGCTCGAGGAAAAGCTCAGACTGTTGAGGAGAACAAAAGCTAGCCTAGAAAGAAAACTCGAGGAGGCCAAGAGTACCCGAGAAGCCAGCCTTAGCGGGTACAAGGGCGCGCTGAAGCAGTGCGACCAGGGCATTTCTGAACTGATGAAATACCCAGGCGTACAAGTGCTCGAGATTCAGGATTTGAAGGAACAGGGCGGCGAAGATTTCGCCGCGCTCATGTCGAAACATATGTCTGGCGTCAATTTTCTTTCTCTACGGCCAGAGAGACGAACGACGGAAATGGCGAAGGATTGGTGGGAAGGCGAAATCGCCGTACTCGAACAGCGTAAAACTGTCGTTGACAAGGAACGGGTTGCGCTGGAGGAGGGTAACGAAATATGGCAGCAGGTTCTTACCATGCTTGTCGATTTCGAGACCCAACTAAACCAATCGCTACAAGATGCTACGAAGCAGCAGCAAAATCTTGAACCTGGCGACCCAGCGCCTATTCTGCGAGAACAGTACAAGGCCCTCAAGGGGACCTTGCGTGAAATCCAAAGGCAGCACGATTATGTCGAGTCCCGCGGTTGGAACCTCCTAATTGCTGCCATCGGCGCTGAACTAGCGCACTTCGAGGGTATTAAGGAATTCCTCGCGGAAATCATCCGCAGCTCTGGGTACGACAACGGCATAATCACGCCAGTTACATCCATCGGCAGCAACGACCTCGTGGATGTGCGCGAAAACGGGACCTTGGATATTGAACCGCGTTCCTCAGAACCGGACGAGGACGAGGAGCTTAGCCGTAGTGTGGTCCGACACTGGGACGACCCCGATGCGCAGCAACTAAGCAGCCCCCCTGCGGACCTGCTCGGCGCCGCGCACCGTGATGAGAACGACAATGAGGTGCCGCCGGGATTGCTAAGCGAAGCACCACACCACGAGAGCGAGGATGAGAGCCACAATGACGTCCCCGACGAATTCTTGTCCATGCATAGTCCCCCGCAGAGCCGGGTTAAGAAAGACATACCTACGCCTAACCGTAGTCGTCTCAGAAGGGAGAGTAGCGAGGTCGGAGACGAGGATGATAACCGGGTCCCGCCGGATCTGCTCTCCGAAAGCCGCAGGGATGACGATGCCGTTGATTAGTCTACACAGGTTTCGAGGTCGGTATGTGTATGGATGTGATGCGATTGTGAATACGAGTCATGGATACAGCGGTCAATGTTTATGCTTATGCTTATGTTTATGGGGGATGAGACACTGGGTTATGAATATGAATATGAATACAGCGTGGCGTGGTCTGCTTGGTGTTGGGCGTAGAGGAAGTAACTTTATCTGCTTGGTTAGTATGCAGGATTACATTACGGACTACATGGTCGTGAGGAGGCCCAGCGGAGTTCAGGGGTTCGATGCGGATACCATAGGTATGGCGGTTTGGCATATTAGGGTAGCAGCGCTCCGGATAGATACTCTTATCTTATAACTAAGCAGTTTATTACGAGTATTGGTGTTCTCTTAATGGAGTTGAGTTAAAAAGGGGCCGCTGAAGCGGTATATCTATCTGGTTTACCTTAGGTATGGCAACGCAATATGCGCGATGATATCGCTGGGTTAAATCATTCAGGAGAAAAACTACAGCGGCACGAAAAGGCTGTTAACGCAATGCTCACAAATGAGACCGTAGCTTTGTATTTTTATATGTAACGTAACGTAATGCGGTCGCGACAACTGTCGCCTTGCGCATGGAGTAGTAGCCAAGTGAAGCAAGCAAAAGCGAGCCATTTCATTCCCTTCATCTATCGTGGTAGCAGTAGGAAACTTTCGTCAAATGGATATATGGGCCCAACAACAACGCCTGTTCGTGAAAGGGGAAAGGGGAGGGGGAGGAGGCATAGCGGCGCTCGTTTCAAAGACGTATCGGCGATTAAGTTGTGGTACGTTGCCTAAGAATCGTAATGGCGGTGACGGCCCAAGCGACACGATGATGACGATAATGATGATGGGACAATCGATTTTCGACCAGACCACAAACAATATCGAACGTGTCCTGAACCCTCCCGTGCCGTACTAACCTAACCAACCGATGCTCATCGGGTCCGCTGGAACCAGCCGCTGGACCCGGCTATCGCAACGGATTGATCCATGACCCATTCGCCCACGCCCAGATACTTTTCTATCCACTTATTGGCCTCCTTGGTCTCGCCAACGGTCACGCGTTCGGTGTTGAAACTGCGGATAATTAATTAGTCGTCTATTTCCTAAGTAAAAAAAAAAGCACATATTGTCGTCGCGGTTGCTTTTTTCCAGCCTCTCCCGCCTTGGAAATTTCCCCCGCGATACAGCCACGCTACATCGTACGATCGGATGGCATGGGAATAGGTGTATACGTGTATGTATGTATACATGTATACGTATATGTATTAGGTACTCACGTTAGGCCAGTCGAGCGCCTCATGCCCGCGAGGATAGTCGAGACTGTAGATCGGGTTAGCTAGTTGCTTCTACGGGAGGCACGTAGATAGATAGAATAGAGCCACAAATAAGAAGAAGGGGGAGCGCATACTGAGAACCGCATCCACGGCATAGTGAGTAAGTCGTCCAAGCTTTCCCCAGAGGCCAAATGTCAGCAAGTTGAGAAACTGTCGGGAAGAAGACACATCGATCAGAGATCAGCGTCGTCGCGAAGTAGAGCAAGCAAGGAAGAAAGCAGGAGGCAGAGAGAGAGAAACAGCAGTTCCTATGGCAACGGAGCAAAAGCCCTTGCCTTTCCACGAGAGCTGCACTACGCAAGGGGGGAGAACTGATGCTCTTGCGTGCTAAGGAGGTTGACTATCTGCGTAAGGGGGGAAACATACCACCATCTTGACTGAGGGAAAGCGAGTAACTGGTTACAGTGAAATATGCTGAAAGTTCCGGTTCGTAGGAGAATAACTATCGGGGTCGGAATCGGAGAGTTTCTTGCTTTCTTTTTCTTTTTTTCCTTCTTCTTCGTTTATTTCGCTAGGAAGAAAGAAGCACGTCAAGTCCTTATTCCTATTTGTCGTTGTTTAGTTGAGGGAGGCTGGATAAAACGGAAGATCACGAGGTGTTTTGTCATAAGGGTCGGTAAGTCGGTCACTGCTTTCCTAGCGGAACAAGGAATAAAGAGAAGGTGTAGGTACTGTACACAGTAAAGGCACAGGCAGCCCCCCCCCCCCCCATAGCGTGCATCGTTCCGCGAACTTGCTATGTAGCTTGCAGCAGCGTGGCGGTGGACCAGTGGTTCCAGCAGCTATTGTTATATTGGGCTAGCCTAGGCGGGGCATTGTACATCCTCCCCACCTCTTCTTCTTATCTAATCGACTCATGTAAAGCAAAGGAAATAGGGGAAATCGGAATGGTATTCCATGCTTTTTTATAATGCCATCACCGATTCTTGTATATTACGATGATACTAACCACGGTATCGCGAAGTTACTGCTGATAATTTTATATTCGACAGTATTCACATAATGCATAAAGCTGTTTCCATGCCTTCTGTATAAGTCCAACTCCATAATAACAATTCCACACCATAAAGCGGATCCTCTTCATCTCCCCTTGCTCCACGATCCCATCAGGACGGAGAGTCACCGGCTCTGCTTATGTACCCCAGTCGTCCAACGCGCAGTCTCAGCGATTCAAGTGTAAAGGGATATGCGCCTTTAGGCATTATAACTAGTTAAAATTAATTGGAAAGAAGAGGTTTGAAATGCTCTACTGTATAAATATTATACAAGTAATCCGTTGGTCTGATACTGTTTCGTCCATGAATTTCGGGGCAAAGTGTTAGGATTATAGATGAGACATCTAGGGCGAAGGGCACTGCTAGTGTACACAGCCATTGACTCCCGCACCTAGCTTAATGTTCCTCGCGGAACAACAAAGTTGCTTCCTTATTTCTTGCTCGATGGATAGAAAGAAACTCCCGAGCTAAGGAGAAAAAGAAGTGTTATGGGAAGGTGAGTATCTTATTTCGATTGAGATATTTGCACCCAAATTTGTGTGTTAATTTATAAGTTCACTATCAAGGAGTGTAGGTAAACTTAGCCCCCAATCGGTATATCTTGCTGTACGTAGGGCTATAATTGCTGAGGGGATATTCCTTGGAGCATTGGTATTGATCGTGTGAAGAGTGAAGCTTCTGTTGTTTCCGTGGGAATTATTGAAGAATTTACAAGTAGCGATAAGTGCGTAGAGGGAGGTGATATTAAGGTCTATCCGATTTCGATTATATCCTTCGTCCTTCAGAGCAAAATTGTCTTTTGTATCGACAGTTGATGATCCTGGTGATGAATTGCGAGCAAGGCAAGTTCTGTGACAATGAGTATATGATGCAACTTGACTTGGATCCAGGACAAATAGGTTGACGAAACCAAGAAACTCACTTCCGGCTCCTTTTCCCGCTTCCTTCTCTCTCTCTTTTTCATTCTTTATCTCAATGTGTTAGATGAAACTTGAGGTCGAGGATGATGAAAATGCCAACTTCGGGAGGATATTAAAGAGCCAACCACCTATCAGACCAGCAACTTGGTTCAGATGGAGATAAAAAACTATATCGGCGATATCACCCCTAGCAGATTAGGTAGGTAAAGGGTATGTATCTCCCAATATTTTGCAGTAAGTTCAGTTCATGCTAATAAAGAAGTCAGTTTACACCCACAATAATCTAAGATAGCTCCTATGAACCCGGGAGAACTTACTGCTGCTAGGATTCTGGATAAGGCATCTAGAATAAAGGATAGTTCCAGTATGTATAGCCACGCCCCCCATAGTTAGTTTAAAGTTTCCTGGAACATTGTGCCCAGTCTCGGGGAAGTGCGAGACTTCAAGTATGATTCCCGCATTCTGTAAATTGTGCCTAGACTTGTAGTTGTTGGAATGACAAGGGATCAGTTGGTAATTACGTAATGAAGCAATAAGTGATTCTGGTTGTGGTCTTATATTCTCAATTGATGATGAAGGAGGAAGATCTACGTTCGGGGTACCATTTGTCGAAAATTAAGCCCCCTCTCCGCGAGGTAGTCGTAGTAATATTGGAGGGCACGCCCTTTCAATATTGTTGAGTAGGCATCGTGGTATTGATCTTCGTTGACTCCGGCTTTTCGGCAGGGGTCTTTGAAAACGCCGACACCTTTGTAAATATCGCTGTAAAAGCCGACAAAAATACAACGCGTCTCTTTGTTTTTCTATAGTCCTTGCTGTTCTGTGATTGACTTGTCGGTCAACCACTGATTAGTGCTGGACTGACAAGGGTTAGTCAATATTACGTAATGTATGGTGTTTTTAATTCTCTTGTTTTGATGATGATAATTGGAGGTGAACTGAAGGAGGAGGATCTACAAAGTGTGTGGGGTATCTATGAATACATTTATGTGCTGTCCTAACAAATGAGGAATTTTGATATGATATATCCAATGGAACGAAAAAGACACCACTCACTTACTTTTATAGATAAGTATCCTTATTGTTGGATTGGCAAGGGTATGTATGTATACGTTATGCAGGTTTAGTAACAAATGGATTGGTAAGATAGTTGATTGGATTGAGTTCAGGTAAATCTATGAAGTGTGGGAGGAATATATAAATGTCCAAGTTGTAGGGTAAGGCCCCCAAGCTTGGTAATGAATCTTGATTCACGAGATCCGAGGCATACCGACGTGGTGTTAGGATATGTATAGGTTCCTGGATCTATAAGGAGTTAGCTGTACAGTTTGGCTGTTGTGCTTCTACACCACCATCACTAGGAAAATTTCCTGAGAAATTAGAATGATAAAGGAGTAACTGGGAATCCAGCTATGCAGCCACAAATCCCCAAATAAAACTTCCGTGACTTACATCGAATATAATAGACCTTGCAAAGTAGGTAGTTGACTATTAGAGACAAAGTCCTGTAGGAGATATACATAGTGTGGTTTGCGTAGCATGAAAACGATGAAAGTCTCGTTGGCGTAGTTAAATGCGCGTTGGCTGTCAGGATTCTAGATGATACATCTAGAACAAAGGATACTTATGTATATACGAGCCGTAAGGCTCCTCAGATAAGATAGAGTTCCTTGCGGAACAACGAAGTTGTTACCATACTGTTTGGTCACGCCTTGTTGGATTGACAAGGTCTAGTAGTGTATAACGTTATACTTGAAATATTGGTTGGATGATGCTTCATTAAAGATTATGTACGATCTATGAATTGAGTTGAGAATAGCTAAGGTGTGGGTGGGGCGAAGCCCCACGCCGATCACATGACAGTTGTCATGTGATCCCACTCCCAACACGCCTTGTATCATCGACTTAGGATGTCGTAGGACTAGAGTAAAAGAATCATGGAGAAATATAAGGTGGATATGGTAGTCTAGTAGACTGCGGTCATTTTTCTGGGAACCGAGGGGCAATCATAATGGATTGTAGGATGCAGGAAGGTATTGAGGTCGTTTTAGTATTTTAGATGGGAGTTGTGTTTTTGTGGTAGAGTGATACGCGATGGGAGGGGATTGTTGATGGAATTTGTGTTTGTGTGTAGAGGTAGAATGATGATGCCGATGATGACGGTAGTGGTGGTAGTACGCCGACAAAAAATCTGGATTCAATGGGGAAGTATATACAGCCCCTGAATTACCGGCCATAGATATTCCAGCAAGAAATTAGTGTAGTGCTGTGCTGTATTGTGATGTATCCATGTTGAAGATAGTAATTTATTGTATTGGATTAGAAGGTTGGCAGGAGGATGAAGAAGGAATTTTTGAATTGCTGAGCTGAGCTGGGAGAAGGGTGGGATTAAATAGCAGAGAACCCTATGGGGAATAAAAAAGTTCGAGAGTACCTAAGGAATTAAATCAATCACCAGGGCGATTTATTTCAATGTTGATGAATCGCCCTGGCGATCCTAGTTGTCCTACTAGTAACGTGAGAATGCACGTAGGTGGGAGTCAGAACATGTGTAGCCAGGTGGCTTCCTTGTTGAAGGACAAGGAACTACGGTCTTGATTAGGTCTGAACTAGGAATTGATATTAGATATACAAGAGCTCTTTAGTCTGGATATCTCCATAACCAAGGGATTCAACGGGGAAATCGCCGGCTGCGTAGGGGTTTGTTTTGGGGGTAATGGCAGGCATATTTCTTCCGGGGGTAGGAATAAAGGGGCTTACTACCTATGTAATAGTCTTAACGATAACTGGTTATAATTAAGCATATTCAGGAGAAAGAGTGATGATTGGTTTATCCTGAGGGAGTAGCGGCGTGTATATACCATGAACTATTCACTAACCAGGCATACCAACAGGTAGGTATCTATATCTAGCTGGAATGGATGGTGAATGCCTAAAAGGGTGGAAGCAGCTATGCCTCGAAGGAAACGAAAGCAAGAACCCTGTCTTAGAAATTACCTATACAAAGATAGGGTCTTAAGAATGGATTCACGTTTCATAGAAGTGGCGCCGACAGAGAAGCTTTTGGAGCTTAATAATAGAATGGGCCTATGAATGGATTATCATCTATAGATGGAAGCTACACTGATAAGAAAGTCGCCAAAACTAAATAACAGCACGATCTTTATTGACTGGCCATGTCCGTGGAAGTCACACCAGCCGTATTAGGCATCGTGGACTACAGGGCGGCTTGCATCAACCCCTTTGGCCTTTGGTACAACTTCAGCCTTAAGATTGTATGAATTTTCTGCTCACCCCTTTTAGCTGGAAAGGCCAGAGTCTTGCACTCATTTCTTGGCTGTGAACTCCGAATGCATCTATCTAAAGCTACCTATTTGGGTGCTATGATTTTATTTTCTCCTGTGGAAGGTATTTCAACCTCTTTTGGGGCTCGCACTTTAGCTAATTTAGACATTATCCAGGACCAGATACTACTAGGCCTGATACTACTGTTTACCTGAATCTGATACAATCCAACTGGCATGTAAACTTATCATAGGGGGCCCAGGGACAGCAAAATATCATTTATCATATTACGAGTCCCCTTTGCATTACGAAGCCCCAGGTCTGTTAATACTGTTCTCCGATCAAATATCTTTTAATGTAGCTAGCTAAGGTCACTTATACCAACTTTCATCCCCAGAATAATACAACGAAACAAAGACGATAAGGTTTGCGTAGCACACAGCGGACCAGCCAATGAGAACCAACGTAGTTCCCGAAATGGCAATCAACTCCTTGCTTTGTCCGCTGCTTTGGATGCCTGGGTGATACACATACTTTGGAATCTCATCAGGGGTCGTTAAAATTCCTATTGAGCTATGTAGGATCTTTATGAATCAGATACTGTGAGATGTACATGTACTCATGTACATACACGTGACCTGCAGTCACGTGTCACTCAGACATTCATACATTCAGAGTGTTTGTAAAAAAAAATAATAATAATAATATACTTTTGATTTACTTAATGAAGTTTCAGTTGTCTTTCAGATACGTACCTAGGTAGGTACCTAAATACCTCTGTAGGGATTAGCATAGGTTAGGTACCTACTTTGATGTGCTGTCTGTCACAGGTACACAATTCCGTACCAAACACGCCACAGACGGCCCGAAAATGGACGGAAACTCGCATAGCTAGCTTGTGAGGAAGATACTCGTGTATTACTATGACTAAGCGATGGTTATGATATCGTAACACCACAGTTACCATGATACTCCATCAGTTCCCAGGAACGCTCGTTATTCGGCCAAAGATTCGGGACCCGAGGAACCGGAACCCGAGGGGACAAGATTTACGGGAGCATTTCGGTTGCATTCTGCCTGGAATAGGTTCGCAGGACTATTATAGATATACTAATGGGATTTAAAGGGTCGGGACGGCATGTCCCACTCTCATAGTTCGTTGTCTGGGATGGTTGTGCTGTATGTCCTTTTAAGTAATACTGTCAACACGACGTAAGTGAAACGGCTTTCGGAACTCTTGCTGTGGGCCGGTGATAGCTAGAAACCCCGAATACCGGTTTATAGATTCCTTAAATTTACACCCAGGATAAATACCCATCAAAAATATCAGGGACGAATCTCACGTGGTGAAGTAAGCCCCCTATTAGATATTATATAACTATGTCCGTTTTGAGTGCAACTATGCTGTTGTCTACCTCTATTGATAGTTGAAATAATCGCCCAGTCGTTTTGAACATTGATTAAGCAATGGAAACGAGAATCTTTTGGCTTCTCTTTTGGCCGTGACTACCTCAGGAGGGAGCGATCATGATCTCCTTATATAAGATAAGACACACTACGGCTAGATTTGGAGGTAGAGCACAAGGCGATGTTCATAATACCGGGATAAGAGTTCGGCAGCGTCTCGCTCCCTGTTTAAATACCAAAAAATCACTGGTCAAAGGAGGAAAGAAATAGGTAAGTTTTCCCAGCCATGGGCGTATGCAATGCTCGGTAAACGTCGACACTTTTCGGTGCACTCTTCGTATATGTATGGCCAATCGCCGGATTACGATGTTATTAGCGCTTGATACTATTTCTGACAATTAATAAACCGCCAACCAACTCATACTAGGGCTTATGTATGTATATGGTCCCATCGAGACTCGGGATTTCTTAAGTCCCTAAACTCCGTCTAACCATCAATAGCCAGGCTGTCGGAGTTAATGTGAATGGGTGAATAGGATCCGTCATTAAATTGGAGGCCATTCTGAATCTTGAATGTCGCCTAAAAGTAGATTGGGGATATTTGGTGGTTTTCTAATGTACCTTGTTTGTATGAACATCCATCATATCCAAAGTCTGGTGGCGGCCGCGAATCTACCTAGATAATTAACTAAGTACGGATTAATATGTATTCTATAACATGTTTATATGGTAAGATTTCTATTATGCAGCTATGATAATCCCGATATACGTATTAATATAATATATGGTATCATTTTCCTCGTGCCTAAACCCTCCCTAATGCAACCTAATGTCCCTGTGAGTAGAGGTTTTGAAAAGGAACCCGAAAAGTTAATGTCTCCACTAGAGATTTTTTATAACGAATCTCTTCCTAAGACGCTCCCCATACTTTATGATGAATATTGACACGGGGAACAGTGCGACGGCGATGAATCCCAACGTACTGTTACCCCAGCCGATACCCAGTTTGTCGTACATCGGCAGTCCAGCCAGCGGGAGCACGGCACCAGCCAAAGATCGAACAATCGTGTTGCATGCTAAGGCGGAGGCGGCGTATACGGTGAAGGCGTCAACCAGATATAATTGAACACCCATAAAGACGAGCAAGTTACCGGTACCGACAATACCTGTTCCGATGATAGGGACGATCCAATGAACCTTGTATTCAGCTGTCCACCCGTAGATAAACAGACCTGCGGGAATTAGAAGGGCTCCTACAGGGAGCAGCGGTAACCGATATTCTGGCTTCATGCCACCCTTAGGTGCGCCTGTAGCTTGGGCAATCGCATCAGCTTCCGCAGCTTTTCTCTGGATATATCTATCCGACGTAACACTGAAAGCCAAGATACCAATCATACTTCCCACACCGAGTCCGATAAATGCCAACCCAACAGTGCTTGTCGAGAAGCCGTAGTATCCTTGAAACACCTCTGTCATCGTTGTGAACATTAAATATAGATATCCGTATGTGACGGCCATATAAAGCGATGTGATGGCGATGACTGGCGAAAGGAACAGCATCTTGAAGGGGCGAATGATACCCCGCTTGAAGTAGTCCCTAGGTGACAAACCGGCATCGAGTTTCGATCGTAGCAAATCGTTTCCTGTCTCCTTACGCAACTTGGCCGCTTTCTTCTGGAGGATTACGGGAGCGTAACTCTCCTTAAGAGAGAACACCATCAGAATAGAAAGAAATCCACCAATGATGGTCAGAAGCCAGAACGACCACCTCCAACCTTCAGCATCGGATAGGAAACCTCCAGCAACAGGTCCAACGATAGGGCCTAGAAGCGGACCTATACTGAAAACAGCCATTGCGGCCCCTCGCCTCTCCTGCGTGATCATATCAGCAATGGTACCGCCGCCATTCGTAATTGCCACGGAACCAAAGACACCAGCAAAAAATCGAAAGACGATGAGAGCGTTTAACGTTGGAGAAAGCGCGCATCCGACCTGGAAGGCGACGAATCCTAGGTTCCCGATATGGTAAAGGATAACTCGACCGTATATCTCAGACAACGGCGCAAATAGCATAGGACCCGCTGCGAAGCCCAATACATACACCGATACCACGAATGCAGCGATTTCTAAGGATGTCGAATGAAATTCGGCTATCACCTGAGGGACACCGGGTGCGAATATGGCTATGCGACGGTTAATGCTTATCCAATATGTACACGCAAACGAATGAAGCATATATAAAATACTTACATGATGCTAGGGGAGAAACAAAAGTCATGGCACTAATTAGTCCGCAGTTGAGAACCTTCCTCCACGTTGGCCAATTATAAGGATTCTCTACGTCGTCGGGTCCGGTCCACCAGACGATATTAGGATCACTATCGCTATCCTCGCCATCATTGCTGCTTGACGCTGCCGCTTCGCCGGGCCCCTGCGCCTTCTCGACATCGCGGTCTGCCCGACTCTTCTTACTAGCGAAGGAGTTCCGCCTCCGGTCGGCTTTCGATCGCTGTCGTTTAAGCTCCCCTTGCTCGTCGAGTACAAACCCCTCGCTCGACGGGATATCTGCGTCATGTCCTTCGTCTACTGCCTGACTTATCTTGCGCTGTAATTGTAACTGCGCCTCTCCGGACTCATCATCGAGTCCACCATCTGTGTGCGTCGCAGAGGCAGTTGACGCTGCGCTTGACACCATCGCTGTTTTACTACTTTCTATGTTAGTTACTCGTCTTTTTAAATGAATACTTTATAATTGGTATTATTCATAGGAAGATAGGCTATGCTAACAAGTTGCGAATGGGCAGCCCTTGACTATAAATCTTCGAGCTGTCAAACTAAGCTAAGTGGGAAAATGCTTACTTGTGCTTGGCTTCTCTTGGGTTTCTTGGAGTACTTAGATCCTGGGGGGAAGATGGAACCCTAGCTGGACCGATCTGCGCCGTAACGAAGCCGATTTGTCGTTGCGCGTCCAATACCGAGATACTAGTTCACGAATTCCCCAACTAGTCAGAGATATACAACTTTGGCTTGGTATCGCGTTCCGCGTTGGGTGGTAGCCGCTAAGAGTTCTCGCGGGATCTCTCGATCATCTCACTAATAAGATAAAACACTACAGAAAAAGAAGAGACGGGAAGAAGGGACGAGAACGTAGGTTTATTGCACCGAATCCCGGCGGTGGTCCGGTTTACTAATTACAGTAAAGGCGATGTCACGCTTTTACCAGTGAAACATTCGATTGGTTCGAGCTGGTGACAACGCCAAGGGTTAAAGGGGAGGATGTCGGTAGAGACTACCTAACCTAAGGTATGCATTTGTCGGTCGACCGTCCGACCAGCCGAATCCGATTTTGTGCAAGGTCGGGGCTCTAGAAATCTTCTGCATACTACATACCCTTTAGGTTACTTGTACATATGTATGTAAGTGTTTTCTAGGGTCTAGCGATCCTAGCGATCCTACCTATTTGGGGCATCCTGGTAAAGGTATGTAGTAACCCCAATGTTCTTATTTTATTCCATTATTACCCGTTGGGTGCCAATGAGATTGATTGGTGAATGGTTGTTGGTTGAAGATTCATGCGCAAGAATCGGCAAGCAAACATTTTGCTCTGAATATTGCCAATTTGCGGTTTACACGGAGGGTCGTCCACACGTCCGAGTTCGCTTCTTTTACTAGGTACCTCCTAGGTTAGGTACCTATCTACGATCACCGACAGTTCAGCTGTCATATACTACACATCAGCTTGCACAACCGCTCGTAAAGATCCGAACTCGATCCGAGCATAAAAAATAAGCTGAAAGTTACAAAGCAGGTAATAATATCCGCGGCTAAGAATCATCAAGAGCAGGGTTTAATTGCCCCAACTTCCCATTCGAGGTATCACGGCAAATGCGAGACCCATTTATTGCCACATACAACTTTACATACATACAAGGCAAGTTTCCATGCTTCGGCATAATGTATAAGCGCGAAGCCAACTGTGGTAAAGATACACCTGCGGTTAGAAAGGACCTGCGAATATATTGGCCTGGATAGAACTAGATAAATTTGCTTAACTACCTGTAGGTTCTTAAGAGGTGTGTACCTATGTATATGCGCATATTCTTACAGCTGAGCAATCTTTCCCAGTTGATTTTACGAGTAACTACATATGACAAGTACCTAGCTCCACGCGATGCATCACCCGTTTTACAGCTGTTCCTGTTCTGCGCTGGTCTTCTGCTGGCCCATGCAAGCCTAATGTGGTGTCGGAGATATGGTGGAGATATAAGGTATTACTCCACATTTAAGTCCGAGGATCGGGTGGGAACGGATATTGCGATGACTCGGATCCGCTCCCTATGTCCGACGTCATCCGAGCCGGTGCCCACCAATCTTCTCCGACTTCCGTCTTTTCACGATAAAGAACCACCAAACTCATAGTTATTCTTCAGCGAAGGTATAAGGGACTTCCTGAGCAGAAACCTAGTTTTGAAGCCATATTACAACTCCAAACGATCCAAGATTTGTAGTTAGTCTTCGAATATAAGGTAAACTATTAGATCAAATCTCAGACATATATATCTTATAGTTAGGTAGGTAGTTATCATGAATGGTATCTAAAGTAGCCCCATCGTTAACACTACCTATGGCATCGAATGAGAGGAGTAATATTCCCAGATTAACAATTTGGTAACTATGCGAAGTTATAATTTGAGTTACTGATGTGCGACTAATTATATGGACCTCACACAACCCGGGGTACACAGCTCATGATAATTTTCTCAATGTATTGAGACCTTCGTGCATAAAAAGGCCTAAGACCCAGCTTACCTTCAGAATTGGCAGCAATGCCTCAAAATCTGCTTATGCCTCATAGTCAATCAGTAACAAGTCCTATCGCGAGATGAGATGGATTACCCGAAGTGGGGGTAGAAAACCCCGTCGAAATAGAAAAGTAGAGCTGCGGACGGAGGGGGCCAAGGAAAATAACCGTATAAGCAGCATTACAACAGAGCACTCTTAAAGCGCGCCTAAGTTAGAACTACATTCGAATAATCACCTATAAGGAGCCAGGTACCGTTAATCTAGCTTCAAACATTGACAGTAGAAAGCAATCGTAAGAACTTGCTTAAATGGCGACAGAAAGATCAAAAATGAGCGTAAGTGTACACTTCCATTATACCACAATTATTGGTAGGCTAATTCCTTACTTAGAATTATCCCAATACCAATGGCCTTCATGTCGCCATTGTAGGGGCAGGGATCGGCGGTCTAGCTTGTGCGATAGCATGTCGTCGAGCAAACCCACCTCTCCAAGTCACCGTTCTTGAGCGCACGCCGGAAATCCTCACGATTGGTGCCGGGATCCACGTTCCGCCAAACGCCTGCCGAGAGCTGACTCGCTTCGGACTTCTCGAGAAACTCAAGCAGGCTGGCGGATATCAGGTGCAGGATTTCACTCTAAGGAGATATGAGAATGGCCAAATCCTTGTTGAGAAGCCGCTCAAGGGTAGGATGGAGGCAGAGTACGGGGCACAATGGATGTAAGAGCATATATAAGACATACAACCCCTAATTACCAGCTTATCGAGAAAAGGGAGCGCTGACTAGGTAATTGGATCCATACAAAAGAGCAATACATAGAGGAGACTATCAGAACGTACTACTAAAGGAGGCTCGAGCCGTTGGAGCAGTCGTGTTGACGAGTGCAGACGTTACTGGCGTCAATCTTGCTTCCGATGGCGCCCAGACCTTGTTACTTAAAGATGGAAGACGAATCAGCGCCGATGTAGTAATCGGCGCGGATGGTATGCCGACCCCATTCTCCAGCGAAGCCTACCTTCCGTATTACGACAGCTAAACTCATGGGATAGGACTATGGTCTTTAACCCGAGAGATCGTTTTGGGACGGCCCTTTCCGCCAACGGAAACGGGGGATCTTGCATATCGTGGCACCTTCACGCGCGAACAGCTGAAAGGGCTTAAGAACGAACGCATGGATAAGTTGCTAGAGCAGTCAAATATCCAAGTATGGCTCGGACCAGGACGACACGCCGTTTTCTATCCTTTACGCAACCACACAGAATACAATCTTGTCTTGATGTAATGTCCCCTATAAAGCCTTGGTTTGAGCGATAGAGTTACTAAATGCTTGCAGAGTCGCGGATGACCTTCCTAGTGGCGTGCGTACCTCCCAGGGAAGCCTAGAGGAAATGGCTGCCAACTTTGAAGGATGGGATCCGATGTATGTCTCTTCCCCTAACCCTTTCATCCTAGGAATAGCAGCTAAGATTTTATCTAGCCTCAACGAAATCATCTCATGTCTAAGGACTGCGTTGAAATGGAAGCTCCTCCACTTCAAGGAGCTTGACCAATGGACTAAGGTACACGATCACAATAAAGCCTCAGACCCCCAAACGGATACGCATTTCTAACTCTTCCAACTTTGAATAGGGTGTACTCGCTTTGCTAGGGGACGCCTCACATCCAACGCTCCCATATCAGGGCCAAGGTGCCGCCATGGCCGTCGAGGATGGCGCTATCCTCGGCTTGCTTCTGGAGAAGTTCCAAAGTGCAGGCATCCCATCGAACCAAGCCGAGAAGAACGAGAAATTGGCGAGTCTTTTCCGCCTGTATGAAAGCCTACGCAAGAAGCGGACTGAAGTCAACGTGGCTGGTGCCGTGCATACCCGCCATTATTACCACTTGGCTGACGGCCCGGAGCAGGAGGCGCGCGACAAGGAGTTGGCCGGGCTGGCTGGCGGAAAGTGGGAGGGGCCATGCTCGTTTAATTGGGGGGATGCTGAGTATCAACAGAGCTTGTTGGGATTTGATGTTCTTGCTGATACGGAAAGGAGATTTGACGAGTGGTTGGGGGATATTCAGGGCTAGGTTCACAGTACCAGGAATTTGTGAGTAGGTGTTGATATGTAAGAAATAAATACCTGTTAGTATCATCTATCAGAGTTACACAAGTGAGAAACAATAAATGATGCATAAGTACCTATTTAGGTTTCCACGCAATTCAACCATCCCTTTCCGAGTATCCGGTTGTGGCGTTTCATATATCGCCAAGGCTTCTCAAGCGGAAATGGGGTTAAAAGCTTTAGTATCGGGTTATAACAAAGTTATCTAGGATGCTACGAAAGGTGTTATATTTGAACCTCTTTACTTCCGCTAGAGGTATAACCACACTAATAATCCCAAGAAGTCAATCCCTGAGAAATTGTTGATACAGAATATACGTCTGTATAAAACCCCGCTAATACATTCCGTCATACAGATAAATTTATACTAAATGCTAAGTTTCTACGAAACATGGACAATAGCAAGACATGTTTTCTATGGTCGCTTTTTTAAAAAAGGTGTCTTTAAGATAACATAACTATAGTCTTCTAGGCCACTACACGTACAGATTCGCACATAACTTATCTCACAGTCGGTACTCGCCTATAATGACGTCCCGCTCAGCCTTTCTCTCCAAGTATGTGGCCAAACAAGAAATAAATAGCTCAAAGGGTGCCTCATAATGGCTTTACTAATTCCCATGCTTCTAATACTTCGTGCATTGAAAGGGGACTTTTGTTGACTTGGTCACAAGACTATAACATAATTTGGTAATGGCTTATTTATCATTATTTTGACATCGGTACCAAAGTATGCAGCAACTGTCTATTGTAAGGCTGTGCATTGATTCTAAACAAATGACAAATACAAGATATTTAAGTGGTCCCAGTAACGTAGGACCCTTGGGAAACACATGCGCCTAGTCTTATTTGATGCTTACCGGAAGCTTACCTATACCGCCCGGTAGGGGTATGGGATCCCGGGGTGGGTCCAACCCGAGAGTCTGGTTGGATTAATGGCGCTGTCAGAAGTGTAAGTATCCGCAAGTGGGTTATTTCTCCTCCAGCGGAATACCCGACCGGCTCGTTTGCGGGCCAGGTAAAAGCCGAGATGGAGTAGCTGAGCTTATGACATCCCCGAGCCACATTACATAGCGCTTAGTTAATGGAAATGGAGAATAGGGTTAGAGAGGAGGTTAAAAGTTAAAAGTCTCTTTAAAAGTGTTGGAGTTTATTGATAACTCATTCTAATATAGATATAGTTTATCAAGGCCGCTTCATTCTCTCATTTAGTTGCACATATACACATACAGTGTCACTAACACGCAAACCACCTACCTAATCAGCCATGGCAGAATCAAATGGGACATCTGATAGCTCCCCATCCTTCTTACTACATGTAGACTATCTCATCATAGGAACCGGACCTGCCGGTGGCTCCTTGGCAGCTTTCATGGCCTCGTATGGTAAGAGCAAGCAAAACTAAAGACTTCCTGTACCTTCATGATGTCCCTACTACGAGAACTATAGCGTCTAATGTCGCTTTTCTCTTAGGGATGAAGGGCCTTATCGTAAGCCAAGATCCGAGTAATGCTGATACGCCGAGGGCCCATATCACAAACATGGCTGCATTGGGTATGTTGTAAACTCTAAGAAGCTGAAAATTAAAGCTAATCAAAATACAGACTCCCTCCGGGATATTGGGCTCGACAAAGAGTGTTATAAGGCGGGAACACAGAATGATTCTATGCTACATACTCGCTGGTCCAATAGTATGGCCGGCCAGGAATATGGCCGTATATATTCCTGGGGAAATGACCCGAAGCGAAAGGTATAGTCTAACCGATAACACATCCCCCTAGTCATTATTGAGTAGCAGTCTAATAGTTTTGGTGGTCGAAGGGGGAATATGAGCTCGCGAGCCCGTCAGAGATGTTGGATCTACCCCAGACTTTACTGGAGCCGGTGTTGATGCGATACGCGACGCTCAATGGCTTCAAATGTCGGTGGGATACTGAATTCGTATCTTTCGAGCAGGACGAAAAAGGAGTGACAACAACATTGTTGGATAAGCTCCCCGGGACCACGTTTCAAGTCCGCTCCAAGTACCTCTTTGGCGCCGACGGGGCGCGAAGCAAGATCGTGCAGCAAGCCCAGATCCCCCTAATACGGCGTCCAGGTCAGGGGTTCGCGGTGAATGTGCTGATCGAGGCGGATATGTCGCATCTCATGGAGCATCGTAAGGGTAACCTTCACTGGATTGTGCAGCCCAATCTTGAGACCCCTGAATGGGGTTGGATTGGGTGCATGAGGATGGTTAAGCCGTGGTACGAATGGTTATGCATTATATTTCCTACTCCCAACGCGCCGAGGGAAGTGAGGTCGAACGAAGAATACATGAAACGGGTTCGTGAGATGATCGGGGACGACTCAGTGGAAGTCAAGATATTGGGCGTGTCTACCTGGGCTATTAACGAGATCGCCGCAGAGTACTACTCAAAGGGAAACGTGTCAGTATAACTCCGGGTTTCCCATCCCCCCTCCTAGTGACTTTGCTGACATGGTTGAGAAACTGAATAGGTTCTGCCTAGGTGACGCGGTACATCGGCATCCGCCGAACCACGGCTTAGGGTCAAATACTTGTATCCAGGACGCACATAACCTCGCATGGAAGATCAACTTCGTGGACAAAGGTATGTGCGAAAAAAAGAAAGCTCTACTTGCGAAAGGCGTATTGACAAGATGTTGGTATAGGGTTAGCAGGAAAAGAGCTGCTAGAGACTTACAGCATAGAGCGTCAACCAGTAGGACTGGATGTAGTTACTCAGTAAGTTCATTATACATCATGATTACGGCCAGGGCCACCTACACATACTCACCACGTATCGACAGGGCAAATGATTCTCTAAGGAACCACAGGAATATTTGGGAAGCCCTCGGCAACATAGAGCCGACAGTAGAAGCTCGCACGAAGGCTCACGACGAGCTCTACGCCGACTCACCTGAAGGAAGCATCCGTCGGGAAAAGCTAGCCAAAGCATTCCGGGCAAACGACAAAGAGGAACACGGCCTCGGCGTCGAGATGAACCAGCGCTACGTCTCGTCGGCAGTGTACCAAGCAGACCAAGGCGCGACGCCAGCATTCACCAGAAACCCGCTAGAGCACTACCATCCCACCACGTACCCTGGCGCGCGTCTTCCGCACGTGTGGTTATGCAACCACACGCCGTCCAAGTACATCTCCACCATCGACCTAGCTGGAAAGGGGCAGTTCACACTATTCACGGGCATCGGCGGGCAGCACTGGAAGAAGGCAGCGGAGCAGCTGTCTTCCGAGCTAGGGGTGCCGATTAAGGCTTATTCCATCGGGTACGGACAGGATTACAAGGACGTGTATCTGGACTGGGCGGGCATCAGGGGCGTTGGGGAGTCTGGCTGTGTGCTTGTGCGGCCGGACTACTTTGTGGCGTGGAGGAGTCCGGAGTGGGAAGAGGGCTCGGCTTTGAAGTTGAAGCAGGCGTTGAAATCTGTGCTGTCGCTGCGTTGATGGTGTTTAACTCAACATTTTTGTACGTTGTGATGACAAATAGCAAATAACAGGGTAGTTGTTCATAAATTGCAGGTAGGTATGAATTAGGGTATACACGTACGCTGGAGACCCCTGAAAACGAGACTCCCCTTAAATAACCATAAAGGTTTGTTTAGTCGATGTTGGGGTAAGTAAGATCACCAATGCATTAGGGAATCCCCCTACGGAGGCCCATTAGTATAACTGTGCCAAAATCAAGAAATAAAAAAAGAATCTTCCAAAAAAGGTAATATTAACATAGCCACACACTAGCCATACACTTACAATTAAATTTTCTTTAAATTTATACATTAATTTTAAAAAGATATAATAAATAATAGTTTAAATTATTATATTAATTTTTTTTTTAATTTTAAATAAATTAAATATATTATTATAATATAATTAAATATATTAATTTATTAATAAAGAAAATTTAAATATTATTTATTAAAGTTTAAATAATAAAATTTTATTTTATAAAAATTATTATTTATTATAAAATAATAATTTTTTTATTTTTATATTAAAACTTAATATTTTATCATAAAATTAATATAAATTTATATTATATTTTTTTCATGATATTAATTATTATAATATAAATATAAAAATATACGTTTTATTTAATAATTATTTTTATTATTTATTTTTTTACATTTTTATTAAATTATTTATTAATAATATTAATAATAAATTATATTTTATATTTAACTTTAAAATAAGTAAATAAAATAATTTTATATAAAAATAAAAAATAAAAATAATAAAATAATTAACTTTTTAAATAATTAAAATTATTAATGGTTAAAAGTTTATTAATAAAAAATACTTTTATAAATAAATTCTTAAAGTTTATAATTATATTAATAATTAAATCTTTTTATTATATGTTAAATAATTAAAATTTAATATTAATAATAATTATAATTATAAATATAATAAATTTAATAATAATAATAATAAAAAACAAAATTTAATAATAATAACAATTATAATAATAATTATAATGACATATTTAAAAATAATAACGTTAAATATAACTATATTATTTTAAATATTAAAATAAAATTTAAATTATTTTATTTATTTATATTTATTTTAAATTTAAATAATAATAATTAAAATTTAAATTAATATAAAAATTACGTTTTAAATATATTATTTATAATAAAAATTAATTGGTTTTAAATATAATATTTATTAATATATATATATATAAATAATTAAACTATTAAATAATTAAAATATTAATTAATATTATAATATAAATTTATATTTATTTATTATTTATTAAAAATATTTATAATATAATATATAATTAATATAAATTATTAATTAAATAAATAAGTAAGTAAATATTTCTTTACGTATATTTTATAATATTAAAATTATTTTATTTAAAATTATTTAATAATATAAATTTTAATTAAATATATATAATATTTTAAAAATTACTAAAAAATATATTTAAATATACGTAATTTAAAAAAACTTTTATAAAATTTTATATTATAATTTCTTTTAATTTTAAATTATATTATAAAAATTTTATATTTTTATTTTTATTTGAATTAAAATATTTTAATTATATACGTTTTAATTTAATATATATGATATTTTAAAATTTATTTAAATTATATAAAATTAAAAATATTTATTATAAATGGTTAAATATATAATTTTTAGTGGCTATATTATGCTTTTCTTAACTAAGATTAGTAACACTCATTTTCTTGATTTTGGCACAGTTATACTAATGGGCCTCCGTACCCCCGCCGCGGTAATTTACCCCGCCCCCTATTTTCTTATACTTCGTTCCTAGGTATACTAAGTCTTTTACTCAACATAATTCCAAATATGATTGGTAGGTAGGTAGGTACCTAGGTTAGAGTCTTCTTTGAAAGCAAATGGGAGTTTAGACCTCTTAAGTACGGGTCTAGAAGATTAGTAGAAAGGAGTTTTCTAAATTCACTGACAGACGTTGATGACTTGCTTCATAAAGGGGTATTGTGTATTTCTAGATTTGGGCTTATAGCAACTCATTCGTTTATCTCGTGGATGATAGTTCAGGATTGAACCAAACTCATCTGTGATCCGTAGGTAGGTACCCAGGTATGAATCTAGTATTGATAAAATTTGAATAGCCTAGGTTAGTCGATTCCTCCCTCGTCCTCCTCCAGCGTCTTCCCTCCCGCAACCACCTTCTCCGCCGACTGCAGCACATACAGCATCCTAGCCCAACTATCCTTACTAGTATTATGCCACGCGTGGTTCGTCCCGCGCTGCACGGCCACATCCCCCCTCTTCAACAACCGAGTCTCGCCCGAGTCCAGCACCAGCTCGACTTCGCCCTCTAGCACGACGCCGAAGTCGCACGACGGCGTACGGTGCATCGGCGACGTGTAGTCTGGCGGAAAGTCTACTGTCCGACACGCGGTCCCGCCTGGGATGCTGATGGCCGGTGTGTTGTTCAGGTAGTCTTGGTATGTCTTTATGTCTTTGCCTTCGGCCATGGATACGGGGAAGCCTTCTGTTGTGTACATGAGGCTGAATAGCATGTCTCCGCCTAGGACCTGCCGAACTGGCGCTTGTTCTGGTACGGCATCGCTGAATACTGCTTTCCCAGAGGTGTCGTGTGTGGTGATGAAGCGCGAGTGCGCGCGAAGGTTATTAGGGGGGTAGGTTGGCGACATGATGAAGGACCTTAGAAACCTCTTTAGATGATAATCTTATGATATTTTTTTAGTTGACAATAGTGGAAGAGGTTCCTCTTATACAGCAACAAGTATATTAGGTTAGTTAACTAACCTAGGTCATTAACTATCTCGAGAAAGACATATTTAAAGGAGCCATAAATATATAATTCCCTCGGGATGGTAGCGAGATCGGCATAATATACTAGAGCCTATAAGCACACTTTCTACATATTGATCTCTATAGAGTACCTAACCTACCTCACATCCTATATCGTCTTCACAATGCGGGGATGAGGGGCAACAGGACCCAATTGTCGTACTCCGGACTAAAATGGATACTGTTGAGCCCCTCCAAACGATCCCGCGGCCGATCCTCCTCGGAATTATGCTCGAACAACCCCGCCCCCTGCGTATCTCCCGACGAGACTTCCAGCACTAACCGATGGCCCTTACCAACGACCACGTTGGTCGGCCACACCTCCACGTCCACCGCGTACACCACTCCGCTCTCCACGGGCAGCACGTCCGTCGAGCGATATTCCCGATGGGGGCGCCAAGCCCGATGCCGAGGATGCTTGTCTGCTACCTTTCTCAGACTTACACGCAGCCAGCCCTTGGTCACGGGCACGGGGTCGCCTGCCGTGCCTGTGTAGAAGATTTCCTTCCCCTGCGCGTCTAGGTGCCGCAAGGTGACGAAGAGGTCGATTTCAGAGGGGTTCGTGGTTTTCTCTGGTAGACTCGACGCCGACACGTTTAGGTGGACTACGACGTGGCCTGTAAACTCGGCCTCTTCGGCGAAAGGCGCTGTTATGAACTGGACGGCTTGCAGGTCTTTTAAACTTCCCGGTGCTCGGTAAGAGATGGAGCTCTCAGTAGAAGATGAAGATGGAAGAGCTGTGGCTTCGCTCAGCTGCTTATCCGCCGTGAGGAAATACTTGGTGTACTTCGTCCTCGGGATCGGCCATTCTTCCTCGTAGCGATGGCGATACTGTTTTTCGGCCTCCGGGTCGTTATACCCGACATCCCCTTTTCGTAGGACTAGGCCAACCTTAGGGGCAGCACCTGTTGACCATCCTTCCGTATCGTGTCCCTTGAGGAATGCATCTAGGAAGCTCTTTTGCATTTCGACGTTTTCCTTTGAGTAGAACGGTAAATCATGGCGCCCAGTGATAAGTCTGAGATACTTGTGCTGCGAACCAGCGTTTAGGTAGCCTTCTACATTTCCGCGTAGATGCAGCAAGATGCCTCCCCAGTTTCCGACCGAAAGGACCGGCACTTTGATGTCACTCATGTTGTAGTCTTTCGAGGCATAATATTCTTCATCTAGAAAGTGGTGCGCCGCGTTGTCTTCATTTTGATCTCGACGGTTAGCGCGTAGCTCCTCTTCAGACAAATCTCCTTCAATCGTGTCATAACCCCAATTTCGAGCAGCTCTTCCAGGACGTCCGTACTGATTTGTGACAACCTAAGAGCCTGGTTAAAAGAAAGATTCCGTAACTAATAGTATTTTCTTGGCCCATTGACTAACCTGTCTGTTCCACCAAAAACTAATAAACGTATTGGAAAGGATACCCCCATGCCTGCAACGGTCGCGGTAATAGTCAGACATACCCTCCCAGGGGATGATGCAAGTAAGCCCTTTAGGTTGGCGGGCTGCCACTCTCCATTGACTCCCCGCATAGTAACTCACGCCGAGCAAGCCAACCTTACCAGATGACCACGGCTGAGAAGCTGCCCACTCGACAACGTCGAAGAATGCCTCGCTTGTACCGCGGGACATTGTATCGAGTACACCGGGGGATTGGCCAGTACCGCGCTCGTCTGCCCTAACTATAGCATAGCCGTTTCTAGTCCAGAACCCCGGGTCCGGGGTCTCCCATGAAGAGTGCGCTGAGTGATGCTCTTCGGGTACTTCAGAAAAGGAGGCAGAATGAAATCTATGACGGTGAGTATAGTTTAGGTACCTAATACAGGTAGTTAACTATATAAAAGATCTTGCCACTTACACGCTGTAATGAATATCTTTACCGTACGGACCATAGGTTACCAAAACAGGATATTTCACAGACTCGTTCTTGGGCCGGTAGACGTTGCATCTCACAAGGCCTTTTCCGTCTTTCAAGGCTACGGAGACATTCTCCTCATAGATGTAGTCGAACGACACACGGTCCTCCTTACGGAGATCTCGATATGTTTGTGACATCTTTAATACTTATTTAGCTTGATCAATATCACTGACAGACCCAGTAGATTGAACATACGTTCGTGTATATATTCAGTAAACCTACGCAAATACCATCGTTGTCGGCAAGTTTGGGAGCCTGAAAATTGGGTTGATAGTCGTGTTGGGAGCAATGGATTCTTCCGCAAATTCCCGTGCCACACGCCATGGCTTGGGATAACGTAGAAGGCGTCACAAGAGGAGGAGGGGCCTCCACTCGGCAATTTACATCAAGGTTCCACGGCGTCGCTATTTCATCGGGATGCGTACAATAGGTACCTATAGGTAGGTAGACTTTAGCAATTTCGTTAACTCATTAACTCCGGCTAATTCTGTTATCTAGGATTATATCTCCTCGGATCTTATAACTTTATAATAAGAAATTCTTTCCGTGAATATTTGGTCTTTTCTTATAATTCCTACATCCCCAACCTCTCTGATTGTATAATGGGCTCGACGATTCAAATTGGCACTATTTTATAACCAAACATCTGAGGTAACGGTATTTTTGGCCCCGGATGGTATTCGAGTTTTAACCATCTAGGTAGTATAGGAATAAACCGATATATATAATTCCTCCTGAAGAGCAGTGGCTTTTCAAATACGAAACTGCGCATGCTTACGTGGCGGTGACCTTATCTTCCAAAAAATCCGGAACAATATCCCCTCCCCTGCCATGGTATGTACCCATTCAGCGCCTCAATTCTCTTCAGGCTGACTCTAGCTGAACGACCCGGACATATTCCCCTCACACTACTAATCTTAGCTTTCATTAGGGAGGAGCTCGCAGAGGGCAGTTCCTAAGATTTTGGATACGGGGACTTTCAATCTGAACAACAGCTGCGAGCCAGTCTCTATTGCAGAGGTAGTGACCGAGCCAGTCCCTCGCCCGTCCAGTATGAGCTCTCCCCACCATACGACTAATGTCGCAAAGTAAATGCATAGTGGTAGATGCGGAGCCTCAGAAAGTCGGGGCTTATCCTTTTCAGATGAAGCGTGGCGACGGGGCGCTGTCATAGCTTCCTGCGCGATACGAAGGGTCGTCTTGGCGTGCCACTGGGCTACGTTAAAGTGGTGACTATCCCGCCATGTCCTGACTGAGTCCAGAGGCCCTCCTTCCTGGAGAGATTTCGAGGTTTGTAAGGCCAGGTGGGTAAGACGCTGTAGGTGATTTAGATTAGAATGAAGCGACACCTGTGTAAGGTGGTATAGCAACATTTGGGATACTTCAAGTTGGGACGGGTAATCTGGCTCGGCTGTTTTTGCTTGAATCCATTGATTTAGCGCAAGTTCGACGAACTCCAGCCTCCACAGAGGAGGATGTGAAGAGTTTTCTGTGTTCTGCGGGCTCGCCATCCAGCTGTAGCATATAATAGTCGCTAGACAATCCATGTCTGTAGCTGGCACATCAAGCAGATTGTTGCCACTTGAGGTAGAGATCAGTCCGCCTGTAGAGAGAGACTGAAACCCAAGAGTTTCGCAAGCCGCGTATAGGCCGAGCTGAGTTTCTCCCATAAATGACGGTGGCCTCTGTAGCAACAGCACCCTATAACAGTCGAGGATACGAACTGCTTCTAAAAGTAGCTTTGCTTGACGCCGCTGGTCTAGGGGGGCATCGTGTGGCAAGGCACTTATGCAAGAGCCAACTGCATTCAGTTTACTCGCGTGGAAGACTTCGATAAACTCATAGGCTCGTTTGTCCCCACTGCACAGCTCGTATATCTCTAGTAGAACGAACGTCTTGGCGATACTCAATAATGTATCAAAGCCTACGGGATCTTCCGGAAGATATTTCTCAAAAAGAAGCCGCCGGGAGTCGTTGAATAGCATCTTTGCGACCTTCATGCTGGCATACGCGGTGCAATAAAGGCCACCAACGGCGGCCATTGCAAGGCAGAGCTCTACCGGGGTATCGTAATTTGCTTCGAAATCAGAAAATATAGCAAACGTGCTTGAGATGTGTGTCCTGGAAACATTAAGAAGGATATTCAGGACATCTTTGTCGTAGACGTAGAGTTGCGGTGGGGCAGAATACCAAGACCGTCTCTGTTCTTCTCGAGAAGGAGATGTGCCTCGCGATCGCCTTTGGAAGTGATCTTTCATTATCTCAACAGCGCCGTCCATAGAAGGATCAGAGTCGATGTTGAACGATAGGGAATCCAGTGGCCATGTGTCATCTGTCGCAGAGAACTCATTAAGGTCATCTAACCAATTCCCCAGGTCCTAGTCAAAAGTATTAGGTTAGTGATGGCGTTAAAGGGGTACAAGGGGTACATGACTAACGAGTTGAGGGAGTATATTATCCATCAGATCCGTGTCGCCGCAGATTTGATCGATCGGCATAGATTCGTTTGGGAACGGAGCGTTTATTGAGAAATTTCCCGCTGCTTCTGGAGTCATCCATTGGTCCATGCCTAGTGGTGTTAGATCTGTAGTACCCGGATATGTGCCGTCGCCGTCTCTGGCGTCCGGTGCGGCGATTCCCGGAATGGCGGGCATGACATTGGATCGGATCAGGGGTAACTCCAGGTTATTCGGTACCCAAGACTGGGGAACCGGAGGTGCGTCGGAATTATCTACTTCTTTCCCACGGATGATTTCTTGACTTGGGGAAATAAGTACGGGATTGCGAGGCCTGCCGGGTGGCCTGCTAGAGCTTGAGACTGTGCAAGGCAGCATCTTGGCGCGACATGATTCACATGGACGGACATTGTTGCACTTCAGCTTCCGCTTTCGACATTGGTCGCATGCTAACTTGGAGCGCTCTCTATCTTTAGGCTTACAGCTTTCAATCGGAGGTTGTGAGAGGGACCCCGAAGATTCTGACGGCGATCCATTCTCAGGATGAATTTTCTTGATATGCTTCGCTCTAACATCGGCGCGGTGAAATCCGATTTTGCAGTGAGGGCAGCGAAATGGTCGCTCACCTGTGTCTGCCCATGGCCACGAGTATCAGCGAGCTCGCTCCTTAGAGGCAGCTATACACAAAGACTCACGGGTTCTGTGGTGTCGAATAAGATGCTCGTTTCGCGCAAATGAACGCCCGCAGATGTCGCATTGCGCCATCACTGACACGAGTCTGAGCAGTTCGACCTCATGAATATTTGCGTGGGGTGTATCCCACCCAATGTAATATACTCTTTTGTTAATGCCTCGAAGATCTCCCGTACAAAAACAGGTCTGGACAAAAGTCAAATAATCTGGGGAACTGAAACTAACATCATGACCGGGGGCAGAGAATATAAACAGGGCTTATCTCCGCAGTTGTCGCGAAGACTATGTAGGTAGCTTTTGAGTAAACAGGGATTATAATTAGCTCCACTGAACTTGTCTTAGAGGGCGCAGACTACTTCTAAGTCCAAGAGTTCTTAAGGACTAGGTTAGTTACTTATTCTTACTTAGGTATTCTTGCTTATCCTGATGATACTAGGTCGTTACCAGTATAATAGAGATGTGGTTATATGCTGTATTCTAGTATGTGGATATTTTGAAGCTGCGTTGGTTGATGCTATTCGTTATGTACGTCACCCCTTGTTTCTCGGTTTTTGCTTTCGGGGTTGAAGAAAATAGATACCCATATAAACCAGGCGGGACTAAGACTTGTCTACCTGTACACTACACTATCTACACTATTCTTCACAGCCCATATCTAAGCCACATAAAGCTCACCGCTTTCTCTTTTTGTTAAAAGACAGGCAAATATTCCAAATCATTCGACTGACGCCTTGACTACCTACGTATGTATAAGCCACGCAATGCTGATATGATTTATTACACTTGATTTGCACTGCTAACAACGTTGAAGGCTGACATATATACCATTCCCAGCCCAGGGCTTAGTCTAATTCTTAAATACTCTCTGGTATCCAATGAGATCTACCAAAGCTTCCCCACGCCTGACCCTCGTCGTCCTGATCCCTGCTGTCTTTCGTTCGTCCCAGTTGCTGGTCTAGCAAACTATGCCAGATTTATTATTATGACATAAAGATATATAATAAGAGGATACGATATCCGTGATAAACCTCATAGTCATATAGCCGTTCTGAAGAAGGGAACGGATATCTTTGATTAGTTAGAGTAGATCGCTTATGATCGTGTAGCTAATGAATCAGCAAGATGAGCGCCCAGCGCGCCTTGCACCAAATTTACCCCATCTCGGGTATTATGGATTATCTCAAGTAAGCAATTAAGGGTTATAGTAGCCCCTTTTCCCAAGAGCCACATATCGTTGGATAATGAATACTCAAATTCATAGTCTCAACAACCCGAATCAATAATTCTCTACCTACCTTCGGAGATGGTAGCCAGCGCGCAGAGTTCAAGCTGGCCAGGAGAGCGTGACCCTTCCCATCAAGATGTCGCCTCAGCTAGTGAACGCCCTGATCCGACGCTCTTATCCGATTTTAAAAGAACGCTGCTAGCGAGTAGCGATGCGATTGGAACAGAAAAGCTGTTCCACATGGACTTCAGGAACCCAATTTATGTATCTACCTCCTACTTAATTGATAATATATATCCTACTACCCGCCCTTTTATACGTCGATTTCTAATAGAAATAGGAGACTCCGACGAAGAAGTATACATACCCCGTAGCTCTCCTATCACGCTTCCCGAGATTGCCAGCAGATGACCGTTTAGCCCATTTATCCCGGGCTTTTTATAACGGTTGTCTAGGCCATGTATTCTTCGGACAACTCCCCATGCCGACCGCAGTTTGGGAACTACTTGCACCGCCCCTACGCTTTGCTATCGCTTGTCTTGGCTCGGTGTGTAGTCGCGGTGATGCCGAAGAAGGTCGGAGCATTTATCAGGCTGGTGCAAGCCTCTGGCCGGTTATGGTGGAAGTCGACAATGGGCTTGCCCGATCAATTGAAATGCTTTTGGCAGTAGGTAACCCCCTTCCGGACCCCCGGAGGTCATCTTCTCACGTGGCTGCAGGCTGCCCTAATCATACCATATGGTGTACTAGCCGCCGAGGAACCTCTTCAGAGAAGATCCGCGCTTATTATATCTTCATCCTTAACAGTGAGTACGGTACTAGGTCTTAATGGTGAGCTTGACTTACCGTCATTTAGATTGCTCGTCGTATGCAGTTACATAACCCAGGACGCTTGGATCCCGGAATCCAACAGCGAATATCATCATATAGGTACGCCACCAGCGACTGATAATATGTGTTTGTAACTGACGATACTACTCGAGGAAAGTCCTATGCTATGGTCAATTTGGTTATGGGACGTTCTGCAGGCCGTTCACTCGAACATGTCTCTGAACTTTTCGCCTGATGAAATATCAACAAATATGCCTTCCTCGAACATTCCGTTTCAGGATATCTACCGGAGTCTTCTACAGAATTCCAGCGCGGAGGTTCAGACTCTTCTCTCGACCACAGGTGCCAGTTCTAGGGAGCAAGCTATTCTTCTACTTCTCGCCATCCTCTCCGACTCTATTACCCTCCACCGGACCCTCGGAAGCGCTGCCAATGTAATCAACTCAGTTCAAATGACTTCATATAAACATAACCCCTTTGTCCCCTATTCTGCCCATGCCGAACTCGAGCGTATGCAAAACCGGCTCTCTAAAGCACTGGACCAATGGTACATCAGTTTCAGTGGTTCTATGAGTCCCGATGTGATAGCATTATTCCATTATTGCAGACTATATCTCTCCTGTCCGGAAATTCCGAGTCTTTCACGGCTAGCTCAATATGGTACACCATCGAACCAAACCCCAACCCAAGCTGGCGTTACAGCCGCTACGAATACTATCAATATATCTAGCCAGTCACTTGATCACGCCTGGGCCTTACTTGATGTCGCGGCTACATGTCCAAAATCAGAAGGAATCTTATGTCAAGCTTGGATGCCAATAGTTGTATTCCACGCTGCCCTCGTGGTCTGGGCAAAGGTCAGCTTCAGTACAGGGGGTGATAGGGATACATACGGGAGTAGAAGGGTATTGCTGGCATTCAAGATGGAGCTTGAGACAATGCAATGGCCGTGCTGCACGAAGATGGCCGTGACTCTGCAGAGGTTAATGTCTACTTGAGTTGGTGAAGGAATAGTATTAACAACCTACCCTCCATATTCCTTCACATCATAATAAACTAAGATATACACTACACATTGCTAAAACTGATCTTGCCCATTCACACAAATAAGCCCTTCGCCTGCGATCCCTTCGACGCATCCTTCCAGTACGTGATCGTTCGCGTATTCGTGTAGTACTTAAGTCCGAGCGGTCCCAACTCGCCACCAATACCGCTCTGCTTGTGCGCACCGAATAGCGCGACTGGATCTAATTTCAACCCGCTATTAACCCAGACGCTCCCCGTCTCAAGACTCTCAGAAATTTGCCAAGCGCGTTTCTCGTCGCGGCAGTAGACCGTGGCCCCTAGACCCGTGGGAGTGTCGTTTACGCGCTCTACCACCTCCCTATCGTCGCGCCAGGTTAGCACCGGGACGATAGGCCCGAAGGGCTCTTCCTGGACGATGCGCGACTTTTCCGGAGGGTTGGTCACGATGGCCGGTGCTATGAAATATCCTGGTCTGTTGTCGTCTACGGACACTTTGCTACCGCCGCCAACGGCAAAGTTGAACCCCTGCTCTTCGCATTCGTCGTAGATCGACTTGACCTTTTCGAACTGCATCCTGTTCTGGATTGGGCTGCAGAAGCCCTCGCCTGGCTTATAGCCCTTCACAATCGCCACAAGGTGCGTCATGAACTCATCATAGACAGACTCGTGGACGTATATTCGCTTCGTAGCCATGCAAATCTGACCGGAATGCGCGAATGTCGCCATTGCTACTAGCTGCGCCGCCTCAAGGACGTCGAAATCCTCGGTTATAACCGCTGCATCGTTACCACCCCTAATAACCCGTTAGCGTTACATATTGATATGTTGGCTTCGACGACTGAATATCATACAGTTCCAAGTTAACCCTTTTCAATGTTTCAGATGCCACAGCCATGATCTTCTTGCCGGTAGCCGTAGACCCAGTGAACGAAATCTTGTGGATTCCTGGATGTCTCGTCATCCAAGGGCCGAGGTTTTCATCACCTCCTAGAGCCTGGACCACGCCAGGCGGGAGAATCTCAGCTGCGATTTCAGCTATCTTAAGGGCTGTATACGGCGTGAATGGGCTGCAAGAAGTCAGACATGAAATTACAGCCAACTTGCTGGCTCAATACTCACGAGGGCTTCAGTATGACCGTGCAACCAGTTGCTAGCGCCGGAGCAATCTTGAGAATAGCTAGCTGGAAGGGATAGTTCCACGGCGTAATTCCTGCAACTACGCCAATAGGTACATGCTGGACAACGATTCGTACGTCCTCGGTATCTTTCAAGAGCTGGTCGGGGACCGACCAATCCGCTACATGTAGTCAGGTCTCAAAGTCCAACACCAAAATCGAGCGGAAACTTACCATGTCGTCTCATAGTATTGATGCCCATTACAACCTCCGACTCCGCAAAGGATACCTATCGTAGAGAGTTAGTAGATGTAGAGCTAATGGCATTGGGGGGCTTCATACCGATTTACCGCTTTCCTTAAGGAGTAATTCGGTCAGTGCATCTTTATGCTTCTCTAGGCCATCGGCGAGATCCCTCATAAACCGAGATCTTTCGTGCTGCTGTAGCGAAGACCATTTCTTGAAAGAACTATTGGCGGCTGCTACAGCCTCGTCAAGGTCATCTTCTGTAGCTACTGGAGCCCCCCAAAGAGGTTTTCCCGTGCTTGGATCGATCCCATGGTATGTCTTATCACCTAGTACCCTTGAATTATTGACAATCTGTCGAATCGTTAGATCTAAAGAAATGATTTATATTCGCATTCAGGTGACTTACATTATAAAACTTGTCGAAAGATATTATGCCCGCCATGGAATGTGGATTTCGTCAATGCGATGTTAAATCTCCTATTAAATATAGATCGAGTATGCAACTTAAAGCGTATCGTGTCTATTTTGATAAAGCCTGAGAGAGGAGGCAGCTTTAAATGTATTTCTCTTCCTTCATATTGCCAACATAGACCATCTGTCAGTAATCTAAATGCCCGGCTTCAAGATAACTGCCACGGGGCTTAGCTACCGAAATTGCCGGAATGGAGTAGATCCTGTCCGTCAACCAAAGTCCCTCAGCTCCCCGCTCGCGCATCATGAATGCGAACTCCCCCCACAATCTCACAGAACCTCAGGTAAAACTTGGAAGTCTAGCCGATTAATTCACTTCCACATCATCTGCAAGCTTACCAAGGCCTACGTAGAACTCCTCATCGGAGACTGCCAGCGGGCCAGCCTCTATACTTGGTTATGCTTCTACTATCATCGTGGAAGCAAGGCTTAGAGCTTAAGGCACGCCAAGCGAGTCAGATCCCGCAGATCGGAGTTAAGGTACTATCCGATGCCATATGATAACGACGAGAGCGTCCGTTGCCGGTTTAAATGGCTATAACACATAGAATCGTACCCAGCTATCTAGACGTATAAAGGGCTCGGCATCATCCGTTGATTAAGAAGTGAATTGTGCGGTTTGGGCTACTCCTGGATGGAGACGATGTAATTCGTAGCTATTGCTCTACTTATATCTGTAATGCCTATAAAGTGCTAAAGGTTCTCACTAAAGGATTGTTAATCCTAATATTATCAGACTTGGGGGAGGGAATGGGACTCAGCTCACTGCTTACACAATGAGGCTTTAATCTGGTATGTCTTTTACCTAGGTAACTAGCAATGAATCAATATAGCTTAATGGGGGATACGTACTGTTTAGACTCAATAGCATAATAGTTAGAGTCGTTAGAGCGTTCAGTATACATGTCGTATCCAACTCTTCAGAATCACAGTTATATTTTCTCTTACTATGACCAAGAACAACAGCTAGCCCTTAATACCGGCGAGAGGTGTCCATAGATCATCACAATCGAAGTTCATGTGCCACACCATTGAGTGGTAACCTGTTAGGGAGTACTTAACATTGGTATAGAAGCACTTCTCCTAGGGCCCAAGGGATTAAATAAATATATGGCTATATTTTCTGTGCAAAATAATTATGGTCAAGATATGATGAATGGTGGTATGATCAATAATGGCATGATCGGGGGTAGTTGTGGGAATGCTTCACGTCTCACTTACAGACTCATAAGGATTGAATTTCCGCAACCGCTAGCTGCCAAAGTTACATATATGGCTGTAGAATACTATCTGGCTTGGAAATTTTAATGCCTACTTGGATGCTATCGCCATATTGAACTAGCTCAGTTTCTCCTTTTTTACACATGTCCTAAACCCATACCCCAAAAGGTACCATAATAGCCCGATTGCAACATTAAGCAGCGTACAAGTTATCAGTTGCCACTCAATACTCGTATTTATAAACTAGCAAGTACCTAATTTGGACAGCCTAGGTCTATATAAATGTAGTATTCAATGCGTTAATGCCACTTTACAGGAACCGGAGGCCCCCATATAGAAGCTGCAGCACCCGCAAACCTCGATGTTGGTGTGTCTTGATTAACCACATCACCATCTGCGTAGTGCTCTACTATAAACCCCGTCGTATCATACCAATAGTCAAAGACCTGTGATCCCATAATATGTCTCCCGACACCCCACTTTAGCTCGTAGCCTTTATCCTGTAGCCATTCGTGGCCCATCATCTGCGTATCTATGTCCTCCACCTCAAATGACGAATGGTGCACGGTCGTTCCCTTGCCATTTCCGTCGTGGTGGGCTGCCACTAGTAGGCAGTGGTGGTCTGAGTACTCAGGGCCGAGGTCGAGGTGGAAGAAGTTCATGATCTCCTTAGACGGGTCTCCGGGCACGTGCACAATATCAGTCGGCTTGAAGTTGAAGTGAGTAGAGTACCAGGCGCAAGTATTGGTGTAGTTATCGGTCATGTAGCCGAAGTGTCCGAGCTTGTGGACCTTAGCTGGACCACTGTCCAAGCGATTGAAAACGCCTATTGTAAGGGAAATGTTAATATACCTTAGCCATAGAGTCGAATTGCACCGGAAAGGCCATGAGTGGGAGATTTATGACTTACCCTTCCTCACTTTGGTGATGGCCCCGTTCACATTCGGTTGACCACCAACGACATTCGACAGTCCCCTATCCGGTACGGCCCTGTCTTTCTGGTCGTATACAACTTGAATTTCAAACCCGTTTATGTCAGGCACACTAACCATCTTCCCTCCGCCTGGTCGCTTCGAGATATCCTCCAGTTGAGCATTTTCCAACCTGCACGCCCTTTCGAAGTCTTCCTTAGTTCGCGCTATGAATCCGGCTCCGAGGAACCTCTTAACCTGACCTGCCGGTGCCTGGCGAGCGATATAGACATAAGGATCTGGCCCATAGCCCCGCAGGAAGGAATTCCCGTCTTCATCAGTAACACCCGTAGACTCGAAGCCGAAGTCGTCCGCGAACGCCAAGAATTTCGAAAGGTCCGGGTGCTCATAAATTACATACGAGATACGACCAAGGTTGACTTTCTCGGAGGCGGCCATCTTTAACTATTTTCTAACGTAAAAATACGGAGCTTTTACTTGCTCCTGTAACTCTAGTCCATCATGAACACTACTGATATTGTTTTATATCTTGCCTCTGCCGGAGATTTCGGCGTTACCCCCGCCTCGGAAGTATTGCTCAACTAACAAGTTGGAAATTGCCGAACGACCTCCACCCCATGTCTGGCGATAAAACCCATCTCTTTCGCATCGTCGCGATGGAGTTTGGTTTCTTGTGAGTATCTGATGGCAAAAACCACTTGAATGAGGCGAGGTGACGCGTCTATGATCGACGGTAAACCATGAGTAAAGATGTGTTTGATGCCGATCATGTACGCGTCCCACCGGATCTCGCGGTTTCGCGATTTATCAACTTTAACGCCGCCGTTGGTTCTATGAAATAGTTGAACGTGGAGCGATCGGGACCGTCTGCGACCGATCGGGACCGAGGGTTTAAAATGCGTTCCGGTAAAGATGCACGGATTTGATACTCAAAGTGAGTATTGTTGGTTGAGATATCTTCTACTCCAAATACCCCTATTATTCAAAGCCTACATTACATGATCGTTGGCACATTATTATTCTTTCCTCGACTTCCTACTTGTGTATCTCACATTTTGATTGTCATATTATGAAGACATGGGCTGTTCTGTTTGTAATTAATACACGATTCTAATGAAAACGGATATCGTACAAGAATTTACCAAAAGAAAAGCAAATAAAAAAGATTAATAATATAAAATCTAGCCATCCATCCCATAGTACACTACGCAGCCAATATTTTCATATCTTCTTTGGATCCCATTAAGCGCAAGGCTTGATAGATGCCTACCATGGTCTAGATCTTGGAACGCCATTAGTCACGCTGCAGGGAAACTAATCCAGCATCGCAGAGCGGCAGATCGAACAAGATACACATCAGGCTAAAGTACTCACGTCGCCACAGATGCAGGTATCGTATAGATTATTATAATTTGCTCTGTGCAGACTTGTATATACGTTGAATAATCGTCGTTGTAATGTGTAGATTCACGTAGTTATCCCCACTACCCACTAGGTCTTCAATACCATTAATAGCACCTAACAGCCAACCAGCTACAGCAGCGAGGGTTAAGATGAAGTTGACTGCCGCATTAATTACACTGGTACTCACCAGCGTGGCTCAAGAAGGAGATGCTCGAGCTGTCCTACGAGCCCCTGGAAATTCGTGTTCAATCCCCGCCACACTAGACTCTGGGACAAATGTGTGGAAGAATCACAAGCTTCACGTAGATCCATACTACCGAAACGAAGTCGAAAAGGCGGCTGGGGCTATTGAAGATGTGGAGCTTCGCGACAAAGCATGGAGGGTCGCTGACGTTGGTACATTTATATGGCTGTAAGAAATATGCACGCTCTAAGACATATAGCAGGACCTAACAAGCTTGAAGAAATACAGACGACGATATCAAACGCCTCAGTACGGTGGCTAGCGCAGTACCATGTGACGAGATATTAGGGCTTGTTCTAAATAATTTGCCGTACAAGGAATCCAACTCCAAAGGCGTCGGGCTGGACCAAACAACTACCGCGGAATACCAGAGCTACATAGACCGTAAGTCTACCTAGATACTTACATTAGGCCCAGAAGAAAGGACTTAACACTATGGACAGTAATCGCAGAAGTCATCCAGACATCCCCAAACACGTCTTTCGCCATAGTCGTAGAGCCGCGCGCATTCCCGAACTACTTCAACAATACCAGCGCAAGCGACGAGCTCGCCAAGAGCTACCGAGAGAATATCCCATACGCCCTCAAGATGTTAAACCTACCCAACGCCATCGCGTATCTAGACGTCGGCAATAGCAACTCGATGGACTGGGACCTTAAGCGCAATCTCGCCGCTAAGGAGATCCTCAACATCTACAAGGCCGCGGGAAGTCCGTCCCAGTTCAGGGGCTTCGCTACTAACGTGGCCAACTTCAATTCCTGGTAAGTGGACCTCTCTCGACTGGATAAACACGTTGAAATAGAGATGTCTGGGAAGGAAAGGGGGAAGGGCTGACCTATTTCGAGGGATCTTTTACCCGGCGAATTCGTCTGCGCCGACGATTCACGATACATCAGGCCGCAGAACGAGCAACAGTTCGTGGGCATCCTTTCCGACGCTCTGCAGAAGAACGGCCTCCCCGCAAGCGCGACACATGCAATAATGGATAGCAGCCGAAGCGGCGTGTTTGGGCTAAGATATAGTTGGGATGACTGGTGTAATATCAACGGCGCCGGTTTCGGTATCCAGCCCACAGCACAGACTGGAGACGAGAGGCTCGACGCTTTCGTATGGGTGAAACATCCCGGAGAGTCGGATGGCGCGAGCGATCCCGCTGAGTCCGGGTACGATGCATTTTGCGAGAAGGACAACGCAGTAAAGCCTTCGCCAAGCCTAGGATTATGGCACCAAGAGTATTTCGAGATGCTGGTCCTCAACGCTGATCCTTCTCTGTAACCACTTAGGTACCTACCTACCTACCTAAGGTAGGTAGCTAGTTAAAGGCAAATTATTAATTCTATCTTGAATTCGTAGTCAATTAGAGTACTAAAAAGTAGTTCGAGCTATTACCACTGAAATGAGACATAACTGCAATAAGAGCAAGCAAGTAATCGTGCCGTATAGGCCATTAAGGGGCAGAAAGTTGCGGGGTAAACCCCTTTTGCAAAGCCGAGCCACTATAACTGTCAAAACATGAGAAATTCGAGCTGACCCTCCAACATTACAGTCATACCCTTATCAACGGCGATTTTCAACCTTCAAACTCCAAACTTTCAAACCTCAAACGTACTGCTTGCCAATAGGGGCACAGGAAGTAGACGACAAACAAAAGCATTGATCCTTCGGTGATATAGTTGCCAATGTGATCCCCATCAACACCCGGGGTATTAGTGGCTTGTATATCAGACCCCTTCCCTTCCTATTGTCCATTCAAATCTGATTTTCTCCCCCTTTTCTCTCCTTTGCTTAATCCTCCGTATGCAAAAGTCCGATTGATCTCTTGATAATCTCTGTGTCTGCATTATGGACTTCTGCCACCTTATGACATTTGATTTTCGCGCATCATAGATAGAGCGCCACGGTACCAGTTCAGAACACCCCCTCTTATCAATTCTCTCTCCCTGAATGATCTTGACTTTGTCCCCAATCATTAGGTTGAGCCCCAATCAGCATCGTCCTCGTATTTCTCATCTTCCAAACTTCCCACATCAACCCCGGATGCCTTTAACTGGGCCTTTAGGAGAGACTTTCGGATCTCAACCCATGCTGGTTGCCTCTGTGCCTCGAGAAGTGCATGCGCGGTATTGCCTTCGTTGTCACGTAGAGTAGGGTCGGCGCCATTAGCAAGTAGCGCCTCAATGGTATCTTGCAACATCGAGTTACAAGTGCGAAATTCGGCACAAACCGCGTGTAGCGGGGTACGACCCTTGTAGTCACGATGATTGACATTCGCACCCTGCTTGATGAATTCAGTGAGTAGTGTGTGATGGCGAGGGTATATCACGTATTGATAGATAGGGGATCGACCATCCATATCAGGAGCATTGATGCCAGCTCCTTTTTGTAAGAGGTAATAAATCAAAGCCCTATACTCCTCACTGCGTTTGCAAAGGAGATGCAGGGCGGTGGTGCCACGGCAGGAAATACTTAGGTCTCCGCCACGATCGATCAGGGTTTTGAAAAGCTGTAAAGCATAGACTACTACAACTTCTTCATAGACGCGCTTAATGTCGTGACTAAGCGCGATCTGGCCTGCAAATGGGGACTTCGGGTTGTAGGAAGATAGAGATAGTGCAGCCTTGAAGATCGGAGTTTCAGAGCTGTTTGGGTCTCGAAAGTTGGGGTTTGCTCCAAATCTAAGGAGTACTCTGGCCTTGCTGAGACGATCCTGGAGCTGGATTTTGAATAAGGCATCTGGATAAGAATCCTTGCAGCCTTCTCGGAAATAAGGGTGGAAGTCGATCACATCCAATAGAGGAACATCCTCTCCGAGTCTTCCGATTACCCCCGGTAGTAGAGTAGTTTGGTTGAGGTTGGCGCCATATTTGACTAAAAGACCGACACAGTCTTCAAAGTCCTTGCCGCTCTTAGTTAAGCGAATGGCCCAATGGATAGGAGCCCAGAGCTTGTCAGGACCCATACCGCAGGACAGGACGGCAGCGTTCGCGTTTGCACCTAATTTGAGAACAGTAGTGAAAGCATCGAAACTTCCAAACCGAATGGCCACCGTGAGAGGGCTGAGATAAATGCTAAAATCAGCGCCTTTATGTTTGGCGCAAACCTTCATCAGGTGCTTTGAGGTGGAGGGTAAGAGTTTGATGGTATGGGCCTTTCGGAAATGATAGTTGACAAGACTAGGGTTATAGTTGATGATACGTCGAAGGAGTTTAGACTCGTTATTCACACAAGCCCACCAAAGCCCATGCCAATCTTCTTTGCTATCTTGATCGTATAGAGCTATGTCCATGGCGGTTGAGAGGCCGCTACAAGTCTGGGCCAGACAAGCCTTAGTGGCTTGACTCATATACTTCGCAGTAGCGAGGATTATCTCGAGCGGCATTCCTGTTAGTTCATTGGTACCCGTGTTGGCGATAATGGGATCCAAGTGAAGTTTGACATGAGGTTTGGCTTGGGAGTCTGCTCGAGGCATAATCGCCGTTGTGGACTCCATTTTCGGCATTTGAGTGGTTGAACGATGATATCGATGGGTTTTCTGATTGAAGACTCGAGGTAGTAACTCAGTTGTACTGTGATTGAATGGAAATCAAAAAGTATTTTGGATGATAAGGGTGGTAAGGCAACGACAAAGTGATGAAAAGTTGTAAAGGCTCCGTCAAGCCTAAAGATTCGAAAATATCGAAACCTTGTGATTGTATGTAACTTAGGATCGAAAAGAAAGTTGCCCGTGGATGCAATCGCCACGAGAGTAGACGAGCAGATGGATACACTAAAGGTCAATTAAATGGCTTAGGGTTGGAAAAGGACGCAAAAATTGAAATGGACATGCACCTAGAAGGTTATCAGGTTATTAGACTTCGCGTAAATGGATACCGGCCCCTCTGTGTGTTGTTCCGAGATGGTAGAGGAGGAAGTGACAAGGTGAAGATATCTTAGTAGAGGAGAATGTTGTCAGAGGAAGGAAAGAACCAGAGGTATTTATCTAAGCATCCATCTGGCAAAATCAGTCCAGGTACTTAGTAACAAGTTCTAAGAGGATCAGTCATCAGCTAACGATTTAAGAATTTATGGAATTTGTAGAGCACCAGCAGGTACGATCAGGTGCAATGACTCCCTGAAAGTCAGTATTAAATTTGTGCTGGTATGAAATATAAGCGGATCTTTCGAGCTACATATGATTGATTGACCGGCCTGCACTGATCTTGAAGTACCTAGGATGATCTAATTAGAATCAATGATCAATCTTAGGGTTTACATAGACGACGTGGGTTGAATCGTTTAGATAATATATCGTGTTGTGGCAAATATTCCTTAGCAATGGCTGGGTATACCATCACAGGAGTTCTCCACCAGATAACATGTTTCCATACAAAAACTAGGTCTTTCGATTACACGCTCTATTCATTACCATTCTCAGTGTTTTGTATCTTGTGTCAGTACTAGTGTATGTTATTCGTCATGATCTCGTGGGAACGCGAGGTGGTAAAAAATACGACATTACCAAATACACGTAAGGGACTCCGGTGTTAGAAACTCCAGCCTCCTACCAACCCGGATCTATCGAAAGACGAAAAGGCTGTGGACAGGCGAACAGGCAGAAATCACGTACTAGAATGTTGACTCGTTAGTGGTTGTGATGTAATAACTCTGGCGAGCCTCATCGAAATATATACGGAGATACTGCTGGACGACTAGGATTAATTCTGAAAAGCTTAGGTTAGCCACCGATCCCCCGTACAGAAGAATTTGGAGGGGTTTTATTATTTACCTCTGACGTGAGATTAACATTCATTTAACTTTAAGGAAAGATGGTTGGGCATCAAAAAGTTAAAGTGATGATTCTCATAACTTCACAAAGGCTGATATTTGATCGAAAGTTCTGAGGTGATTTTACTGTAAGGGACATAATGTGTAATCAACTGTAAAAAGCTATGAATTATGTTTAGTGATATGAACTTATCGACATTGACCAAGTGCAAAGACAAGTTGTAATAGCATAAAAGAAAACCCACCATATATACAACTATAGGGATATTATTTCCGAAGTTTATCATGTTCGTCAATATATGGGTGGATGTAGCTAATGCAAATTATACATTAACTACTAGTACCAGCTAATATATTGAAAAGACACCTGGAGGAAGAATGGAAGCGTTCAAATGCCATAAAATGCAAGGATACTGGTTATAATACATAAAATAATGAAAAACCCTCTCGTTAGTACAAAACGGTTGAATTTAAAGAATCTATAATTGTAAACGGTGCTTGGAATATATACGCATCATTTTCGACTTAGATTTCCTTTGGACATGAACAAGTTCATAATTACCTACCTAGCTTTGATCCATAATTTGGTCCCGGTTGACAAAATAGGAGTCTGGAAAGGACAAAACTTAGATCTCATATTTTGACTGCTATATTGCTCATACTCCTATGTGTTATTTGATCCTAAACTCGCAAGCCGGCTACTAGCTTAAAAAGGGGTAAATGACCCCTTTCCGCCCTTCGAAGGTACCAAGTTACCTACATTAGATCAGGTGAGTTGCATTAGGTAAGCAGAGTCACCAGCCATTAGTGTGGCTGTAAAAAAAACCATCAGCCACTTCCTTGCTTGTGTAACAGCATGGGTGTCCCATTAGATACACGTAGGAAATAAAGCGGGTCAGCAACGTCACTCAAGTTGCGTCTAGTTTCCCAGCAAAAAAAAAAACAGGGCCGCTGCCAAGCGTCGAACGGGAATATTTGCTGAGCAGACAACCCTAATAACTACCAAGGTAATCTCGAGGCCTTCCATCTTAGGAAGTTATTGAGCAAGTTTCTCTCATTTAGGAAGCGTAATTAATACAGCCATAATTATTGGAGTTGAAGCGAGAGCGGTCTTATTTACACAAGTTGTAATTCTGTTGGGTCAATATTGACTAACTAAAGTAGCGCCTACATCAGAGGGACGGAAGATCTCATCTCGTTCACTATCTGTCGAAGTTTACTAAGAGCGAAGAGGGAGGAGACAAGAAGTGGTGGACAGAACGATACACCCTATCTATCATAACTGGCTCCCGGCTTGCCCAAAGCCGTAACCGCTGCCGTTATGATTGGCACGTCGATACCGGAGTACATATTCATCCGTTTATGCATATTCATGGTGCAGTATACCACGCCGCTCTGCATACTATGTCTAGTCCTCTTGGCAGCCACCTATAGCTGGTCTCTCTCAGCGGTATTATCCCGTCCTCTGGGCATAGTGCTACTCCTCTACTGCATCGTTGACGTGCTGTACGCTATTCTGATCTACATCCCGCACAATCGGCGGTTAAAGGACGAAGCAAAGCATCCACCGCAACTTTCACGTGAAGAACGTCGTGCTCTGTTCCAGCGCTGCTTCGCAAACATACCCGACGCCCGGCGCTATGTCCAGATGTGGTTCCTTGGCGCAGACGAGTCCGAGATACGGAGAGACAACGTACGCGACTTTATTCTGTGGGCGTTCTTTGATAAGGGGCCGGGCCAGGCGTCCGATGAAGAAGATAAAGAACTAGACGAGTACATAGAAATTGTCGAAGGGCTCCTGAGACGTAGGTTAGAGCCGGGAAGGGGGAAGGCTGAGGGTCTTCGATTGACTATGGACGAAGTGGAAACCCGATATAGAAGTGTTGTGTGGTATTTGATCGTGGGACTGGTTGACTTTGTGTCGCATTGCCGATTAGCGCGTAACGGGTTTCATTATCATGCTCACTCGCCGTCTAAGACCCGCTCCGTCATCCCTCCGCGCTTACAAGACCTCTTCGCCCAGAGGTATTCCGAGTCAGAGGGATTCACTTACTGGCACCGTCCGCATACCGCTTCTGACAAACTTCCCGTCGTGTTTCTGCATGGTATTGGTATCGGCCTTTATCCGTACGTGCCATTCCTCACCAAGCTGAACTCGCAATCAAAAGAACAGGATGGAGAGGGACAGATAGGTATTATCGCCATCGAGATCCTCCCAGTGTCCTTCCGGCTCACGGGGGAGCCATTGGGGAGGGCCGAATTTCTGAAGCAGGTTGCTACGATTCTGGATGCGCACGGGTGGGACAGGTTCGTGTTGGCATCCCATTCGTATGGAACTGTCTTGGCAACCCACATGCTGCGCTCGGAAAACCTAACCGACCGGATAGCTTCAGTAGTACTCATCGACCCAGTGACCATCTTATTGCATCTACCAGACGTAGCATACAACTTTACAAGACGTAGGCCTAAAGGGGCCAACGAGTGGCAGCTATGGTACTTCGCGAGTATGGATCCCGGGGTGGCGCACTGCCTTGGACGGCACTTCTTTTGGAAAGATAATATTGTTTGGAAGGAAGAGCTATTGGGAGTGGCGGGACGGTCACCTGCAGAAGCAGATGGTGTGGGTGATCAGGGGGGCCAGGCCACTGCAAGACCGCGGCGAAAGGTAGCGGTGTGTCTTGCAGAACGAGATTTGATTGTCGACACTTCAGTGGTTGCCCAATATTTGAGTGCTGATGGTGATGGATGGGCCACCCCTAACCCTGCAGATAAAGGAGGCGCTAGGCTTGAGGAACGGTCTATAGAACAGGGTAGATCGGGGGATAGTCTCCTCACACGCGATGGGATCGAGCTGCTCTGGTTTCCGGGATTAGACCATGCTCAAGTATTTGACTCGGAGCAGACTCAGGATCGACTTTGCAGCGTAATACGCCGTCATTGTATAGAATAGATGTCCACCCTGGAAATTGGGGCTATAATAAGTAATAGAGTTAAAAATTTAAGCCTTACCAGGCTTCTGGTATCTCGGGCCTACACGGACAGACTTGCTGAATTGGCTGTATGTGAATACCCTTAACAGTAGGCTTTAATCGATTGAGTCAGCCTTTGCCTGGTCGCCTCCCCAGCCCGTCAAGTAGACCACCACGGGTTCCGGGCCACTTCGGATAAGGATCCACACAACATTCTCATCAGTCTCGTTGATTTCTTGGTGTTCAGTCCAAGGTGGGATGAAAGCAAAATCGCCTGGGGAGAGCTCATGTCTCTTGGGTTCTTCGTCGGCACCGGAGCTAGTTACCAATCTATCATTTATCAGCTTTTCCTGCAGACCCCGGACATTTCAATTCATTAGAGATGGAAAGCCGAAGAGTAGCATAACAGTAATTGAGGTGTAATTACGTACTGCGAAAAAGTTAGCCTAGATGATTTGCATAGAGTAATAAGTGATCAGGGGGAGTAGAAAGAAGTTTTTATATCCTCAAGTTAAAAATTCTTTTAACACATACCATTCCCTTGCCTGAGGCGGCGTAAATGATAGTCTCTACATGAATGTCAGATAGAGTACTTTGACGCGTTTGCGATAGAGCCAAGACTAACCTTGCTCGCCATGATGATGTACTGCCGAGGAACACCGGGGCTTGGCTATCAGGACTATGGACGATGTTACTATAAATCTGACATAGGGTTGGAACGACTACATGATTGGGAAGTGGGCAAGGGTTGATTATTGTCTATAATGGCATCCTACGGGACGCACAGCATATGCACAAAGGGGAAGTGGTTGGACAGGTAGATAAGTAGCTTACCGGTAGCGCACATTCTATCACTCTTGCCGATCACGGCTCCCTGGCGAATCATGGGCGCGTCCTTCCCGCCTCTTTGAGCCTCAAGATCAGAAGCTTTTGTGATCTGTACCTCAGAAGGTAGTATCATCGGAAGCAGGTCGGGAAGGAGAGAAAAGAATCCAGACATAACTCCTATAATAGTTGGGATGACACACATATGGAGTAGTATTATTGAAGATGAACAACAGTAGGCGAAAACGGACTTAAAGAAGGGACAACAGATTGATGATGGCAGACCGCTGAGGGGTAAGGGTTCAATAAAATTTAATAGCTTGCTAAATCAGGATTGAAAGTAGATGTACGGTATAAGGCTAGTGAAGCTAATAAGCAGGGTTGATGAAGCTTGAATATGGCTTTTAGATATCTTGCTGACGTTATGTGATGTAGAGTTGATTATAGTAGCTTTAGTCTAAGTTAACATTGATGAAACTACCTGACGTCTGTCCGCTACATTCAGGTTAGGTACGAAGATACGTATGCAATATGGTCCGTGCCCATTGCCCTAAAACAGTGGACCACGTAAGGTAAACTCCACCATCTTGGATATAAGAGCTGCAATGTTTATTAATGACGGATATAATGAGCGGTCGATGGGTAATATTTCATATATACCTGTAAACCAGAATATTACACTAAGTTTCTCATAAGCCTATGAGCTTGTCTTAAAATATAGTGTGTACTGAGGAAGGTATTAAGTCTAACCTCCTTCATGGTTATAGCTATTGGTCATCTGTCTCTATATTATCTTCTAACCTAATACTTAAGAACGTACAAGATACGGCATGATGGCTTATTCACGTACCTCATAGGTAGTGGCGACTATTTATCTCATCATTTACCAATTGGCTACAAAAGAGCAATCGTTGGTTCATTAAAGGCTATGGGCACATAACACAACCTCCCTTTGCTACAAAAAGGGCTCCCCATGTTCTAAATGCTTAGTATTGATAGAAGGCCCTTCTCTACACCATAGATATTAGCATAAAAAAACTCATGAGGCAAGGGCTCATTTTGGGCAGCCTTATGTAGAATGAATACAGTCTTATCGCGTAGGAAAATGGAACATACAGACTTCGTCTGATTAAGTATGGCGATTCTATACCATACTTATTAGGTAGAATGAACTGATTTTTGCCTTCGAACACATCATCTGTCTAGCCTCGGATCTTTGAGCTAAGCATGATTCGTCGAGAGTCCCTCGGGTCTCGGCAGCCACAATCACAAGGGTGCTTAGGCATAAGATCGATGCCAAAAATGGGGGAGCCGATCGCTTAAGGGCGACAAGGAGTTCCGTAGCCTCGGGCTTCATGGACCTAGTCAAATACAGGGGGGAGTCTAAAGAGAAGAAGCCTGCAATGCTAGGGAACTGGCTTGATGCTACAACTAGGTAAATGGTACGTTATGCTTGGCATGATTAGGATAACAGGTCCGCGGAGCAGTGGAGGACAGCGGAGAGGCGGGACGATCTCGGTCTGCTGGATTCGCACGGACTATGTACATATGGTTCCAATACAGTCCCTGGCTATACTAGTAATCAAGTAGACTCGAAGAGGAAGCTCAAAAGTCGGGACGGCCACGATAGAAATAGCAGCGGCTCCCCAAATCTAGTACTCCAATACTAGACGACTGCCGATGGCATCACGGGAACGGATTTCCGTAGGCAAAGTGAAATTCCGATTTTCGCTAGTGTCGCTGATAACAGATTGAGTCGCATTTGCATCCCATACCCCGACAAGATGGGCAGGGGACCTAGGGCTCCGACGTTTGCGCAGATGACCGGGAGTCGTGTCGCCAGATGCCAAGAGCGGTTTTCAGCGTGCCAAGCAAGCCTGGTAAGTAAACTTTACAAACCCGACCTATATGCGGATGAAATCGTGCTTCGCAAACTTCGCCCAAATGGTTTCTAAGTCCTAACATTAGCAACATACCTCTAACACAAATGCCAAGAAACCACCCCGATTGTAGGTGGTCTATGCGGTATAGACGTCTATAAAAAGCCTAGCGACAATCCATGATAGATCTTAAGGTTAGACATAATAAATCTGTAGCCAAGAGTGCTCTGGTCTGGACCTGCATGGTAATATCGAGAAATATAGACGGGTAAATGCCCGCGTGAAAAAGAATCCTTACCCATAGCATCAGTCGATAACTAGAAGGGAAGGCGGTTGCCATCGGAAGTACATCTTTGTAACCTACAAGGTATGACGACTCGTGTGATTGGCCTATTATACCAGTACAGAATATGAAGGGCGACTCTTTCGGCTCTTCTTCTTTTGCAGAGCAGCACGCAGATCTCGAGCCGGAGGAATAATGATGATCAACAGGTACTACTAACATAGAAGGGAAAGTATAGCAGTTGTAGTTTTCGAATTATTTTAGTTCATGGCTCCGATATGGATCGTAGCATCGTCAGGTGTAGCGTACCAAATTGGATCTGTGATCCGATAATGGCTGGTTTCCCTCTCACGACCCCTGGCTCTTTTTTTGTTCCCACGAGAGGAATGAGCAGCCGTTCCAATGGGATCGAGAGCATAGCTAGATCGGGGATCCTGCAAGGTTAGATTCACGCAACGAGAGATGTATTGGTGGGTAAGCTTTTGAGAGACAATGCATGGGGGGATAAAATTCTTGTTCCAATGGCTTAACCTAGGGGACTAGCCACATCTTGAAGTTACAACCGAGCGAAAAGGATGGTATGGCGTGTGATAGGGATCTTCAACCGTGAGATACGCCATAGAATCATTTTGTGACGGATATCCGGACCAAGACACTCTTGGGCGGTAATCTGCTTAACACGTACCTAAAGTATGTCGCGATGCGGAATATAGCTCTTTCGGGACTAGTTGATCTGGCCGTGGTGTTGAAGATGGTGGGAATCAGAAGACGATTTAAATGGATAGAGGTAGGTGCATATGTACCTAGGTAGGTACCTAGGTAGCTACCATTAAGGAACACGTACCTAATATACCTGCCTCGTATGAAGGGAAACATGCATGAGAATGGTACCTAGGTAGGTACGAATGTGAGGTTTTAGTCAGAAGTAATAAATGCCAAACAGCAATGGAGCCCAAATTATAGCATTAAGAGGTGCGGCTATAGCGCCCATGTTCCCTGTAATGACAACGATTAGAAGCCTACCTAGGTACCTACCTAGGTACATAGAATTAGTAATTAGGGGAATAGGAATGGGACTACCTTGCCAGTATAGGTGGGCCCTTCCCGGTCCCAATCCGGTGGGTCAGCGCGATTACAGGTAGCAAGTTGGCAAAACTGGCAAGGTCATAATCGAATTGAAACAACAAAGTCGACTAATCATTTATTTTCTCTATCCCCCATAGACCGACCCCGTTCCGATTCCTTCAATCAATTCTGAACAGCTCTTTAGAGGAACTTGGATATATAGACAGCGCAGAACCGGTATTGATGAGCCATTGGGATCCCTCTTCCGAGCTTTTCCACCCTCCACATAATAACATCTTGGTGCCTTGCCAGCCAAGCCTATCAATTAATTCGATGATTCTACCGATTCCAAACTCTACTATTAACCGCCGCCGTGGAACCACGTCCACCTCATATGTGAACAGATGAGCTGTTACATCTACGTCGGGCTTAAATCTACAGAATAATTAACCTACCGTCATTATGATAACGAGATATCTTCCTCCTTATTCTTGATCTTTAGACAGCATCCTATGCTCGTCACCTTTGCGCACTTAGGAGTCGGCATTGCCAATATTGAAAGGGAGAAAGTCGTAGGAAAATTAGGGTGCTTAAAAATATTCACGATCCGGATCTCGTCAAATCTTCCCTCTTCACGACCGACTCTGGGTTTTCAACCCCTCAGCTCTCCACCACGTGGCCATCATCCTTGTCAATTGGATCCTTCAAACCCCCGACTTGTCACTTGTACGCTTGGGTCCCGCAGCGGGTGTCGTCAAAATGTCCGACGAAAGACGTGAGCGTATCTGGCGCCCAAGGCCTACGACCACTCCGTCGGATGAGGCTAGCTCCAGCAACGTCACGCCGCCGGACAACGAGCCCTCAGGGTCAACCTCGACCTACACGGTGAATATACACAATCCCGCTGTCACATACGGAGGATTAAACCCCGAAATCGAAGAGCATGTCCTCGTCGTTAAGTCTGTTCCCGATCATGATTTGCGGTACGATACTACGGATCGCCGCAAGATGCTCGGCGCCGACTTAGACGAGGACCTTGACGTTCCTCTACAGCAACGTAGTACAAGCGTTGCAAGCCGAGGTTCGTGAATTCACGCCTCCGTCCTATAAGCGACGTCACGTTCGTTTCGTTAGCGTGGGACCTCTGATTCTAAGATCCCTTAGCTGACAATTACCAACAGACCTAAGTCCCGCCCTTTCGTCTTCGAGCGCCGATTCCGATGCAAGCCCTATCCTCAATCTCCCCTCCGAATTAATCGATGCGATATTTTCCTGGCTTGCTCCCCTGGAGCTAGCCACCGTCTCCCTCGTATGTCATGCCCTGCGAAACCATGCGAACTCTGATACACAGTGGAGGCGGCACGTACTATCGAATCTTCCAGGAAATCGCATCACTTCCCCGTATCCATGTCAAAGCTGGCGCGAGCTCTACGTATCACACGATCCGCACTGGTTTTTGACAAAACACAAGCTATGGTTTTGCGATCATGAGTTGACCGGCCAGATAATTATCATCCGTTACGACGGGCGGCGAGGCTGCATTGAAGGCTATCAGATGCTCGCCACGCGTAATCGAGATGGTAGTGAGCCATGGGGTGCCGACCAGGCAGTTCACATCCACTATTTCGAACCTACCGTAAAGTTGCACCTCGACAAGCCCGTATTGCAACTAGATGTGGATAGCTTCGAGAACATAGCTCGTGGAAAGTCACCATCTCTATCTTTGCGGCATTTCTTCTCGGAGCAGCCAATGCGTATCAATAGCGGGACGGACCCTCGATTCAGCAACTTTCTTCTGGCTAAGCCTCTTACCAAGTCCGCCCTCGTTGGTCGTATGATAAACGAATTCCCGTATGGTTATGTCTGGCCCCCGCCCGCAATTCCAGCACGCCATCGTGTGACGGGCCAACCGACCGGCGTGCACCCGCTTGCGACATCCCTGAGTTATACGAGGTCGACGTCGGCAATGTGGCAGCCGCGCAACCGGTCGGAAGCGTCTGACCAAACGTTTCGCATTAGGCGATGGATGGAGATGGGACCACCAACACTTGGTTTGCATGCTGCCGAAGAGCTGGTAACTTACTCAACTCTTGACCCCGCCCTATATACTCCAACAGCTGAAAAACCCTGGAGGGGAATATGGGTTGGCGATTTTAGCGGGCACGGTTGCGAATTTCTATTGATCAACCAGCCTGACGACGACACCGAGCAGGAACCCCTTGAGCGGCTTCAGGACGAAACAGAGTCGGAGTTTGAACATCGTTTCCTCTGCGAACGTGTCTATCGTGGCCGGCTAGAAGCGGTCAAGTTAACAGGCGACGTCAATGTCCCGAGAGGCGAGTATACGTTTGTTGCTGATGATCTAAGCGACAATGGATTATTAGGTACGGCTAAGCAGCCGCCGTTCGAAGGCGCCCGAGTTGTGAAAAGCCGAGGCCACATTGCTCATATGGGATTTTCTAACGGTGAGATCTTCAATACTCCATATTATGTCCATTATTTCCACTAAACTGCCTATAGATCGGTATATCGAGTCACAGCTCCTGTTACTCTCGTATAATCGCCTAGCTCAATATTGGGTTGGCTTCGGCCACATTAGCTTCTTCGAAAGAGTTGATATCGATCAGTTCCTCGTACCTAAGTAGGATCGGCATTTCTATAAACGTATATATTATTTTTACAGGTACATTGTATCATACTATCTTAGGAACGATGTATATATTTTCTCCCGGCCAATATCGGTCTGGGGCCTCCATCATCCAACCCGTTTTGCGTAACAATTAAATTATGATTTGTTTAATGCGCTGCTGGAATATAAAGTGGAGATACACTGTCAACTTAGCGCGTATACTCCCTTTTCTGCCTCTTCATTGGATAGTAAGTACAGGTACCTACCTAAGGTACATATTGTGATGACATCTACAAAACCCGGTGTGCTGGGTATTCATCCCTTATTGTACAGGATAATACTTGACAAATTGAACATTCAACATGGTCATGCTTCCGAGATGATTTCTCTCAAGTGCAACGGAGTGGATGCTGCATCATTGATAAGTACATATAAGAGGTACATAGGAGGTATGGATTTATATCTAAACCCGATGTCCTACATATCCTACCTTTTGATAGACCTCACGTATCGCGTATCGCACAGCGCGTATCATCGCTCCATTAAATAAGCTATGGTCTGTGCTTTAAACCCTGGTTTGCCTTAGCGACGTCATCGACCATCATGCAAATTCTAGATACAAAGAATATATTGACCATTACATTACGAATTCAACGACGTTCTGATCTTTTAACTTCCATTGTTAACTTTCCAGCCCCCTTATTTTCTTCTTAGACTTCCCGGAATACTATATTCTTTGTCTTTCTAAGCACCAAGCAACTGCCAGCCTCATCCTTCCCCTTAGCCTCAATTCAATCTGGTTTGATAATTGACATACACCGTAAAGAAGTCGGAGCCTTACGGTCACTAGATTGAGCGTAGGGCTAGGTATTTTCCTTCTGTACACTTGAAGTTTCTTACATTTCTGGGCTTACTAGACCATATTACGTAAATACTAGACCAGGAGCACTTATACGAGATTCAGCTGTGGTGGTCTCTAGCTATACTAGACTAGAACACGGTGTTTTCGCGGTATGGCAGATAAATATGTTATCCGAGTAACTGCTGGGCCAGACTACGACTCAGGTCAACATGTGGTAGTACCAGTTAACACACATGAGCCGGTTAAGATTAGTAGCGAGCAAATTGACATCGACCTCAACGTTCGCGTGCAAAACTATCGGGGTCTGCCAAGGAATTCACCTACCACATCCCCCTATTTCTCTCATGAACCACATGCTTCCAACAGGGACCAGTATAGCATAGCGATTCGATTTACTCCCAAGAGGCCAGCAAGTGCTTCCAACTCAAAGACTACTTCTACCGACCCGTCCAGGCCATCGTCTCCGGACACCAGCGAGGAAGATGCCAGCGAAGAATCGGCAAACGGTATATCTGGAGAAGATCTCCAGTTCGGCAATGACTTTGAACACCCAATCCGGGACCGCCTCCCTCCCGGCTTTAGCTACGCTATGAATATTGTGAAATGGTGGATCGACCCCGGCCTTGAGGGCGATGCGTACGCAGATCAGCCATATCTCTACGGACCAGCTCTCTCGTCATTTAACTCCATTCACATTGGCGCGGGAGTGGTGGATTCTGAAAAGGGGGGGTTATGGTTCGAGGAAGGCGGCGACGAAGATGGGTTGAAAGAACGAGAAGCCATCGGCGCTCCAGCTATAGCGAAAGACCGTATGAAGTGGGCTTTGAAGCCGGCAAACAAGAGCAAATGGCTATTTCGGTACGATAAAACGTACTGCCTGGACTTTTTCAACCCGTACTTGGACTTCAGCGAGTTCAGCCTGCGCTTACCAGGCTTCACTCTGCCAATTATGAAGTATTGGGACGGCCAGAGCTTACGGTAAGAATATCTCCAACTCCCTAACGTACCCCTTTCCCATGTGTGCTTTACTAGAATCGTCCTTTCTCATTGCGCTGTTTTACCTATCTAGGTCCAAGCCGAAACACTCACACGCCCTTAGATACACGTTACGGAACCGGTCGACTAACGACACCTACCTGGTCGTTGTGTTTACGCTCTACCGGACGGAAGACGTCAACGAGGACGGGTCTTTGAAGCCGGCCGCGCTGGGAGCTGCTCAGCGGAACGAGGGGAAGGTAGAAGCGGAAACCGAGCATGTAAGTAAGGATGAAGGACACCAAGAGACTCGCAAGAAAGTCGAGAAGCTTGCCGTCGGCGATGAGGATAATAATTCACAGGCTGGGGGCGATGGGGTGGATTGACCGGGACTTTAACTTATCCAACCCGTTATATACACCTGTTATACTAATTATTAGACTTCTCTTCCACGAGTAAACACTGCAACCCCCACAAGACACACCAAACTCTCAGTTTCCCTAAAATATAATACCTAACCCAGCAAGCCCCTATCCACCCATCTACTGCTTACCCCTTACCCTAACCCCATCGCCAAACCCACCTACTCCCACGTCGTTACACTAGTTCCCATCGCTTATTTTCCCCTTTACTTCTACGCGCGAAGAAATCCGTAGGTAACTGGGTGTGATTGGCTGTCTATATTTACACGATATGTACACCGCAATGGATGCCTCACCAAACATGCAATCTTAGTATAATAACTAGGTTAGGTATCTATCATTCAAGCCTTCCATCACCTATTCGGTAGTTGGTTTGAGACCCGGGTTCGATTCCCGGAGGTTGCAACGATTACTTCTACGACCCCGTTAACTGAGGTTCAGCGCGCGTTGTTTTAGTCTAGCTTTGTTTGTAATTCTTTTTAATCATGTATCGGTTTACCTACGTGGCGGTATCATCTTGGTTCAGGATTTTACTTGGAGGGTGACGATCACTTGGATGAGGATATAGATATCCAGAGTATATAAATAGGATGGATGGTACTTTATAACTATCTCTAAGAAGTCTCAACGAAAATACAACTTAACCGAAGGAGCTTAGCCCAGGTACCTCTACAATCTAGTGATCGATTTCTATATCTTTCACTAATGCTTGGCTATTTATCGTGGCATAGGTGGCATGCTTATCATTCTTTGGGAATGGTAGTTGGTCATGCGATAATATGTTTTCTTGTAATTAAAGTAGCAGTTGTGTATGATCCTATCAAGCTATAATTGGTGCGATAATTTTAGGCTCTTGGTGAGTACAACGATGAATTTGCTAATGTCTAGTAGATATGCCCGGACTATCTATCTGGATGTCTAGGTACCTAGGTATATATCCTTTCTCGTTTAATCGCCCGGCGTATCACAATTCCAGATAGGACATCTCGAGAAAAGGGCACTGTCGGGGTATGTGTAGCTGTAGGCTCCCTGTGGCCAACCTAAGTTGCTTCCTTGCTTCTTGCTCCATTTCGTAACGGGATGTGCATCTATGGGGCATAGGTTTATTTGCTTGAACCATTTTGCGCCCGACAAAGCATTTAAAGATAGATTCTGGTTGACTTTGGTCATTCTGTGTTCTTTGGACGTATCTGTAACTGCATGTTGACTGTAGTAAGTAACTTTCTGAAATTATTTCGTAGTAGTGGTGGCTGTATTCCCAAATCCCAGTGTACATCCTGTTTTGGGTTTCTTGGGGTATAGTTTCAAGTCCAAGACGAGGCGGATGACGCATAATATGTTCCAGTGATAAGTTTCGTATATTTTAGGATTATAATTAGGTTGACCACTGGAGGAGGAAGTTAGCAAGCACCTAAAACCAATATTAAGGGATGAGGTACGAACACGAAGATACTATAATCGGTGGGCTGAGTGCCCCATGGGCGGTCCGAGTCTAGTCAGCATATTGAAAATGACTTTGTATACTTTCTTGAATGTTGATATGACAATAGAGTGGTGCTGCTTAGGGTCTGTAGTAAAATAGGTTAAGGTAGTCGGCTGCGAAGGCCATCTGTGATAGTTGTCAGCCACGATTTTCTATAAATAAAAAGAAAGAATAGTAAACAAATTAACTTACCGTTTGTGTTCTTTGGTAGCATTAATGACCAATAGTGTTTAATGTAAGTAAACTCCTTATTAGCCTTAGTAGGACGCGAAGACCATGTCAGATTTCTTCCATGTCTTCTTTAAAAGTCTTCATAGTCTGACTGCTAGGGACAGCGCTCTAATCACACCGCTCCCTCGTTACGTCTGCCACCATGAGGGGTAATATCCTGGTTGCATCGCCGTTGTCAAGACCTTCAACGATTTGCTTAACGAGCCCCCCGTAGGCTGGCATCTCTGCATAGACGCCGGAACGCACCTGTCTGGGATGTGCAGCTTTTGGTTTCCAGTAGGTATATTGCGCTTCATGTTGGGGCTTCTGTGTTTATTTAGGGTAGAAATTGGCGAGCATTCATTTTCATGGTTGAAGTTGAAGACCAAGATGCTCGTCATTTTCTTTTAGTTAAATGTCAACATAGTGAGGGTTATTAGAAAGAAGTTTCATGATTTAGGATAGGTACCTAGGTAGAAGTAGTAGTAGAAGTAGGTAGAGAAGGATTTGGTAGGAAAGGCTAGGATTTTAAAGTTGGGAAAGTGATGGCCAGTGTGGGTCAACATTGTTTGTAGAAGGTGGCATACATATTTGAGGGAAGGAGCAGTGTACAAAGGTCCTCAGGTATCGAGTCTATTCGCCATGGCGATCAGGTTGTAGAATGTATAACTCGGAATGTTACTCCCGGCAATGTTGAAAAGCGGAGATTGTGGATGCTTAGGGGGTAAGATAGGTCGAAAGACACTCTGCCTAGGTACCTTACCTTCTGTACTTTGTGTTCATAAAGAGTCATATGTTTTTATGGTCTTCCCCTTAACGTGTTCCACTTGGACACCTTCCTGATATCTGGAGTCACATCTTTTCACTCTTTTCCCACCGATTGTTATGACCTAACATCGCTTTCTAGTTAACAATAATCGTTGGAGAGGATATAATGAAGGCAGTAAGGGGGATTTGGGGTCATCTGTCTCGAAATAAAGAGCCAGTATAGTTCTCGGTGTGGTGAGTATACACTAATATTTACCCCTGGAATGGGTGAATTGATAGTATATGATAGCATAATGGACCCCTATATCAGCTTTGATACCTTTTTGGTAGCTATGACACATATGTATTGTGTTCCCTTGTATCTGGCCTGGCTATTTCTGCAATGGTTTCTAAATGACCCATCGACTTTCGTGTTTGCTGTTTGATTGTTTCTAACAACAATTCCCGTGTGATGCTATTATTTAACTACGTTGCACTATGATGAGTGCAGTGCAAATGATTATTAAGATAAACCTTGCGGTCTGAACTGGAGTGAAATTTCTGTTGATATGAGATTATCTGCCAGCAGTTCGAACATAATATTTAGATACCTACCTAGGTAGGTAGGTACTCATTCGTGGTAGACTGTATTTACGTGTATTATATGCCATAAGCATTGCACGCAATTGCTATAACCCCCAGAGGGTGAGCAAAAGATTTGGTAAACCGTAATATTACTTATGGTTAGCATTGTTTCCTCCTTATTTCCTCATATGATAGTAGAGTTTTCGTAAAAGTAATTATAGGTTAACTTAGACAATTCAATACATTGTAGTATTTGCCATTTATCACTTATGCCAATGTACAGACAACTTTATGTCCAAGATGTAATGATAATACTCTTAGATTTATTATTATTGAAGTGTATAAACCCGTGAGGCATTAAGAGATCTGTCGGAAAAGTATTGAAGTAACGTTAAACACCAATGTAACGACTGTAAAATAAGATATTTCAATAAATATTATTATCTAAGGAATCACCAATCAATTTGCCAGAGTCTCGTATTTACCCGCATAAAGTAGGTGTAGAAGCTGTTTAGTCACTTGTTATAGGCTGGCGTGACTATAAGTAGAGTATAGGCGCAAGCATATTGTCCCGAGTATCCCGTAGTGATTCACCCTGAGCTATCGCCATTCTGCTATAAGTAATACTTCATCATGGAGATGGTTTTGACAATACCTTTCAGGGCTAAATAGCCAAATCCTTAGACTTTCCCCTACAATCCTTACTCAGTAGGTTGAAATTGCTTTGGCCCTCAACCTTGCCCCATACTTCCATAAGAATATCGGGAGGGGAACTGAAAGTACTAATCCCGCCAAGGCTAATATACTATTACCCCATCCGTACCCAAGTGCAGCGTACATACTTGGGGCGAATAATGGAAATAGGAAAGCCATCAAGCTCTTTAGGAATTGCTGTGCCGCCATGGCGCTACTCGTGTGTTCGCCATACGTGTCGATAACATAGGCTGTTACTGAAGCACGCAAAGTTAGTGGCTCTCCTCGTAAATGAAAGCGATCGGCGAAATATTCGAATAGTACTTACTGGGCAAGCCGCCAAGTTGCATGCCGAACAACATGACGAATACTCCAATATCAACTACGATCCAATGTAGCCGATACGCAGCCGCCCACCCATATATCAAGGCACCAACCCACGTGATAATCGTCGAGGGGAACATCAGTGGCATACGAGACTCTGGGTTCTGCTTATGTGCCGGTAGCTTCTTATACATGTAGTCCATCAAAGGCGCGCCGACCTGCGAGGCGGCCAACTCCCCGAGGGAGCAGGCAATATAATGTAGCCCACTAATTTCGACTGACTGGCCATACTGGGACGTAAATAGGGCAGAAAATGTAGAGAGGACAACATACAATATTCCGTAGTTAAACCCCGACAGAACGGCTGAAACCTGGATGATGGGATGGAAGAGCAAGAGACGAACTGGTCGCGATAGAGCTCGCACTAGAATGGCAACGGCCGACCTATCCCCGTCGACTATTTCGCCTTGGGTATGATATCGGCTCTCCCCAGTTTCCTTGCGAAGGCGCTGGGCACGCCGTCGGAGTATTAGTGGCCCGTATGACTCGTGGAAACTAAAATAAGACACCAATATCATGACAGCTTGGAATACAGAGGTAGCCCAAAACATCCATCGCCAAGTTGTTCGCGCGGCCATAAAACCACCAATTATAGGGCCTAGGATTCCAATTAAATTAGTTACGTTGGTCAGTCTGGTATAGCCACCAAGTTAGGGCGCGGTTCAACCCCTTTAAGCACCATCAGGTCTTGTGTGGGGAACGTACCAACTGCTGCACCAAGCAAGGGGATAATTAAGTAGACTCCCAATGAACTGCCTCGCTGTTCTGGCCTCCATACATCACCCAAGACGCCTCCGGCAAGGGAATATATGGCGCTGGCGCCGAAACCGGCCAGGAAGCGAGCCGCAATAAGTACGCCCTTCGTCGGGGCAAAACCACAAACGATATTCCAAACGAGGAACCAGACGTTGGAACTGTGTAGAATAACTGTCCTACCGTATATCTCTGATAAGGGGCCAATAAGGGGTGGGCCAAAGACGGTGGCTAAGAGGTATATAGAAAGGGACATGGCTGACTCGGCTGGGCTCATGTTGAGCTCGTTGGCGATGGTTGATAATGCCGGGGCCATAATCGTCGAGACCATGATGCGGTTAAAGCCTGTGGCGGATAAGACGTCGGTTACCATCCATTTACGGCCAGTTGGCCAGTCTAACGGATTATCGGCATCGTAGGGTTGGTCAAAGATAACAAGGAAGGGATCAGAGTCTTTCTTGACGGTTGTAGTAGTCGGTGTTGGGATCTTGGCCAGTTCTACTGTAATAGGATCGGGCACCGCTTCAATATCATCTTGGTTCTTTGGCGTCGCCATGGCTGGAATTAGTGCAGTAACTCGGTAAGAGACTCGGGGTGAGAACAATTGATAAGGAGGACACACTGAAGAAAAGTTAAAGAAGCGGTTTAGGGCAGACAGGAGGTATATTTAAGAAGAAATAGATCGGCTTGCCGAAGCCGGAGCCGAAGCCGAAGGCAATTAGACAGACGGACAGATCTAGAAACGGTGATCACTTAATGAGTCATCTTAGAATAAGTTTCTAGGCTATCTACCATTATCACGACTATAACCCCCTGAAGATATAGACTTAAAGTAATAAGATAAACCTGGGGGACAGACAGAATGTACCTCTAATTGGCCCGTGATGATGCCAAGCCGAATTATCAATCAGATAAGATTATCTGATCCGTACATAACACCGCACTGGTCCTGCATAGGTACCTACCTTATGGGTCCCATAGGCAGAGAGGGATTATACCTACCTTGTTATATTTCCAAAGGGGTTAAGACTTTACTTCACTCCCTGAATTCCGTGAGAGCAAATCTGCTTCCACGAGTGCTGCTACGGTATCCAACGACTTGCGAGAACCCAACAGGTCCAGAAACGGTACATCCACCTTAAACGAGTTCCAAAGCCACGATCTAAACTCCGACGCGATCATGCTGTCTAGCCCAAATTGTGCAAACGACCTGTCGGGGTCGATTTGGTCCCTCGGTGTGAGCAGTAAGTCCGAGAATCGCTTAGTTAAGACTCGCAATATCACCCCCTTCAAAGACGAGGCCCCGGCAAGTTCTGGTTTGAGAATAGCAGTGACCTCCTGGGGTAGACCCCTCATCCATGGAGTGTTGGTGATCTGCTGGTCACCTTCCGTGTTTCGGTTTTCGTTCGAGCCCGTGGGATTACGGGCAACCTCTAGCGAAGCTGCTAGGACAGACAATCGCGGATCATCTAGGGTTGAATTAGATATTTCGAACCCTTGGCTTATGAGTTTCCGAAGATTCCCAGTCTCCAAACCAGTAAGTATATGTGCCGGTGCAATACTTGCTTGTCGCTGTCCTAACCCATAGTGGCTACTGACTCCTCCGATCGCGATGTCGGCGAGCAGAAGAACGTCGTTCTCGCTTAGAGGCTGGGTCCCCCTCCGCAGCAGTAATTCTTCGATTTTGGGGTTCTCATGGAGATAGCCAACGTCAGACACCATTCCTAGCGCAAGTGAAACTGCTGGTTTGCCTTGGCTCCTTCGCCAGTGTGCAAAACTGTCGAGGAAGGCATTTGCTGCGGAATAATTGCTTTCCGTCGGTAACCCGGTAGTCCCATTCATGGAAGATGTCATAAGGAAGAAGTCGAGAGCTTGGTCGTGGCCTTCAAGTGCGGTATGAAGATTCCACGTACCCGCCCACTTAGGCCTTACGCTCTCATGCCAAGCCTCACTCGTCATTGCACTGAAAATATCTTCATGCAGACCCATTGCAGCTTGCAGTACGCCCCCGATAGGCCCCCCAAGGTCTTTGCAGGCTGCTATGCCCGCCGCCACGTCGTCCAACCTTGTTACATCGCCCTTGACCACCATAGCGCATGCCCCTTCTTGTTCCAACCAAGCTATAAACTCCCGGGCACCTGGCTTATCTGAGCCTGATCTCTGAAGGAAGACAAATTTCCGCGCGCCTCGTGACATCATCCAGCGGACTAGGCTTCTCCCCAAGCCCCCAAGAGCGCCTACAAGGAGATACACCTTCGTACGATCAAGTATTGTGATATATTTCGGTGGTGCAACCTAGGAGGTATTCTATTAGTATTGCTGCCATAATTAATGGGCCGGTAAGAGGCCGAACTCACAGTTAAAAGACTGTTTGGATTATCAAGAGAAATGACGATCTTCCCTATCCTGTCTCTGGACGAGAAATAGCGATATGCCTGAGCAACGTTCGACACGTCAAAAGTTGTGATGGGTACAGGTTGAATCTGCTTAGAGCGATATAGCTCAAGGATGTCCTGAACTAAACTGCACACAGAGCCATGACAATTAGCAGGATATCGTTGAAAAGGGGAAACATGCTGACTTACCCAGCCAGTAAATCCCGATAATGTTCTCCTTCCAGGTAAAACATCTCACTGAGATCGAAAGCAGTAAAGGTCGTATTACGGGAAAAGATGTCCATCTCCAACCTACCGTCATCGATTAGTTCACGCTTGCCCACCTCTACGAAGCGGCCGAAATGAGCCAGACAGCGCCAGCTGGCATGCATCAAATCCCCAACCAGAGAGTTGATAACAACATCGACTCCTCTGCCTCCAGTCGCAGCGTTCAACCCACTCTCGAACGACTCGTCGCGGGAACTAAAAATATGGTCGGCAGACAAACCGAGATGATCGACTAGGAACTCCCGTTTCTTCTCCGAGCCAACAGTAGCGTATACAACTGCACCAGCTCGCCGCGCCAGAGTTATTGCAGCAATACCAAAAGCACCGGCCCCTGAATGGACCAGGACTGTTTCTCCGGGTCGTACCCGTGCACAGTCGCGGATAGCGTACAGGGCGGCGCAGTATACAGTTGGCAGCGTAGCCATCACCGCTATATCCTCGCCCACCAGCAACTTCCGACAGGTCCAAGAGGGGACACGCTCCACCGTCGAGAAATTATTAGGTTTGAACACAATCACTCTGTCTCCTACTTTGAGGTCGCGCTCTTCCGGCCCTACTGCTGCAACTATACCGCCAAACTCGATAGCCGATGTACCCGTCCTAGTTTCGACACGCCCGTTCATCGCGTACACATCCTTCGCATTCAGACTGACTGCTTTGACCTCGACATCGACGAAGCCTTTCGGCGGGGACGTGTGCGGCTCACAGATTTGTTGAAAGTACAAGGAATCCGTGATGCCGACTTTGTCTATACACAGCCTCGCTGGAGCTGCCTGGGAAAGCGCCAACTTTCTCATAGACGTGGGTGTCCTCTTATTCCGGCTTCGAAAGACCGAATTAATAGCGGCGTAAGGCTCTATGCGGCTAACGTAAAGCAAGCCGTCCGAAAGAACGAATTCCCTGTCGTCGATTTTCTCGTCGCGTTCTACCACGCGGACAATGCTCCGACAAGAACTCTGCGGGTCGGATAGTAAGGCTTCGACGGAGCTGACGTCGACGACTGCAAACCGGAGTGATGGCTGCTCGACCATGATGGAATGAGATAGCCCTTGTACCAATGTGAGGTCGGGGTTAGGGACGCCCATTAGATTTGCTCCGACTAACCAGACAATGTCTTTCACGGCGCTCATTAGGCTGTGGAGAAGGTCTAGATTCCATTGACTTAGTTCAGTCAAAAATGGTCGTTCCATTTCTATCAGCGAGATGCAAACTGTGTCCCCGGAGATCTCTGTTGTTGGAACTTGAGCTAGGGAGATGGTGCGAATCTCACGAGTCCCGTGCGTCTGCTCCAAATGTTCCGTCAGATTGGCAATGAAGCTTTGTAGCGATGGAGATGCCTCCTGAGTCTATTGATGCCCGTGTTAGTTGAATAGAAGACAAGTTTACTTCTGACATATGTAGGAGGTACGTACGACGATGAGGACACTTCGTCCGTCTAGAGCCTTTTGCTCCTTTCTACGCAGCGCTACAGTGATGTGATCTCCGATATCTATTAGCTGAAAACCTGCTGCCGTTAATTCCGCCGTGGTAGTATCCGATTTGCGGGCAATCATAATCCCATGATCATTGACGAGCGACATAAGGTGTTTTGGTGAACGTTTCCAGAGCCCCTGAGATGCGTTGTCCTAAATAGTTATAAGCGATCCTGATCTGTTCAACGCCGCGCCCTGAAAACTTACACTATGAATCACAATATCGAACCCGAGTCCATCGGTATCCCCTGCCAGAACATCACCTCCATCGTCGGGCTTAGTTGGCTGCCATGACCTGTATCGTGGAAACGCGGCTTCGTCGGCTAGCAACTCTAACCACTCTCTCTTCGTACTATCATCTGATTCCCCGATCTCCAAAACCCGCATTCGAGGGTTTTTATGGCCTGCTAGGTCTAGTATTGCGCTGATGATACCCGTACACTCGTCATCACCCGACGATGAAGGCCGATCTCGAATAAAACGCGTAACATAATCCTGTAGCTGGGGCACCGTGTCCGACGCAAGCCGCATGATGTCTGGCTTCCAGTTTACGCTCATCACCGGGTGCCGTTGTAGATGCGGACTGCTGTGGCTCTCGTCTTTAGTCACTTTCCCAGTATACATAGTTAATCGAACACCCTTCATCTGAACCAGGGGTACCCCTTGGCCATCTTGCAGGGTAGAATCTGCCCTTAGGCTGGAGAACCCAGTTCGTTGAGACGTTGCGTGAATGGTCCCTTTCTGTTCCTGGTCGTCATCTGGGAGCGCCAATGTCCTGATGCGACACTCTGAGATGAACACCGGCACATAGGCTCGGAAATACTCGGGGTTTCCGGACGTAGCGCTAATCAGAGCAGCCTGTAGGCAAGCATCGATCGTCACAGGATGCACGGGATAGCGATTGGCCGAGTCCTTAAGCATGGGCGGACAGATTTTGGCAGCGCACAGAACGTCGGGGCGTGCTTGATTGCTGTCGGCTCGCACGCCGGTGAGGTTTCGGAAATAGGGCCCAAATAACATCCCTTCCTCTGCATATTTCTCATACCATCGGTCCATATTCCAGTCCCTATATCCGTTTGGCCCTGGGACTCCATTGACTCCTATTACAGCCTCAGGACGTGCATCTGATACTCTGATGCTTCCCACACAATTCATAGTAGCCTGACCAGCGGTCCAAGACGATACTGTGAAATCATATATGCTTGGTGAGGAGGTCTTGGCAGATATCCTCCGTGCGGTAAGTGTAGTGTGTAGCTCGATAGGCACTTGTTCCAAATCACTCTCCTCGGGCACCACCAGAGCAGAATTGATGCTAACATTATGCAGATCGAACGTTGGACATCCAATCAAGGGGTTTCCACTTGCCGCTCTAGCCCTAGTCACTGCTTCCATGGCTAAAGCAAGATAACCTGTAGCTGGGAAGACCACCTGGTCTTCAATCCTATGGTCACGAATCCACGGCATTTCGTTCGGGCGCAGGACATTTCTCCAGCTCCAATCGATGCCGTTCCCGGCAAGTTGTTGGGAACCAAGGAGCTCGTGCCGAATGAAGGGGCGGTTACGTAGCTCGTTGCTCGCACGGGGCTCAAACCATAGTAAGCCGGCCGAATAATCCCAGGGATACGGAGGTAACCCCTGAAACAGCACACGGCTTCTTTTGGGGATGGAGTTGATGGATTTCCAGTCTAATTCATAACCGTGGGTGAATAGCCTGCCGGCAAGTCCCATCATACTCATATGAGCGTCTTGCCCCCTAATCAGTGATGGACTGTACGGAATGGCCCGCTCATCGAGCAGCTCAGCTCTCCGAATTTGATTTACGGGACCTTTCAGTGCCGAGTGTGACCCTATTTCGATAAGATGAAATCTCTGGCCCTGGATGAGATGCTGCAGAGCGGAATGGAACCGAACCGGTTTCTCCAGGTTGTCTCTCCAATATTCAGCCATTGGTGTCGAGGTATCAACAAGTTTGGGAACGGTCTGCTTGTGGTAGACGGCGGAGTACATCTCTATACTAGAAGAAACGGCCTGGGGCTTATCCTGAAGGTATGGCCCAAGCAGCTTCTCGTACAATGCACCGGCGTTCTTCATCCACTGGGAATGGTAGGGCTGGCCACCTGTCTCCAAGAGCCGACAGAATGTTTTGCGACTCTGGAGTTCCAATTGTATCTGTTCAATACAATTCCTTGGTCCACTCAACGTGACGCTTTCAGGTGCGTTGAAACAAGCGACGCATACTTGTCCTACGAGACCACATTGCTGTATGGTCGCTTCAGCTTCTTCAGCGCCAAGTCCACAGGCAAGCATAGCCCCAGGGGCAGGGTTCTCTGCTACAGCATACCCTCTAAAGTATGCAACAAGAAGAGCTTGAGACGCACTATTTGTCTTAGTTAGCGGACTGGTATATCTATTTCGACGCTGGTGATGGATGGTAGGGTAGGAGAACCAACCTTAGGAGGCCTGCCGCATATGCTGCACCGATTTCGCCGGAAGAGTGGCCTATGGTAGCAGAGGGTTTGACATCCCAGGTTTGTAGAATGCTGACAAGGCCAATCTGTACAGCGGTACAGATCGGTTGACTTCTTACGGCTTCATTGATTAGCCTCTCATCAGTATTATCCCGCAGCATGCCTTCCAGGGTCCAACCGGGCGCATATGGCGGGGGAAGACTTCGGAGAACTTGATCTAGTTCTCTAATAGTATTGAGAAAAACCGAACTACTATCAAGAAGTGATTTTCCCATGCCATGGTATTGCGCCCCTTGGCCTGTGAAGACAAATGCGAAGTCCGGCGGATCTACTTCGCTAGAATGAGAGTTTTCAGCTGGCTGAATTGCCCAGGCTCCCGGCTTTCCATCTTGACTAGGTGTCACGAGTAATGATGTCCGGTATCTTAAATGTGCCCAGCGCTCGGCTAAAGTATAGCTCAGGCTTCTAATATCCGGAGTATTGCATGACTGGGCAAGCTGATATATCTGACCAGCGCGAATCTCCAAAGACTTTTGCGATGAGGCCGAAATCGGTAGCAATAGAGTCTGACACTTGTCATGTAGCCCATTCGTTGCCGAGGGTGAATCACGCATATAGCTAGAAACAGACTCCAGTATCACATGTGCATTCGCGCCCCCGTAGCCAAAGGAGCTAAGGCTGGCTCGTTGAACTTTCCTCGGCCACGGCTGAGGCTCAGTCACGACCTCCATATTATGGCGGTCCATTTCAACTTAAGACGACAAGTTCAGCCAAATATCTCATCTTAGTGAGTAGAAGAGAATCAACTTACGTTTTGGATTGGGTGTCTCGACTCCGCGAGTGGGCGGAATCATGCCATGTTGAAAGGCCAGGACAACCTTGATTAGCGACGTAAGGCTACTTGCTGCTTCGCTATGCCCAAACGCTGGTTTTGTCTAAGTATTTCACCAAAATTTAGCACGTAGAAGCTATAACGTTCGTGCCTCGTTTTTACTAGCATATACCGGGCTGCGGGGATAAGAAAATGGGTTCACTTACACCTCCAATCATGATAGGTTTCCTATTATCTTTGGAGAAGCAATTTCCCAAAGCATTCAACTCGACGCGATCTCCTAGGTCCGTCCCGGTTCCATGACATTCAATATAGTCTGTGTCAGAAAAGTTGAGATTTGCATCCTTGTAAGCCTTGCGAACTACAACTTCCTGGAAATCTGCGCTGGGATATATCATTCCAGGGGTTCTTCCATTTCTAATAGATGTGTTAGCATAGTGCAGCCGACTGAGTAGGGCTCAAGGCTTACGAGTTAACCGCTGTTCCACGAATGATGCCGTAAACGGTATCGTTGTTTTTGATAGCTGAAGACAGACGCTTTACATACACAACGTTGACGCCTTCGGCTCGCGCATAGCCATCTGCTGAGATGTCGAAGGTGTGACATGTTGACGTAGGAGAAAGCATTCCTGCTTTCATAGCCGCAATGTGTGGTCCTGGAGTCATGATCAAGTTAGAAGCTGCCACGATTGCCCCATCACATTCCCCTGCCTTCAAGGCGGCCACAGCCAGGTGCAGACAGTAGATTGAAGACGAGCACGCAGTGTCAAGAGTTAAACTAAGTCCCATGGTAAGCGGCTTTCGCGTCAAAATTCAAGGTCCTTCTTGGGACGAGACACCTACCTTGGGCCATGTAGGTTGAATGTGTGGCTGATTCGATTAGCCAACATGGTCAAACCAGATCCAGTCGCTTGGTAGCGCCGCAGATCGTCAGGATCCCTCATTTGCATGAGAAGGTTGTCCTGAGTGAAATTCCCCACGTATACCCCCGTGTTAGAGTCAGACATATCGTTGAGAGATGCTCCAGAATTCTCAAAACACTCGTAGACTACCTCTAGAAGCTTGCGTTGCTGCGGGTCCATCTGTTCCTCTTAGTAAGGAGTCAAGAGTAAGTTTATTGGGGGCCCTTCCTCTACGTTGAACATAAGGGGGGGGGGCTTTCCGAACGATTAGACGTACTGCGCACCGTTAGCCATCAGGTAATAATATAGCACCCTGAGAGGGATCGGCCATCAATGCAGCGATATTGATACGTGGCTACTGGTAACGAGTTCATTTACTGACCATATGTAGCTTCATAGTTGTTTATCCCAAAGAATTCATTGTCGAACTGTCGAATATCTTCTCGTATAAAGTACCCACCGTCCACATTCGTGACTCCGGATTTATCTCCCTTCGAAGAGTAGAATCCCTTGATGTTGTAACGTTCTGGGGGCACTGGTCCCTGTCCGGACTTCTTGTCCATGAGGAACTGCCACAGTTCCGTAGGCGATCGAACGTCGCCGGGAAGACGACACGCTATATTTTCGATTTAGTAAATGTGTCTAAAGTATATTATTCGGTGTCAGGGGTGTTGTAGCAAGACTCCGTACCCATTCCAACAACGCAGACCGGGTCATCCTCCTGAAGATTGCCCCCTAACTGGCCATTGTCCTGGTGGCAGGTTCTAGTGTGCCCATTGAGGTCCATTATATCATAGACGTGCTGTCTTCGAAGAAGTCTATCAATATGGGCCAACGACTTTTATTTCACGCTTAATGATACTGAAGAAGCAGCGATTATTTTGGAAATTGAAAGCCAACACTCGCATATCTACCTCGCCATTATCACATTCCACGGTCCGATATAAACTATCCAAAATACATAGAGGACCCAGCGTGCTCAATTCAAATTTGATCATATTCTAGGACTATGAAGCTCTGCAGATGACGGGGATAAAGCCCTTGCGTCCGCTACTGAATCCGCTACACTGCATCAGAACAGAGGCGTGAAGCAACAATGGAATCCGTCTCTGAAAGCCCGTCCCTTTTCCAAATCTCATTCTCGTATGGCTCTAATCGGGGCATTGCTATGGCAGCATTGTACTGCCAGGTCAGTGTTAGAGGATCAGACATTGCATTGGGGAGGGTAATATTAAAGACACCTACCCCTAGTGTCTTTACTTGAAAGGATCGTCCGACTCTCCAACGCCCAGCGCTGCAGCAATCAGAATCCTTGTCAGTTCGGCCATCACGTATCAATCATGGGAACCCAATTAAGTTATCGTGATAGATGCCGTGTCTAAGAACGCCGCCTTTTCACCTTGACTTATACACTTCGCGGTACGGATTTGGCGGTGAACTTCAGTTTCCTATCGTGAAATCAAATGCGTACCTACGTACCAATGTATCAGCCAAGGGTTCCAGTACCCCAATATAATGACATCTCCACCAATGGGCATAATAGGTAGGTGGTTCACCTTGGCCGTCGCAATACAGTCATATTGAGCGAGGATAAAGCAGTTGGATCTCCAACCAACGGCGTATCATGCACTGTTACGTTCTCTATTCCCGGCGCCTCTTCCTCAGCCTTAAGAGAAGAACCTGGAAACTGTGCCAGCATACATGGCTATCCCCCCTAAATGCCTACCACTGCTTATTGGACGAAGATTTACAAGTAACAACACAAAGGTACCTAGGTAGATACCAAGGCAATTCATATCAATCCAATATATTATCTGACACATTATGATGTATTCGGTATTTCATTAAGTCCAAAATCGGCATTTCACTACTTATTATATACGAGCCGCACCTCTTCTCGCTACTATGAAGAAAATCCTCCCACTATCGTGCATGGGGAGTAGGCTCCCAAGGACAATGATTCCTAAAGTCCTCTTGCTGGTTTTCATCCCCAAGTACCTCCTCTCTCGTAGTAAATTCCGTCGTAAACATAATCCCCGACTCTGCTCCATAAGTCGGTTTTTTGGGTTCCAATACTTCGAGACCCATCTGGTCGATTGATGACAGTGTTGTGAGAGGAACATTGTTCTCGTCCATCTTCCGGTAGCGTTTGAATGAATTTGGTTGATGCTGTCCCGGGAGTGGCCATTTGCGATCAGAAATATCTGTGGCTCTTTTGGACGTGCCTAACCATGATCTGAACGTCGTGGATAACAAAGATAATAACCGCGATCCTTTGAACGCCGCCGGGATGGCAGGCCCGGCAAAGATGAAAAACATGCACGTCATTTCGGCGATACACCATAGAGACAATGCTCCTAGCCAATAAGCCTTATCTTCGGTGAAATAGTATTTAATGGTATAGGCAAGCCGAGAGACCGCGGATGCGCAGGCACTGTCGTATTTGATATTAGCCTTCTCCATGTATGTCGGGCGTGGGAGGACGCGGACTTACAAAAGACCAATGGTAAAAACCAACGAAACACCAATCTTCTTACTTCTAGACATCTGAAGGCCCCAGATCACCCTTTGTGGAAGTATCAAGATCATAAAGTCAAGGACAATATTGATACTTGCTCCAGCAATAAGAATGGCATTTATGTTAAGGCACTGACTTCCTGGAATCAGCTGATCCCATATCCTATCGTGTGGGAAGCAGGAGAAGTTTTCAATGAGGATCGCGATGGCGTAGAAAAGAATATTCAGAACCATGATGATATGGCATATCCAGTAGAAGCCGACTCGTGATCGATGAGGAGAAAATATACGACACCATTCTTTCGGAATCGAGGCTTTCATGACAATCATGGTAGCGGAATACAAGTTGGTTCCTATGTGAACGATCTGGTCTAAGTTAGAAAAGACATGGCCATCGAAAAAAATCATAAGCCTAGCTGCATTGAACTTTGCCTACGTATAAGTGTGTGGTCATATCCTTAACCCGGATATCCCATTGATGGACGAAAAATCCAATGTCTTCGAGTAACCAGTACGTGACATATATATAACCAACGTAAGTCCCCTAATTGTCTTCAGGTCAGTGCATCCACTTCTTGACGTAATTCTAAAGAGCTGCACTAACAAAAGCTGCTATAACCAGGTCTATTAAACGTTAGTCGACATATTATATATAGGTAAATACGAGTAACCATCGATGCAGCAATACTTACAATCTTCGATCACGGGTGTTTTGGTGCATAAGAACCTAGAATAGAGCCGAATAATAACAGAAAGCGATGATATAACGAGGCAGAGAGTAGTCGCGGCAAATGCCATAGCAGTGTGATTTGGTGGATTCAGGAAGTCGGATTGCATTCCATCCGGGGGCATTAGTGCAGGCCCATTGAGAACTGCTTGCTGTGCAGCAGGCGAGAGAGTGACGAACTGATCCGCCGACATCTTGGGATAAAACGGGTACGTAAGCCCCTATGCTAGGCAATTGGTGATATGAGCAATGAAGATTCAGGAGATGGAACTCATAATATGTCTTAGTTAGTTACTTTAGAAGTAGGTAATCTATATGGGTTTGCGAGTCTGCGAGAGATATTTTACAAAAGGTAATTACTGCCTCATCCTGTAGAGCTCATAAGACCACAGAAGCCTGGGCCTTTGCAACCACCCACAATAAATCATATGATAGGCGGTTAAGAAGTTGGTGTATGTATGTAGGACTTTTTACAGCCACAAAGTTGCACAACATTTGGAGTATCAGGGGGTAAAGGATGGGGTGGTGGGATGGAGGGATAGGGAGTAAATGTAACAAGGACTTATTTTGACCTATGGGTAGCACGGTACCTGAAGGATTGCATCCTCGGGATCTACTCTAACCTTCTCGCTTCGTGATCTTTCTCCCGTATCATTTCAAATATGCCGTTCTATTAAGTCAAGTTTAACTATACCTAATCAAATACGTATAATCAAAAATTGCCATGGCAGACAGCGTGTTTACGGAGTACCAATGGCAAGCATTGCTTGCACTCGTTGACTCAGTCGTTCCATCTGTAGTGGTGGGAGAACCGAAAGCGACGAACGGCAATCGTATCGCTATCACTCAAGACGAATTCGATGGCTTTTACCAGAAAGTCCAGCAGAAAATGAAAAACCCACCCACGGTCGAAGAGTTCCGAGAATATCTATCGGCACGACCCGTGGATAATCCCAAGTTTATTAGTGCTCTCAAAGGCACAATTGCCAACTTACCTCCAACGCCAGTAAAGCAGCTTAGCTTCATTCTCAATGCTATTATGTATGGCACCACACAACTTCGTTTCACTTCTTATCACAGATCATCGACGTAGTATTAACAATGTGCATAGAACACGACTCGGTAGCTTAATCAGCACTGGGTCCTTGACACCCCTTACCAAGCAGTCAACACCTGTACGAGAGGCTATCATCCAATCATGGCAACGGTCCTGGCTGTTCCTCTGGCCCATGATTGCGAAGAACTTCTTAGTCATGGGAAAAGTAGCCTGGAGCACAACTGACCCCCTACTACTGAGGATTAGCGGATATGAGCAATACACGGAAGACGCCAGAAAACCTAAGCCCGGGCCTACGATAGATTATGACTTCCTGCAGTTCCACGATCCGCTTCCAGAAGGCGAGTCTGTCGAAACTGATGTACTCGTCGTTGGTTCCGGGTGTGGTGGAGGCGTCTGTGCCAAAGTGCTTGCTGAAGCTGGTCACCGCGTCATCGTAGTCGACAAAGGATATTACTTTCGGCCAAACCAGCTTCCTCTAGCCCTAGACACTATGAGCAGTTTATTTGAGGGCGGAGGCTCAATGTCGACCGTGGATGGGTCTACCTTTATTTCTGCGGGAAGCTGCTGGGGAGGAGGCGGTACTGTCAATTGGAGTGCCAGTATTGCGACTCCAGATGAAGTCAGGTCTGAATGGGCAAAAGAACATGGATTAGGTTTCTTTAAGGACGCTGATTACGAAGCTTCGATGGACCGAGCCTATAAGATGATGGGGGTTAGCGAGTCGTACGTGCATCTAAACCATGGTAACAAAGTTATCCTCGAGGGGTCTCGGGCTCTCGGTTGGAATTCTAGGGTCGTTGCGCAGAACTCCGGTTCCTCGAGGCACAGCTGTGGTAGCTTCTGCGCTCTTGGTTGCCGGACAAGTACGAAGCAAGGGCCCGCCGTTAGCTGGTTACCAGCGGCGGCGAAAGCTGGTGCCCAATTCGTTGAAGGATTCGAAGTCTCGAAGATACTTTGGGATGATGCTCACGGGCCGAAGAAAGCAGTTGGAGTTGTAGGGACTTGGACACCTCGCGACGCGGACGGTAATCTGCAAACGACGAAGACCAAGACCAAGAAACAGGTCTACATCAGAGCTAAGAAGGTCATCTTGTCAGGCGGCTCACTTAATACCCCCCTGATTCTACTAAGGAGTGGGTTGAAGGTTAGTCTTCATTTAGACTGGCTAGATGAGTCGTTAACACTACATAGAACACTCACATCGGGAAAAACCTCTACGTGCACCCTTGTGCCGTTGCGCTGTCTGTATTCAAAGAGGAAGTCAGGGGGTGGGAAGGTAAGCTTCACTCCTACCAGAGATAGCAGACTAACACGGCTAAGATGAGATTCTGACGAGCCTCATGTACGAATTCGAGAACCTCGACGGTAAAGGCCATGGCGTCCGTGTCGAAATAGCGAACATGCTTGTAAGTGAAGTTCTTTACGCATTATTTATTTCTCGTATGGTATATCTGATACCATCATACCTTACAGCCATTCATGACCATGCTGCAAATCCCATGGCACAGCGGACCGCAGTACAAGGTCGATGCTCTAGGCTTTCGACATATGAACAACTTCCTCTCTCTCGCGCGTGATCGCGACACGGGCTCGGTATATCCAGATACCGATGGAAGCCCCATTGTTGCGTATACGCCTTCGAAGCTTGACTGGGGAAGCATACAAACTGGAGTGGTTGCCATCGCTAAGATGTGCTACATCCAAGGGGCCACGGAATTGATCCCTCCAATCCGAAGCGTCCCGCCTTTCAAAAGTGACGCACCAGCCATCGAAAGGAAAGTGGATGATGCCGGTTTTGCCAGTTGGATCAGAGAACTCGAGCAGGCCGACATCACCGACGCCCTGTTGGTATCTGGGCATCAGATGGGCTCGTGTCGCATGAGCAAAAGCAAAGAAAAGGGTGTAGTCGATGAAAATGGTAAGGTGTGGGAAACGGAAAACCTGTACGTCGCAGATGCGAGCGTGTTCCCTTCGGCAAGCGGAGTGAATCCTATGATTACTATAATGGCCATCTCTGATCGCATTGCCAGGGGTGTTGCAGCTGGTTTAAGATAAAGGCTTTGGATGCATGATGGAGATGCTTCGGTCTTAAGTACAAGAGCGTATTAGTGTAACCGTTGAAAGTCTCTTCCATAATTGTATACTATTACGAATAATGATAATCACAAGGTGGCTATTTTGGTGTAATCATGAACTGCGTATTAGAATATTAGTTTACACACCCCCCGGCGTAATATACGCAGATAAGCCTCGTCTGCTCTGTGCCCTGAGTTTTTATTCTCCGTTGTCAAAGTTGCCATGGAAAGAGATGCAGACCTACCTAATCAAGTGATAGAATTTTTAAAATAGGGGGTCACATCCAATAACTTATTCCTAATCCTATTTTCAAAACACGGGTCGGAGTGGCCATGTACGCGTCGCAGCGCATAATGTGCTGTGCGGTTCTAGTGCCATCCGAATCCTTCTGCTCGGCTTCATATGCAGAATAAGTCCGGCCTGCTTTTGCTTCATATAACGTAGGTCTGACGGTTGTGAGTTAGGTATGATTCAAGCACAAGACTTATTCGGGTTGTGGTTGCGAAGTTCTGAGGATCGATGGTACCGTAACACCATTTTCTATCGCGAATAACCCTAACATTGGCTGTGGCCGTTTATTTTGGGGGCTGAAGGATTCAATCCAATGATACCGGGAACAGTGTTCCGTCGGTACACGAAATTGGAGAAGGCATGTGCGTGATACTAAGGGGCAGGGATAAGAATCCTCTAATGCCAGTACAGGATAATACTGTGTAATTGAAAGGCAGGCTCCAGCACGTTAGCACTTGGCGGAAAAAATATTACCATCGTGGTATTATGGTAAAGACTGACGTATAACTATGATATGATTTTTGAATTTGAAATATTAAATCAAATTATATTGTTCAAGGGGAGCAGCCTTTACGAAAAAGTAACTTAGGTAATAATTGAATTTCGTTATGCATAGGTAGGTACCTATAATACAAATATCTGATCTACCGCATCCACTAAGAAACACTTGATTCTAGGGCACGGACCATATATTTCAACTATACCATATTCGGAAATGATTTGATTATATCTTATTATAGGATACTTTAGCGAATAGTAAAAGTAACTAGATATGGTTAAAGGCTTCCCAAATATAGTATGGTTAAAGCCCATGGTCCGTGCCCTAGAATCAAGTATTTCTTAGTGGATGCGGTATGATGTGCATAAATAGCTTGAATCTCAGGTCACTATGTATTCGGATCTGATCCGAGCAAAAGCGGCTAGTAGCAAGATCAGCCCTATGGGTGGAACCTTTAACCCTCGTTCAGGTCTCTGAAAGACGATCACCGATGTTTTATAACCAAGTTGTAGTTTATAACGTAGTTATAGGCAACTCTATCGTATAGGCTACGGGTCAGATAGATCTTTCTATAAGACGAGTAGGAATGACGATAAGCGAAATTATAGATTTACCGACGAGAGTATTTATCTACAAGGAATTTCCGTACCACTGGAATAACGAGCTGAAACCCCAGCCCCATAAGGGTTTCCGCCGACTGGTGGTGTATTAGGGGCCGCGTACCGCGTCGATGGCGCTGCTAAATTAGAAAACCCACAACAATGAGAGATATGGTGATAAATAAATTCCACATGCAACCCACGGTGTAGTATAGATGAGTAGATCAATAGCTCCTCGGCCAATAGAGAAGGAAATCCAAGGCCCGGATGCTTTTACAGTTCCCATCGATGTTCTGTGGGGGTATGCATAAACCAAACCTCCGCCGCCAACTGCGATATTACAAGATAGGCAATCCACGTTGAGGACTTGCTATAGAATGGCGAATTATAATTGATTGGTAACCTCTGTCCAAGTTCTTGGGGCCTCAAACACAGTTCGCATCTAAGGCGACGCTTAACGAGGCCTGCTTGGAGGGACTATTTATACACGGTAAAGAAAGTAATTTAATACTGATTAACGAGCCAGTTGGTAGCTTTCTTCTATGGTATATTTAGAGCAATCGTGATTGAGTCGGCTGGGTGGGTGGTTGGTTAGTTGGCTGGCTGCACCGATATATCATAATAGAACCGCCACTATGTGAGATTCCCACCCTTATATCAATTTATCACCAATCACGCCAAAATGAGTTCTCTTATATTCTACCAGCCTAAGTTCAACTTGAAGCCAGAGCCTATTGTGTATTATTCAGGGTAGTCCTCAACTATATACGTTTAACCACTCCATACAGCAGGTCCCGGAGGGACATAAGAGTCTGGCTGAATGGTGCCCAAGTTCACCAAGATGCCAGGGTCATTGCTCTTGTACGCTCCTGGCAGAGCAGCAAGGGGGCCGGGTGTCCCGCTTCCACCTCCAGTGATCTTGATCTGAGTGCACGCTAGATAGAACTGGGCGCCGTTGGCCTGCATAGCCATGTGCAATGCAATTTGTTCTACGCGGAGCAGATATTCCCCGTCGGGTGTAGCAGCGGGGATAGTGGCGTTAGTCAACACGTATTCGTCTGATAATCGGTTAGATTATTTCACTCCAGTCGTTATGCTTGGCCTTGTGCAGAATTAGAACTCACTTTGCGCAGGCCAGGTGAGCTGCTTGTTCTTGTCCATGGTCGGCTTCGTCGTGTGGATCTTGAACCAGACGCTGCCAGAGCCATCCCAGTTCGAGGCACTCTTACCCTCGGGGACTTTGGCTAGGTAATACTGGGTAGGACCCGGGTGGTTCACTTGCTGCGTCGAAATGTAGTGAATGGTTGAGCCAGCAGGCACAGTCATGATGTTGGCCGCATTCTGAGAGGAGTAGCAGCGGATATCTGGGCTCGTTGCGCTCAAGACACCCGTCTTGCTATCGGCATTCTTGGTCTTGCGTGTGGCAGACCAGTCCGCCTCTTCAGACTTGCCGTTGACGACAAGTCGTGGGAACGTGTCTGGAACAGTTAGACGGAATTATAGATAAAGAAGATGACGAGGTATAACTTACAGTGGGCCTGCACCGCCGTCGCGGCAAGCAAGAGAGTTGTGAGAAGCTGCATCTTCGCCACTTTTGCTACTTTAGGTAAAGATAAAAACAGAAAGAGTACAGGGAGAACCGACAACCACGCCGGGAGAGGATATGACTATATAGTCTGAGCCACGGGTCATCCTAATACTAGGCCATCAAGGCAAGTAGAGGGATATAGTGATATCAATCCGGTATATATTTAGGTAGGTACTCATGCTTATTTGACCACTATCCTCTACGAGTAAGTGTCGGATCTTGCCTCCATAAAGCTAGCACTATTCATTTTTCCAACCTATGAGGTAATTCCTGGCTAATATCCTATTTTGTCTGGGGTGCATTCACTTTATGCATTTTTAGATTATCTCGGCAGTAAAGGGGAAATTGCGGGGAAGCCGATGATACTCACTATTCCACAACACGCCGGCTAGACGAACAAGGTCTTTTCCGAGGTGCTGAGAGCTGGTTTTATAGCTTCACGGTTTCTCTAGACTAGGCCATTAGATTTACATAACATCGACGGAATTATTAGGAGAATTAATCCCTAGTATGCCTTAAGCGTTAGTTACCTAAAGTATGTTGGAGGAGGAAAAGGGGAATAGTCTCAAAGGGGTAACCATATTTCTCATTCTAGAACACGATATACCTTGAGGAATTAAATTCAAAGTTTATTAATTCATTCCACATGATAGGACTTCTGCTTGCACCCTCTAGTCTCTAGTAATAATAATATAGCAGCAAGTCTTGCCAGATAATAGAGCCACTACAGGAGATAATACTTTTAGGGAGAAACTCCTTAACAGCATCACTCAAGCTTTGTATATGTGTAAATTTAATCGTGTCTCCATAATCGTAGTAGCTAGTTCTTATCAGAAAACCACCGGAATACCGCGAGGAAGAATCTAAGTGTGATATCGCTGTCTTGAAAGACACTGATACAGAGAAAATCCCTCTAATCGCAATGGCCTTGGCCAGGGGTGTTACAAAAGCAGTGTAATGGGCAGTAATCAAGACAAGCTCGGCTCATATTCCTCGCAAACTAGGCCGCCATGTGTCTTAAGCTACCAAGCCCCTGAGCAGTTACCTTGTTGTCGGGTGAAAGGTCAATAGGCAGGAGAACATCCATAGATGAAATAAATTTCCTATATTGGAAGCACACCTAGTGCTCTGACTGAGTAGAACTCATTCATATTATATCCTCCACCCATAACGGAGACTCCGTAATACCACCAAGGCTCATCGTACTCCAATGTATCGCAACGCTTTATTCCGAAAATTTAGCTCCCCCATGCGTAACTCAAGTCTCAATTAAACTTATTCATTAGTTGAAGTCTTTTATCTTAGTGAGCTGGCTTAGTATTGGATTTGATTCTTCTAATACGTTTGGCTTGGGCTTGGGCTTGGGCTAGAGGTCGACGTCGAATTTAGGGGTTACTTGGTCATTCCTGGTGACCACCTCGTCGCAGTCAGACTCAGGTGTCACCAACTGCTAACGCCGGGCTATATTCAGAGAGTCTATTTAGATTCGCGAGATATTTAAGCTACCATAGACACGATTAAGCTAAGAAGATGTATGCTTACGAGAAGCCCATGATGTAGCTGTAGCAAGAGCTGCGAATAAGACGGTTACCATACCATATATTGGAGAGATATTTTTATGATGAGTTTAAGAGCCCATGAGCGTGAGATCGTTATGTTTGGTATTGGTATGACTTTTAAATGACGCCTTTATGGATGAAACTCGTGCTTTACATAAGTCAACTAACCAATAACCACCTGTTAAGTCTAAAAGGCTTCCTGGAGGTTCCGCAATCATGACAGGAAATCTAAAGCATTGTCTGACCGTAGATATACTCATGGGTTTAAAATATGTATGGAGGAGCATTTATTACTCGATAGGGCTCCATTTCATGTTATACGATCCTTGGATACTATTAAGTCACTGATCACTATTAAATACCTGACTTTGACGCATAGAGCAGCCCTTTAATATTGAAATCCGCTATATCATATTGTTCAAAAGACCCCATAGTATTATGCAAGGTCTAAATGTCGCACATACTATTGGAGTGTCAGTACGCGTAGCGACCATTGATCATATAGTTTTATTATGCCTCCAATTTAAAGTCTTCTAGCTATCCTATGACAGTGAGCGTATTGATTATTCTCAACTAATCACTTAGCTCATGTTAAATGGGTGGTCGGACGACACTTTCGGTAGCTATATCTACCTCCTATCTACCTAAGACGAGAATGAAGAGCTCTTCTGCGTACCAAGCACCTGAAAGCTATTAACCAACGGCGTAGCATTCGCCTGCGTGACACGGAGACGTAGTCTGCGAGTCTCGACGGCTGTGCCCAATCTATCAATACGCTTATATCCCAACGACGTACCCGTCACAACCGTCTTGTAAACACCGTTTACAGCAGCCTCAATCGCATACCCACCGATCCTCTGGCCTAGGGCAATATGCTCCTGTGTAATGAAAGCATCTACAGCGCAGATCCCACCCAGATCGACTTCTAGCCATCCCGTTTTCTCGTCGTCGTTAAGTGCCCAATACGTGTCTTTGCTACCGTCAAGTACGTTGGCTGGTCCGTAGAGTGTAGCGTTACCGCCGCGGATGCTGCTTGCGTTTACTGTAAGCCCCGGTGTGAGTAGCTCGCGGTTGAGAAATGCGTCACGCTGGGCTTTGAATTGTAGTAGTACGTCTACATCGCCCTTGGGAATTTGTCCCGTCGTGGCGGGTGGGACATCGAGTAGGAGATTTACGCTTCTGCCTACCGACTGCAGATACATGCTCATCAGGGCATCGGCTGTCTTTGACTTCTCGTTAGAATGATAGAACCAGCCGTCCCGTATGCGCGCGTCTGCTTCTGCTGGGGTCCAATAGGTACCATCTCGTACACCAGTTTGTAGCTGTTCGCCTGAATAATGCGACTGATCCTGAGTCCTACTGATCGTGTGCCAATTCGTCCCTACCGTCACTCCATCTTCATTACCCACCCATCGAGCATCCACACCCTGGTGACCCCACATGATTGCACCTGGTTGATGCTCGCGGATGATGTTGCGGAAACTCGTCCAGTTGAACGTCTGCACGGTATCAGAGCCACTGTTCCCATCGAGCCACAACTCAGATACCTGTACAGGCGAGCCGTCACCCAGCCGCATTGTAACTAATTCTTTTAATTGCTGGGAATAAAGCTCATTATAATCGCCAGCGTTAGAATCGCCGAAAATCTGCGGCTCATCATACAAGGTACCAGCTAGGTCAGGCTTCGGCATGGCTGGGTCGCGGTGTATGTCCCACGGCGATAGATAAATACCGAACTTAATACCGTATTTCTTCGCAGAGACAGCCGCTAACTGTACGACGTCCGCGTTGAGGCCTTTTTCAACGCGATCTTTCGCCCATTCTCCGTTGCCAATCTTATACGTCGTGGTATTTGTATCCCATAGTGCCATGCCATCATGGTGCTTTGCCGTTAGGATCATCCCCGCCATCCCGGCATCCACGAAAGACTTGGCCCACTGATCTGTGTCTAGAGCTGTCGGGCTGAAGACATCAGGAGTGCTCTGACTCCGTCCCCATTCCTCGTCTGTGAAGGTATTGGGTCCGAAGTGGACGAATGCGTAGTATTCCAGCCGATGCCATTCAAGCTGCTGGACCGATGGTGTCCGCAGATACGCGGTAGGCGGAGCTTGACCACGGACCGCGTTCGCCAGCCAACTCGCAATGCTGACGAGCAGTACCATCCACCGGTGGCCATTCGCAGGCAGCGGTCTTTCTAACATTACGATAACAGTAGAGCGACAAAAAGCCGCTGAATACATGCAATAATAATATATGCTTGGCGGAAAGCAATTGAACCTGCTAAAGTCTACATTAGATAATGCAGCTCGTAGCAATCTGTCTACGTAGAAGATGGACATCATTTCCCCGGGTTCTTTTTACGGTACTAGGCGGGGATTCTTCAACGCTGTAACCGACAGGGACCGTGACTGGTGGAAGCCAGTCTGAGATTTGCCGTATTCCATTTTGGGAAGTTGCCTAGAAGTTGAGTGTGAGAGTAATGGAGAGTCTCTTTTTGAGAATAATCGACCTTGATATAGAGTTGCTATATAAAACTAAGCAGATGTTTTATTTATAGGTAACTAAATATTGGGAATATTGAGTACGAGAATACTGGCTTTAAGTGGCTGAGTGGTTAAGGGAGCCCACAACTTCAAACTTACAAGTAGCCTAACCGGGCACCTATTAACTAACTGGATAATTGGTAAAGTTTATCTTAGATGAGATCTCAAACCTTAAGATTCATCCAGGTTAGACCGCAACCTAGAGGTCGCTAGTAATAGAACTAAACAATCAAACCTCCATACAAAGACGTAATTTGTAAGCCTGTCTCAGATTTGCAACGGGGGCTCTCCATCTCGCATGCCGAAGCTTACACCATATCACGTGATGACGTCATATCCATGGATCATGCCATCGGGTTTAGCAAGCTCGTCCGACCTTTTACTCCTTTGTACTGCTACATAGAGGTAGCTAAGGTAACACTAACTGACACCTTGCCGAATGGCAACGGCTAACTGGGAAACTCCATTAGATTGGGTACGGCACAGAGTATTTTCTTGACGTACCTTTTTCTCTCCCCTCCAACAAACAACAAACAGCAAATATCCGGACCTGGAAGACCTTTTTTGAACCTCAATTGGTCCGTATAGATACTACCTCTGTCGCATCCTCCTAGGCCCTATCGCATAAAGGATGTTCGCTAGATCGGCCTTTCGCGCGGCCCAGCCGCTGAAGCGGGTAAGTACAATTATTACCTATAGTCATCATGCAATACCTTCATCCGGAGCTCCGAGTATAACTATCAAGCTTTCAAGGGCTCGGAACGAGTCTTAATTGCGCCCAATTGCATGCTAACGTGCGCTTTCCGTACTCTAGAATCTCCTCTCGCGCACATACGCCACCGAGCCCGCCAAGAGTGGCTCCTCTAGCACCCTCCTCTACACACTGGGCGCTGCTGGTGTTGCAGGTGCCGGCTACTGGTACTACTCGGGACAGAGCGCCGGTTCGGCTGTGGCCAAGGCTAAGGATGTCGCGAGCGGCCCGCCCAAGAAGGCCTTCCTCGGCGGCGACCAGGGCTTCATCTCCTTGCTGCTGAAAGATGTCCAGATCATCAACCACAACACCAAGAAGTTCATCTTCAAGCTGCCCGAAGACGACCAGGTCTCGGGCATGGCTGTGACCAGCGCCCTGCTTACCAAGTACCAGTACGAGGGTCAGAAGCCTGTCCTACGGCCATACACGCCTACGAGTGATGAGGGCAAGTCTCCTCTATAACGATAAGACGAAAATAACTCTAGCTAATACGCGGGGCGCACAGATACCAAAGGCTATATCGAGCTGATCGTGAAAAAGTACCCCAACGGCCCCATGTCGACGCACATGCACGACATGGTGCCCGGGCAGCGCCTTGACTTTAAGGGGCCATTACCCAAGTACCCGTGGACCCCGAACAAGCACGATCACATCGCGCTAGTCGCTGGTGGCACGGGCATTACACCTATGTACCAGTTAGCCCGTGCCATCTTCAAGAACCCCGACGACAAGACCAAGGTCACGCTTGTCTTCGGCAACGTTTCCGAGGACGACATCTTGCTCAAGCACGAGTTTGCCGAGCTCGAGAACACGTACCCCAACCGCTTCCGCGCCTTCTACGTCCTGGATAACCCCCCTAAGGAGTGGACTGGCGCTAAGGGATACATCACCAAAGATCTCCTGAAGACTGTCCTACCTGAGCCCAAGAGCGAGAACATCAAGGTATTCGTGTGCGGTCCTCCGGGTCTGTACAAGGCTATCTCTGGTACTAAGGTCAGCCCGACGGATCAGGGCGAGCTATCCGGTGTCCTCAAGGAGCTGGGTTACTCCAAGGACCAGGTTTACAAGTTCTAAGTTGTTTAGGTTTTCGGGCAGCGAGGGCATAGAAAGCTATAGTATAGAACTGAACGAGCCAGATGTTGGCTTGAGAGCGAAGGCGTAGGCGTGTTCGCGCGGTCCCTCTTGTGGGGGGTGATAGATTTGTTGCTCTTTCAACCCATCCGTCCGTATTCAGTACCTTAACTTCACCTAGGAAGTACCTCAAAGATAACAAATCCATAAGACATTTGTTTTTCTGTTCGCGCAATTGGTGATATGTCCTAAGTTTCTGTGTTGTCTTACGAGTTGGCCGGATATTCGGCACATCCCCCTTTCTTGCACTGTTATGTGCTAAGCTGCCTAGACATCCATCGATCAAATCCCGAACGACAGATGCAGCCTTATCGGCGACCTTTGTCGAGGAGAATTACAATAGGGTGCCGTCATCTTGGCTCCAGAATTTCGAGAGCACAGCATCGTTACTATCGCCTACCTCGGCAAGACTCTTTTCTAAATCTAAATTAATTTTGGCTAGATCTTTCTTTTCCTTTGCGTGATGCTCAACTCACAATGTGCTGTCTCGGGCTCAATCTCCAAAGATAGTAAGTAGCTCGCCGGGGAATCATCAAAACATGCGCGTATGCTAGTAGTACAGACTATTCTCTTACTATTAGAAAACCACATGGATAGGAACAACGAATACGATAATCCATGCTATGCTATGCTATGCCATGCCATGCGGAGCAGTCTTACCTGCTTCTAACTCACTCGCTCTACATTTCCACGCCAAATCTCAAAAGTACTATGTGACGACATAGAGAAGCGGCGCATCTAGACTCGGCTCATGGCGTCTGATAATTAAGCTTCGACAGCACGCGTCAGCGTAATCTCGTTCCTGAGCCGCGGGTGGAGTTCGCGATGCGACTATCTGCCTAGGAAGTGCTTTTCTTTACGTACTCGATGGAACGGGACACGGGCATACCATGGCTGACATATGTAGAGGCAAAGCAGACCAGCAGACAGATGGGGTCTAGAAGGGTCATGTCAAATCATGATCCGAGACGGGAACAGCCGCCCGGTCCAGGAACTAGGCGAGCCAAGGCATCATATGCTTACATGTACGGTGATATGTAGCTTTCTTTCTTGCCTTGGCTACCTTTCCTGCGTTCTCGGCGGAGTTAGCTGCGGTAGTAGTAGGTGGAAATTAGACTTCTAGAAATTCGGTAAGTTTGATAGTGCGGCCCCCATCGTCAGATATCAGCTTTCAGCTTCAGGCGTGTCGGGCGTCTCTCGCACAGGGAGACATGACATATGCCGTGAAACAAGGCTGTCCGGTTGCTGGTCCGCCTGCCTGCTTGCTAATCGATACCCTAGCAAGAAGGGATTCTGAGTCAGAAATCCCTTTTCCTACCTTCCTACACATAGTAGCTGTGGCAGCAGCTTCTTGCACGATGCCGTAGCCATCTCCCATGCCGGTTAAAGTCTCCCCCAGCGCGCCGACATGTGGCCGATAAAATAAATAGCTGGAGCTGGGCCGCGATTCCATACATACACGCGTGGCTGCCTCGCTATATAATACCATGCTGTGTTCTCTGCTCTTGGCGCCGGGCGATTCGCTGCGGAATCCACGTGCGAAAGGGGGAAGGGGGGCAGCTGGGCGGCGAGGGAGTTCTCATTGGTTTCTGCAATTGGTTACACGATGATTGGCGACATACGCCTGCCGATTGACGAAATGACTGGTTTAATTTTCCGCGCTGAAGGGGCAGATGGTATGGTGTGGTGCCGGGTTAAACTCAAGGGCGGATGGGTTCCTCGATTACATAGATCCGGGGTACCTTCTAGGTATACCCTCTACCAGGCTCGGTGGCTTGGGTAGCTATCAGCCAGTCCTCCGGCCCAGGTGGATCTGGGGAAGTGAAAGGGAATGTGGGAGCGAGGGTAGCATCGAAGCGAATTTAACCAGCCGCGGGATTGGATTCGGCGTTAAGCGAGATGCGCCCCGGAAGACTGGAGATGAAGGTTGATTATATTATTTCTCCTTTTAGGGAAGTCCTTCAAGTCACCCCCCACAGCCACAGGTAGCAGCAGTGCCTTCGCTTGAAAATACTAATCCATTAAGTCATTTCTTTTCCAGGTGAGATGGGCAATCTAGAATACCGAGTTAATTAAGTGGCTTCATGCTGTCATACCATATATAGGTAAATAGGGGTAATACACTAAGGTTCACCTGATCGCAGCGCCGTTGCTAAGCGGACGTAATACTGACTCAATGAACCACATACTCGGGTTCTGAGCACGACGTCGTAAGCTCGAAGATCCCACAAACCCGCACAAGTAGCGTTGATTAGCCAGGAACTGAAGACTTAGACGCAGGAACAAATGTTGTACCGGCTGCGTCCATCCGATTTGGTGTATGCCATAGACCAGCCATGTAAAAGTTTACGTAGAAGAAACGAGAAATTGTTCCAGGTCAAAAGTCAAAAAGTCGCAGGATTGTAACTGAAGAGTTCGGAAGGTCATAAACCGCAAGTTACATATTTCTCAAGAAACAACGAGAAAAGCATTACATCGTAATGCGTTTGCGGTTTCCTCAAATCAAAAGTCACAAGATGAAACGCGATTTCCCTGAAGTCCTTGTGAAGTTACTAGTTGCCCCCTGAGCCTTAAACTGTCTATGACGTCAATCCCGTCTAGTCGAAGTTTAGTAGCCGGGATGTCCGTACAATGCTGTCATTGTATAATTCAATAGTTACACAAATTAGCCTAGAATTTTATGCGTTGGAGGAATTGTTCCTTTGTTATTTGTTGAAATTCGAGATTTGTACAAATATCATTTCTATTTTAATCCGCATGTTCACGCGTCGTAATTAGTACCTCGCTACCATTATAGCACTCATCTAGGCTCACTTATACGTAACGATGGAGGAAAAACACCAAAATAGCCAACGGCGACGACCGGGGAAAAGTCCACCGAAGGCATTCAGAGAGCACTTATTTCATTCTCTACCCAGTTATTCCGGACCGTACAGCGTAGGGATAATGGAAATAGAAGTGCCGGTACGCGAGCCGCGCACGTTCTCACGTATCAAGCGCAACCATACGCATGCGCTGCGGATGGATACGGTCCTCTTCTCAATTTACTACCCATGCGACCCTTCGTCCTACGCGCAGAGCAGGGGAAAGAGACCGTCCAAAGCCACGTGGCTGCCGAGGCCGCGTACCTTGACGAGTAAAGGTTACGCGAAGTTCTTCAGTGTGCCACATTTGCCTGTTACGGCTTATATCGCGGCTACGACCATGTTCACTAAGCTGCCCGCTTTCCGGAATGCCAAGCTTGCCGGCGACCATGCCGGTGACTGCACCGGTGCTGCACCTCGCTCATCGTCTGGCGCCTACAGCCAAGACACATTGACGGGAAGTGGAGACAAGCCCAAGTTCCCAGTTATTTTCTTCAGCCACGGATTAGGAGGTTCTCGAACGTGTTATAGCGCAGTATGTGGGGAGCTTGCCAGCAATGGTTTTATTATCGTTGCAGTAGAACACCGTGATGGGAGTGGTGCACGTTCCTATGTCAATATTCCACCGAGCGGCAAGCTGGCAGACGGGCTTAAGATTGATAACACGCACCCGAAATACTCCTACAAAGTCGATTATATTTTCCCTTTAGATAATGATCAGGATACATCACCTCATAATGCTCAAGGCGTGGATACTGAACTTAGGCATGCCCAGATCGAAATGCGCATGTCGGAGATCGAAGAGGCGTACTATATCCTTGAGCTCCTCAATAATGGCCAAGGGGACTTGGTCTATGATAATAATTTAAGAAAGAAAGGCAATGCTGGGTCGAGCTCCAAAGGGCTTGAAGGTATCAATTGGTCTGATTGGGATGGTAGACTTCTCCTACGGAACGCCACGGCAATGGGGCACTCTTTCGGTGGAGCAACGACAGTCGAAATCGTTCGCCAGAATGACCGTTTCCCCTATATTGGTCAAGGTATCCTCCTTGATGCATGGGGACAGGCCACGCCAAAGGTAGGAGAAGTTACCCACCAATCCTTACGCAAGCCCCTCTTAGCCATCAACTCCGAGGCATTCATGCACTGGCGCGAAAACTTTAAGATATTATGTGATATTGGAGAAGAAGCAAGAAATGGAGGGGCTCTGTGTTGGATGCTCACCATCAAAGGGTCTACCCACCTTTCTCAAACTGATTTCGCCATACTATATCCTCATTGGATGTCTTTTTTTATGAAAACAATGGTAAATCCTAAAAGGGCAGTGGCCCTAACCGTAAACTCTTCTTTGGAATTTCTGAGCCGAGTTTTACCTCCTGATTTTACAGTCGGAAATACCTGGGATGATGAAAGAATCCTGCAGACCAAAGTTCTCATTGCAGATGAACTCCCACGCGAACATCAACCCGATGGCAAATGGATGGCTTCTCGTCTTAGGATACCTAACGAATTACGGATCCGTACGGTTAACTGGGTTCGACGAAAACCTAAAGAATCAGTTGCTACTGATATAAAGGGCAGGCCGCTAATAGGTCTAATGAGTTTCCCGCTTGGAAGCGAGGTTTGGGTGCATCTCAGCCCAGACGAAGAAAAGCGGCAATATCCGATTCGGTTGAGCCAGGAAGTTACCTAAGAAAATACTCCTCTTACGAGGTCTTGCGAATTATTGCTTCCCGGTGCTTAGATACCTACGTAAAAGATAGAGCAGCCCTGTCGGATACACTGAAGATACTATCCGATGAGAATCTGCATGTTCAATAAACTCAGCATCGAAATGAGGGCCACGATTAGTACCAACGCTGGCAAGAGAAACCAGTGTGTCAACATGTCGTAATGTGCAGCGGATACAGGTTAAATCAGAACCTGGCGTGACTGTTACACGACGTCCCTACAACAAGGCACACATGAAGCAACATACATGAAGCGTGCAGCAATGGCGTCAAATAGCCGCTCTCGCTCCAAAGCGAACAGGGATGCCGACTGTGGCCCAAGAGGCCAAGACCCTATAAGAAGCAGCACGAGCTGAGGCTCTCACCATCTAAGGGAGATTTTTGACGCCTCAAATGCAGCCCAGTTCAGGTGCAGGATTACAGGATCTTCTGGAATTTCTCCAGTCGTCCGACAAGCTCGCTAGCCGTCAAGAGCTGAATACAATAGGTCCCGGATTCGTCCACAAGTACGTAGCGAACCACACGCTCTCAATCCTTGAAATGTCGTCAGATCTCGCGCGATCCGTCCCTCGAAAGGGATAATGTGATGCGATGCAATGTCATGGCTCTGAATGAGGGGGGCGAATGCTCGCCAAACACTACCTGTTTGCCGGTCTAGAACGGGATCACCCAACGAAATTCGCTTACGCTACAATTAGCCCATCTGAACTTTTGAGCTTATTATATTTAATAGAGTAGTAATTATTGTGGAATAGCTTGCGCGTCGTCGACTAGGAAGAGGCTGATAGTTCACGCATCTCGTTGTCGGCTTCTAGCCGTGCCCAGATTCGATAATCCGGGCCATTGCCATTTCATAGTCGCATTGCGTGCAAACCCATGCAAGGAAAATTGACAGGCGTGGCGAAATGTGGAGTTGGAGGGCAGCTAGAAGATGAAATCAGAATTGAGCGTACCTCTAGCGAATCGATATCGCATAGGGGCGCTAAACGGCTATTTCGGTTAAAATACCGTTCCGACGAGATGGATTCCTATCGTGAGAATAATACTATGTAAATATTTTTTTTTCTTCGACGCGCGCTTGAATTCGGAAAGAGGCTGTCTTGGCATTTCCGGGTGAATACTATCATTTTTGACCCTTCTTACTAAGAGTAGAAAAAACTAGGTTAGTCGATCATGGCCTAAATTGTGTATAGCAGTAAATAAGCCCCTCCTCTGAAGTCCAGGCTGAACGCAAAAATTCAACGGCAGTGGTGTTTTGCTAGACGTCCGTGTTACGAATTTATTTAATTAAGTGGTTTAACATGTGTAACTAGGTTCCGAAGCTCGATAATAATATGAATTTGAGAGTGCTAGTTAGATGTTTTATACAGAAGAACTAAAGGGATCGTGTAAGGCTGACAAGACAGTTGGTAGTGAGGAACACGAGCTATTACACATTGGAAAAAAATGTTTTCGTCAGAGCTCGTATTGTTTAGAGAGGGCGGATAGTATACAATGTACATCGCCACTTATAATGTTAAATTATCTGGAAGCAGCCGCCTTGTAACCAACCGGATAGTAACTACACAGTGGCGCTAATGCTCATAGGGCAAACGACTACCCAATTCGACGGAACACTTTAAAGGTAAACTCGCGCTAGGAAGGTAGTATACGTAGATGGAAGTAGCTACCTAGGTACGTAAATTGTACAGTTGTCATCCGACAATACATCATGTAGAGGTAAGCGTATCGGGCAGCTACATGCTTCAATACATAATATGTACTCTCCAACGAGAAATAAACGTGCACCTACTTGGGATTCAAGCGCTCTTAAGGGATCAACTAATATGATGACATACATGTTCTTTATTGATGTCAGAAAATCGTTGAGCAAATACAATTAACGGATATATGTCATAAATTTAGAAATGTCAAGCAAGTTGCCGAATTGCTTAGTTATTTTCTGACAAGGCACACTGCATCTCAGCCTACATGTACGCCAATAGCGTGCGGACTATCTATTTTCTCTATGGTGGCAGTGGAGATCGTAAAGATGCAGCTGGCCGAACGAGGGACAGATATATGCCACTCATGTAGTTCCAATGTTCAATGCTGGTTTAGTGTAATAATAATTATTACTTTTTCCTAACGTAGCTGGTATTTTCTGGTTTTAACTTCCTTTGGTGACTTTGTGTTGGTGTGTAATGTAGTCGAATATTAATATGATGGTCTTGGTAATTCCTAGAATATTCTTTTGGGACTTCACGGAGGTACCTAAAACTAAGTACATAGCATAAGGAGATCAGCTACAGGTAACGGACGACGGACGACGGACGATAGGGCGGTGCAATCCCTGTACCCGGGCCGTACCAGTACCGACCGTTTTCTGTTTTTGGCATCAATTGCAGTCCACTTAGGCTCTTTAAACCCAATCGTCGCAGTTCATCGGCGTAGGGAAGGGTCGATTAAAGCTTAAAGCTTAACACTGATTAGACTGCTGGTAGGTAGGTACCTGTAGGTAGGTACCTACCTACGGTAGTCGACTTATCAAGCCCCGACAGACCGTTTCTGCTTCCCCATCTCGTGTAAATCATAGGTCCACGATGTTCCCTGTTCATTTTCTTGTCCTTCAATTGGTAACTCGCATACAATGTCTCTGCCCTGAAGGTGAATGGACATCACGCATGGGTTAGGTACATAGAAAACAAACACCTTCTCGTTCTCGTTACTTTTTTTGTCGATTATTCTTCTCCTCTTCTAATTATTAATTTTTGGACCAATCCGACTGGATCTTAGTCCTGCCATTCGTTTTCAGGGAATATCAAGAGCGTCTATCTAATGCTCAGTACATACGCAACAAGCCTTGTATCTACCTAACCTAGGTAGCTAGGTAATTCGACCTGAATCTAATTTGATCTGTCTGCTGGCCCCACGACGCTTGGGAGGAGTGCGCCTCGTTCATTAGCTCACTAAACCACCAAGCTCTATGTTCGTGATATCTAAGCCTACTTCCTAGATGTCTCTCCTTACTTTCTTCATCCCAACTGCCTTCTTACTGCGCTCCTAGACTTCCCTAGTAAGCGAAACCAGACGACTAAGCGAGCAGATCCGACCCAGCTAATGTAGCTACTATCAGTTGAGCAAGTCCCGGGATCCAGGTATCAACCCGGCTATACGGACATACGCATCTGGAAAGCCAAGACTAGCGGGATATATTCTTTTTTCTTTTTTCCTTCCTTACTTACACCCAAACTCACTGCCGCTGCCCGGGCCTTCTATGATTAGAGGATCCGACCAGAAATAGCAACTATCCAGTTGGCTTATTCTCTTACCAAACGTGCTGCATCTCGACCCGCGGCGATCCGGCCCTTTATCCCAGCGCGCATTTCCAACTTCACCCGATCGATACCTAGAATACCTGGCATACCTGGCAGCCGAGTTTCTACCCTGGAATAGTCATTACCATTGCCTTGCTACGCACCGGTTGACGCGTAAGCCTCAATATGACCAAAGTACAGAAGTCTGACCCAGGCCTGCCTTCTAGGTCTGACAGCTTCTTGAGAATGCTGGACCTGGAGAAAAGGTACAAGGTATGTCAATTTCTCGGCATGCAACCCTCCTTTTAGACACATCGTTTCCCCTTTCTCCGTCTTAACCCCTCCGCTATCCGATGCACCATTAATAGGCCGTCCGCTCATGTCTTATAGATGCAACGCATTCAAGGTCATACCCCCGCGACGATCGCATCGCCAAGTACAAGTTCACCCTCCGCCCAGCCAAATAAACCGTTTAAGGCTCGGCGTGCAAGCGGACATCCTCCGCTTTCGCACCAAATCCAGATAATGAAAGCCATGCGGCGGAGCTCTGCTCTTCCTTCGCTTTCAATATCTATACCTCCTTCAGACGAGGACCCCGCCGTGGCGACGAATGGACCTCCTGGGGACCTACAGTCGAAAAAGGAGGAACGCACTAAAACGGTGACATTCTCGGGTCCCGAGGAAGAGGACGGTGGCGATTCTTCTGACCAGTCTTCCATATGCCATTCACCTAGCTGGGAACAGTACGGCCGGAAGAAAAAGAAGAAGCCCAAGAAACAGGACGCAGACACGGGCAAAAAAAGTGAGGAAAAATCCGCGAACACTCTGAAAAGGAAAGGGAACAGGCTGAGCAAGGTTCCGCCGTCAAATGTCCAAGGGGTTGAGTCTTTCATGACGACGGACCGCTCACAATCAGCCCCCGAGCTAGACCTCTTTCTTAAATCTAACGCTGCGAAACTAGATACTCCCATTCCAACGCCACCAAACGAGATGGCCAACCAGAAACTTGACAGTAAGCCGAAGAGTAGAGGCTTTTTATCTGGATTCCGATTACAACATGGGAACGTGGCAGCCGTCCAGAAAATCCTTGATGGGCAGCGAATAAGCAGCGATGAAACCCATCCCGGAGGTTCACCCATGTTGAAACCTCAAAACGCCGCCTCGGCAGACTCTAACTTCATAAATCCTCGAAAGCCTCCTTCGATTAGGTCGGCCGTCTCGAATTCAACTCGTTCCATTTCTTCTCTAGACCAACTGCCGTCAAGCGCTCGGAATTCGTCTGGTTCAAGCCATGGTCGTTCACAATCACTACTCTCGTCTACCTTAAACAAACTTAAAGGGCCGTCTTATCTCTACTATCGCCCTCCCGAAATGTCCAATGGCATCAAATTCCAGCGTCCAAGCAGCTCTCACGAACCGGATATTGCTACCAGCTGGTTAGACGACCAACCTTCAAAACGACCCGTGGTGCAACAATCAGAACGTTCCAAAGAACGCCCGTTGAAATTGGTAGAGCCTACCCAGGAACTTCCTGAGTTTTCATTTCCGCCGAAATCCCAACACGCCACTGCTCAACCTACAGTAGAAGTTGTTGCCCGTAGCACTCGACCTCAAGCTCGTATAGAGGATACGGGAGATGCTAGTAACAAATATGAGGCACCGGAACCTAACACATACCGCGGTCGTCGCATTCAGATGCCACAGGATCGCGTGCCGACTAGAGAATTAGCTATGGAGAGAGAGAGGCGATCCCGACCCGAGCGTGCGCCTCGAGCTACAAGGCAGATGGTCGAACATGTAGACCTTGATGAAGATATTCCTCAACAAGCTGAGCAGCTTCGCCGGAGACTCGAGTCAAAATACCACATCAAGCAACAAATGAATGGATACGTGCAACCACAAGTAGAAAGTTGGGCAGAGTCCGAGCACAGTCCGGGGCCAGTGCTTTCCAATCAGCAAGAACCCATAAATATTGACCATGAACAGCTTGGTCACCCAGATCTTAGCCTTAGTAGGGATGAAGAAGATGATAGGGGATCCATCGGCACTCATGCATCAACTATTCGGCCGGTTTCTCAGAGACAAGGACATAGTTCCCCACCGACGGACGGAAGGAAGCACGTTACTTTCCCACCCAGCCCGAACACGATCGGGAGAGCTGTGACGTCTGGTTCCGCCGACGAAGAAGTCCGAGTACCTGTCACGGAGCCACCAAATCCAAAGAAGCCGATCGAAGCCGAGGAGGCCATACCCGCAGGGAAGCTTCCAAGGCTAGACAGATCCTCGGATTACTTCTCCTTCGTCAGTCAATCGTATGCACCTCCCTCTCTGGAGCTACGGTCGCCAAATGAGGGCAAATTCCCATCGCCGCGAATCGACGAAGAACCCGAGGAGGACGACTTAGATCATATATTACAGCATATTCCGGTTAGAGGAGTCAATCAAGTAGCCTCGTCGTCAGAATACCCAAGTCAAACTGCTATGCCAAGTTCAAATGCCAATAGTAGGGTTGCAAGACAAAAGCCAGCCAAGAACTCGCCTCCTCTTTCTTCTCATTATTCCGATAGCGATGTACCGGCACTCGAACGCCTGGGAATATCGCCGAAAGCCGCAAGGATCCTCGCCGGGGTAGAGACATCCAGCACTTCGACTTCTCAATCAAATACGGATCCCAGTAGGACAAATTCGGAGAGGTCGTCATCTTCCACATGCGACGATACTCCTCCGTCGCCGGTCACGGTACCAACACCCGACAGTTCGCGATTGCAGAGGCAAAAGGAACTTGTAGTCCCTCGAATGAACGCTATAAACAGGTTTGCAGAGAAACCAAGCGTGGGAGCTCAAGACAGGGCTCCACGAAGGGCATACCGACCCCCAACTGTGGAGTTGCCTTCAAAAAATACTTCACGGTCTACTAGTAGAGATGCGGTCGGTCAGGATGACAGCTGGAGCCGGACAGCATTACCGATAGATCTTGAAAATGACCCCGTTGTCGCATCTAAGTTGAACGATCTGACACCCAGCCCACAACTAGTAGCAAGCCCTACCTCGGCCTCTTTTACAGAGGACATCAAGGAAACTCTGAACGAGAACGAAATTATAAATAGGAACCCCTACCAACATTCTTTACCGCCTAGGGCTCAATCTGCACTTGATATCCATTCAACGAATTTCTTGCCGGATTCAAGACATCAATCCCTACAGCAGAAGAAAGTGAAAGGTGCTACAGTATCAGCCAGTTTACCTAACACTCCGCCGGCGGAAATAGTTGAGGTGGCCCCTCGAAAATCCGCGCTGAGAACGTCTCGCAAAAACAGCGGCAACAGTGATGAATCCTCCACTGTGGTCTCTCCTGGTGCCGCTTACCTCCAAGAGGCTCGTAAGGCCGCACCGGTTCCACCCGCCTCTACTTCTAGGGCTTTGCGACCGCACTATGCGCATAAAAACTCGTCCACTAGTATTAAGAGCGTTGGGGCTTCGGATGGCCGACCGGACCCCCTCGCTAAAATGCTAGTTGAATGCTGCAGTTGCAAGTTCTTTCACGATATGCCCTCGAGGGTGTACGAATGCATGGCTAAACCTGACTCGCTTGTCGAGGACAAATTGCTCGGTGTTTCAGCTACCATCACCACGATGGTAAAGTGCCCGTGGTGCGGGCATGGTATGAGTACCCAGTGCTGTTCCGGTTATGCTGCAGTGGTCTACCTTAAAGAAAAGCTTCACGGAAAATAAGAAGGGTGATGGGATGTCCCGCTATACTTCCAAAAGGTCCCAAGGACGTGCTATAGCTACCAGGAAAAAGTTCAAGTGGCCCCTTGAAAATGTCGGGGAATTAAATTCTCTTTCCAGTTTTCTTTGTAACTGGCCACTAAGTTAGCATTTGTCAGCTTTGCATATTTCTTTAGCCGAAGCATCAGGCTCGTCTTAAAGATCCTATCTTACGTTGCATTATCATAATCAGCTTCGAAGTAAGATAGCTGGAAAAGTTTTGGGAGGTTTAATTTTTTTCTGGTTCTAAAATGGAACGATATCGTCTTGTGCTTCGCGCTAGGGGGGCCAAGAGCAAGGCCAACCTAGGCTCACGATACATGTTATTCTACAAATCTGTATACTAGATGAGCACACAAGAAAGGGCATCGAGCCGATGACGGCACGAATATAAACACTATAGGAGAAAGTAACCTACGCTAGTAGCTCAGTGATATATAACCCCGATCCGAGAGTACGGTACGATATACCTGTAAGATCCTCTGTAAGACGGGGGTCAACGCAATGCTGATCGAGCCATATATTTAAGTTCCGCAAATAGATAGCCAAGTGTTACTAAGTTCAACGTCAAGCTTTGCCCAGCGTTGGCGAAAGCTTCGAACCATGGTTACTCTATATCTTCAGCTAACTGCACCAGATTCGTACCCTCGTATGCCAAGATGTTCCTAATAAATCCCCAGTCTCATGTCTATTCCTTTCCATAGTTGTACATCACACACAAACAAAATACGACATAAGCTCTTACGGTTCGTCTAAGGGCTTTAGTAGCTGCGATATACGAGCCGTGGCTAAGAGACTCAGGCTTTGATATATAGGTAGGTATTAGTAGAACCACCTCAATACACGTTATACTAGTATCACCTATATCCCAGTCGCCAATATCCTACTCGTATAATAGTTATCTATAGCGTTGATAATAATTCATTAAGCAAAACAAGTATATCCTACCCAGCCCCCACGGCACGCCCAATCCCTCAACCTCACCGGACTAGTTGATAGCCCCTGTACCTAAGGTACTTAGCACTTACCTACCTACCTACCTACGTAGCCATCGCCAGACTTCCACCCTAACCTAACCCTGTGCCCACGTCCCCTTGTTCTCCTCGACAAAGTCCCTGAACGCACGCGGGTCCCGCCCGGTCGTTGCGCGCACGGCGTCGCTGGTCAGCTCTTCGGACCCGTGCCGGACCGCCGCGTCCATCGACGCTAGAACCGCCGCGTACTCGCCTGGGAGGCCGACGCCGACCCAGCGCTCGACGAGCTCCGGTTCGGTGAGGTCCACGTGGGTGATTTTGCGGTTGAGGACTGAGGTGAAGATTTCTGCTAGCTGTTGGGGGAGGGAGGGGTTAGTGTTGGTGGTGGGTGGGGGTGGGGGGTAGTGTGATGGGGAAAGGGGATAAGGGGGAAAAGGAAAGGGAAAGGGGCACTTACGTCGGCGTATGTGAGAAGTTCTGGGCCGAGGATGAAGTAGTCGGTATTAGGGGCTTTCGGCGCCGTGAGTAAATGGAAGCCGACGGCGGCGATGTCGTTAGCTGAGATCCAGGGGATGCGGCCGGATCCGGTGGAGGAGTATATCTTGTTCTCCTTCTTGATGGCTGAGAGGTGGTGCTCTGATAGGAAGTTTTCTGGGTATGATAGTTAGCTACCTCCTATAACTCTACCTAAGACGGCGACAGGGAATGTAAGTGAAGAGGGAGATATTTGCCTTGAAACCACGTCGGGCGCAGCGCAGCCCACCCGATCTTGCCCGCCTCCCCAAGCTCCCGCAGATACGTGTGCACCTTGCCTACCAGCGGGCCTCCCTCCGCGATTATACTAGCGCTCAGCAGCACGAAGCGCTCGACGCCCTTCGACAGCGCGAGGTCTACGAATTTCTTTATGGCATCCTGGGCTTCTGCGCGAGGCGCAACGAGGTGGATGGCCGAGATGGGGGTCGAGAAGATGGGCTCCCAGGTCGATTCGTCTTCCCAGTCGAACTTGACACCCGTGTAGCCGCTGGGGGCACTCCCGGATCGCGATGCAACCAGGGAGGGGACCCCGGCGGCGTGGAGTAGCGGCGCGATGCGGCTCCCGACTTTTCCTGTGCCGCCGAGGAGCAGGACGGAGCCGGATTGGGTTGTTGATGGAGACATGGTGTGGTTGTGCGTGGGGCTTTGGGAGATAAAAGGGGAATTATAAGTTATAGTTATGTTATAAGCTATAACTACCTTTATAAGTGGATGGATGAATTGGAAATAAACCGGGAGTGATATGCAATAGCAACAAACACTGCATCACCGACGTTGTATCACTCCTATCTTATATAATACGTGAGGCCGTCAGGCAGATATCCGCTAACGACGGCAGGTCATCTCATCTCATTAGTCGATGGCGTGGCCCACGATCATTTGCTCCATCGTGTAATCCCGAATCCACCGTTAAGGCAACCAATCAAAACGGAGGGCCCGTCTCTATTCCGTAATCAACAGGTCGAATTGCGCCGTCCCCGGTCCCCATTCCGGGGTTAGCGGATGTGCAAGGATATATGCGGCAGATAGCGGTTGAATAATCCCGCCGATACCTACGGGGTTAAATGCTATGGCCGAGAACGTTGGCGATAGTTGCATTCTGTATGGATATCTTTCATGTGGTTGGTTTTGGTAGTTGTGCAGTCTAGAGAAGAGTATAAATAACGATCTCTCCTCTCTTATTAATTTACAAGATGCTTGGCATTCCAAGACATAAGTACAAACGCAGTAATAACATCGCCAACTAACTAACAAGTTAAACAAAGAAACCTCGCAACAATGGCTGCTCAGTACGATATCCAGACATTCCTGCTAGACAAGCAAAACATCCACGACACAGTGGCCCGCCTTGTAAGTGCTTACACCTAGTCTTAATAATCTTTAGTAATAGTATCCCCCCCTAAAAAAACGGAATTCCCTAAAGCTAGGTCAATTAACTAACGATTTCTCACAAGACCTTAAACCTGGATCTACGTTCAACCGACGGCCTCATCAGAGATGTCTACGCCCCGGACGTGATTATCGACTACACGTCCATGTTCGGCGGGAAGCCGACGGAGACGACGAACGAGGCATGGGCTAGGAGCCTCGAGCCAATGATGGCGGCTTTCGACTCGACGCAGCACGTAGTCACGTAGGGACATCCCTTGCATATGACACAACACCGGAGACTTATTATTATTATTCTTTTTCATCTATTTTTTTTTTCTTTTAGAAATCAAGCATTAACGCCGACGCCACAGGAACGAGGTCATCGAGCTGCCGCAGCCGACGAAGGGAGTCAGCAGGCCGGATAGGGCTAGCGTCGTCGCGCAGGTCAATGGACATATGTTGCGGCGAGCGGCGAGGGGGAAGCCGCTTATGCATAACGGGGTGAGTATCTATCTATTTGCCTATCTGCCACTACCTAATCCTGCAGTCGGGCTCGGAATAGGTAGGGTAAGAAGACCGCAGAAAGGCTAACAGCAGGACGAACATGTAGGGCCGGTATACTATCGAGCTCGTACGACTCCCCGAGCTCGAGCAGAAGGGAGAGAACCCGTGGAGGATCAGCAGGCAGACTACTGTCATCGGTTGGGAGGACGGCAGCTCGGATGTTATGAGCGCGTTTGCTGGGATTGGACATTAAGGTTGGATGGTCTGATTGTGGACGGTAAGGGAGAAGATGGGATGGGACTTAATAGGGGGTGACGTTACATAGGAGATGTTGGGTCCTCTTGGGTGCTACTTTGCGAATATATATTAGATCGTGCGGAAGCAAACTACGTAACACACCAAGGGAGTGCAGTCTTTAGCTATACTATTTGGACATAACTAGGTACCTACTATGATGGAACATCCCGTTAGATATAAGTCTTTCCCGTCCGTCCGTACGCTAGTTACCCCTATTATTTCTAGCACCAAGGGGCCATGCACAGCAGATGTGGTGAGCCAAGTATTCTTTTCTCCAATACAACGTATAAGATCTTCCCGCACGTTTATAATACCAAAAGCGTGGGAACTAGCATCATTCCTCTACGGGACGAAGATAATACTAACCCTTCACATAAGTAGCAAAATTGCAAATTAAACACCCAGAAAGAAATCCCACTACTCGAATTATAAGTCATTATATCTAATGCAAACCTCCCCTCCCTAACTAGCCTTCACTCCACAAACCCAAACACGTCCCGCCTCCCTAGTATACAAGCCCGCAGAACCATCGTCTCGCCCAGCCCTACGCATCCAGCTTACCTTCTCCATAGACTCGGAGGGGTGTAGATGGGTTAGAGAAGAAGCAGGCTGAAGAGGGCATGATTGTTATGAAACGAAGTAACTACCTAACTACCGTCGACCAAATAAACTACCTAGGTAGGTCAGGGGGTATAAAGAAAGATATAGTGTTTTAACCCATGGATCTGTACGATCACCTACCTTAACCGCCAAGTCAGACCGTGTATCCAAGTTCACAATAGCAAATATAAACCTCACTAAAAAGATTATCCTTCTTCGATGACTCGACCAACACGGATTGGACTAACGGAATGGTTTAGGTACCTACCTAACCTAGGTATCTAACTAGGTAGGTAGATAATTTCATATACCAATGCTATCATACACATCTCTTTTCAACTTCCCCCCATCCTGATATATAATCCCAGCAAACCAATCTTACAATGAGCCTTTACCTCAGTTAAGCATATATACTTTCATACTTCGATGATGGTAAAGTCGAAAAGGAAAAGAAAATACAAGTAAACGTCGAATAAGGAATAACCCAATTTTAAACATCATTTGCCCATTTACCTACTACCTACCTCCTATTTTCTTTTTACAAAAAACCCGAAAGGTTAGTAATGGAGCTGCTAAGACACCTCAAATAGCACTGCTATCTGAAGGTTAGGTACCTAGGTACCTCCTACTGTTACGACTGCCGGAGACTTCCGGACAGCCCACCCCCAAGAGGAATTTTGGATGGGATTACAAACTGGATACGACCATAACTAGTACCTACCTAGGTAAGTACCTGTCTTAAAAGGTTCCATCATCCTTTATGAGTCATAGGCACAGCTACTATTTGCATATCTCATCGTTTTGCAATTTTCCTGGTACCTAGGTAGGCAGTGAACCCGCCCTATAGTCTTGGAGCGGCCTATTCTGCGCCGTTAGCTCATAAACCTTGGCACGTAGATACCATCCGTAAGGCATGCCGTTTCCTATCATACAAGTCATCTCCCCTTATTATCCTAAGCCCCAGCTTCGACAGCGAACGCATATCTTGGCATCTGTGCCATCCGCTCCTCCGGGCTAAGTTCGTCGTCGTATATCATCTTAACGTTCTTATCTTTCTCCTTCTTCGACTTCTTCTCCCCTCCCTCGGCTGGCTCCGCAGCCGTTGGGGTCTCGGGTTTCTTCGGAGGCTTGATTCTAGCCTCGGCCATCCTGATCAGTTGGTCGATCTCATCGCCCTCCTGTGCAGCACCCGACACCAGCTCATCAATGGTGGAGGCATTTCCTTGCCAGCCAGGCTGTCCAGGGCGAGCGGGCAACCCGTGAGGCGCGGGAAGGTTACTTCCGGGCCGCGATGGTAGATTCGGTGGAGGATATGCGCCGGGATATTGCGGAGGGGGTGAGTAACCAGGAACGGGCTGTGCAGAGAATACCGGATATTGACCGCCAGGGGGAGGGAAAGGTGAGTTCTGTTCGTTTTAATTAGTACAGGGTCAAGAAGGATTGAACTAGTAACATTGTAGCACATACGAATGCGCCGGGAGACGCGCTTTGCGCAGGGCTCTGGCCATCGGGCCTGTTCTCCCTAGGAGTATGACCTGCACTACCACCCCCAATGGCCGTTTTCTGCGCGGCAAGTCTCGCGCGGTGATCTGCTAGCCGCTTCTTGATCTCATCTGGCGTCTCAATCTTGAGTTTTTTAACCGGGCCGTTCCCATTCTGACCAGGTGGGGGATTTCCCGTCGCGGCATATCGATCAGCTTGGGCCTGGTAGAAGTTCTGGATGATTCGCTGGTTGTGTTGTTGGACAATGTCTTCCGGAATACCCTCCATGCCGAAGATTTCGACATCGAGACCTTGCCGATTCGGTAACGCATTCTCGACTGACGACAGCGACTCTTTGTGCACCTGATTCATATGAACCGAAAGACCTTTGATACGTAACAGTTAGCCATCATAACGCGTCGGGCGAGGGTCGAGCGGATGGAAAATTCTTTACCTCCAGCCGTATTCAATCGTCGACCACACCGGTCACATTTGAAATGTTTGGCCTTTTGGTGAGATATTAATAGTTTAAGATCTTCAAAATCTCTTTCGCCTAGCAGAATTGTTAGTTGTTCCTTTTTTTAACAGGGGCAACAATATTAGAGCTGGCTGAGCCTACAATAATAACACCAAGCTCGGGAGAGAATCTCCTCAACATCGGGGTGACCGCGCTTCTTCTTTCCCATGGTTGCCGAGTTGAAAGGTAACTATTTGAGAAAAGAAAATAAGGTCTGTTTCCTTTGATTGCTTGGGCTAGGGTTTGCAATTAAATTGATGACTAGGCTATTATCGCGACGAAATCTAGTAAAGGCGGTAGTAGTCGTCGCGCAAAGTTGAATGAGGAACGTAGCGCGAAGAGTAGGTAGCATTCAAGGGACATGATTCAATTGGTTCCACAGGTACCTAGCTTCTTAAGCTTCAGCCATATGCCCCATGTTCGGTCCTATTGGCATAATGTGGCTTATTTGATAAGGTGTGGCTGGGTCCAATATCCACTATTTGTCAGCATATCCACTTAATATACCTACTTACATCAGACGTCTCTTTCCAGCTCATAGTACCTAGGTACCTACTACATATAAACTTTCATCCTCTCATCCATTCAAGTATGAGATGCCTAGCTCGTATTCCTTGTTAAAGGAGTCCTAACTATCCTAAAATCTAAATTCTCTTCCTAATAATGATATTAACTTAGCCAGTCACCTACCGGGACACAGCCTAACCCACCAATGTGTCATGGCTAGGTACTCATAAAAACATACACTTTCAAACATATTAATACCAATTGCATTTAATTATTTTAGGCACCCATAATCATTCCCAGAATTTTTCGGTGAACTCCACGTCAAAGAATCGTCTCCTATAATTTGGCTTCCTTATTGGACTATCCTTGATGTTGGCTCCCCGGTATCCCTTGAGCTTTCTCAACCTCTCCCTGGCATCTTCCTGTAATATAGCTCCCATCTCCTTTCAGTTAGATCTACTATTTGACTTATGATATATTAAAAAGTCTCCGGCGGAGTCTGGGGTGCTCAGCTAAAATGATACCTGCTAGAGATGGGTTGAATTAGTATGCAGGTTTCTTCTTCTTTGAAACGCAGCCAGCAATACAAATCGGGAAAGGGGCGAAGTCGAAAATGAAACGAAACCGTAAAAGAAGTTATGCAATCATAGGTAAATATGTATGTACTCAGGTAGTCTTATGGCAACAGCCACTTACTACCGTTCTTCAGCACAAAGTACATAGACCGCCCTCGTAAGTGACGACTAAACCCTAGAGCTCGAGGTTTTCGTTTCTGTAATATGCCCACCCCCCAGAACCCCACCGCTACACCTCAACCGCTGCGCCATTTCGGCAAGAGTTTCTGTTGGAAAGATCATTCGCACCTAATACTCAAAGTAGGCGGTTTCTAAGTAGGTAGGTATTTATGCACGAGACATCTGGTAACGGGGTGGTATGAGTTCTACCGAACTATATGCATCTATTTACATAAAATGGAAATGTGCACATTTGATAGCTTTAGGCGCTTACCTACCTAGGTACCTACCTTTATGATTGTTGGTTTGCTTTCGAAACGGGCCGCCTGCTATAGATAGGAGCCATTGATAACTTCTCAGTCCATTCTAGTTGCTATCTCGAACCATCGTGAGACGGAAAGATAGTCTTAGACAATATTCGGGTCCAAGATCGTCCGTATGAACAATACTTGCTAAGCTCTCAAAACCCAAGCGGATCTTCGCCAGGGAGAAAAGGCGAGATACATCCTTCGAGTTGTACCAAAAGGTAAGAAGTCAGATAAACACACCTATAGAGGATTTTAATACGATATGTTCTAGTCTTCTTGTGTTGCTCGACGGCACTACGTCGGGCTTCCGTACGACTGTCAGGTAAAGTAAGTAGCCTGCAGGAAATAGAACAACCAAAACCGAGCTTCGTCGAGCGGAATACACGGATTTCTCGAGTGTCGGGAATTAGGCCTCCCTTGGTGGGGGTCGCTCTGGCAGTCGGGACCGTCTGTGCATCGTAACGGATGAGGTGAACGGTGGCAAGATGCTGTGCCAAGCCCTTGGGTAAGAGAGTGGGTGAAGGAAAAAGAGCCGCCATGGACTAGATTGGACCAATGAAGCTCCTAGCGCTTACGGTAAGTTTCACGAGAAGCGCAGAGCCGTTACTGCTCTATACTTGTACCACCAGCCAGAGCCAAACAAAATACTCGCGAATCAAATAGTTCACAATTGGTTGGTTCCAAATTGTAGGCTCAAGAGACTAGGAAATGCGGCTCAAATGAGAAAGCTCCCCGATTCCCCAAAATTGCATGGGGCGATGGGCGTTTTTGTGTCACTGAAAGCCGAGTAACACACCACAGTCAGGTAGTAACATATTACACCAGGCCATGCGATCTGGCAGCGCAAGCCATGTGGTAACTCGATCTCGTTCGTATCAAAGCAGCTGTTGGATCCCTGGGCTTGGGGCAAGCATTGTTTGCTCAGGGCATATCTGACAAGATGATAGAAATAAGAACAAAACAACTTACACATATCAATGTCTCACATGCAGCGCATGTTACCGATAGAGGACGAGGCGAAAATATGCTGCTCTGCGCGACGCTTGGCTTTCTTAGGCCATACTTTAGTCTTTAGTAGCTGACAACCTGGTTGCACGTTTATTGAATCGTACAGATGCCCAGCCTGAGTATCGTCATATATAGTTGCGTCATGGAGCTCCGTCATTCTCAGTACGTAGTCTAGATCATTCCACGTTATTTCGGTGAGGAGAATATGAGAGCTACGTCGGATCTAAGTTTACGTTCTCATTGGAAGCTGAGGGGCGAACAACATATCGAACTGTTTAAGCGGTTTGCGTTATGCATTAGCATGGGACATTTGGTACCTCCATACATGACGTGGGGTTTGACGTGGGGTTTGACGTAGGAAAACACAAGCATACCTTTTGATTCACTTACCTAGGTACCTAAGTAGGTACGTTTCTAAGCTCTTACGCTCCCAAGGTGACCGCTACTGGTACTCCCGAGCAGGATTTGGGTATAGGATTGCCATTACTGTCCAACGTCTCTCAACCCCATAAAGAGACGGAATGTACGTATTATCACGACAGGAACGAATCGGAAAGGTACCAAACGTGAATACAAGCGGCCTTATCGGGATAGGCACACGACGTGTCAAGTATTACATATTTCATCGTCCAAACCCTCGACTTGGGCAGAGGAAGCACGTAGTGTTAGGTTCGGATACATCTGCTGCACGACAACGGATTTATCGACAGAGCAGTTGTGCGACGCCTGGACAGCCAGCTAGGGAAATCGGAATCTGAAGTTTTTCTAATGCATTTATGCATTGAAGCATACCACAAGATGGCGTGGGAAGTGTTGTACGAAATGTATCCAAGTTAATCATCGTTGACGGGTGCCTCGATGGTAGGATTCCGAAGCCAGAGATAGCTTATGTAGAGTGGATGATGACGAAACATGGAGATATGAACTGTACACATGGAAAATTGGGTACGACGAAGGCATGAGTAGAAGGGATCGTGACGTATATTGGCAATGGGAAACCAAATTGATGTGTGATGAAAGCATACGAGAACATGAACATCGGGCATGAATTTGAGCGACAAGAGTGTGACGCCTTTAGGACTTACAGGGCTTAGGGCGTGGTCCTTAAGCCTCTGACCCTCCGAATAGGAAATAGGAAATAGGAAATAGGAAGCCTTGTATAAGGCAACCTAGGCTAGCCATAACCCGCTGCCTAGTAGTATAACACGTGATCTGTAGGACTTGATCAGCGGGAGCCGTCCCTTAGGTACGCGTTGATGTTTGCGTGCCCTTCTACCTCCAAATAGTGAGTCGGATCGAATAGTCGCCGTACGGGAGATGATAAGTTGTCGGTCGGGTACGTAAGGTGATATGAGATGCGTAACAAGATGCGTGGTAGTTGTACCGCAATATCTGATTGGTTGTAAGTAGACCCCCCTACCACTCCAGATTGAACCTGATTGGACTATGGCGAAGGGGACCAGGGGTGAGTGTACCGTACTGCCTCGACATCTCTACATAAAAGCCCACTCCCTCCTCTACCCTCCTCTTCCTTTTTCCCCTCTCCCATAACCAATTTACCTATCGCCATCAAAAAAGGGCCATAAAATATTAAACTCATCGCGTCTCATCTAAAACAAGGCGGAAAACCCTATTCTAAACAATTTAACGACGCTATAACCACTAGAACATGTTAGTTCAGTCACACTTAGTACCGTCGATGTTCCTCTTATTGATTAGTATCCCAGATCCAACACGCGACGATTTGCTACCCATCTAAGTTCCCAGATAGCTTTCTACACCATGGGCGACTTCGTTGGCTTTCCACGTGACCAGAGGGCTGCCTGGAACTCATGTAGGACTCGACCATGGATGCTGCTCAGGTTGTGACCATCATAATCTGACAAGTGGTAGATGATCTAGCACCGCAGAATTATCCATCTTCCCATCGAGAGTCTTGGCCTAGGCATTCCCAGCCATATAGCTATCGGTCCCTAAGTGACGAATATGAGGGGATATCGCATATGCGCGATCGAGATTCCACTATTGGAGACCAGTACCACCAGTTGGCTATCGTTGTAAGATAGGCAATCAATGCGATGCTTGAAATACCGGGCGCATACTGATTGAGAACAGCGTCGTAATCATGAATATTCGCGGTTAGATGCTGAATCATCACGCCGCACCCTTTCCGTTTCTTCGGAGAGCCGACGAGGCCGTAAAAAGGTGACACGGAATACCTATCGGGATCAAGATTCGGCCGCTTCAAGTACCTCGCATAGTCGTGCTCATCATACGAGCAGTCACACTATGTCAATAATTTCCAAAGATGAAGAGGCCTCCGACGGGAGTAGGTATCGAGCCAGCCATAAAGATAGGCATCAGATACCAGTCCCGCCAAAAGCTCCCAAGATTCCAAGGCTCCCAACCCCTGATTTTGACGACATAGATCATAGTAAGTATGATATGTCGGATCGTCAATTCTGCGCATGTTGCGGGGATTACAGTAGCTCCGGAGCAGAACATGAGCGAGGAGAGTGCACTATGGCAAAGATGGAAAGACGAGGTATGTATCCTTATTCTTTTGTCAGCCTAATTGCCAGCTATCACCACAATACCCCATTTAAAGTCGACGTGCTGACAAGCTCTAGTATTCGAGGCGAAAGCTTATATCGCACATAAGGACTCACTGGCTCGCCAAAGAAGGAATCTCTAGTTTATCGGTATAAGTTAACGGAAAGGCGGCATGAGAGTTAGTTAAAGATGACCGGGCGATAAGTCAAAGGCGCCCAGTGAGTATAGCAGGCAAGTCGCTACCGTTAACGTCACTCTGCCGTTAACGTACAGCCATTCGCAATCTCAGTTTGACCAGGGCGCCCTAATAGATACAACTGCTTAGTGTATCGGGAACCTAAGGCAACCTAGCCATGCCTACACTAACGGCTACGTGCGGGTGCCATACGGAGGTGTATCCAGCTCGGGTAATATGACTCCAACGCTTCGGTTGATCTCGCATAGGATGCAATCGCGGCTGAGACTCGAGAGTCTGTATCACCAATTGCGGGCGGTTTCATACGTCTGACAACGGACTCGCGATCCGTCGACGTCGAATATTTGGTTTCATATGTTGTGTACCTTAGGCAGTAAAGTAAGAGGAGAAAAGTAAGACGAGACGGAACGATAAGATGAAGTCTAGTTAGGATTGCATTTGCGGCAAAATTGTGGCTGATGTGGCTAAGCACTATGGTCACAGCCACAACTATGGATGTAGGTATCTAGGTACCTAGGTACCAAGTTCAAGGCATATTCCATGAAGGACAAGCCACATAATCTATGTAATTACATAATTAATTCCAAGACTATTAGGTACATACATACAAGAACCTTCGCTATAAAAGCCAATCAAACATACGAAACTGTTCTATTAACTGCTTACATGTATGTTATAGTACTGCTTATGACAAGTCAAGCGTACAGTGTATTTCTCATCCAACATACGCACGGCCCACAAGAACGGCTTATATATATAAACAATACCCCGTATTTGCCTAATGAATAAATTAATGATTTGGAGGAGAATGCTTCACAGGCAGCAAATCTCGACACGTCCTAGAATTCTAAACCCTAGCTAGATAATTCCAGGTAACTGTGAGATGTACATATACTCATGTACATACACGTGACCGCAGGTCACGTGTCACTCAGACATTCATGCATTCAGAGTGTTTGTAAAAAAAAAAATTAATAATAATGTACTTTTAGTTTACTTAATCAAGTTTCAGTTGTCTTTCAGTAACTAACTAATGAGACATAGAAGTATAATTTCGAGCCATTCAAATACTCCATCTTGTCTCCAAGTCTGAGTCTCGGGTAATATACCTCCTTATTGGTTAAATCCAACCAAGCCTTGGCATTCAATCCTCGTCGTAGAGTTCATGAATATTACCATGGGCAAAGCTGTCCATAGCATACTCGTATTGAGACTGACTGGAAGGAACACATAATTAGCCCTATACTGAGGCTTATATTCTCAATATTCAAGTTGCTGTGAACACACAATTATGCCAATATCCTCCCTCGACTATGACCTAGCCTAGACATCTATGTAAGTACTTTATAGGACTATTCGTCCCTAAGCAACCGCCTACAACGTCAAACCTCACAAGCCTAGCTCCGGGCTCAGCTAGGTACCAGGGTTCAGAGGAGGCTCCAGTAACCGATGAAGATCATCTGACTATAATAAGAAAAGGTCAAGTCGGCTTGCTTGCCTGGCCCTGCCCAGCCTTGCCCCAACACCCCGCAATCCTACCGTACGCCGGGTAATCGTCCAGTCCTAGTCCCCCATTCCCGAGAGCCGAACTACACTCATTTGGCCCGGCCAGCACGACATCGTTTATACCAGCTTCGTCGCCAGCACATGTATCCTCACCCATGCTATTATTCGTGGAATGACGACTCCAAGACTAAGGGGTGGGGAATGTTGAGTTACTATCTCACTCTACGATCGTACTCACCGGGTAGCGAGTAGCGGGTAGTATGGTCAATCCTGGCTTGGATGCTTGCAGCTGGGCGAAGTGCTGCGATGCGACTTCGCGGCGCCCCAAGCAAGGTCTCTCAAGGGTATGACATCTAGTGGAGCCTCTTAGAGATATATATAACTACCTAACTATAGAGAGAGAAACTCACAGTTTCAACTCTCGTCTACCTTCGCTTTTCAGATCGCTAGAGTTGCCAAAAGCAATAGGTCTATTCCCGTTCCTTTGGGTAAACCCATTCACTTAAGTCACGATGGGGACACATAACTCGAAGCAGACCTCTCTGCTCATAGCCCTCGCGGGACTTGGATCGGCAGCAATCCTCCCCAGAGATACCTTATCATTACAAGTCAAGATTTCCACCGTGTCAGCCGTGGATGCTTCAGACCCAATCGATCCCAGCTTCTGCGGCTTCGCCTTCGAGGAGGCGTCTTTTGTCCGGTACGCCCAAGACGACAACAGCAAGCCCAACGCCTTCTCAAAAAACCTCATTAAAGCCGTTACTTCACGTACCGGTGGAACCCCTATCATCCGGCTCGGGGGCACGTCCCCTGACTACGCGAGATACCTCCCGGGCCAGAAGGAACCCGCACTCCCCGTCGCCGAGCAAGACAACTACCAGAACGTCGGATTTACAACCATCGGCCCTTCCTACTGGGACCTAACGCACAATTTCCCCGGAGCCAAATACATGGTCCAAGTCCCGCTAGCGACAACAAACGTCAGCGAGACGGTTGCTTGGGCCCAATCCGCAGTGAAGGGCATCGGCCTGGAAAACATCCACTCTATCCAGCCCGGCAACGAGGCGGATCTCTACGCCGACAACTACCGCGGCGAGGGCGGCGTCGAGCTGAACCCGCCGGAATACCAAGGCACTCTTAGCAACGAGACGTATGTCGGCAACTGGACCAAGTACGTCGATGCTATTTTGGCCGCTGTAAAGTTACCGGAGGATCGCTTATTCACTGCATTTGACGTGGCAGCACACGTCGGCGACTACGCGAGCGCAGACGCGTATGTCTTCGACGTAGAGACGTGTTTTAATCTCGGCATCGACCAGAAGAACATCATCAAGGATGTTTCGCATCACTACTACCAGCGCAACGCCGGCACAGCGAAGGACCTCGAAGCCGGACTTATGAACACCACCGTAACGCATAACCACCTAGACCTGTTCAAGCGCCACATCGCATGGCTGAAGCAGAACCACCCCGAGATCCCTTTCATCCTCAACGAGGTCGGCAATTCACTATTCAAAACCAACTCATACGAGTTCCAAGCCCGCCTCGGAAGCGCCCTGTGGCAAGTCGACTTCTACCTATACAGCATGGCCATCGGCATCGGACGCATCAACTACCAGCAGATAATGCACGCAGGGTACGACCTATGGCTGCCCGTCGCAAGCGCCGGCCACGCAGCCCAGGTCTTCTCGAACTTCTACTCACAGCCCTTCGTCGCGGACTTCATCGGGCCGTCCGGCAAGACGCGAGTCGCCAAGCTAGACATCGCAGGCGACAGCGCCCCTGCCAACATAGCCGTGTATGGTGCGTACGAGGGCAATGCGGCGAAGAGGATCGCTATTACGAATCTGAATTACTGGAACAAGACGTCCTCAGGTGTCGAGAGGCCCAGTGTCACGTTTGAGCTGGCCGTTCCGAAGGGCGTTGAGTCGGTTAAGGTTTACCATTTAAACAGTCCTCTGGGTGCGGGGGCTGCAGCGGATAGTATTACTTATGGAGGTAGCCAGTGGACGTATGAGAGCATTGGAGAAGAGGTTAAGGATGTGAGGAAGGATACCGAGCAAATAACTGTTAGAGATGGGGTTGCGAGGGTGGCTGTTCAGAATAGTGAAGCTGTCCTTGTTTGGCTGTAAGCTGGTAGTTTTGTGTAGGTATATATACTAGTTATTTAAAAGCTAATACAAGGGCTTCTACAGCCGTTCAACTTATGAAAGAAACACCAGTAGACCTTGATCCCGATTATAATTTAAGCGTAGCTATATCATACCCGGACTGTATGAAAGTTCGTCAAGAACTATGAGCCTCCCGGTATGCTTATGATAGAAATATTCATGTTCGTATTGGGGTTACCCCGCTAACCTAAGTGTTTTTATTTGAGTATGAGATATAGTTGAGTACCTAAAGGTTGGGATTATTCCCGTGGCAGCTTTATATCTTGTAAGGGATACCTACGTGTCTCTCAGTTAAAGGTAGAATAAACCTAGGGCTTTTAACCCTTTTTACGAGGGCATCGTAAGGTTTGTCTATTGGGTTTAACTATAATTACTGCTGTAAATATAAAGATGTAATTATATAAAATAGCTTGATGATGTTTATATTTCTATATCGTGCCACCATTTACATTCGCTTAGACTGCAAATCATATAGTCCATAGATGAAAGCAATAATGTAATATCAAATATGTGAGTACCTATGCTTTAAACTAATTTCTGATAATAAGCAGGTATAGGATATAGTTGACGATATTTTATATTTGAGTAATAAGAATATATGTTCTTTGAAAACGGACCACCCGAAGTTAGACAGGGATGGGCCTAGGTTAGTAGAGGTCCTGTTCATATGAAATGCTTGGCTAATCCTGTAGGTATAGGATTTGGTTAATAATACGAGTCGTCCCGAGCCGTGATCCATTTTACACCCCTTAAAGGTTTATGACACTAGCATTATATAATCTCAGCCTCAACACTATCCTGTAAACAGGTAACTTAATATTGGAGTATTATGCCCTATTGATGACGAATATATTGTAGCTGCCTGCAGGCAAAACGACTCTTGGTCAAGATCGGATGTCAATACGAGGAAGTTTGGCGATTTTAGCCTATCATGGGACCTGCAGTGAACTCTTAAAGCCAGTCCCCGAACTCCTCTTCAAATTATGACGGACATGCTGTTTGCGTAATATCGATACCAGAGTCTGATTGGCCATCTGTAGCATCCAAATTCAATCTCCAGGGTCCAAGTTACGTCATAAACGTATGACGTAATGGCGCCGAGGAGATATGTTATAAACGACGAAGATGGTGTAAATACTGTCAGTAATCACTTTCGACTACTGCGATGATACTCAAAGCAAGCAATTGGGAGTGATGCCAGTTTGGAATACAGTGATACACTAAGTGTAGAGTATGTTATTGATGAAAAGCTCTAAGGGGCGTTATTAGAGCCCACATAAGACTGTTCGGTTGCAAACTCAACTCAAGTCTGGTGGACCAAGGCCGAACCACGGGAAGAGAGGCGACGTGAGATGTGGCCAGAAGTGTAACCTCAAGCTTGCTCCCTAGGGGCTAGAGCAATAGATGTACTTTGGAGATGTAGGATTCTGCTCTCTTCGGGTCTCTACACGTGCGCGGGTACCTATCGTGTCTACGTTTGGTCCTACCAAGTATTGGAGACGCAGGAAAACCGGCTCAACCGTAGCCTTCGCTAAGAGGACTAAGGGCCTGCACCGAGGAGGAGCATATCTTCCCTTTGGGTCTGGACTGCCGACCTCTAATTTGCGGATAAGACCCATCTCGTGGTTAGCCAGAACTACTTTTTATTAATCATGGCGCCTATGACGGTTTGACCGCTGACCCGGCTCGACCCGTAACCAATAGGCAATGTTTGCTGCCGTAGCCAATCTAGAGAGATGCGATCTGGCTGACGTACTATAGCATGCGGGCCCCCCGCGCGAGACTAGCTGATACTACACCACCGAGGATCAGCATAAATAATATCAGTAAAAGAGAAAGGACAAGAATCCTAATGATGTAGGAGATGCTACAGAGCGGGAGGTATGGGGCATGTCGAAGTTGAAGGGGTAATAGTGTCGTTTCAAGGAATGTCGCACAACAGCTGCATTGTTGAGCTGGTTTCGGTCAGAAGAGATAAACCGTATTTAGGATGTAATTAAGTGAAGACTGTTTTAAAGCCTAAGCTTCCTTTGTTGGTTAGTCGTACCTTAGTCGTACTCCAACATACGAGATTTACCTTTTTATGAGGCTCTAAGGCTGAGGATGACCAAGGCTGAACGAAGATAAGTAACTTGTTGAAGATTGACGCCGATAATTTCTATAACAAATAGCCTTGCAGATAGCAATCAACCTGTTAAAATTGAAATCGATGCGCAACCGGACGCTATAATGTAAAGCCCGTCAGCTATATTAAAGCATTTGAATCGTTATTGGCCCAACATTAGATCTGCTAAGAGGAGTGTAACGAATGGGAATAGAGCGAACGGTTGGTCTGGGGGAGCCGATGATGTTTTTTGGGTCCTTCTTAGGTCACGTCACAAGGTAATTGGTTCCTGCACAGCAAGTTCCCAGAAAAGTAGTGGAGAATTCCAAAGCGAAATCCAGAGCGCGAAGTGGGGTGGGCTGAGAAATGACGATACCTCATACGTCATGAAGCATTTATTTTCGTTCCAGTCCCCAGTAATGAAAGAGTCATGGATTATGATAGAACTACCTAGGTACCTAGGTACCTAGCTCATCAAATGGGGTTGTATTTTACAACCCCGGAAACTTATCTTTTCTAGTGTAAAGAAACCGAAACAAAAGGAAAAAAGCCATGCTGTTTTTTCGATTGTCTTATTTCGTATTTTAACACTTTCGCATTTATACTTTACAGCCGGATCGGTCCATATAAGATAAGCCCCTGCACTATTTACATACAGCGTAAACCATGGCAAAATCACGTTGTGCCAAGTCCCCCTAATGAATAAGTCGGGCTAGTCGGAGAGAACAAATACATTTAGGTACAAGCACCTACGCAGTACATCATGTACTTGAGTTGGGCACTTCTATCCAAGCAATCTTTGGTAGATACCTGTTCTAGTGTAGGTTAGACGAGAGATGAGGTTCTAGTTTGGGTGGGAATTGGGTATACGATGGATAAATGTGACTGAAGCCTTCTATGCCACGTATTTAGTTGCGGAAGCCACTCGGTAGCTAGCGAGGCCTATTCGATCTTGATCTAGAATATGGACGACAGAGAGGTCGCATTATTGTGTTCGCCGAACAAATAAAAGCTGATCTCCGTCACACTACCAATATAAGAGGTACACGCCTTCAACAAAAATAAGGCACAGGAACTCCTCCCCACATAGGAAAGTTATCGTTCAACCAGGATACCACGTACTGTGGGATGTGGGATGTGCTATGTATTATGGGCAGATAAATGCTACGGTATATCGGTCGTTAATTGTCTATCTTAAGTTGTTGGCGCAGCCTTGGCTTCGAATTGCAGGTTTGCTTCCTGGTGATACCATACTCAATCTCCGATTCTGGCTGAAATGGTGATGAAAAGTGTTATGCACTGGTACTGCGCCTATCTCTATTTAGTTGTCTGAAGATGGATATGCCGTGAGACCTCCCGGAATTCGACTGGATACAATTGTCGGTGCTTGCATGTATGATGTAGATATCTAGCGCATCAAATTGATCGTTTCTGGTAGATTGGTAGATAGGATTCTTGGGATACCTTCCATAGTATTTGCGTCTGATGCCTTGATGTAGTGTATAGGTTGGATTGGATGTACATAGGAACATGCAGTGTTGCAGTGTAGCATTGTAGCAGTGTTGCAGTGTAGGGGTACAAATGATTAGGTACATTAGGTACATGTACATATGCATATATACATGGTCCCCGCATGGCCAGTTTAACCTGATTCGTTGCTTTGTCCTACCTCGTGCCAGATTCAGCAATGTTGGACAGTCAGCTTGCCCGCTCTCTCGCCTTTTGTCTTTGGTAGATGGGTCTCGAACAGGTTTTGTCAGCATCTGAAGTAAATTGCCCGACTTGCAACCTGGGTTTTTACCAAATCCCAGATTGTCGGCGCCGTATTTGTTAACAAGCCCTCTCGTGGCAAAAACAAGGCATTTATCACCAACTTGGTACGATACGGCGCATATGGCATGTTAGACCTCATTTAGTACGAAGTACACATATAATACGCACATTAGGTACCTAACGTAACCTATTTCAGGTACATGATAGGTACTTCAGGTACCCACTAAGTACCTACATCTGCTAAAGGGTCAAGTATTACCCTTGCCCCCCATAACGGGTCCCCCTAGTATGTAAGATTGGAAAGCAATTGAAAAGTTAGGTACGTCTGGGTACGCTACGGCACACTAGCCCACTACATCATCAGGCGACATCGATCTCGGATACAAGCACTGCTTGTAGCACTAAAACAAGGCCCATAACCATGTAAGTATACGTAGTGGTCTCGATGTCACCGTTTAACCATTCGGTGCAGTCGTCAGTCGTCATTTCTCCCACCTTTTTTTCTTCTTCCTTTGATAATTCTTTCCCACCCCAGAGCACAACGCCGGGTCGACTTTTACCACTGCACAACCACTTTTTAGGTCACATATCTTTATTTTTTTCTATTCTTACACGGGGAATTTCTAGATCTTGTGTTTTTAACCTGACTATACATACCTATAACCATTACCTTTAGACAAATCCCTAAGAGAACGACTCTATTTCTGTCCTATCTACCTAGCATTGAGAAAGACATTGCGGACATTGCGGACATTACAGACATTACAGACATTGGAGGAGTCATATCCGCACGATAGAAATCTTGTGACTTGCATTACAGCGAAAGAGAAGATAGCAAATTCTACGTCTTGCAGCGTACTCCCCGCCGAACCTAACTTTACATACTTTTGTTACAAATCAAGAACAATCCAACTGCAATTCAGATACCAGGTTTTCCGACCCAAGCCCGAATCCGTCCTTATTGAATTTTTAGGATCGCACATAGGCGTAGGTTAGGTACATTACCGAAAGCAAAGAATCGCCAACTAAGACCTCATCATTTCGGTAGCTTCCCGCTATTCGCCATTTGGTTGCTCGCCCTGCCTGTATTGGTTAACCCTTACTGTCTAAAAAAAAAAGAAGAAAAAAGAGCGGACCTGACCAATTCGTGGACGGCACCTGTTTCTGCAGTTTCTGCATCTAAGTTTGTTTGGTTCGAATTTTGAAACAACCCGTGGGCTTGGAACCAGTGGCGCTTCCGAGAGTTTTTATTTTTGTCTCGCATAGGAGAGACACGAGACACAGAGAGTGGGAAGTGTGGAAGTGTGGAAAGTGGGAAAAAAAGCCTAAGGTGCATTTTGGGTGTGACATCTAGTGATTAAAAATGTCTACTATCCAGCAGCTTAAGAATTTCATCCGCCATGGTACGCCCCTCCGTTGTCCACCCCTCTGTCGCTCCCTGCTCTGCCTACCTTGTCTACCACATGTTTTCTTCGGTGTGTTTTGTTTGTTCTTCCTCACACAAACGAATAATTATCCCATTCGGTTTTTTTTCTTTCTTTCAACTTGCAACTCATTTATTTTTACTTGTTTATTTCGTGACTTATCTTTCTAAAATTCCCTATTTGATCCACACTTTCCTATACTTTGGTCGACTTCACGGCGATTTACAACAACCGCATTTTGGCTCATGTCCCGCTGATATCATATTCTTTGAACAGGCAAACAGGCCAGGGTAACCAACTACGAAGAACCCTCGCGGAAACATGAATATTCTCCCCCGCAACCTGCGCAACAAAAAGCCATGGGCCACGTAAGCGAGCCCGGACATACGGCCGGCAACGGTCATCGGAACATTGTCCCTGAAACCTATTCCGCTCAACCCGGTGATATACAGAACCAAAACCGTGTCGCACAAGCCGATGCCGCTGCCGCCCACCATGCCGAGGCCCACCAGAACGTCTCCGGCACACATTCGAATAAGAGCAAAAGCAAAGTAGATGATACCCACGCCGCTAAGATCGTACAAGAGGAAAATGAGAATAGGAATAAGTTTCCCAAGTATCCCGGTCTGGAGAGGTGGGAGCTGCTCGAGAAGATGGGAGACGGGGCGTTCAGTAATGTCTACCGAGCAAAAGACCTCAAAGATAATGCCGGTGAGGTGGCCATTAAGGTCGTCCGAAAATATGAAATGAACAATATGCAGGTGAGTTTCTCCGGCGGTTGAGTTTGCGTCGTCAACCTAGTCGTTTCATCTTTCAGGTTGCAACTTGCGTTTCTATTTCCAGCAAATTTGAATGTTTCCTGTACCAACTATTGGGGGTCGAATTATAGGGCAATAAGCATCTACATCCGGATTTCAAGAAGGTTCCGAAGGCAGCAGAGGTGCGGAGATATTCTTTTTCTTTTGTCCAACTTAACAGATATGTCCTCTGGCTACCTCTAATCCGTCTACTTACATTCGTGGCGTTTCTACGCATCTTTTCTGTCTCTCCCGACTATCATCTACCGTCTATCTTTATCATCTCTCGTCTATCGCGACATATTCTACGAAAGTCCCAATCAAGAGACCGGTAAAGCTAACGATGTATCACAGAGAGCAAATATATTAAAAGAAGTACAAATCATGCGCCAGTTGGACCACCCTAATATCATCAAACTGGTCGACTTTTCGGAGTCAAAGCAATATTATTATATAATCTTGGAGCTGGCGCCTGGCGGGGAGTTATTCCACCAGATTGTGCGACTCACCTATTTCAGCGAAGATCTCTCAAGACACGTTATCGTGCAAGTCGCAAAAGCTCTCGAGTACCTTCACGAAGAGAAGGGTGTCGTGCATCGGTAAGTAAACTGCATCGAGTCGATTGGCCGTGAACCTCCAACCCACTTCGTGATGGCACGACTCAGCTACCCCGTCTAAGGGTGCATTGAGGCGGCTAAATCAGGTGGCGGTGACGTCACCAGACATCCTAACCTTCGGCCCCTGCATCAGCTAGCTGACATGTGAGGTAATAGTGACATAAAACCCGAAAACATATTATTCAGTCCGATACCATTTGTCCCATCGAAAAATCCTAAGCCAAAACAACCTGGCGATGAAGACAAGGTGGACGAAGGCGAATTCGTCAAGGGAGTCGGGGCGGGAGGAATCGGCCAGATCAAGATCGCTGATTTCGGTCTATCGAAGATTGTATGGGATGACCAAACCATGACGCCATGTGGTACTGTTGGTTATACAGCCCCTGAGATAGTTAAGGATGAGCGTTACTCCAAGTCGGTGGACATGTGGGCCCTCGGTTGCGTATTATATACATTATTATGCGGGTTTCCACCATTCTACGACGAGAGCATCGAGGTCCTTACCGAAAAGGTTGCCAAGGGGCAATATACCTTCCTGTCGCCGTGGTGGGACGACATCTCCAAATCTGCTCAAGATTTAATCACGCATCTTCTTTGCGTCGACCCTGACGAGCGGTATACGATCAAGGAATTCTTGAGCCATCCGTGGATACAAGGATCCGGACCTACGCCTCGTGACGAAAAGAAGGCGAACGCAGAAGTCTTGCGCGCATTCGACGCAGGACGACTCATCGATGGCGAGCGTCGCATGGACTTTAGGTCACCAGGTGCGGTAAACCTCCGAGAGATTTTCGATGTCGGATACTCGGTACATCGGCAAGAAGAAGAGGCCAAGCGGAGAAAGCAGATCGGCGCCAAGGGTGCTGCACCGTCGCGGTTGGCTGGTCTTCACGAAGATTCGGAGGAGGAGAAATCGGACCCAGAATATGTGCACAAAGCCGAGTCGCAGTCGCTTGAGCAGAGCATGCGTAAGACACATATTGGCAAGGAGCAAGAGCGCGGCCGACAGCAGGCTCGACAAGCCGATAAAGAACAGAAAGGATATGGTCAACATAGCGCCGCCGTCGCGCAAGCCGCTCGGCAGCAAGTCCGTGATCGAAACAAGCAGCGAGGAGCTTTCGAGCTCAACCTAGATGGTGCGACGTTACTTGGTAGACGAGCCGGAAAACCTGCAACCGCTAGCGTTGGCGGCTTATAGGACAAGACAGCTGACGGACAGGAAGTTGATACGGGGGAGAAACATGATCACGGCGGTTGTTGGAATTAGCATATTGATTCTAAGAATATCTGGGCCGAGTTTCTGAGACAGGCGCGGAGGACGGATTTCGGAGGCATCGAGGCATGTGATATTGGTTTGAATGAGCAATACGGGGAGTTCTTGTGGCTTTTTGTCTTTTTGCAACATTGATCCGCAGCGCTTCACACATAGGACTAGGCGTTCCCGGAATCGAAATACATATTTCGCCCTGTTCAGTTGACGGTGCTTAGATGCGAGTAAAATTAACTTGTCCCTACATTCTTCGTGGGCATAAATTTGGCCTAGCTGCTTGCAGTATCGGTTTCCCAATCCTGCATATTGCCAGCTGTCTGCCTCCCTTCGTAGTATATTGGCGGCGCATCGCTATGCCCAGCCCTTGAGTAAATATGAGACATTGCGGTCCTCTAGTGCAGAAAATGAGTATCGACCGCAACCAAATTCAGTATTCAGTCCCTGAATTGCCCTGTCTGCCCTGTCTGCCCTCGCTAGGGGTCATCAGGAACGAGAAACATTTTTACCAATTAAGTGACTTCCTTGATTTCTATATGGTCTAACATGAATTGTATAAGAAGCTGTCGATCATCCACCATCTCTGGTTTCCAATCCAAAGGACCGCACATCTATCCATTTTACCCTATGTGTTCTTCTACGACAGAGCACTTAATAAGTAATATGCAATCATACGGGCGACTATATCCAATTACTATCATATAATATCCACACCTTTATACTTTTATTTTCCGAGTTTCCTCTTAACCTCGTATTTTATATACATACCTACCTAGGTACCTAGATACCTATATCTAGCTTAACTATAACTATATCCTCCTACCTCTACATCTTTCGACATCGCCGCCAAAGCTCTATATTCAACAAGCAAAACCGCCAATCCATAAAGATAACAAACTCAACACCACCATGGAAAGTTCCCTGGCGCAGTTGGGGGTCCAGTACATGCCGTCAACTGGGGGCTGTATGGTAGATTTGGCCGCCATACCCTCCCACTTGTTCAACTCTTGCAGTGCTGTTCACATCCGCATTCCAGAAGCTCAGCATCACGTCGAGGTTAACTCGAATATGATCTGCATTAACCCCAGCCAGCCGGCTCCGGCTCCGGCTCCGGCTCCGGCTCCAGGACCAGGCGCTGCTCTCTACCGCGAGCAGTACATATATCCGAACATAGTGGTACCGACAGATCTCCCCCATGCGTCACCAAAGAATCACAAGCAACAGCCATCTCCATCCAGTGCCCCGGAAACTCCTGTACACCACCCTGTGTCAGAGTCGGGTGGCGTTAAGCCTGTGAGCACTGATGTACCGAATAGCCCTCATAAGGACTCGGCGCCGACCTTGCGGACGTTTGTGCAGACGGCATCTTGGTCTACTCTAACTACTGCGCATGTCGCTCTGCCATCTTCCCAGGCAACCCATGTCATACAATCACCGGCCGTGACGACTACTTCCTGCACCACCCACCACCTCCACACCCCCGGGCCTCCAACAGCAACAACAACAACAACGCGTATAGTCCACGCCCCCACGCCATCTACACTAACCACACGGACCCTTCTCCCATCACCACCATCCCAAGGCCCCTCCGCCTCAACCTCCCCACCCACCCGCCCCGCCGTCATCCCCCCACCATTCCCCCTCCCAGCACCCGAGCCAATCCCGGAAGCAAACCCGAGCTCAGCCCCGCAGCCGGACCCGGAACTTACCACCCCGGCGTACTGCAGCTCGGCGTACTACAAGATGGACGTGACGCGCATCGAAACCCTCGACCCGCACGACCTCGCCTCGTACCTCGACCTCCTGGGCCTGGGCGACCTGGGCTTGGGCCTGGACCTGGACCTGGACCTGGAGCACGGGATCGCGGGGCTGGTGGCGTCGCTGCTGGGGGGCGCGGTGGACGACGACGCGACGCGCGGGGTGTGGCGCGAGTTGGAGCGGTCGTATCGTGTTGAGTGCGGGGTTTCGGTGCAGGAGATGTGGAGTAGTAGTAGCAGTAGTTGGAGTAGTGGGAGTAGTAGGTGGTCGGGGGAACAAGTGGAATTCGTGCGGTCGATGGGCTCGCAGACGGACTGTGTGCAGGAGTGCGAGAAGAGCGCTATTGGGGCGGCGCGCGACGGGACGGTTGTGGAGTGCTTGGGCGCGGCGTGGAGTGCGAGGCTGGAGAGGGATAATTGTCGGTTTTGGACGGGGGGGAGGGATGAGTTTTTGCCGGTGGGGAGGGTTAGGGGTGGGGAGGGGGGGGAGTGGGATTTGGTGTATTTGTAAGGGTGGAAGGGGTGATTTGGTTTGGTTAATGGATTATGTATTGGGGGAAGCGTGGTGTTTAGGTATCATATCTTTAATACGGTTTTTATAATGCTGGGTTCTGGCGAGGAGTTTCTAGAAAAGTAGTTATAATATCATATCACCTGCTGTACTCAAGGTGGTAATATTTTAAGGGGTTGGTTGGGTGACGAGTCTTACTTTGAAGGATGAGGATGAGGATACGGAGAAATGAAGAAATAAAAAGATGGAAGCGAAGATATGAAAGAGAAGCATACTAACACACAGTCAGTCACCCGAGCTACAGCTTATGTTATGAATTCTAAAGAGCTTTATCATAGGGAATCTTCAGTTCTTCACCTCCCTCGCCTCTACACCATCTCCTATCCGTCTGTTGAGTATTATACAGTACGTAGGTGTAAGGTACCTATCTAGCCAAACCCCCAACCCAGAGATATTCGCCCTCCCATCTCTCTCCCCTACCCATGCGTCGGCGGCGGACTAGCCACAGCCCAAAAGTCAAAGTCGGGATTATCATACCCCCCGCCCTCCTTCCAAGTCGACGCATACGGGGCGTAATGATCCCAGTTCGACGACGTGTTCAGGCCCAGCTCAGCCCAGACGAACAGCCCGTCCTCGAGCCTGTTGCTCAGCGAGATGTAGTTCGGGAACGGGTCGTACTCGGACGTGGCGGCGTAGCCGGTGAACCAGTCGGCGAGGTTGCTCGTGTGGGGGATGGGGTTGGCGTTGTACGGGGCCGTGGCCTCGACGGTGTCGCGCAGCGTCTGGTCGAAGAACAGCTGCGACAGGTGGGCCACGCGGCCGCCCGTGTACGTGCCGTTGGGCAGGACCTCGGAGCCGACGTGGGCGATGAGGTGCTGGTGCGTGGCGCGGCCCTGGTAGTGGCCCGGGAAGATGGTGTCGAAGTTGACCACCCCGTCCGCGTCCACCGCCTGCACCCCGCGCAGGTATGTCGTCCCCAGCCCGCCCTCGCCCCGGGCGCTGACGCCGCTGTACGCCCCCGTCGCGTTGCACGACCACGTGTCGATCAGCACCCCGACCACCGGCTCGCACGTCTGCACGTCGATGAACTGCAGCTCCAGGTGCATGGGCACGCCCACCGTGTCTTCTACCACGTCCGTCCGGATGTGCTCCTGGTACACGAAGTACGGCCCGTTGGCGTTGTCCGGGGTCAGCACGCAGCTGGTGTTGGCGCCGAAGATGTCCTTGCTGGGCGTGTCCTTGGTGAAGTCGAGCGTGCCGGTCTTGTTGTGCGATATGGCGGCCCATTTCTCAAAGGCCGCGGCGTCTCGACGGTGGAGCCATGGAGCTGTGGGTAGGGGTTAGGGGTTAGTTGCGGTGAGTCAAGTATAAGGGGGAGAGGGGGAAAGGGGAAAGGGGAAAGAGGGATTCTACGGGAAGTGTCCTTACCTTTTTCAATACCCTTATCGCGACGAAGCTGTGCGAATTTCTCTGCCCGTCGAGCCACTGGAGTAATTTGAGTTAGCATATGGCTGCCTCTTTAAATGTTCAGGGATAGATGGGTTCCGTTCTCTAGGCCATTTTCAAACATAGGGGTTATATGTGCACAGCGGTATAAAATGCTGATCAGAAGTTATATAAGACACATACTGGCACGCTCCTTGCGAGCCTTAACCGCGGGCGAGTTCTGGCACGCCTCGAGAGCCCTTGTGTTCATCTTGTTGACGACGTGGGCATTACCCATCTCCTCCAAGGCCTCCCTCTTTCCATACTTCTCTCCCGGGTGTCCGAAGACCGCCAAGGGGGTCAACGACAAGACCACAGCCAGAGTGGCCGCGATCGAGGGTACTAGCACCATTGCGAACCTGATTTTCTTGTTTTTTTTTCGAGGCGAGCTTGACACAGTCAGAGTACGGAGAAGAAACCTAAGCTCCCTACCAGCAGAATAATAAATGGGCCATCCCCCCTTTTTAGCCACCAACCCCCAGAGCACGAAGCTCTTCAACGGGACATGCTAAGTTCACCAGCACTATTTGGCATTTCTCCATTAAGACCGCCAAGAATCGCCCACCACGGCAGACATGCTCGGCCACGGCAGCGACGCCGGCAGTAGGCCGTCGAAAGAAAGGGGGTCTGTCTAATTTAGTAGGTAAGAGGATACGAATCGAGGTGTAGGACCCCGCAAAAAAAGAAAGAAAAAAGAGAAGAACCGTCGACGGCTCTAGTTCTCCCTCGGGGCCTTGAAGAAGCAAATGCGGTTTTGCGCCATCCAGGATTTATTTTTTGATGTTGGCCCTGTTTATCCGGTCTTGGACGCCGTGCGGTCTGCCAGATGAAATAGGTAATTAGACGACGATCTCCTGCCGACCGACTCTAGGCGGACAGGGGGGGGGAGGGAGGGATATCTAAGCTTGAATAGATAGGTATCTACCTACCTACCTACCTACCTACCTACCTAGGTAAGTATATATTCCCAGACTTTTCTTCGAATGAGGCTAAATCTACCGCATTTCAAAAGAGAGTCCCTTGATAGGTCGATCCATCTGCACCCCGGACTCGTCTATAACCCCAGATATTGCCCTCGCTTCAAGTCCCGTCATGGGCGCCAATGGACGCCAATGGGCGGGCGTGGATTATATTAAGCTTTTCGCACTTACGATGGTCTTCATTGGACGGATCCCGAGGTCGTGGTATGGCGGGTAGGACAAGGCAAATGCCGCTTTCACGAGAACGGGTGTCGGCATGGAGTTGCGCTTCATGCGTCTTCTACCTAACCCATATCTCCTCGTGGTCGTCTCGTGCTTGGCCCCGTGTCATTTCAGAAATTGATCTTCATCACCACACTTGGATCAGGCTAAATATGCTGTGTTTTGTTACCGCAATAATAATTTACCTTTACGCGGCTTAGGTGTAATCGACCTTTTATTATTACGACTCAACCATGACTGGTTTTGATTACGTCTATTCTGGAGCTCTTGCAGCCGCGAATGCAATGGACTGATCATGGGTTCGGTAAGCTTTTATACGGTATACCCAAGTAGGTAGGTATGTATCTTGTATTCAAGTTGCACTTGTATCTTAAGCGAATGTTCAGTCTAGTTATACTAATCCAGTCAAATTTTAGGGCTGAGTTAAGCATATTCAGGCAAAAGAAGACGGCAAATTGAATTTCGATAAGCCACGAGTTGTATTTCTACTACCTATTCAAAAGCAGTTTCTACTACTAGAATCGCATGTTTACACATGATAAATCCCATGTAACTAACCCCGATATCCAAAGCGTTGAGAGCTGCTCAGCAAAGCCATAATTATCAATGCGGGATGATTAAGCCCCCTTATTTGCCGTCTTTGCCCACAATCATGTTAGGTCGATGGATAATTTAAGCACCGTTGCCGTTGTAGATTACGGCGTTGACAGTGCTGCTGGGGATGCCAGTGAGCTTGCCGGTGGTGTAGAGAGCCTTGATGCGGCTGGTGACAGCGGCGGGGGTGCTGAGACCCTCAAGGGCAATCAGGTACAGAGAAAGTCCAGTCACGTGAGGAGTGGCCATCGAAGTACCAGAGATGGTGTTGGTGGCAGAGTTCCCACCGATCCACGAGGAGAGGACGTCAGTGCCGGGGGCGAAAACATCGACAACAGCTCCGTAGTTGGAGTAAGAAGCAATTCTCCAGGAGGAGTCAATGGCACCGACGGTGATGGCGTTGGCAGCCGAGGCGGGCGAGGTGTTGCCAGCGTCAGTAGCGCTGTTACCAGCAGCAACAACGGACAGGACACCAGAGCTGTAAGCAGAGTTCACGGCGTTGTTGAATGCAGAAGAGAAACCACCGCCTAGAGACAGGCTGATAGCGGACTTGCTCTGGCGACTCTTGCTGGTGATGTCGTTGACAGCCCAGCTGTATCCGTCCAAGATGATGGAAGTGGAGCTGCTAGTTCCCTGGAAGACCTTGACGGAGAGGATGGTAGCCTGCTTGGCAACACCGTAGGTAGAGCCTCCGATGGTACCGGCGACGTGGGTACCGTGGCCAACAGCGTCAGCATCGCTGCCACCGACGGCGTTGTAAGCGAGCGAAGCACGGCCGCCGAACTGCTGGTGTGTAGCGAGGATACCAGTGTCAATGATGTAGGCGAAGGTGCCCTGGCCGGCGCTGCTGTCATAGATGTACGAGGTAGAGCCGGAGGTCTTGTGGGAGACGGTACCAAGACCCCAGGTAGCCCCGGTCTGGGTAGTAAGAGCTCGCTTGGAAGCCTCGGGGGACTCGTCAAAGAGGTAGTAGACCTGGTCCTCCTCAATCTCGGCGACCTAATACGAGTGTCAGCATATCTACAAGCGGATATATGGTTTAAGGCGTTAAGCGCGCGCCAAAGTGGAACACAAGGGGCACGACGCAGCTGTCCCCCTTTTCTGGTTTATGTCCGGACCTGCCGCTTCATCTAAAGTGGATGGGAATGCTATTCCACTTACATCGGGGTGGCTCTTGATCTGCTCGATGGTCTCGGCGTCGAATTCACCGGCGTAGGCGTTGAACTTGGCGATCTGGTACTCGCGCTCAACACCGACGGTGTCGCGCTTGTTCAAGCTGCGGGCATGGACACTGCGGGCCCAGTTGACGTGGGACTTGAAGTCATCGGAAGTAACGCCCTCCTTGAGGGTAACGATGTACTTGTTGGGGATGATTTCTCCCTTCTGCTGAGTAGCAGGAGTGGGAGCAGCAATAGCCGCAGGGAGCAGAGCTCCGAGGAAGAGCGCGAGGCGGCGAACGTTAAACATTTTGGACGATCTGTGTAGATGAGAAGAAGACTGTTGCTTGTGGCTCGGGGCTGTTGAACTTCTCTAAAACCTACTGGACGGGAGGAACCAAAGCGGCTTATATAGTCATTTCTGAAGCATCTTCAAGCCCAAAAATCCGCCATCGATGGTGACATATTGTATGCTTCATTACGAGATGGTCCGATGAGGTTCTCAAGGTAGGCCGACTATCATCGAGCTTCCCAATCAGCCTTAGGAGCCAGACTAGAGCGCTTAAGAGACGTGGATGAGAGTCACGACGCGATTCAAAATACGGAAGGAGGAATACAAAACGCATGCGGGCAAAGTCATAAAGCACATGTAAGTGGTGGCTGGAGATTATTAAGAAGCTATACTCCGCGGCCTACGATTCGACTCATTCAATAACAGGACGTAGGAGAAGGCCGAACAGGCAGGAAATCGCTTGGCAATGTAACTTTGATGCTGAATGTTGAAGCTGAAAGCAAACCAGCAGGCAGAGTATTGCGGGACACGATGCAAGCGAGGCCAGCAGCATTCAGAGTTAGACCGAGGTGCGGTTGCTCTGAAGCTATGCGATGGTGTGATAGACATAGACCTCCCGCTATATCGTTATATCGCTACATGGCTGCATCGCTCCAGAAGACGTCAGCCGCATAACCGTGCCGGATCGGCAGGGACCCGCGTGCTTCCCCGGTGCTCTGTTTAAGCCAGCCCTATACCAGCTACGTTAGGTAAAGATCACCTAGAGATACATAGCATCTCACTGAGGCTCGCACCGGTAGATTATAGAATGATCTGCGCTGTGGCAGGTCGGGAATTAATCGCGAGGCATAACATAGAGCGCTCAGCAATTTAGAAGTTTGGCATGATATTGGCATCAACCCCCTAAGTTCTGTAGGATCAGGTTTCCTCCAACCTTGGTTCTTGGACGTTCGTAAAGCTGCCTGAGCGACCTGGGCATTGGGTAGCACCAGATAAGGAGACTAGAATCAATATTACGAACGACGTATAGTCAAGCCGTCAGGTAGGCTACTTATCCAATGATAAACTATGAACCATGCGCTCAAGTTCTTATCAGGGCAGGGCGGGGCTGAGATGGGATGCCAACTCAATCTTGGCAATATAATCTTGGAGGAAGGCCAACCTCTGAGGAAGCTCGTAAAAGGCAGCTACTGGGGTGGCGCCGGCAAACACCTTGGATGGGCAGGATAGCTCGGGAGTTGGAGCTGGGATACTAGGCATAGCAGGCATAGTACGATCGGAGATTCAGGTCTGTTAGACATATCTGAGTGATCTGAGAGCGCCAAGGCTGAGCGGGCGCGGACGGGGCCCATGCTACCCTCTTACGAAGGGAGCGATGTAACGCGGCCAGGCTTGTCTAAACTTCAGAGCTTCCGTTTTCGTAATGTGACCCCCGACGGAGACGCATCACGTTCATCACGACAGAATGGCGCGAATAGGTGAGGCCTGTTACCTTACTGCCTACCCATGATGACATCGTGACACATGGGGATTGCGACAGCGTGGGAGGCCGTGCAGGACAGAGGTGCTTATAAGTTCTTGGGGGGGTTTTTCTCGTAATGAAAACTATTGTCGTCCCCGGTCCTCAGGGTTCGCAGCACCGATGCGATGCCACATCAGTCGGAAATGCCGGTCTCGTGAACTAGGACTACCGATTGTCCTAGCACCGGGGTGGAGCCGGGCACGCGACTCTGCTTGCAATTTGTTGCTTACATCTAGCTTACATTTAACGAGGAGACAGACATGGTGTAATCGGGATATACGATGGTGGAAATTGAATTTGGAAAAGTTTGGAAAAGTTTGGACGAAGAGGTCAGACGAATGAATTTGTTTGTTGGTGCGAATTAATTTACGTTTGCGAACACGTGCTGATTTTAATCAATATCTAATATATATATGACCGGTTGGTCGATATATTCTTTAAATGCATTTATACATATATACGATGGGGGCCAATGCCGTCCTACCACACCGATATTATTATCAAACGCGGTAGAGCTTTAGTTATTAGGCCCGTAATACTGTCATTCATGATAATGCTTGGTTTTGGGGATCCCTGACGCGGGAATCCGGAGTAAGCAACCCATTAAACCTAACATTGCCAGCCATACTAAAAGCATCTACATGATAAATAGGATTGACACAGCCCCCGCAATCACTAAACTCATGGTTTCCAGTAGTTATGTCCATATAAAGCTATCAGTTGAAACTATCTCGACTTCAATTCAAACTCCAGAGAGTATTCTTTAAAGAATAGGTTATCCTAGCAGGCCATGGGCGTGTCACCTCATAATGTCGACCCCTCGCAATTTATTCTAGAGGTGGCGGCGATATAAATGCAGCTCATTCCTCAACAGATGGATCAAAGGATTCGTGCAGTACACTTTCGATGTAACACATATTGCTCTACGAAGGTAGGCTCCAAGGCGCAGTCAGTTGCAAGCAGAGAGCCATACGGATCTTGTAGTCCCTTAAAGATTGGAAATGTATAGTTTGAAAAGAACGAATGTCCGTCGTGTCCTTCAAAATGAGCTAAATTGATTGATGCTGTTGGTCGAACTTCAAAGCTTTAAATAAGATAACGTGGTGCGTCTAAGCTATAATGCATACCGATACAGCCAGCGCCTAGAGAGTATCATGGCTTAAAATATATATTGCAGAACAGCGCCACATACGTGCTTGGAGAAAATTGATATTATGCCTAGGAGTCTGTGATACCAACCTAAAACCCATAAATTCCATCTCCTCCATCACTTGCTCACACGAATTCGAAATGCTTCCATAATGAGCGGTATTTCGGAATTATATTGTCGTAGCCTATTCCAATCCTCAAAGGGGGCTTGAATCATGGCGAGTGAGTTGACCTCAGTTTGAATGACTAGGTACCTAAATACCAACATTCCACTAATTTGAATATTGAACTTAGGCAACGAATGCACCGACGACATCTATATTTCAAGCCAGGAAGATATTAATAATCTGAACTGCTCCTGTGGCGGCATTGATACCAATATTAACATCCTCAATGCCGTCGGAGAGCTTAGTTTCCCAAATTGCTCATCAGCAAATACCATCTATATAAATTATAGTCCTTCTTTGTTCGAATTAAGCATCCCTGACCTGATCAGTCTACAGGTGCTGCTAGTGCGAGATGCTACGCAGCTCAGCAATATCTTATTCCCATCTCTGATGTCAACGGGCGTCTCATTCGATCTGCTTGGAGCACCATATTTAGGAAACATTACCTTTAGAAATATTAGTAGTTTTATATCACTTAGCCTAGCCAGCGAACTCTCGGATCCCCGTACATTCTCTGATGTCACCTCGGTTACCAATCTGGTAGTTGGTGGTTACAACGACTTTGGAAGCCTCAGATCCGTGGAGGCCCTACAGATTATACGACCTCAGTCATACCGCCATGTAAAAATGTTTGAGAATATAACTTCGCTCAAAAACCTAACATTTACCAACGCGCCTGGAGATAAGTATTTCGGCGACTCTCTATTGGTCAATAACACTCTGACTATAGAGGAGTGTTCTAATCAATATGATTCGTTTATGGATGAATTCGGAGACCTAGCGCAGATTGATTCGATTGGGTCGTATTTACAGGCGAACGACAATTCATTCACCATGTTAGAATTCCCCCAGTTGGAAACGGTAAATGGGGACATATCGTTCTACAATAATACAAACTGTTCCTTCAACTTCGACAAACTTTCGGAGATTGCAACATTATCTATAGTCGATAATATTAATAGTACCATACCTTGGTTTCCTCAGCTACAGAGAGCTAGCAATATCCATATCCGGGGTAATATTGATACGTGAGTGTAGACATTATAGGTCTATCATCGAAGAATACACCTCTTAGCTACGGTACTAAAAAATGTACAGTTCTTCTGGTCGCAATATCTTCCCAGTTTTAACAGTAGTGTCGGGTAATGTCACTATAGAACCGTGGAACGATGACTTCAACTGTTCAAAGCTAGTGGACCAATACCAAAATGATCTCATTCATAACTTGGTATGTAATGGGACCAACAACCTGACCGGAGCTTCCACGGAAAACCTTACAACAAATCTGGATAATTCGTCATCAAATTTGTCCCAAGGAGCATGGGCTGGGATTGGAGTAGGCATAGGAGTATTTGTCATAGGTATCGTCCTCGGCATGGTCTGGCTTCTTCTACGTCTCAAGCGTTGGAAAAAGGAGATTATAGAAAGGATAAGGCAACAAGAGGTCCAGCAAGACCATCGTCAGGATAGCTTAGAGATGGACTACGAACCGCCAACTCAGAACATCCTATTAGAAAGTGACGGCACGGGTGTTATCCGAGAAAAGCCCGACGACCACCTTCGCGAGGCTGGTGGCAGAGCGATCATTGCTGAGCATCCAGACGATCATAGACGCGAACTACCTGTGCCACCGGCAGAACTGGAAGGGGCTCCATACATGCAGAGAAGGATATGAAGGATGGGCGGTTTTCTTCCAGTTCCTTGGTCGGCGTCGGCGTTAGGTCTTTGCCTTGCCTACCTAAATATAATGATACTAGCGTATTTTACATACATTCACAATAGCGTGAAATAGTACTGCAAATGCGAATGAGATATAATATTCTAGAATGGGGATACCTATGGCATAAGCTGGGTTTGATACCTTAGGTACTAGCGGTAGGTAGGTAGTAGTTCACCTCCTGATACCCTTACTCCTTACTGACAAGAACATAACAGCCCACGCTTATAGATCATGATTATCACGGAATGCTATATTGTGAGATCGGTCGTGCCTATCAACCGTGGTAGCATTGGCGAAAGACTACTTTGACGTAGGTAATAGTAACATGCTCCTATAAGACTTTCAGGAGATATGCTGATCTAGCCTGTGAACTGTATGTGAGGCAATCATGTCACGAACTGAAAAATTATAGTTTGCAGAAGAGTGAATCTATAAACGCCTGTCCCTATGCTAAGCTACATGCGACCTAACCCTCCATTTATACATGCTCAAGTCTCCCGCGTGGTTCATCGCCACCAGGATTGCTGAACCACCTGGGTCATAAAACCAACCACTAGGGTTATGTAAATCCTATCGCTGATAGGTCGTCATATATAGGCATATATATATATACATGTCCCTGACAAGATTGCCTGAACCCGCAAGCCACCCTTTCCCACGCCACTCCACCAACAAGCTCGAGAACCAATACCCCGAAGTCAGCGGCTCGCTTATTTCCAGGTGCACTGGACGAAGGAGCTCCTGTTCTTGGCGTTGGTGTGGGTCATCAAGCCGCAGAAGGTAACGTCGACCTTGCCGGTCTTCTTGTTCTTGGCGGAGACGTTGACGACGACGCGGTCCGGGCCTGGGTCGTCGGGGCGGGAGCCGGTGTAGACCTTCTTGTTCTGCAGGATGGGGAACTCGTAGAGCGGGCCCTTGCACTTGCGCTCGAAGTTCTTGATCTCCTTGCCGCGGTTGTGGAACACGTGCGGGTACTTCCCGTTGCCGATCTTCTTGTTGCGCGTCTCCAGCTTGCCCGCCTGCTCCCCGGCGTCGTGCATCCGCGCCGTGTTGTACGTGTGCTTCGCGCAGGTCGCGCTGCGCGGGAAGCCGCGGTACGTGAACTTGGGGCGGACGGCGCGGTCTTCGAGGGAGCGGTCCTCGAGGATTCCTTCGATCTCTCGGATGTCGATGGAGTCTTCGAGGTTGCCGATCTCGACGATGTCCTCGACTGGGACGACTAGAGAGCTCCCTAGGGAGAGGAAAAGAGCGGTGGTAAGGAATGTAATTGGCTTCATTGTGAAGTCTTTTCGAAATGAATGTGATGGTATTGAGAAATGATTGGAAGATGCCTTTGAGTGTTGGCTGTTGGTTGGTTGTTGGTTGTGTTAGAGGTAAGGGAAGATGATGTGTGTGCGACCTTTATATATTATACATGTCGAATAGTCTGGTCACTTCATCTTTGTCCTTCGGCCTCCTAGTATCATACTACATCCACTTGGAAGATATTCCATCTGGCTCGGCATTATCACCAAAATAGAATCTACTGGATCAATGATTGGTGATAATCCTATGCCAATGTGTATAACTACCGGGGCATATGTTTGCATATTATTAAATTGGCTTATACCGTTTCACTATCCAATATCTGCTGATGTCATTAATGTTAGTAGAAAGTGTATAGTCCTTGTAGAGATGAACGAAAATAGGCATTAGGTAGCATGCTACAATGGGTTTAAGCTGTAGATGGAAGTTGGGGATTTCCATAAGGCTTAATGATGGCGTGAGCTAGCATTAAACGGAAGGAGGTTAATTGACTTCCCCAATATATTACAAACTTCAAATCTTTCTTGTAAACAGTTTGTTTCCAGCTTATTTTCAGCTTGCCTAAGCCTAAAGCTTGCCTAGTGTGCTGAGGATCAGGAGGCTCAGCTGTGTACCCACACGATTCAAGCTTGGCGCATGCCCCTTTACGTTAGAATGCTCTTTTGTTAATAAGGCTTAAACACCGCCCTATTGTGAGTTGGTATGATGCTCCCTCTAATCTAGATCCTACAAATCCTTCATTTCTTAGCAATGCGGCACCTGAGACCTAGCGGACAATCTAGTGTATTGCAGACTTTACTACCTTTGCATAATACATGCATACTTCATATCTCAAAAGACACGTGATTGTTAAATTGTTCAAGCAGCACAGCCTTTGTAGAGTCTCCCTTCTTAAGTTATCGCGGCTGACTTTTCCTTGGGTTTTCATGTTCCATTATTCACATCTCCAACTCAAAACTCCTTATCGGCCAACTATCTCTTGTAAAACTAAAATGGCACCCTCAATTGATTCATTCTTCGACAAGAAAATCGCAGATCGATGGGGCCCCACGCGAAATGAGTGAGCTTTCGTTGTCTTTACCCTTACCTTAAGGCTGGCTAATCGCCGATAGGGCGAATGCTCTCCGCGAGCTTCTCCGGGGGAATATCAACCCCGAGGAGGCAGCTACGAGATTTACAAGCGATATTGCTGCATCTCGCAGTGCTGATGTAGCTAGCGGATCTTTATGGGGTATATGGATGCTGCTTCAAGATACGGCAAAGAAGTTCCCTGAACACCATGTTGAGGTAAACTGTCACCACTGAGATGGTCTTATTTCCTTTTCTTAATCTGACCGTTTGAAGTTGGTCAAATTGGTCGATGCTATCCGGCAACTTCCAGACCTCGCAATCAAGGGAGAAACAGCCGTCAAGTGGCTCGAACTTCCGAAACTGGCAGAAGTATGGGGAGAGAATGTCTATGATCGTCAGTGATAAGCCTTGCGCCCGCTTGCCTGTGGAGAGTTAACACTTGACAGGGGACGAATTGGCGTATTCCGAAGAGCATATAGCAGTGACCGCATTCACGGCCCAGCTTTGTGCCCGGCAGCTTGTCGATGCCAACGATTTTCTGTCATGGGCAGTAAGGGATTTGTATGCTGCCTTCGAGCAGACTCCGGCAGAAGCTACCGATATTAAGGGAGACAGCGTTCGTCTATTGAATGCTAATGTGCCTATCGCGGCACAATGGATTCTGCATGCCGGAGAGGTAATTTACAACTGCGAAGAGAGTTTTAATCTAGAGTCGAGCGATGGTTTATGGACGGGTAAGCCTGGATTCAGCTGGGGTAGATGGAAGCTATGGAAGGAAAGGGCAGAATGGGTATCTGGCCTCGATAGGGTGGTAAGAAAAGAGACGATAGATATCGCCAAGAAGATGGTGGAGAAAATGAGTCAGATCGAGAGCCAAGACGCCTGATGGAAAGTATAGTGTATAAAAGTGAGCAACTTGGCTTAGTAAAGGAATTGATATAAGTGCAAAGTGTGTTTAATAATTGATTTTAACAGTATAATGTTCGTGATGCTTGCCTCTAGAAATGTTAGTTATAGAAGTGTGGATGAATTGTTATCAGATGAAAAATGCATTATTGGGTTTCCATATGCTAAAAATAGTGGGATGTCGGCAAAGTATGCCGACATCAACTGCTAGGGTAGGTACCTAGGTACGGATAGCTCTGTACCTTCTAAGGAAGTGACGTTAATTTTAGCGCGTTACAGCTACAATACAGAAGGTGTCCCCAACTCAAATCGAGGGAGAAACTTGAACAATGAGAAACTACAAAATTCCCTAACATACATGTACTTAAAGTTCGCGCCGGCTCGTTTGAACATCATCACTTCTTAGGGAACTTGGGCATTTCTGCAAAGATGCAACAGTTTGATAGACTCAACTTCTTATGAGCAGGTTTACTTCCGTCGCTTCGATTTCATAATGGACATATCTAATTCGGGAGGTACGGATGCGAACAAGCCAAGCTTCATGATTATTGAACTTTACCTCAACTAACTTATTCTTACCTACTTTAGATCTCTCCTGGTCCTCCGTATCTACCGACCTACTTCTTGCTGAGCTCTCGAGAAGACAGCATGGCCATGATAGTTCCACCTCCGATGCCGAAAAGCCAGCTTGTGGTTCAGGCGAGCGAGGCGCATATAATACCGCGCTTCATGTCTTCGCTTTATTCCTAATACTTACACTAAGCACGCTCGGTAAGATATCAAAGTTACAGCTACCGCTGAGTTTCATTACCTGTTTGGACTCGACATGCTAATTGGAATTGTGCGACGATTCATAGCTTGCGGCTTTCCTCTCTTCTCTCGCCAGTCCTCTAAGAGTCGTCGAGCCAATACGATTGTATTTCTCAGCCAACACTTTGGCACGGGTGTCCTACTCGCAACCGCCTTTGTTCACCTACTTCCGACTGCTTTCCTATCTTTGACCGACCCCTGTCTACCTTATGCCTTCAGCGAAGGATACCAACCCATGGCGGGGTTGGTAGCTATGGTATCAGTTCTGGTTGTTGTGGCGTTGGAATCATACCTGACGACTAGAGGTGCTGGCCATTCGCATGGCCACGCGTGGGATGCGGATGATGAAGAACTGCAGGAAGAGGATAAGAATGCCGCGACTAATGGTGGATTATCAGCAAGAAGAGCTGCAAGCCACAGGCCGACGGATATTGCGCTCGGTGGTATGAGCTCCAGTAGGGGTCTAATGGCAGATGTTTCCCCACTTCCGGAATCCACGCCGATCGTCGTATCGCCGCCGAATAAGAAACAATTTAGCAATAAGGATGACGGAGAGAATGATACGGACGATGACGATGACGAAGATCTCGACCTTAATCTCAACGAGCTCGACCCCACTGCTGAAGACGACGCACAGCCCCTTGCCCATCCTAACGGAAGCAATCATAGAAGACGACATTCTGAATCCGCCACATCTCAAAGCCCGCTAACACCCGAAGAGCAAAAACGACTAATGCTTCAGTGCATGCTACTGGAGGCAGGAATCCTATTTCACAGTGTCTTCATCGGTATGGCTGTGTCGGTTGCTACAGGACCCCCTTTCGTGGTATTCCTGATCGCTATCGCATTCCACCAGACCTTTGAAGGCCTCGCCCTCGGATCTCGTATAGCCGCAATTCAATTTCCCCGGTCATCTCTACGTCCGTGGTTAATGGTCTTAGCGTATGGGCTTACTACCCCCATCGGCCAGGCTATCGGTCTTGCTGTGCATAGGTTATACGACCCGCGTAGCCAGACGGGTTTGCTCATGGTCGGCTTTATGAACGCCATCTCGAGCGGCCTTCTGCTATTTGCGGGTTTGGTCCAGCTGCTTTCTGAGGACTTCCTCACCGAAAAGAGTTATAAGGCGTTGAAAGGGACAAAGAGAAGAAATGCTGGCCTGGCTGTACTGGCGGGTGCTACACTTATGGCTCTCGTTGGTGCTTTTGCGTAAATCTAATTATAGATTTCCTGATTGTAAAATTTTGGCGTTTCCGGATAGGGTCTATGTGAGGAAGGGAATGATATAGATGGCTACTAGGTAGATGGGATATTTTTACTTCGGTCAGATGTTAAGTCTAATTCTGGAGTCGTCACGGTCACATGAAAAGAATACTTCAAGCTAATGTCAAGAAATTGTCTTTCACTGGTCTTTTTTATATGCATGGGCCCCGAAATATATTCTGCTAATCCTATACAATTTAGGCTGCTTTAGGTACCGCGGTTTCCCAGGGGTAAGTCGTCGACATTGGGGAACCGTAGCTGCCGAGGTCATCGTAGTCCTTGGTGATGGTCTGGTTCTGGAGGACCTTGGTTACAAAGGGGAGAACGCTATTGCTGGGGTCGGAGTTAGCATTCGAAGTTTGATGGAACTGGATTAAGAGAGATTGATCAGAGAGACCACTTACAAGCCGCTCATATCGCAATGACCGCCGCCACGAACAGACATCGCAATCTGGTCCGGAACACCCAACCAGTCGTAGACAAGCTTAGCGGCCGGGTACACAACAACCGACGTACCCTTGGAGTTAGTAAACTGATCCCCAGTGCCCTGGTCAATAACAAGGGCGCGCGGCGCAATCGCGGCAGCAATGGTATGGGCGTCGTACGGCAGATTCTCAGCGTGGTTGACGAAGGTGCCCAGGGTCTTGTCCGTCCACCACCCGGCGCCGCTCTTGCTGTTCTCGAGCGTCTCGTCCTGGCCGCTCAGCCCGTGGTACCGGTACGGCCCCAGCCCCTGCACGCCGCTGCTCATGGGCATCGTCAGCGTGATGCGCTTGTCCAGCAGCCCGGCTGCGAGCGCGGCTTTGCCCAGGCGCGAGCACCCCGTCACGCCGACGCGGCTGCTGTCGATTTCCGGGACCGTCGCGTTGAGCGCGTCTAGCACGCGGTGGAAACCCCATGCCCATGCTGTGAGGACGCCTGCGAGAGGGTTAGCTGGGTTAGGCTAGGTAGTTGGGTGTGTACGGTTAGGCTTGGGCTGGGCTGGGCTGGGCTTGCTTCGTACCGATGTCCCGGCCGTTGTAGACGTCCCAGAAGGCGCCTGTCTTGGAGTTGCTGTCGGCGGCGACGCGCGTGTAGTCGAAGCCGACGACGGCGATGCCGGCTTGCAGGTATGGCTGGTCGGTCATGCCGCCGATGTTGATGACGACGGGTGCGGGCTTTGTCGAGGGGAGGGCTAGTGTCGCGCTGAATTTGCCGGTCTTGCCGCCGGCTGTTACTTCGATGTTTACTGTGTTGCCGCTGCGCGTCGCTTTGACTGTTTCTTGCGAGTGGTCGGGGTAGTACCCGTACCTACGAGCGTGGGGTTAGAATCTGGCATCTCGAAACCCTTTGCGGTTGGAAGAGCTTGCTCTCTAAAAGGGGTTATTTCTGTTGTTCGACTTACTGGTACTCCTGCAACATCTGCAAAAGCTCGGGCTGTCGGCACTGGTACCATTCCTCGGGCGTCTGGATCCGGTTCTTGCCCTTGCCCACCATCACGTCAGACGCGAAGGACGGGTCGCTGCCGCCCTCGCTGTCGGTCGTCGTGTAGGCTAGCGGTAACCAGGGGTCCGGGAGCGTCGTCTGCTTTGGCAGCTTCTCCCACGTAGGGTATTTGCCTGCCGATGGAACTGGCGCACATTCCGCTGCTACCGTCGGCGCTGCGACTGGAGCCGGTGCTGCTGGAATGGCTGCTCCCAACCACGGGAGGGCCACGGCGCCGATGATGGCGGCGCGCTTAGGAGAGGGCATACTGGGCTACAGACCTTCGGGGATGGGCGTAGGTGGGAGGATCGAGGGAGTAGGTTGTTTCATGGGCTCGTGGAGGCGATGGAGAGCTAATATATGATCCTGTACGCGGTTGCGATGAGGTCGCATCGGCTTGCCCCGGAACTTGGACCTCCTTGTCGTACATTGATATTGCCGCTACCCCGAGACAGCTAACCGGGTATTTCTAGACGCGTAGTTTAACATATCCTCGAGGCTCATCGACCAGGTGGAATAGTGTGCTTTCGATGTAGACATCCATTGTCCTCCCTTATCTCCTTTCTCCTACTTACGCCGTTTTCCCAATCGCATCCACGCTACCATACCCTATAGTTCACCCTTTCGACCACAGATTGAGAGTTCTCTAGAACCGTAGTTCAACAGGAAAAGATCGAGATGGAAAGGCCACGCGCTAGGATCTTCGAGGGTCTAGGCGGCTAGACCGTCCAGGGTGATATCGAGACTTTAGCCGGTTAGTATAAACACAGTTCACCACTACCCCAAGGTATGGGTCGGGGGTGGTGCGGAGAAGCTATTTTTATCGGACCATTGGGTTATTGTGTATGTTCAATTTCATCTGGAGCGGTATACTACTTAATCTTATTCAATACCAAAGTCTGGTACAGGCATCGCCCCATATTTTCAGGGTATATTGGTAACTGTTATAGAATCTTTGCGGTAACTATTGGAGATAACTTTCCACCTTCATGCTACATGCAGTACTCATACAAAAAGCGCGGAAGTAATAAGTGTAGGGTATCTACCCTCGGTGACTATTTTCGGTCTGTTGTTAAGAACGAGGAGCAGCGGAAGTGGACCGATTCATCCCGGCCCCCACCCCGTTCCATCTTCCGTCCCTGTCCGGAAGTCTCCGGCACCGGATAATACACGCGTACCTACGCAAATGTATATCTACCTATATTGCAAGTTGTTTTATAGGTAACAGGAACATATAGTATTATTTATTTATACCTGGTATAAACACTTTTAAAGTTAGAGGGTTATTTTCTATGTTTACTGTTTACCTTAATACACATCAAGATTATTTACACTACCACTTCTTTCTTAATTTCTACAAGCCAAGTAGCTAGACACACAACATAACTTGAAGAGAAATGTTTAGTAAAATAAAAAGGTTGTGAATATATTCATAGGGTTGACGCAGGTCGATAATCCAATATAAGATGATTCCACCACGAAGGAAGTCTAGATAACGATCATATTAATACTCACCTAAGAACCGTGATTTCAACATATAATTAGGTACAATCATATAAAACCCGTATTATCATTCCAGTTTTATCGTATACTACTAAATTCTACGTCGCGTCCTGTCTCCTACCTGCTGTGTGGCCCCCTTACTCTTACCACAAGCAAAAGGTATATAAGACATTCCAACCCTTATGTCTATCACGTACGACCATAAGATCTGGAAAACTCGGGATCCCGTCCGCTCTCCCATAGATAAGCCAGCTACTGCCGGATTAGTAGTTGGGTCGGTGACGACCAGCGAATCCCTGGTGTTGTACGTTTACTTTTTTACCTTTTCGCTGCTTTTTGTAACCTTATATTTTATTTTATCCCTAGGATCCCTCCGTTATTGCTCGCTTTTCCAGAGCTGGCAATGTTATAATTAAGTCTTGAGGCTATGTGAGGTAGCCAGTCGTGTTGAGAATTACGAGGGTGGGTCTATAGTGTTGAGTATGTGAGAGGAACTACCTAACCTCAGATATCCACTATTCTAACGAAGTATGGTGATATACGTATAAGCCCCTAAAGAAGATTATTAAACTAGATTCATGAAATAGTTATTCACCTTAATTCCATGTCTACCTGGATATATTTTATCGATTTATGGTTATTTCAGTTGTGTTGGACCTATCGTTCTATATGTATGAACCGTCCACTAGCCCATGACATCCACCCATCTTAGTTAACGCGTCTAGGTAAGTATCAAGAATATCTATAATTCCCATATTCAATAATAGTAAGGTACCTAGGTATGCAATTCATTACGTATGAATCAAAGGAGTAAAAAGAGGCCATGACACCGTAAAGTACATAAAGCTAAAAATAGGGGTAAAAAAAAGGGGGTATTTAATATTTCTAATCTTTTATGATATCTTGTGTTTTTTCTTGAAAATGTATGAAAAGACCTCTTGTGGAGATATTATGAAGAATTATGATACTGGGAAAAGGTTACCAAATTAATAAATAGATCGTATCCATAAAGTACCTTAGGCGTTAGTCATATTTCACTATCCTCATCTTTACCATTATTTAAACAAGCAAGGACATTTGCAGCAGCAGTAACGTGACATATGTGTCCTTTATCTCCTGAAAAGCACAAATGCTACTGCCGAAATACAATTATTTGTTTCATTAATTCCGCGGCCTGGTGCTGTGGGTCGAGGAAGACTTTTATTTGTGCGTCTGTGTATCTGCCTGCATGGTATGAGGATATCTGGTGGGATGTGTCACGATGTAGTGATGTTAGATTACTATGGTTTGATAGATGGTTCGTTGCAAGAAGAAATGTGCCGAATTAAACTTTTAACCACATATTAAGACAGCTCAAATGCCACAATATAAGCCAATGCACACCCTAACCCCAGCTGCCCATGTTACGATCACTTCACAGGTACCAAGGGCAAAATATGTTCGAACCTGTCGAATCATGGAATTTAGATATATATTCTCAGACATTCCCACGAAGGGAATCTCTTATAGACACGACCCATCCATGCAGGTCTTCATTCAGCCTATCTGTTCATATAAACATACAAGTAACCCGGTACTTTTTCCCCAGCCGTGCTCTATTTGGTATCTGCCATGCTACATTCGTACAGTAAAAATCCCATTAATAAATCAAAATAATATCCAGGAACCAATTTCGATAAAGCGCCCCAGCAGTCTATTATGTTTATGCTGATGTGATGAAGTGAGGCGCGTTAATAAATAGACCCATAAGTACACCACCGAGGGTACCGGCAATGGGAATCGTAGCGATCCACGACAGGAGCAGCAGACCGACACGCTGAAAGTTGACGGCCTTTATGGTGCCGTTGCAGAGACCAACACCAACGGTAGCGCCCGTGATACACATCGACGTAGACACGGGAAGAGAGTATTGGGAGAAGACGAGCACAGTGATGGCAGCACCCATCTCCATAGAGCAACCCCGGCTAGGAGAGTGATAGGTGATCTTGTTGCCCATAACCTTCATGATGTTGTAGCCATATGTGATAAGGCCGATAGAGATCATCGCAGACAGGACAGCGAGCTGCCAAATAGGAACCTGAGCGGTAGATTCAGAAGCCTTACCGGTCTTCCACGCGGAGTAGATGACGGCCCAGGGTCCAACAGAGTTCCCAATATCATTAGCACCGTGGGCGAACGAAGCGGTGCAGGCAGTCAGGACCTGGATAAAAGAATATGTGTGTTCGACCTCGTTGGGGTACTTCTCCGCATGAGCGTAGACGCGCTGCATGCGCTTTCCCTCGGGAGTGCCGGAGATACCGGACTGCGCGGCGTGTATATCGTAATGGAGACCATAGAGCAAGCCGCTGGTGATGACTGCGGGAATACGCTTTATGAGGATCTTCATGTTGTGGAGCTCGTAAATCTCACCGGCACCCATGGGATTATCACGGAGCGTGCGCATAGCCCAGCCCATAGGGCCACGGCTGTTGAGAAGCTTCTCGTGTAGCTTACTCTCGCCCTGTGCAACGATTTCCTTGTATGTGGTTTGCTTGGCCTCGATTGTGGCGAGCCTCTTCTCGTTCTCCTCATTAGCGCTCAAGGTAGCCGGGTGGTCGGAGATAGATTCGGAACGGGTAGAGGCGTGTTCCTCTTCCTCCTCTTGGATGACGGCGTAGTTGGGGATGCTAGCAACCTCAGAATTCTCGGGGGCCGGGCGCTTGAAGAGGAGGGGACCCTGGACGAACATCCACCATTTGACCGTGTGATCCCGCTTGATAACCTTTGCGTGTACGAATGGGACGAAGAAAAGAGCTGAGAGGAGGGCAACACCACCGCCACAACCCATGGTAACGGCGGCTACGTACCAACCGGGCTTCTTATTTAGGTTTAGACTAGGGGAACCCTTGTACACGATTGACAGAGTGCAGACGGTGGCGGCAACGAGAAAGAAGAAAGGCGAGGAGTAGACGGCCCAGGGGATCGGGTTCTTGCGAATGTGGACGACGAGCTTGATGAGCATGAAAAATGCAGCACCGAAGCCTCCGGCGATGACTGGAGCCATTCCCAGACCAGCAAAGATGGCACCAAGACCCTTACCATTGTTCCAACCCCATTCGACATGCGAGGCGCCGACGGTTGCTACGCCGACTCCGGCAACGGCGGAGATGAGGGAGTAGGTGGATGACACGTGAGCCGAGTGCCGCGTGCACCACATAACCCAAGACGAGGCGGCGGCCAATGCACAAGTGAAAGCGAGCATCTGAACACCAGCGTTTCCGCCGAAAGCTGTATAAGGGATGATACCGTTCTTGATGGTGTCGGCCGTGCGGGCACCGACCGTGATAGCTCCGAGCATTTCGAATACGGTACCGAATATCATGGCTTGTCTGTACGAGATAGATCTCGACGAAACACTGGTAGCCCAAGAATTTGCAACATCATCTGAAGAAGGAATTGTTAATGCCTGAAGAGCTGTCTTGGGTACACGCGTAGAGACAAATCTAATTGGTCGGATAAGGGATTACTTACTGGCACCATTGTTGAAGGCATCAAGCATGGCAAATAGAGTGCCGATGGCGAATATGTAAGTGTACTCGTCGAGAGCCATTTTGACACGCGTGGACAGAGGCCGTCAATGTCGGTGTCGAAGATTGATGGTCGATTTCTCGTTGACAACAGGTCACTGTTTATCAAGGGCGAGAAAGAAAGAGAGACAAAGGGCGATAGGGAGAATATATAGGTCCTACCCGAGCCTATCTCCGCAACGTATCAAGGTCGCCCAAAGCTACCTCATATGGTCTTACCGAGGGGCACCAAATCCTGACCAACACAGGGTTGGCCTTGTAATGTTCACATTTAGCAAAGCATGATTTGTGATTTGGCCGGGAAAGCCACTTTCACGAGCGCGACCAGTCGGCCGTTTTCCCATCCACGTCTAGGCCTGCCCGGCTGGGCAAGGCTTGTATCTCTTGCCAGTGTCGAGGCAGAATTGGCTTACTTGGCGCATCTTGGCGACAAGAGATAGGATTTCAATATCTGCGATAATGTGCAAATATGTAAGGGTTGATAGACCGGCGACTCTGGTTCGCGGCGAGTTCGCGGCTGAGGCTCTTGGCGGAGCACAAGACTCCAACGGACCCCGGGGCTCGTGTGGGCCAATAGAAGGTCTCAAAGCACCCCACGTGTGAAGATCTGCCGTCGTGAACGGCTCCTAGGAAATACGGGGGACCCCCGTCTGCCCAGACGCCCGGAAAGCTACTGGCAAGGGGTCCTCGAGCTAATGACGAGTCGGACCAACTGCTGGTATCAATATCAAACGATAATAATTGCCTTCCTACAATGGAATAATTCTAGAACAGAAATAAGAAGTTCAGCACTCGTCACACGTCCAATGATATGCATTCTGAGACAATATGCAGCACACACCTACGCGACGGAAGCACGTGTGACAGAAAATGCCTTGACGGAAGTCTACATATGCTCCTAGGACCTCGGTACGTATTTTCATGTTGATCATCTCGACGTTCTACAAGTGATACGTCAGTGAAATTATATTCCAGCCCCGTTTCCGTGCTAGTATCGACATGTTATACTCACCGTACACAATAGAGTTTAAAAAATCCATCACCTCTCGAGTGCTTAGCCCAAGGACTAGGCGGATACTAGCGTTGGGCCATTATGTAGAGATGTCGCATTCAACACCGTAACAAGCTTTAGCTTGGCACTTGATATCTCATACGATATGGTTAGCTTGTGGTGTCGTGGCTAGGCAGGGCATTGGGTAATCGACGGCGTGCACCACGGTCTGACTCGAAAGGGACTTCGGTCACGAGGACGTGGGGGGGGGGGGTGATTATTGCGCGATCAATCCATAGGAATCAAGCCATAGGACTTCATCCGAACCACTAGAAACATATCGCCGTCAATATTCGGGGGCTTATCCCGAATTCAGGCAGACTGCTCGGTCTGCTCGCTTAGGTAAAATCATAGTAAGGTAACGTTATATTATTAGTTAACTATCTAAATTATACTATTAATAAAAAATAATGCTATTTTTAGATTACTTTATTAAACTTATAATGTAAATTACCCCATAAAATAGGTGTATACATTTAACCATAAAAATTATTATAAATCGATATTTTTTTAATTTATTTTAATATTTTTACAAAACGTTAATATTTTTTAATAATAATAATTAATATTTACGAATTTTTTAATATCTTTTAATTACTTATAATTTAATTAATTAATTAATATTAAATTTAAAAAAATGCAATTATATTTTATAATATAATTAAAGAAATAATTTACAAATAAAAAATATTAATTTATAAATAAAATCATATTAATTTATAAATAATGGTAAATAATTTACATATAATAATATTTACATTTAACTTTTTCGTTAATAATAACGTTTTTATTAAAAAATATTTATATTAAAATAATTAATTTAAATAAATAAATTTATTAATATAATTTTATACGTTACTTTTTTTTAATATAATAAAATAAAACCGTTATAAACGTTTTAATAAACGTAATTTAATATAAAGAAGCGTAAATAGTTTTATTATAATAATATAATCGGTTATAAACGTTTTTAAAACATTTAAAAAAGTTTATAATAGTTTAATTTAATTAAATATTACCGTTATACTCGTATTTAAATTTATACGTTAATAAATATTGCGCTTATTTTTAACACCCTTTTAATCCTCTTTTTAATGCAACAGGTTTTATTATTATAACGGCGTAAAACCCCTTCCCCGTTTATTAATTCAACTTCGCGTTAACTTAACAACTTATTTAATAACTTAACTTATCGTTACAGCTATTCCCGTAGCCAATTTCTTACATATTACAATTATAAAAAGATTTAATATTACTAAATTTAACATATCTTTCAATAATTTATTTTTTATATATTAAAAAAAGTTAACGTTTTATAATTTTAACAGTATTACTTTAAGGTTATCTTTAATAATATAAATTTTAAAATATATTTTATAATAATAAAATAAGCTTAAATATAATTTTACATTTATACTTTTATAATAATAATATAAAATTATTAAAACGTTTCGTTAAACATAAATAAATATAAAACTATTAATTAATAAAAATTTACTATTAATAAAATTTAAAACTTTTTTAATAATTTAACCAAATAAATTATTAAAATAACACTTCTTTATCCATTAATCCTTAATTTTTAACGCATCGTTAAATAATTATAATTTATAATCCTTTTATTAAACTTTTAATAACTCTTTAATACTTGTTTAAAACTTTAATAAATCAACGTTCCCGTTTAATACGTAACTTTTTAAAACTTTATAACTAATTTTAATTAATAACATTATCTTTACCCCGTAATTTTTATAACAATTAATATAACATATAACCCATTATTTTTACATTATTATATACGTTTTATATAAATAATTTATTACCTTTCGTTAAATAACCTATAAACGTTTATATATATAATTTTAAACATTTATATATAATAACTTATATAACGTATATATTATAATAATTTATAATTCGAAAAAACCTTATTTAATAATTAAAATAAATTAAATAGCTATTTTAATAAACAGTAATAAAGTTATAATATCAACATAAAATTTATTAACATATTTATTAAATTCCTATAAAAAATCTCAACTTTTTTAAAATAATATAACTTTATTAATAACTTTACCAATAAATATTCCCTCGTTTACTAAACTATTTTTATAATTTTTTTAAAAACATAAAACATTAATAATAATATTTTTATTAATATAAAAAATATAAATCTATTATTAAACTTTAAAATAAATAAATATAACAACCGCTTTAAATTTATCGTTAAAATTTATAATAATAACTTAAAACTTTAACGCTTTAACCCTACCCTATAATATAAATAAATATTATAATACCCAATTATAACTTTTTACTTTTTTATTTATTATAAACGTAAAAACTTTATTAAAAATTAAACCCGTTATTATTTAACTTATATAATTAAAAAAAAACATTTTAAATCAATTAATTTTATAAATATTATTTATATTAAACATTTAAAAATATAATCGCCACATTTTAACATAATAAAATATAGTTTAAAAAAAAACTATTAACTAATTAATAAATTCGTTGTTATTTTTTTAACATAATTTAAAATAAAAAGCGTTTTTTTTAATATAACGTATAAAAACTTAAATTAAAATAAAGTTTTTTTATATACAACGCTTAATCTTTTAACATATATTATTAATATCTTTTAAACTAAATTTTTTTTTACCTTTAATAATTTTACGTATTAAAGTTTATAAAGCTAATAACCACAACATATTATCTCGTATTAAAACTTTAACAAATTATAAAAAATTTTATTAAAAATAATAATATTTTATATAAAATTTAACCAATTATAAAAAGCTATAATTATATTATAAAGATTTTTTATCCTTATTTAAATAAACTTTAAAAAATTATAGTTAATTAATTATTTTAATACAAATTAATTTAACTTTTTAAAAATAATTATTTACTTTTTTTATATAATTAACACATACATTTATACTTTAAAAAGTTTATTTAAAGTTTTAATTATAAACTATATCAATTTTTATTAAAAAATTATTACCATTTTTATTTTTACATTTATTAAAGATATTATTACGATAAAAATCGAAATAATTATTTTTTAAATAAATTTATAATTTAACTTTAAAAATTTTAAAAGTTATAAATAATTTTCAATATTTATTAAAAAAATTTAAGATACAATTTACGCATATTTTAAAGTTATTTAACAATAAAATAAATTTATAATAATTTAAAGTTAAATTAATTAAAAATATTATAATAAAATTAATTATATTTTATTATTATTATTTACTTTTAAAAAAATCGTAAAATTTTTTTATAAAAATAAAAAGATTTTTAAAACAATTATAAATTTAAATAAAACTATATCATTTTATTAATAATTTTAATTATTAATTATTTACATTTATTTTATAAAGTAATTTATTTGGAAAAGCTATTATGATAATCTAGAAATAACATTATTCTTAATAAAATTTAATAATAATTTTGACTTATAAGAGAGTTGGGTGGCGGGTTACTATATTAATATAATTAGGATAAGATAGGATCGTAAGAATTCAATAACACTAGGTTAGTGAATTTTATAGCAGTACAGTTGTAAAGATGTCGCACGGCCACGTGCTCGCTCGAAGTTCAAATTGCCAAGAGCCGTGGTCGATTAGCTTTATCGTTTTGGTAAGGTGCGACCGAGCCGATTGTAAGTGTGGATAGGTATTGCCATTGTCGTCAATGGTCCTTGTTTGAAACTAAGTCGGAGCGATCCCGCATTAGCTTTTTTAGCCCCGATCTTGGAGAAGCAGGGAAGTTCTATTACGCACCTCCTTTAGATAAAATTGACATAAACCTTTATGACTTGGATATTTCCTATTTCAACTCCTATCCACACTAAAATAGTAGCTCCTGTTCGGAACGCCATACTTCAGCGTCGTATTTGTTCCTGGGATGTTTTAATCTAGATAGGATAGAAACGTGCATCTGTCGAATTTCAGGGATCACCAACTCCACCTACGATGGAACTGCTTCTATTTCAAGTTGACAAATATTTGCAGTAGTTTCAATTTGTGAGGATGCGAGGAACACGTGGGAGGAGAGTCTTATTAACGGTAAGGAATTATATATAGTGTATCCTTTCAAGGACGAACAACCGGATTTTCTTTGTCCTAAACGTCGAGTCTGGGAAGCTAATATAGCACCTATTTTTGGCGTATTGTTGCTTCGAATTCAAAACTTCCACAAAAATATAATGAGCCGGCCAACTTAAGTACCTAAACATTAACCTCATATCTATTATTCTTAAGCACATGCCTTTCCTACTCTCCATGTAGACCGGAAACCCGAGTAGCGATGTAATTATCAGTCAACAAACTTCCCAACTTAAATACTTTTCAAAGGCCAGGTCAATAGGTAGCCACGGAAAGGAAATATATAACTGTACGTTACTTATAATATCTACAGCAATGATGCGATAATAGGAACTTTTATAATACTTGTTAATTTCACGAGAAGCTTATATTCTATCAATCTTAACGTTCCAGTTAGCAGAAGCTATAAGTACCTAGAGTACCTCATAATCCCTTTTAAGGTCAGGCTTAAATACACCGAATATCCTTGTTTTTTGAATGATAGGTAGTAAACTAACAGTACAATACTTGGCATTTGTTAAAAGATATAATTTGACATTAAACAAAATCAAGATCGATTAATGTATTATACGATTGTTACTTTACCTCTTATTGAGCTTTCCCCTTTTTACCTGTCACTATGTAAGTATGTAGCCCAAGCACGTAATATGTTGAAACATATATTGACAATCTTGTATCCGTGGGCCCCTGCGCTTATCACGTGGCGTCACGTGATTCTATACAGATAGTATTCCATTCCAATCGATAACCTCGCCCAAGGTTATTTGATAAGCCTCATATCCTTGGGTATGAGGGGATTAAAAAGAGGTAAGGCTGTGGCGATATAAGAAACCTTGAAGGAATGAGTCACGTCATCATTTGGAATACTAGGTGAATTTAAATCCGAACTCAACGCATGACTTTCAGTTAATCCCCCTGATCCCCATGCTGATGTTGACACCTAAGAAGAGTCAAACAGTGAGACACTTACGAATTTCCGGACTGAAATGTTAAACGAGAAAGTGTACGAGAGTTACGTCTACGAGGAACCTCTATACCCGGTTTTTCTTAGAGAACATCTAATAATTATCATAACTAATAGCGATCATGGTATATGTTGAATGTTTAAGAAACCTGAAAACTCCTACACCTAAACACCACCTATCGTCCAATTCCTCTCCGACAATTCCAAGCCCCAAAAGTACGCCAGCTTGTTCCATATCCTTAATCTGCCAACCCTCCATATATATATAGGTATGAATATATAAACGATCGTAAAGGGGCCGCCGTATGATTCATAGTAGCACAGAGCGACCATTAAAGAAGTCGTCTAATACTAGATAGGTAATTTATCATACGCCAGGAATGCGTGATAGAAGCGACCGGAGAGGGTGCAGATCCTAATCACCCAGCCAGCGAGGGAAGAACTGCCTATAATAGGTAGATATCCTCAGTCATGTTCGTTTGCTGAGGTTGATTGATCTCGGGAGATATCGTCCTAGTCATATATGCTACCCGCAAATATTTATTGTGTACTGGTTAATTTCGTGTGCTCTGGCGGGGATTTCGCTTGGTTCGAAGGAATTTTGGTCTTGAGCCTCGACTGGGCGGTCCTTGTGCCTCCGATACGAATTTTGAAAAGCGATATTGGTCCACTTTGCTGGTAATCTGCAATGAAAATGGCCAGTTGAACGCTAAGGATATAGATGAATCCGATAACCTCGACGAAGTTGATGGTTCAGACAAAGTTGAATTCCGTGAATTCCATAAATTCCATGTTCCTAGTTGAGGCATGGTCTTTCGTTTGCTTTCTTTGTTTTTGCCCATTTTCTAGTCTGAAGCTATAAGATATCGTGGGTCTTGTTGATGTGGGTTGGGGGATGAAGAAGCAATGGTGAGAAAATTCAGCTGTTAATATGATAAGCGCGCAGTGCAGACGTATATAACCGGATCGCATGTTAGGCGACCTCCGCTGGGCGGCGAGGCTTCGTAAATGGGGTATATCAGGTGGTACGTACAGCTGAGAGATTAACTCCTCAGCCAGGGTGTATTGTGATACCGTTTGGACCATTAGGCCTTCTATTGGCCAGTAATATGAAACCCCGATGAGTATGTACTTTCTTACCCCCCAAGACAACCCAATTATTTTATGACACGTTCGTATTAAGATAGGTACTAAAAGCAAATCTATCTCGCATATGCAGTGCGGCCCGCATACCGCCTTAATCTGCGAGAGTAAAAGGAGCGGAGAGAGTAGAAAGGGGTAGAATGTCGATAATATAAGCATAGCCTGCTTGTAGCCTGCTTATACTACGTAGAAATGCACATACCACACCAAGGATGTTCTGCATAGAGGTAAGATGCGAGGCGTAGCAGGGTATAGACTGAAAGCCGACCAAGGCTCTGAAGATGGGTAGGTCTCGGAAATATAATGCGAAATGGTGTGTCTATTGGATACTTAGGGGGGGCGTCCCTCCCTTGGAGACGTCGTTGTAGTATTAAATTTGGCGACTCAAAATTCAATATGGCGTCTTTCCAGATCGGATTTTATATTATAATCGTCCTAGCTGCGTGCAAACTCGTTCTAATCGCACTCGAGTTCTCTAATATACCTCAGATAAATGCCAAGTCCCTACGTGTGTTCGGGCGTATATCTGCGATACTGGCCCTTTTACTCGGCTGCATGCCGTTTATAAGGGCAAGAGCAGATGAGCCGGATGAACCTGGGCAGTGTGATAGCGCTGATGCGGATATAGTTGGCGACGGTGTTCGCGCAGCCGCCTGGACACAAGTCGGAATACTATTCTTTATTACTCTTACGGGATTATGGCATATCTACAAGACGGCTGTTAAGGAGATTGGCGGCGGGTTGATTATCACTCACGTATCTTTGGCCATTGCTCTTCTTGTTCCATTGGTTCGCGGAGAGTTGTCTCCAATCGACGCAATACTAGGGTCATTGCTACTCGATGCGCAGGGAAACTCTCTTTCTATCCAGCTCATGACCAAGGAAACACTAGCAGCCCGATGGCAGGTGGCAATTGTTCTGGTAGCCCAGTTTCTTGGGTTGGTTATAGAAGGTGTCCTTATGGGTTATTTTACTACAAACTTGCACCCTACCAGCAGCAATTGCGATTGCTTTTCAGCATTCTGGTGGGCGTGGTTGAGTAACTGTCCGTCATCGTCCCCAAATGATGCCAAACCGTTCTGGATCTATTTCGGATATCGGTTCGTGAACATTTTTCATGGGGCCTTTTTTTCAACTACACGAACGAAAACTTACGACGACGCCGAGAAGTGGGATAGAGAAAACCCATGCGACTCCTGCAACGAATGTCGGAGAAAGGGAACACCGAGTATATACTGCAAATGTCAACTCTGTGAAACATGCTGTTATTGCAAAGTATGCAAGAGGAGACAGCGCGGGTTTCACCAGAGGCATCATGTCTCCGATGGCGATGAGTCTAACCACGACAGGCCCAATAATAACAATTTCAACAACCATAGGTCCAACAGCCGAGATGCTGATGCTGATGCTGATGAATCCAATAATGATGGCTCTAATAACGACGAAACACTTGCGAATAGTTACAACAGTATAGCCTCGGGAAATATAGACAACGATGGACAAGTCCAAAACGGCAACAATGGCGTATCGCTGCAAAATGGGATCAACGATATACCACTACAAAACCTTGACGAGATGAGAGGATCACAAAACGGTAGCAACAAAATGATATCACATGCGGATAACAACGAAAGACTAGCACAATATGAGGAGTCTGATTGTACCATATGCGACGACTGCCAAAGATGCCACGGGTGTGGGCACACGGACCTCGAAGCTGGCCAAGCAATACTACTAGCCGGCGAACGATACTCCGAATTCCCAGTGACAGTCAGCGTGAACTTCTTAGAAAATAGCGTCCTCGCCCTCCTTAGCATGGTATCAGCCGAGGTCACGATGGGGATCAAAATGGTAAAGAAGACGTCTCCGTTGTATTCTGTTGGACAGGTTACGGCTCTGGTTATTGCCGGCGGCACAGCCATTCGAGCACTTTGGGTTTTCTTCTACATGTTCAGCAAAAGGAAAACACGTGAGTTAATAGTATGGGACCCCGAACAAAGCCTAATGATAGCTGACAAGACTATTGTAGCCTCTGCATATGAGACCGAAAGAGAACATGTAGAATAACTAGCGGCTTGCTGTTATACTTACTTGGTACCTACCTACCTAACCTAGGTAGGTATGTATTATAGCCACCAAAACCATATGATGATTTATAAAAGGTCAAGGAACGTAAAAAGTTTAGTGCTTACACGAATATACTCGAGCGCAGTGGATGTGTATACAACTATATAGCTGGCTCGGAAAGACAGGGAGAATATACGATACCCCTTTACTCGGGGCCTCGTTAATCGGATAATACTAAGATTTAACAATGATCGGGGTGTTAAAACGACTGCGGCGTTGGACTTGGCCATACCATAAGACAAAGAATAACCATACAGAGTGGTAATCATGCAATACCTTGGAACCAGAGCGATGTTACTTATACCTACCTACCTACCTACCAACCCTAACCTATATACCAAAACCACATCTCCATCCCCCCTACTCATTCTTCCCCCCCGTCACAGCCTCAACCCCCTTAACAACCAACCACCTAGCCATCATAGTATGAAACCACCTACCCACCCACCCCTCCAACAGCGTCGCCTTCCCCCCATCCCTCTCCCTCCACATAACCGTCTCATTCACAAACCTCACCTCCCCCCCTTCCCCCTCCTCCTTCCCCTTCCCCTTCCCCTCCCTCTCCCTCTCCCTCTCATTCCTCCTCCCCCTCCCCGCCCGATCAACATCCACATCAAACCCAACAACCAGCGCACCCCCCACAACCGGCCCCGTCCACCCCTCCGGCGGCGCCAAATCCAGCACCACCCGGCCCTTGCTGCGACTGCGGCTCCGGACAACGTACACGCCGCACACGCGGTCGCCCGGACGAAAGCGGCAGGCGGCGAGGTACTCGGCGTCGAAGGTGCGCGCGAACGCCTCGGGATCCGGCAGCGACGCGGCCGCGCGCGCCAGCAGCAAGGCCTGCGGCGTCCACGAGAAAGCGGTCATGGTAGCGCTGAGGTACGAGTCGAGCAGCCCGCTGAGGTTGCCCTTCTTGGAGATGAACTCGGGCCGAAGCGACGAGACCGGGACCGGGGCGGATGTCACGCGCTCCCGCGCCACGACGTACAGCTCCAGATGGTGCCGCACGTCGGACGGGAGTGCGTCTTTGTCGCTGGCCCCTTCGGCTGAGGCTGCCGAGGCCAGGGCATCCGGCGGGGAGATGAGTGCCGAAGCGGCGGTGTGCCGCACCAGTGAGCGCTGGAGATAGACCAAGTAGGCGGCGGGGATGGCGACGGGGGCGAGCGCGATGAGTACTCGGACGGGAGTACTGTTTGTCCCGCCGAGGCCCCTGAAGCCTCCGAAGCCCCCGAAGGGAGAGTTGGGGAAGCTGGATAATCCCATTCTCGCCATTGTGAGTCACCTAGGTAGGCAGGTGGTATTTATTGTATAACGTATATGTAGGTAACTATGGCGGATAATATAGAGACACTGATATAGACCAAGTATACGGTAGGTAGTATATGGTCGAGACAGTCGGTTATCAAATATCTCACGAAGGTCTGTTCTGATACCGATATTCCAGCGTTAGGTAGCAATGAGAAAAAAAAAACCCAAAAGACTAAAAAAACCAGGACCTAGTACAAAATGCGGCTGCAATGCGGCTCTGGGGCTGAATCGATCGATATTCTCATGCATCCAGGAACCCCCGCGCCGAATTTGCTGGCCAAGAATTAACACACATACGATAACGAGCAGAATCAGGAAACTAACAGGGACCACTGCGCGTAATATGCTGGTACTAACACCCATCAGGCCTAGCCAAGATTACTAGTCACAGGCACCGCAAAACTTAGCTTGGGCAACCCATTCCGGCTGTGAGAATTTCATTGTTTAAATATTCTAACAACCTACCTACCTACCTAGGTACCTAGGTTAGGTACCTAACCTAGGTAATTTATAAACATGGGGAATAATACTGGGAACAGTAACTATATATGTAGAGTAGAACGCTCTTCAACGCCATAATGCAATGCGTCCGCTGGAAATCCAAACGCGATCCGAATAACCCAAAAGGTATTTTTAGCGCCGTATGCAAAGAGGCCACTATGCCTCGGGACGATCCAACGTGTCTAATGGCACATATCCTTCGTCGTTCCTCGACCTTCTACCCAACACCGCTAGAGCAAGATCCTGGACTCTAGTGACAATACCATCTAAGCCCCAACCGCGGCCGCGCTTCTTCAGCCCACCCTTGTCCGCAAGCAAAGCTTCCTCCATCCACTGCGGCCGCTTCCAGGATTTCAAAAGCAGCGAGCTAACCACGACACTGACGCTACTGCAAGCCATGGCGGCACCCGCAGCCATGGGGTGAAGATGCCATCCTATGGGAAGAAACAGGCCCATGGCGAAAGGTAGACCGACCAGGTTGTACATACACGCCCAAGTGAGGTTGAGTTTGATACGTAAGAAGATAGTACGGGCAAGGTTGAGGGCAGCGGGGATATCCATAAGGTCGTTTGGTCGCATGAGGACCACGTCCGCAGCTTCCATAGCTACATCTGTACCGCTAGCCATGGCGATGCCAACATCGGCGGTAGCCAGCGCGGGGGAATCGTTGATACCGTCACCTACCATGGCGACACATTCGCCCTTTTCTTGGATTTCTCGGATGATGTTTTGTTTCTGGTCCGGAGATACGCCAGCATACACGTTGTCGTGCGAGATGCCAACGGATGATGCAACAGCCAACGCAGTAGATAGTTGGTCACCGGTAACGATAGCGGTCTTGATTCCCATGCTATGTAAAACTGCAATGGCCGCCGCAGCCCCTTCCTTGATGGTATCCGCCAGGCAGAGATGACCGGCGTATTTACCATCGATGGCGATAAAGACGTTTGTCGTCCCGGCAGAAGAAGCCTTTGACTTATTTGCCTTTGAATTAATTTCTTCTGAAGCTTCAACGGCGTTTTCTGGTACTTCGATCTTGTTTTCTCGCAAGAAGCGGACACTTCCAACAAGCACTCGATAACGGGTACGCTCGCTGCTGCTGGGCTCGACACGCGCACTGATACCTCGTCCGACGACGGCGTTGAACTCGCCGACGCTCCCATCAATAGCTGCCTCAGGATCCAATCCGAGATCGTTCCGCGCCGCGGATAGGATGGCCTTGCCGACTGGATGCTCGCTTCCCATTTCGGCTAGACCCACAATCGTCCACCAAAGACGCCGTCGCCATTCGTTATCCTGCCAGACGGATGGCATCTTGATGCTCGCAACACTCATCTTGCCGTACGTGAGGGTTCCCGTCTTGTCGAGGACGACTTGAGTAATCTTAGTCGTAGCCTCTAAAGCAGCACCGCCCTTGACTAAAATACCATTTTCCGCACCCACACCTGTACCCACCATAACCGCGGTAGGAGTAGCTAGACCGAGGGCACATGGGCAGGCAAATACAATCACGGATATGCAAAGTTTGAGGCAGACCATTAGCTTGCCACCGCTTTCGGCTTGTAAGAAAATCTTCGGTGGGTTGGTTAGAACGTGACTGAGAACCATCCACGTGCTGAATGTTAGAAAACCAAGAATTAGGATGGTGGGTACGAAGTAGCCGGCGAGCGTGTCAGCTAGCCGCTGAATGGGAGCCCTCGTGGTCTGCGCATCTTGAACGAGTTTCACGATCTGGCTTAGCTGCGTATCCCGGCCTGCTCTGGTCACGCGGAAATCGACTCGACCATGTCCGTTGACAGTACCACCTATTACGTTGCTGCCCTTTCGTTTCTGGACTGGGATAGCCTCTCCGGTAACCATACTCTCATCTACGTACGTTTCACCTCGTACGATAGTTCCATCGGCAGGAATCTTGTCTCCTGGGCGGATAATCACGATATCGCCAACTGAAATGAGTTCGGTAGGAATAATCTTTGCCTCTTCTGCGTTACCGTCATGGGCTGGAGTCTCCGGCTTTTTCGATTTGGCCATGTCCCAACCTTCTGCTGCCTTCTCGGCAGCAATTGGATCAGCGTATATGGTGGCCATGGATGGAGCTAAGGACATGAGCCGTGAGAGGGCCATTGAAGTCTGACCCTTTGCGCGGTTCTCCAGAAATCGACCGAGAGTGACAAACGTGATAAGCATAGTGCTGGTATCGAAGATAGTGCCCGGTCGGTTATGTGGCGGAAATAGGAGGGATACGGCCATGGCAGAAACGCTGAAGAAAAAAGCAGCAGATGTACCTAGAACAACGAGTACATCCATAGTCGGGGACTTGTGCTTGATGGATTTAAAAGCCGAAACGTAGAAACGCTTGCCTATGCCGAATTGAATGGGTATCGTTAAAACCAAGCAGATGACGTCGCCGAGGAAGAGACCGGGAATTATTACGAGACCACCGAAATCCAGTATAGGAATCATCATAGGGAAAATCATGCCAATAAGAAATACCGGGACAGCAAAGGATAACGAGACCTGGAATGCTCTCCTCCACTCTTGAATTTCCCTCGTCTTCGCTAGAGACTCTAACTGCGCATTGTTATCATCATTGTCAGCGACTAAAGCATTGAATCCCAGTTTTTCTACTTCTTCTACAAGCGCGCGCAATCCCGTCAGGCTTGGTTGATAGGATACAGTTAGTCTGGACGTGGACGTGCTCAGCTTGGCCGAGCTAACACCAGGTAGAGCGAGCAGTGTATCCTCAATAGTTTTAGCAGCTGCGGCATCCGGATCACCGTAGATCTTGAATTGGGCCGTCGAAGAAACCCCCGAGTGATCTGACATATCAGCTAACGTTGATAGGACATTGGCGCCGAAACCCCTGTCTTCGATGATTTCTGCTATCTTTTCTGGGGTCAATTTGAGGATATCGTGTGTAATAACGGCGCGCTCTGCCAATAAACTGATGTTGAACCGTAGTGCACCCTCAATACCCGCAAATCCTTTTTCAATGGCAGACGTGCAGGCACCACATGTCATACCTTCGATCGCGACTGTAGTCGTAGCAAGAGTCGATGCTGCTTCTGAATTGGCGAAACCGGATTTCCTAGCTGGTTTTGATTCTTCACTTGATACTAGAGTTGCGCCGAATCCTCGATCTTCGATGATCTCTATGATTTGATCGGGAGGTAACAGAGAAGCGTCGTGTTCTACGACGGCTCTTTCTGAGAGTAGTGAAATGCTGAAGTGCTTTACTCCTGTCACATCTGCGAATCCACCTTCGATAGCCGACGTACACGCCCCACAAGTCATACCCTCGACAGCGATCGTCGTGACGGTCGTTGACGCTTCATCTTTGCCATCCTCGTCCTCGAATCTTGGGGTTTGCAATGGAGTCGGTAAATCGGTCGACAGGACCTCTGCTTCGAACCCGCGATCTTCGATTATTTCTTGCACTGTTTCGGCAGGGACTCGTTGGGGATCGTGCATTATTACCGCGCGCTCCATCACCAGACTAACCGACACGCTACCAACCCCGTCAACGCCTTTGAAGCCCGCTTCAACGGCCGAAGTACAAGCGCCACAGCTAGACGTGTGTTAGCTAACAGGACAATTAGATAAAGGGATTCAAGGTCCGTACGTCATACCACCAACTCTCAAAGTGGTAGTTGCCCATCGAGGTACTGGACTTAGCAAGGAAGATCCGGTTGATCCCCTCGCTGGGACTCTGATATGTTCTGGGGCCATATTTGATGAGCGCGATTGGACAATGTATCGGAAGAGGCTGACAAAGGCGTAGACTCCGTCGCTAGTCTGTCTATTATACGCTTCGCAAGTTTCCTATACAATGGCCGGCATGATATTGTTGCTGCTTGGTGATTCTCGTTGGATAAAAAACCTGTGAAAAAACAGGGTTAATCGGCAAGGCCTCGGCGCCAGGCAGAGGGGAACAAGTTATATTAAATTCGGAATGTGTAGTAGGTGTGTACCGCAGGTCGCAGCTGGCAAATGGCGAAAGAAGAGGAAACGAGGCCAGAACGTCGAACGATGCGATCCTTTTTTAGGTTTAAAAGCGTTTGTAAGCTGCCGGGGGATTAGGGAAGCGCAACTTAAGTCGGTACTTCGCACGTAACGCTGTACCTGGATACAAGTGGTAAAATATGTGAAGCACCCTAGGACCAATCGGGTGTTTCATTACATAGTAAATTGGTGGAGCTAACCGTATCGGGAGATTATCGGTGTTTGACCGAGCGCGTACATACAGTGCAATATGATGATCTGGACGGTGATCCAATACAATTACGAAGTGTGCCACATCGAATTCGTAACCTTCCCAACTCGGCAACTCCAGCGATCCTCAATAGGATCTTGGCTACAATATCTTAGATCTGGACACGTTCTCGAATGATTATTGAATGCTTACGGCTGTCTGTTTTATGTACTGAACAATACAAATGTAGATATATTAGAAATCAATAAGTTAACGTAAAGAGGAAAGAGAATCGACAGTATAGAAATAAATGCCCTTTAAGATAAGTGCCGGTTCCCGGTATGTTCGGACCGGGCGGAGTAGAACCTATTTTAGATGTACGACCACGAAATTAGGTACTTCTGAACATTATCCGGCGGGCATAGTTTTTAATTAGGAGACCACCATTAGCTCCGCGCAAGAACGGAGGATTTGTCGCTCCTATTTCCAACAGGTTCTTGAATTAATTATAGGCTACTCACCTGCTGATCTAGTGTACAGAATATACGAAATACCCAGTGAGGTATTGGTCATTTTTCTGGACATAATCTGTTAATGTACGTACATAGGTAGCGACTCTACTTCGGAAAGTAGGACAATACGACAAGAATTTAAGTCCCCTTTTCAATGGCACTATAAAGGAGATATGTACCTAAGTTAAGTACTTGTCTAGTGCGGAGTGATAAGATAAGACAGGCAGCTAAGCCAAATGCCCCGCTATGACAGGGGCCTTAGGCAGCGCACTATGGAATTGGAAGCTCAAACGGTCATGATACAAGGCGCCTCATTAACAACATCAAGACTGCCCTAAACATCAAACAATAGGAAATCCTGTCTTACAATCCCGTCTTCTTTCACTGGATTCGCTGGATAGGTCTCTTCCTCCTTAGTTGAGCCCATAAGATCTAGCCGTTTCGGTTTACTCCCACCATATCCAGTAATTGTAATCATTGAAACGAGCAAAAGCAAATATCTCCACAGTCTATCGTTATTTCAACCGACAGGGCAAGGCTAGCCGATCCGAAAGCTTAGCTACTTATCTAGCCGTGGTTCCCTATCCTTTAGCTTTGTGAAAGACTGACGTCGTTGCTATCGCCAGCGTAACGGCGAGGTTACCTTCATTATGGAGCAGACCAAGGCTTTGAACGCTCTAGAGGTATGAATTCTATACATAAACATCTCCTCATACAAACTCACATACACCTTGATACAACCTATTCGTATATACAGTAACTAATCATATTGTCAGCCTTACCTAGCTCTCACAAAGTCCGCAGCCGCACCCCGAGCAGCAGCCGACCTAGTCACCCAAGCCACATCTAACCCGAACACCTACGTCTTCGCAGAGCTACTCCAAGCGCCTCAAATCCAGTCCCTCAGCCAGTCCCCCGAGTATGCATCATACCTCTCACTCCTCGAGATATTCTCCTTCGGCACATTCTCCGGTTATACGCAACTAGCCGGGAATCTGCCCCAACTCAACGAAGCCCAGACCCTTAAACTACGGCAACTCTCCCTCCTAACCCTCGCCCGCGACCCTCACAACTTAAGCTACGCGACCCTACAACAAAGCCTCAGGCTCCCCGACTCCCGCGCCGTCGAGGATCTAGTAATCTCCGCGATCTACGCGGGTCTCATAGAAGCGCAGCTAGACCCACGCCACCAGGCCGTGCACGTCTCCAGCGTCTCGCCGCTCCGGGACCTAGCGCCCAACGCGCTCCCCTCTATGCTCACGGCCCTAGTCACATGGTCCGACAGATGCACGTCCACGCTCGCGGAACTAGAAGCACAAGTCGCACAGATCAAGTACGAGGCCAAGAAGCGACATGACGAGAAGACGGCTTGGGAGACGCGCGAGGCGAAGCTCATCGAGGAGCAGCGCAAAGCAGACTTGGTAGCCCCCCCGCAAGGAGGCGCACACGGCCGCGGACAAGGCCGGTATCTGGATTCCGCGGTAGCACGACTGCGTGGCGGCCAACGAAATGGCAAGCGTGGAAGCGGCAGCCTGGATGGGGCGCATGATTCGGATGAGGCCATGGATCTAGATGAAGAGGAGCCTGATGAAGGGGAAATCATAGGCACAGGAGCGGGTGCATCAGGCGCTGGGAAGAAGCAGCGGGCGAGTCGTCGAAGACTCTAGGAGGCTTACGGGAAGGTTGATGATTGGCCCTTATTAGGCGTTAATTATGGGTTGATGAGTAGTAGTTTACGCATTTTGATGAGCGCTAGATTCTAGCTACGGCCAGGGGAATATCCTCACCAAGCTAGACTTGCAGAAGAGGAGTCTTACGACGACACGGGCAAAAGAAAAGTAGAAAGAACACGATACAGATTATGACAGTGGTAGTAACGGATGAACTACTCATGCCTGCATAGGGCCTACCGAAATAAACCAAGCTTACGAACTGCGCTTGTTTCTACGTTTGTAACACGGGATGGAACTAGGTATATGGAAATCATACGTAGAATCAATTGCAACCTGTCCAACCGTGAAGGCTGACAGTCTTGACTGCTTAGCTACCTAATATTGAGTGAGTATTGTACACAATGCTCAGCAATTCGATTAGCAAGGCAAAATACTTTGCCCTTGACAAAAGCGTAGAGACGTTGTCCGTAGCCTCTGATTAAATAAGTCCACCACTGGACGAAAGACGAAGAGAAAATATTCCCCCAGCGGCACACTCAAAACGAGCAGTGCCGCCGAATCAAATAAAGGACTCAAGATATGACGAATCCATACGCCACGTGCCGCGACCTTCCCCCCTTTTTTCTCCCTCACCCTCACACATGTATGATGGGCACGTCTCTTCCGGAAATGATAATAACAAAAAAGAAAACTGGAACGAAAGCTTGCTTGTGCTTGGTGGTATCACACTCCCCTCCCACTTTAACCGTGGCAGAGTATTATTCGAGACTTAGAAGTACCTAAGTCTTCGTAAACCCGAGGCTCGAAACTCCTGGAAACACAATGGGGTCATGACGTCGTAAAATGCAGTGCACCAATGGCAAAAAGAGAAACCGAATGCTTTTGCTGAAACAGGTGATGGTATTATTCACCTTTGTAGCCTATGGCCGGGCACGAAGATGAACAGCACGCATAGTGCTGCATCAACCAGTGCTGTCACGGCTAGAACCACGAGGGAACGCTGGATCAACAGCTTGCGAACATACGGCTCTCTAATGCGGGTAAACTGCAACGGCGTCAACTCGCTAAAGCCAGCAAGTGCCATGATAGGATCCAGAGAGTACTGATAGGATGCGAGGAAGTAAACGCCAATAGTGAACGGCAGAATTTCCTATATCAAGGTTAGATAAATATCCAAGTCAAGTTTTCAATATACTAAGGAATACATACCCAGCATCGCTCCAGACGAGAACGGTCGAGGAAGATTAAGTTGAATCCTGTCCAGAAAGCTCCAAATAGAGCGACAAGACCAATAATCAATCTCGCAATGAGAGTAGGGGGAACTAGATTGCCAAAGGCACGAGCACGTAGGAAGCCCGGGAACGCATCTCGCTCCATCGCCTGGAACACATAATCCTTGGCGACGTCGAAAAGCTCAGGATCGTCACGGTTTTCTTCCTCGATAGCTTGGGTAATCTCTGCCGCAATAGAACCGTCCAAAGTAATTTCGCGCTCGGCACCGGGGAGAAGGAACGTGTAAAGGATTTTCTCCGCAGATGCTTGGATGTCTCGTCGGGCCACGCTATGCTCGGGCGAATTCGAGTCGGTGATCTGATGCGGCGTGCTGGAACTAAGCTGGGTGCTAGCTCGGGCTCTTCGCTCCTGGCTGCTAGCCGGGGAGTCGTGGATGCCACCAGGCATGGGTTGCTCACGCAGGTAGTTGGAAATATGCGCATCCCGCTCTCTTCCCTGTTCGTCGCCAAATCTCGCAGGTCCCGAAAAATCGCCCATTGCTTCCAGGACTCTAGAAGATCGCTTAGACTCGGCCGTCTCTAGGTCAGGTGTGCCCACAAGGACGGACCGCCTAAGCTCCCGAACGTAGTGACGGCAGAGGGACATATGTTGCGCTACGTCTAGCCTGTTTTTCATCAGCAAAATAAACCTTACTAACCCCAAAATGCACCATACCAGAAATCCAAGTAATCAACAGAACGTTGCTGATCTCGCATGTAGATATAGAAGGAGAACAGATCGACGGGCGGGTGTGTACGACGACATAGTACTTCGAAGAGGGTAGGCAACCGATTTCGTACCGTAGCGTCGGGAGAGAGGGACGGCTGATGCGCCTCCTCCAGAGTACCACTGTACGCCATCTTGAAGAATTCTTGCTCGGCAATTGCAAGAATCCGGGATAATTAACGGGAAGGTCAACGCCAAAATGCGTTGGTAGAACGGTTATGCGCCAAGCTCTCCCTTGAAGGGGAGGCTGCAATCGTGACTATGGTCGTCGCGTAAAGTATGATCGGAATGGTGAAAATAGCAGGATTGATTGAGGCAATTATCGTCGGCGTGGAAACTCATTAGTTACTTGGTTGGAATGAATTATGTCGCTTCGGGCTGTTGTATACAATCGAAACGAGTGAAATTGCGCTCGGCGCAGGGTGATGACGATTGTATAGAATTGTCGAAAGGAGAGAGAGAGCGACGTGGACCGAACGTGGATGTTGGCGTTGGGCGAGAAAGCGAAAACTGGAAACTGGGCAATCCACTGGAAAAGGCAGTGTAGGATGATTGTCGGCCGTGGTTGCTGGTTGGGTTTGGCGCCTGGGCCACTGTGATTGCTTGAAAATGGGAAGTAGCTCGTAACTGTCAAATTAAAGGGCCAGGGGTTGAGAGAACTCGTGGCACAGTAGGCATCAATCAGCCACACTAATGTCTACACAAAGGACATTAGATAGGTTCACAAAGGATCATGGAATTTTGATGGATGAATAGAAACAAAAATTGAAAGAATGAATGCATTGGGAAATTGAAATCTGTACATAATGTGCCTATATGTACCTATCAACGTAGTTAGCTGCCTTGCAATTTGTAGCTATTGTTTGCTACTATCACGACGGGAGCTGTCACCCCCTTAGGCCCTACCGGTTTTGGCTTAGATTCTTGAGATCAATGCAGGCGGATTACGTGTGTACATGTAGGTGCGAAGTACCTATTCCATACATGTACCTCAGGTACCTATGTACCTCCTAGCCTAACGTGACCCATAAATTCTCTTATAAGGGGTGGACCTCACACAGGTTTCACTAGCCACGCTCTACCAGCCTGCACAAGCAGCACTAGCCACATGCAAATCCCACAACCCTAAGTTTGATTGGTTCGGCTAGCGAATTGTTCCTCCTGCCCTCAGTTTCCCACATCAAGGTCTTGAATTTTCAATTTCGCAAAGCTAAACAACATCACGACCGAACTTTTTCGACCAACACCCAGACATCAATCCAGTAAGAACTCCGCGCGCCAACCATTTCCTCCGACTACGTACATAATTCTAATCACGGTTCCTTATTCAGAAATGTCGTCGAAAGGAAAGAAGCCCGCCACCAAGTCGGCCATCGAGCAGGTCGTGTCCCGCGAGTACACCATCCACCTCCACAAGAGAGTACGTCTACCGCGCGCCAGGACCGAGCGCTGTTCGATGCAGGATTTTTATCGAAGGACCAAATGCTGATGGATTGAGTAGCTGCATGGTGTGACTTTCAAGAAGCGGGCTCCTCGGGCCATCAAGGAGATCAAGGAGTTTGCGCAGAAGGCTATGGTACGACGAACCACCCACACTTCCACTCCCAATTTAATCCAATCCAATCCAACATATTGCATGCCTCAACATAATTACAAGAGAGCATCCGACCCGGCTAACCATCTTTTTAGCAAACCTCCGACGTCCGCCTCGACCCTCAACTGAACAAGAAGGTCTGGGAGCAAGGTGTCAAGGGTGTTCCGTACAGAATCCGTGTCCGAATTAGCCGAAGACGAAACGACGAAGAGGATGCCAAGGAGAAGCTCTACAGCTACGTCCAAGCCGTTAACGTTAAGAACCCCAAGGGTCTAGTGACGGCCGTGGTCGAGGAGTAAGGGAAGGCAAAGGAAAAACATCGTTTCGTTGAGATACCGGTTGGGTTCAAGAAGGGCATGGTTTCGGAGTTACCTTCTGGCTTCATGACATTAAGATAAGATTCACTTAGTTGATGAATCAAGAACCGTGAACAATATTTACTTATTTTGTGACCCTTCTGCTCGCTACTTGGAGATGCTACCATAGCATTTACAAATGGGTGGGTTCCCCACGTTATACGAGCACATCACGATGTATCGAAACAATATTAATCGTTAGCAATTTGTGCAATGCTGCCGCATGTCATGATAAAAGGAAGTGCTATCTCCAGCCTGGAACTACCTGTAAATGCAACGCATACGAGAAGCTGAGGCCGCTGAGCCTTGTTGCACGAACCATGCAAACGCTGACTCCATTCTCCATGTTGGTTGGCCCTCAACCACCCAGATATATAAACGCTTGAGGAACGAAGGGTATAAAGATCATCTAATCGTCGTCTACATCACGATGACGACCCAGTACCTTCTTTTTGAATTCCTCTGCATCCTTGTCCCATAATTCCGCAGCCTCGCCATTTAATGGGGAAGAGCTATGATTAAGTTAGTTTAGTCAAGACTCGTGAGTTTAATGAACGAATGCTTACTTGTTCGGCTCTCCGAGCAGACTTTGCAGACTTAGCAGGACTGTCTGAACGTTGTACGCAGCGGTCCACTTGTCCTTTAGAATATCTAGGCAAATGCGGCCGGAGAAGTCTACGTTGGGATGGTAGATGGGTGTCTTGAATAACACCGCCGGGGGTGCATAAGGATAATTGGTCGGGAAAGAGAATGATAGCTTGAAGGTAAGACTAGCGTACGGAGTATCGTCAGGGCCCTCGATCGTCGCGGACCAGGACATCAGGTTTCCATCCGCCGACGGGAAGGCCGAAACACCAGGGGCAGGCGAGGTCATCAACTGCATGAGCTCAGTCTGCAATCTACAGCTTATTAGTACAAGGTATGGCAAACGACTGCAAATTAGAGGCGATCACTACAACATACCTTTTCGTTACACTCTGTGCATCTGGGCCCTTCCGTGTGCCACCGAGCTTGGCTGCTTGGACACTACCAGGTGCAGAGTTTTGGCTATCTTCGGCTGTGTAGTCCATTTTGGCCGACGATTAATCTTGCTCGTTGGTAACAAAGTCGGGCAAAGTTCCAGGTAGATATTAGATAATGCGACGGATCGGATAAAGGCCGAGTCAAGCTACTCGATTCGGCAGTACCCCCTGGTCAATGGATTGCGGTAAGAGAGGAAATGGACGAAGCGAGTCGAACTGGAATGTTGTGGCCGTTAGCGATGAAAGGCATGGAAGTGCACCGCACCCGATTGTTAAAAGTTCCAGTAAGAGACAGAAAGAAACTCGAGGTTGAGGAATGCTATTTACGAACCTCTTTGATACTATGTTTCTTAGGGACTGTAACAATAGGAAAATGACGAGATGCAGAATTTAGAATAGAAAAAGGTAGTGAGGCAGGATCTACGAAGCAATTGTGAATTTGTAAACAACGTTGGCTGCTTGTCCCCGCCAGACGAACTCCTATGGCAACCGCGACGGGTCGATGGACCCCTGCTAGAGTAGCGCCGTATCGTCTTATCTTACGGGGACAGCGGGACCACGCCATGGCTTGTCTTTGCTTTGCTTTGTTAAGCCCGAAAAGTCACCATTAAGGCAACAGCAGCAGCTCTGGCCATGACGACAGGGGGTTTAATGGCCTCTGCGGGGTGTACTACCCGCTAAAAGCCTTCTATAGCCAATGAACGCTTGTCTTCGCGAGACAACCTCAAACAAAACATCTAAACACTCTTGACTCAACCTCTAATTAATATTTCAACGCGACAAGACGCGTTTATAAGTTATCATGGTATGTTTTTATATTTCCTCCTTCTCAACCGGCAATCCCCATTTATTGGTTCATTGGATTATTGCATCCCGCGTTGTTAAACCAGATATCCATATTTGATGTTCAGTTGCTACATGTCCATGCATGATTCGCTTGGCGGTTTATATATACACTTAGTATCATCTGAGCAAATCATTTCGTCCAAAAGTTACCAAATAGGAGTTATCTTTACTAAACAAAATAATGCAGTCCCAATTAGATCCTCTACCGGATGACCTTCCCTTTCGATTCATATCCAAGACGATAGGAAGAGGAGCATATGCATCGTGAGCTCACTTACACACCTTATTTCGCCGTCTCCACTCACTCCAATTACTAACTAATACCTTAGAATCAAAAAGGCCATACCTTTAGATGCTCAATCACCAGTCTTTGCCGTTAAGTTAATTCACAAAGGCTACGCAGTGAAACATGGCCGCATCTCAGCTAAACAGATTGCTATGGAGGTGTCCTTACATTCTCATATCGGCCAACACCCGAATATAATTGAATGGTTTGCGACAGGTGAAGACCATATCTGGAGATGGATAGCAATGGAGTATGCCGAAGGAGGTGATCTTTTTGACAAGATTGAGGCGGACGTGGGCGTCACGGAAGATATCGCCCAGGTCTATTTCTACCAGCTCATAAGTGGCGTGAGCTTCATGCATTCGAAAGGGGTTGCACATCGAGATCTGAAGCCAGAAAATATATTAATGTCGGAGAACGGAAACTTGAAGCTGGCAGATTTCGGGATGGCGACAATGTTCGAATACAAGGGTCAGAGAAAGCTCAGCACGACGATGTGCGGCAGTCCGCCGTACGTTGCCCCTGAGGTACTAGCGGGCGGCCGAGTAGACAAGAAGTCTAGTGAAGTAACCAAATACTCGGCCGAACTAGTGGATATCTGGTCTTGTGGTGTCATCCTGTTCGTCCTCCTCGTGGGAAATACACCATGGGACGAGCCGACCTCGCAGAGCTGGGAGTATCAAGAATACAAGAAGACGAATGGGCGAAGTACGGATAGTCTATGGGAAAGAATACCTGCAGAGGCCCATTCGTTGCTCAGGGGTATGATGAGTATCGAACCGAAGAAGCGATTTACGTTTGCCCAGATACGACAACACCCTTGGTACACCCGCCACAACAAATTCCTAGCCGCAGATGGCCAGATCAATGATCCTATAAATCTAGCAACAAAGATGCTAGAGAATCTACATATAGACTTCAGCCAACAGGCTCCCTCGTCACAACGCCAGTCACAATCACAAGATGCTATGGATATAGATGGAGGCTCGTCTCATAAGATATCGTCAACACAACCAGAGACGCCGATTAACGATGTTCTATTCGACTGGGAGAGACCAGTTCTCCGTACCTTAACCGCATCCTCCACACAGCCCATCTCCCGAGCGGACGTAACATTACCAACGCAGTCTAGTAATTTCTTCGACGCCCTAGCTGAGGAGCCCTCCATGAGCCAGTTCTCGCAAACGCGTGGGGTGCCGCTCAGCCTAACACAGCACGCACAGCGCTTCAAGGATATCGTCCCTGCGCATTCATTTACTCGCTTCTTTTCGCATATGCCACCGCAGCTACTCGTACAGATGCTCAGCGACGCATTGCACAATCTCAACGTGCCACTGCCGTCCGGGCCGCCATATGTCGGCCAAGGTGATCACGTGTCCACATTCAAAGTTAGGACGGTTGATGATCGCAAGCAGGGACTTCACGGGGAGATCCTAGTAGACAAGTACTACCTACCCGAGGCGCAAGAGCTACTCGAAGTGCGATTCGTTAAGCTGAAGGGCGACCCGCTCGAGTGGAGACGTTTCTTCAAGAAGATAGTGTTACTATGCAAGGACGGCGTCTACAAACCGGAGGACTAGAAGGACCGGCCGGTTCACCCAAATATTTAATTTGGGATTATATAATAGTACGGCCGTCTCGGGTTAACAGGACGGAACGGAAAGGGATGGAATAATATCGGGGTAGGGCTGCTGTATATTTTTCGAGCATAGGGATACGGAAAATTATATAGTGGTTAATGTTAGGGTGCTTGCTTAATGATAGACTTAGCTTAGGTATAGCTTTCGCCGAGCTAGATGCGGCGTCGTGTTGTCGCATTCTTATATGCTCTCTTGTATGCTAGGTGGTTAGTTGCATTGCTTTTTGTGAGAGAGGTTCAAGCTTAACCGGATGTCCCATTACTGGAAGTACCAACTAAATATGACGATGCAAAATGGACCCTTTAATACCGTAAAAGGATTCATGATTAATTTATCTACGATGTCAGCTCCCTCATATATAGCATATACCGACCCTCATCTTAATCTTAATTAGGTAAAGGATAATTCTATACTTGCCTGTTGACACTTCGGGAGACGACCTGGGATACTACCCAGAAGTTTCAAGCACAAATTTGTAACATATAGAATCACGACATATCAATTCAGGAGTCTCTAAACAGCCTATTAACGATATAAACTACCTCCTTAAGCCAAACCCCTACACACAAGACCAAGTAGGCAGTCATATTAATTATCTCCTGAAGTATTATTACTATGGAATCACATTACTCTACCAGACTATTATGCTTAACTTATGACTTACTATTGTGCACTAAGGGGACTCATAGCCTCTCATGGAATATACAAGAAGGGTAACCTTACGGTATACTAGCCATAATAGAGCGAATGATCCCACATACTATAGACTCTAACCTCATTATAATTGCTCGACTTGAGATGGAAACCCATACGTCCATTCACAATCAAAAGACATCAAGAAGTACCTAAAGTAGCTATGAAAGCTCTTTTCTCTTGTCGCATCTAAGATACGGGAAGATCTAATTACCTAACTAGCGATGAACACACGGACAAGCCGCGCGGATTATCGATTAAGTCTTAACGTAAGGCATGTAAGGCTCCCAGGAAATCCCATCTTAGACCAACTCCGCAATTGCCGCAGCATCAAAATAATAAACGGCGATGCCCTCATCCTACGAGGGAGAATCCGCAAAAGGTTGATACCTAGATCCATCCAGGCGGACAGTTGGGGTCTCCGTTCTACGTGTTCTGCGCGTTCTGTCCATCCTGCGGCTGCTGTTGCTCGTTCTGCTCGTCGTCCAAGCGCTCGTAACCGCCATGTCCGTAGCCGAGCCAGCGATCCCAGGCACCTCGGACAGCACCCATGCCCCGCTGGAAGAGGCTGCGGGTGGCGTTTCGGCCGCGCTGGAAGGTGTGCCAGCCGTGGGGGTAGCAGGTGTGCCATTGCGTGGTGTTGGTGTACCGGACTACGCCTGTGTAGACGCCGTCGTGGAGGAAGGTCACGCGGTCCATCATGAACGCGGCTTCGTCGATGGGTTGGGCCACTGTTGGGTGAGGGGGTTAGTTGGTGTTTCTTGGAGAGGGCTTGGGTGGAGGTAGGGAAGTTTATAAGTGAGTAGATAGGTGGATAGGTGTGTTAGGTAGGTAAGTAAGACATTGCATGTGCTTATTGATATCTAGGGGTAAGGGTCTCATGGTGACCCGACCAGGAAGGTTTCATTCACAGGGGAGAAATCAAAGGTGAGATGGAAGAGGTAACTAAAAGTCCAACTTACAGGGCAGCTCATGCTCATCAGCGCCAAGAGGGTACTCCATGATTCTCCCAACGGCATCGCCAGCGTTGATGGGTCTTTGGAAACCCAAGCGACGCGGCCAAGCCGCACCAAGCGATCGGTCATCAGCTCGGACATCAAAGCCCACATCGTGAACGCCAGCTTGGATAGCGAGCCAAATCTCACGGCGCGCGTAGACACGAGGGGGGCCATGCAGAGAAGTACAGAAGACGAAGGGCGGGATCTGGTTACCAGGGTTTGCTCGGTTGTACTGCTCGATCATGTCTTCTACCATAGCCGGATTTCCGTTGCCTAGCTGTTCGTTGAACGGGTTGTGGTGTTCCTGCGGAGGGCCGGGGTCGTTGCGAGGATTGAGATAGTCCGGGTCCTGAGAAGTAGGCGGCTTGGTCGGCTCGGGAACATTGCTGGTCGAAGTGGTGGTGATCTGGTGTCCGAAAACACCGTTGAGTACTCCGAACTCACCAACGGCACAGTCCTAGAGACGAGATCGTGGTTAATATCATGCGAGTGTTCAAGGCCATAGGGGTGTTTTTAATAGGGATACCCTAAGAAATAAAAGAACATATCACTCATGATATTGTTAATTTAGATTAATTTAGAAACTTACCTGCTTGAATAGGAGGACAAGATCAAAGGTGGGCGAGGCCTGGTCTGCCATGGCGGTAGCGGCAGTGTTGTCGACTTCAGGCTGGCTCATCGCCATCAAACCAGGGATGTGCAAAGCGACGAACGCCGCCAAGATGGCGGTGATGCAGTCAAAACGAAGCATCTTGAATACCAAAATTGGAAGATAATTACCAGAGTGAGCGTTGCAAATCTCTCTCGTGGAAGCTTGGAGGGGGGGGGCAGCTTAGAAATGCTTGAGATTTCTTTGCACCTTGAGAAGTTGTTGCAAACTGCAAAAAGAAAAGAAAAGAAAACTCCAAGAGGTGGAGAGGAATGGTGGGAAATAAATAGGTAACAAACAGAGAGGGTACCTAGCAAATTTTTTCTGTGCTTAGTCGCTCTCTTGCTCAGCAACCCAGTGGTATGATGCGATGGTCTGGTACCTGGGGCTCCTTCTCTGTCTATCCTAAGGTATCTATCTTTTAGGGCCCCTGTGGACGCATATGCGGCTACAAAGACGTTGCTAAATGGGCTGAGGAGGGTATGCGGAGCTTGAGGAAGATGCGAGTATACTGGACAGTGACAGGTTATTCCCTGGGACTTTCCATAGGTCCTCGGGCCTTATGCTATGATATTTGCTTATAATAGAAGGGAATACCACTGGATTAGTTAAGAGAGAAGGGACGGCGACGACAACGACGACGATGATGGAGATGACGGCGTGGTTGCTTGTGATCCGCTTTTGAAGGATTTCATATATGACGGCTCTAACTGGCCAGCCTCGACATGACACAGGACTAGGGATCTATCTACGATTCACTGGACATTAACATTAAAGGGGCATCCAAAGAAAGGCAGTGTCCATCTTACCATAGCCTCTCATTGTCCAATAGACGCCATTTGTGAGCCTCAGTGCCCGTGGAAATGTATATCTGGGATCTGCCGTCACTAGTAAGGCAGCCTTTGGGGACTAGACGAGTTTGTATAGCTCAGTTTGTCTTTGCATTCATCTCACCCTGTGCTCATCTGGATAAATATTGTCGCTGTATTACGGCTTCTGGAAAAGGGGCGAGATCTGTAAGTAAATACACTACGGCTAACATTATACGATGTCATAGTGTAAACAAATATGTTTTGGACCATGGCCAGGCCATGGTGAGTGCTGGTGGCTCCTTATGACATGGTGGCTCGGGCATCTTGAAGGGAAAGGATTCTACTTATTTCAAGAAAACTATAGATATAAATATGAGTATATGAATTTTATAGCATTTGTTGATTACCTTGGTAACTATAACAACCGAATATCTATACAACAAGCATATTTATACTAGGAGGCTCATTGTTCAAGACAAACATAGGGCTACCAGCTTTCCTCATAAGACTAGAGATAATAACTTGATTTATTCACTCCTTTCATAGGTCCCTAGAATCTACACGATGCTGTGACTTGGATATAGTGACATGGTACCACGAGTGCGCTGTAGTAAAGTCCGTGATTACCAGGTGAAGCCGGTGTATTATGGCTGCCAATATTCCGTCCGAACCGTAGCAATTATTCTACACGGCGGGCACTGAAGTTACGTTTATGAGAAGTATCAGTACCTAGTTTGGTAGGTATCTCGGATTAACCACGAATATCTAATATGCTAGGAACTATGGCGTTAGGAAGATATGTGTACCTCTCACGCTCGCAGTGGTGAGCTGATGAAGAAAAGGCAAGCATACATACACTACTGGTTTTGTTATAACTATCGCTAGAATATAAAGGCAAGACAAGGTAGAGTGGAGGAACAATTCAATTATGATTTATTCTAAGTGATAAAATACCTAAATGCTTTAGTGAGGGGATATCTCATGTTTACTCTTGCGAGCGTTGTTTTCGTGTATATTTGTGGCAATTCATCGCGATGGTTGGAACAATAATAGGTAAGCTAGGTAGTCTATGGCTGAAGGGCATGTGAGAAAAATGTACGCAGATGGTGATATCTATTATACTTCTTATTCGATGAGCAACTGTCATGGGAAAGGGAACTGAAATACGGTAGAAGAGCCAAGACAGTAATGAAATAACTCGTGAGGTATTTGGATTTGAATTATACCTATTAGAAAAGGCATAATATAATGCCAGAGCCTGAAAAACTCAACTGTGCCCGTGGCGTATGTTAAAGGCGGACTAATTAGACAGAGCCTTGAAGAACTTTCTGTTTAATCCATATTCCTCGTATAATTTAAAAGTATTACACTACAACCCCTGACTCTTTTTCCGAAAAGATGAAAAGAATAGGGGTAACCGGGCTTAGTCATCCAATGACCCATATAAAAATGTTTATCGATAAATTCGGCAGCTATCCGAGCTTCGAATCTTCCGCCAAACCGATACGTCATGCAAAGCTTTAATCACTTCCATCATTTTCACCCTTCTGCTTTATCGTCTTTGTCTAGTTCTAAAGGTGTCCACCACACTAGGGTTTCATCTATTCATACATGCGCGTCCTATTCGTTTCCTAGTTGTTTTCGCTTTAGTAATACTTGAGAACCCATAACAACATTGCTCTGACCTCGAACCTATATCGACGACCAAATATTTCCTTTAACTGGGCTTTGTATTAGACAGCTACGCCCCTGAATAAGACCATCTTGCCGAACATCCTTAGGTACGCCGATGTGAATACAAACACCGACACCGACACCAACACGACGATACTGTTGAAAGCCTCATTGCAGGCAAGTTCTTTAAGTAGAAATCGCTAAGAGCATCCGTTGCGATAAGGATTCGGTTTGCACTCAAAAAATACGTCTTACTAGGTATACATACCGACGGCGATTGACTCAACCAATATGGCGGCAAAAGGAGGTTCTGTTCGTGGAGCATCCGGTCGCTCCCCAATGCGCTTCATCTCTGTTGACAACGTCTTACAATATGCTTCCGAAATACCCTCTGGCCAACCGCGTATCCCTCCACAACGAGGCCCCCGTAGCATTCCCGGTGTACGACGCGTGAGCGGAGGCGGCCTTCCTAATCTTGCATCGCGCACGGGGCAGCACAATATGCCATCACGGACCACTAGAATTAGTGAGAAGTTGGTTTTGTTGCCTGAGACGGTTGACGATTTAGAAGGGCCCGACGAAGAAATCGAATCTGCTTTTCGCGAGGACGAGTCAAGACCGTTGAAGGACGAAGAGCTTGACGTTTTGAAGAAAAGGGGTGGGCTGCGTGGGAAGAGTTATGCCGAACGACTGCCCAAATTTGAAAGAACAGAGAAGCTGTCGAGGCTCACGGCCTATTGTACTGCACAATCTTTCAAGATGAAGTCGACTTCGGAGTTTCTTCGTAAGAAGCACGACGCCAAAACGAAGCTCTATGATGATTGCCTCTATACCGTATACCATCTCCCACTCTTACCAGGTCTAGATGGTTGCCGCGTAAGGAGTCGGCCGATACTTAAAACCCCTGGCACGGGCAAAACGGTTTTAGATCTCGAAATCGAACGGAGCGAACGAAGAGACGAACATATGGGCTACTACGACGAATATTCATACAACGAACAAAGCGGAAGTCCCAGCCAGGGGAATGGTAGCTACCAATCTGTGTCTGAGGATAGGGGTCAGGATACCGAAAGTCACCATTCTCAAGACTACCAGTCCCTGAATCCTGTTAATAGACTTGCACCTGATGCCAAGCAATTTGCCGAGATGTTTGTTTTCTCGTACGGCGTTGTTGTATTTTGGAACTTTACCGAAGCGCAGGAAAAGGCCATTCTAGCCGATATCACATTTGCAGAGACCGAGGCCGGGACACCATTGGTCGCGCGACCCCTTGACCAGAGCGATGTCGAGACGGAGGAGTTTCATTTCGAGTACAACGCGGACGTAAAGAGGCCACGTATTTTTAACGATATGATTACGCTACTACCGCGGTCGGATCATATGGTCAAACTTACCATCAGCCACGCTATTGCACAGAGTACCAAGCTCTGCTTCTTTGAAGAACGCATGTCTGAAACTATGCTAAACGCACAGGATGTACCGAAGCGGTTAGCCCTTACCGGGGAGTTGAACATGACGAGGACTGAGATAGTGAAAATCCTCGGCCGCTTGTTCAAGAGCCGCGTCGACATTAATCTCTGTAAGTGATATAAACTCTCAAGAATATTTAATTAGAACTAACGTGTCATACTAGCATCGAACATCCTTGACGTTCCCAATTTCTTCTGGGACTCTGAACCTACGCTGCATCCACTTTATGTTGCTATCCGTGAATATCTAGAGATCGACTTGCGTACGAAGGTACTCAATGAACGATGCCGCGTCTTCCTCGACCTTGCCGAGATACTATCAGACTCTGTCGCGGATGCAAAGATGAGTGCCATAACGTGGATTGTCATTATTCTCATTATCGTCAGTATCCTCGTCACCGTAACTGAAGTTGGTCTGCGGTTCGGGATGCTCTCTAAAGAGCGAGGTGAAAATAATAATGGCGTGTCCAATCCCCAAAACATCCTTGGCGAAGGATGGGTTGCCGTTAGATCTAATGCTACACTCGAGCAGCTAAGGCAATGGGGCGTGAACTTGGACGAAGAAGAGAAGGCAGCTGTTTGCGGCGCGGATTACATCGGGACTACATTTACTGGCATCTAATTTTCTTACCCGTGGTTTTCTCCTACAGTACCGTGCATTTTGGGGTGGTGAAAAATAGGCGTAGCGGGGTTAATATTTTTGATACCCATACACAGGGCCTTTGGCGTTGGAAGTATGTCTGCATCGCCTTTTAATGCGAATTAATAGTATTTTAATGTTCGAGATGCGAAGCCCTCACTAATTCCCTATTATATCAGATGCTCCGGATCTATTCTGAATCGTCTATAAATTGTGAGATATCTATGGCATATGCTACTAATCAGATATATAGCCGTTCCCTTCACGGTATGTTCAGTACATCGTCGACGTTGACTACCTGCCCAGTAGCAATAGACCGATTCGCAGCGATACCGGTTAGAATGGACAGCGCACCATCGACATGGCTCGCAGCCCGCATATACTCGTCGGTCGTGGGCTCGCCGAAGAGGTCATTAAGAAGCACAGTATCACCACCGCCATGGGCACCGACACCGTCCGAAATCTCAATCTCCTGCGGTTTCTCAAACAACTTGCGCAGCGTAATCGTCCGCTTTTCCAACGACCCTTCGGCTGCTTGATCGCCTCCCGAGTTCACGTAACTATTCTCCACAACCTCCATCTCCAAGCGTCCCCCGGTGCCGTTAAAACTCACCCGGAACCCCTCCCACGGCGCATACGCCGTCAGCGAATACGTCAGCACCGCCCCGTTGCGGTACCGCACCAGCAAGTTCATCGTATCCTCGATGCTGATCCCGTCGCCGAACACGCTCTGGTCCCGGTAGTACGCATCCTCGTGCTCCGCGTCGAGGTACATGGCCTTGAGCTGGGGGTGGTCTTCCAAGCGCAGGGCAAACGGGTCTTGTTTCGAGTTTTCGCTGCCGTGCGCGCGCGCGTAGAAAGCGGACGGCGCGACGCCGCGCAGCTCGGCGTTCTCGCGCCCGTAGAACTTCAGGTCGCCCTGGGCGTAGACGGTCTGCGGCCGCGTGCGCAGCCAGAAGTTGACGAGGTCGAAGTGGTGCGTGCTCTTGTGCACGAGCAGCCCGCCGCTGTTGCGCTTGTCCCGGTGCCACCGCCGGAAGTAGTCGGCGCCGTGCGACGTGTTCAGCATCCACTCGAAGTGCACGCTGGTGACGGTGCCGACCGCGCCCGACCGCAGCAGCTCGTAGACCTTGGTGTTGTGCGGCGCGTACCGGTAGTTGAAGGTCACGCGCACGCGGCGCCCCGGGTTCCGCTCCACGGCGTCGATGATGGCGCGGCACCGCGGCGCGTCGATCGTCATGGGCTTCTCGGTGACCACGTTGCAGCCCAGGTCGAGCGCTTGGGCGATGTAGATGTTGTGCGTGCGGTCGATCGTCGTCACGATGACCTCGTCGGGCCGGGTCTCGCGGACCATGCGCTCGAAGTCGGCGGCGGGGAACGTGGGGACTGCGCCGTGGCCCATCTCTTCGAGCTTCGTGTTGGCGAAGTTCATGCGCGTCTGGTTCGTGTCGCAGATGCCGACGATGCACGACGTCTTGGCGTAGTCCTGCGCGATGGCTGTGTAGAAGAATATCGCGCGCCCGCCGGTGCCTACGATGGCGTACTTTTTCCGCGAGGGGCGGAGGGGCGCGGTTATGTCGACCATTGTATTGTGGTGGTGTGTTTACCCCTGGGGAGATGGATGGGTTGGATGGGATGATCTATCTCTTAAGCTGTAGTGTTGGGAGTCGTTTTTGCAACGGATATGTAAGTCTTGACTATGAATACTTTACTGTTTAAGATGATAGTCGTAGAATAGCTATTTGTAGCAACTCGTCTGTTATTCACCGGCTGCACGAAGGATTTGATATTTCGCGGGAGGGGATAAATCTATCACCACCTCACTTGAGCCGTTATCGCCGTCGGGCAAATACCCTGCGAAAATACACAGCTGACGGGTTGGGGAAGGTTGGGGTAATGTTTCTACTAACCTAGCTACTCCCCAGAGGCCAAGGGGTTATAGCTCGCTATAGTCTTCCTAGTTGAGAGTTGAGACTTGGCGGTTGGCTGGTCTAGCTAAAGAGGGTATGTCGTATAGCGAGCGAGATTCCTTCTTACATGGCCATTTGAATACCTAGGTATAAAAAAGCAGCATCGTTAGACTATTTCTAGCTGTAGTGTCGTAGGGGTATACATGTCTCTAGTCAGCAAGATATCTGCCGAGGATGATGAATGGGGTTTAAGGAGCAGCGGGGGTAATCCATTAGTTGGATTTCTCTTTTAGCCGTACCTGGGGTTCGTCTCCGCCTCCGCCTCTGCTGGAACCGCGATGCGGGGATCCTGGGGTCGAGCTAACATGTTATAGGAAACGAGTAGTCCTTGTCTAGGTATTGACGCGTTATTGGTCTCCATTCTCGGTTATCCGAAGCGGAATCCTTCTAAACTACCTAGGTAGCTACCTAACGGCTGGCTTGATCTAAGTTCATAGACGATACAATAGTCTGTTCCGGGTAAACGTGTCAACGCTCGTAGCGCGCAGGTAGATAAGGGTTGGCTTTGACAATTCCTCGACCTTGACCGGACCTAGACTGTTACCTAGCGATTACGCGTGGAATCTTATATTTCCACGAATGGGGGCCCGTGCCGAGCCTTGTCAGCTACGCTGTTAAATATCGTTTTCTTTTGATTTCAGGTGGCTGTCCTATGTGATATCCAGCTAAATGAGGTCGTCGTAATACTGATCGTGCTGTAACGGTTGGCATTCTCGTAGGTTCCCGTATGAGTATATGAGAGTCAAAATTACTCCTGAATCTGGACTAACGATAGGTATTGACTTGTAATTGGTATTCAATATGTAGTTGCCGTACAAAACAACGGCATGTATTGACATGTAAGGACATGTAAGGACATGTGGTGCCATGTGTAGGTATCCCGGAAACACTTACACGCCCAGCCTGCCGATGTTCCTCTAACAAGGATCTCCGCACCCCCAACCTGCCGTCTTCCCAGGTGTCTGGAACCACCCTTCACACAAGGAGTTATATAGGACCACCACCCTTGTCTGGGAAGTGATCACCGGCCTTAAAACCAGCTACGCCCCGTCTTTGATAGAATTATCTTTGCGTATTCCCTCGTGTAGATGCTAGCCCATTGAGTGCTCTCGTAATTCCATCTAAGACGACATGGCGGACAATACGCCGAAACAGGCACCAGCGACGACGGGTGCTGCCGATGCCATAACGCCCGTGGAAGAAACCACTGAGCGTGTCCACGCCGTCAGCTCGCGAGCAGATAAAGCCGCCCAGTTTATCGCCGAGCATGGCGAGGTCACCTTCACGTACGAAGAGGAGCGCGAGGTCCTCCGACGTATCGACCTGCGGATTCTTCCTCTCATCCTCGGCGCCTACTTCTTCCAGCAGCTAGACAAGTCTTCCCTTTCGTACGTGTCCATCTTCGGCATTATGGAAGATGCCCATCTTAAGTCGATAGAATACTCATGGCTTGGGTCCGTCTTGTATCTCGCCCAGCTCATCTTCCAGCCTCTTGCTGCGTTTCTGCTGGTGAAGCTCCCTACTGGGAAGGTAATTGGGACAGCCGTTGTCTGTTGGGTATGTGGTATAGCTAGGTACCTATATATTTACATCAAGTACCAATGCTGACGTCTGCTTCATAGGGTGCCTGTGCAGCGATCATGGCGGCGTGCACTAACTTCGGCTCGCTTCTAGCCATGCGTTTCCTCCTCGGCTCGTTCGAAGCTATGATCGCCCCTTCGTGCTTAGCCGTAACACAGATGTGGTGGAGGCGATCCGAGCAGACGCTCCGTGCTTCTTACTGGAATGCCATGAACGGCGTAACATTCATCGTCGGTAGTCTGGTAACGTATGGCCTCGGCCATGTCGTCAGTACGAAGATATATCGCTACCAGACCATCTTCATCTTTTGCGGTGTCCTCACTGTCCTCTTTGGAATTACATTCCTCGTATTCATGCCTGACTCGCCCATGGAGGCCAAGTATCTGAGCGAGCGCGAGCGTAGCATTGCCGTCGAACGTCTGCGCGCTAATCAGATGGGTGTCGCGAGCCGGCAATGGAAGTGGGATCATGTCATTGAAACGCTGACAGATTTCAAGACTTTATTATGGTTCATCTTAATCGTCGCTATATCAATTGCCAGCGGAGGCATTAGCACGTTTGGGAATCTTATCCTAAAAGACTTTGGCTTTACCAGCTTCAACGCAATTCTCTTTAGTATGCCAACGGGAGCAATTCAGGTTGTTATCATCATCGGATCTGCCTGGATCGCTACGAGGATAGGACGAAAGGGAATCGTCATCACGGGGCTTAGCTGTCTCCCGACAATCGGGACGATCCTCATGTTGACGGTGCCCCGGAACGAGAAGAACAAGGGAGCTCTATTGCTGGGCTACTATCTAGTCCAGTGCTTAGGGGCTATTACTCCTATGGTCTATGCATGGTCTGCTCAGAATACAGGAGGGGACACTAAGAAAAAGACGAGTTCTGCAATGATGTTTATGGGAATGTGTACAGGTTAGTTAAACCCACAAAACTCCCAGCTTCCAGCTTCCAGCTCTTTCATCTTCCATCCATCTCTTTGTTATCAAGGTTACCTTGTCGTATTATCTAACTCTCGATTAGGGAACGTCATCGGTCCCCTTTTATACAACACAAAGGATGCCCCATTATACCGCCCTGGCCTGATTGCCAATCTAGTCATGTTTGTCACAGTTGGTATTCTCGGATTGTAAGTCATTGTGGCTCCACGTATTCATACCCTTCTTGAACATCTTGCTAACTAATGAGGTAGACTTATTCCGATGTACCTCATGTTCTTGAATAGGTGGCATGCTAAGAAAAGAGAAGAGCTCGGGAAGCAAGGCAATATTATCGACGAGTCTATGGTGAGAAGAAAAGATATGCAAGGCAGCAAAGCCGTCGAGGTTGAGCAAAACGAGCAGGCGACCAGGAACATTGAGGATGACAACGGCTTAAACGATCTGCCGGATCTAAAAAATGAAGACTTCATCTATGTATATTGACCTCGATCTTTAAACCTTCGTTAGATACCTCTTAGAATGTTTATGCACCCTTATATCTACTGCGTTCTGGGAGTGTGTGGAAAGAAAAAACAATAGAACTTCGTCAGTTACCTTTTCATATTCTGGTGTATAAGTGTAGTAAAATTGACACGGTTTATCTCGTTCTGGTCTCTACCTACCCAATGATGATCGATCATAAACAAGTCCTTTATCTAATGATATATTTTTATAACAACAATGTCCTCACTGTTGTTGTTAGAGATTGATTTATCAAAGATAAAGCATCAATACAATAGGCTACTTTGAAAAATAATCTAATTGTACTTATTCCAAGCTTTCTTTACTTGCAACAGATTCGTTGCTACCACAAAGATGAATCATCTGGATAAGAGGGAGCTTACGCTCGTGTCCTTGTAGAAGTTACAATAATAATTCACACCCTTTCCTGGATCACATTCCTTAAGTATACTAATACCAGATCAGACCGCGTGGCAGGCACCGCATCTTACTAGGGACTTCTATCTCAACTTACTACGTGGAATAAAGCATACTTTAGCTAGAACGAAGAACTATCATACAAGATAAAATCTGGTAATCTAACACATATCCAGGAGATAAGTGTGGTAAGAAGAGGAAGAAGAAGAAGCGGAAAAAAGAAAAGAAGAGAAAAGAAAAGAGATAAAGGGACAAATTAGCAAAAATGTGTTACGTCTACATAGTACACAAATATGCCTGCAACCACCAGGAGATCTCCCCAGACGCGCAGCAAAGCGGCTTTTGTCTATTCGACCCGAAAGTCTGCAATTCGGCAGAGCTAGGACGGTACCGCATCTGCCAAATCACAGTAAGCCAGTACTGCGGGCGATGCCAGGGCGTCGCCAGCAGCATGGCGAATCACGCAGGGCAATGGAAGGCGGGTACTCGGCGGCCGCAGGCCTCGCTGAAGGAGAAAAGCAAGCAGAGCGAATTACTGAGAGGGCTGAGGGAGAGCTCGAACACGCCGGCCCACGGACCCAATCCTAGGCGCGCAAGCCATCTCAACGCCATGATACAGCGGAACCTGCAGACAGCGCTCCAGCACGCCGATATCTACGTGCCGCAGACATACGCCGATGTCCTGAGGTATATCGTGTCCCTTCCGCGGTGGCTCAACCGCAAAGGCCTGGTGGCCTTGATGGAGCCCTGGTTCGCGGAGATGTTCAACGAGGAGCAGCAGAATAGCCTGCGTCCCACGCTGAAAGCCGTGAATTGCGAGGACATGCTTGAGGGTGTCATGAGTTGGACTCAGGATTGATTTGCCCACGGGATATCGAGGTATATGTACATGTGTGGTAGTTAAGCACCTACCTATATAAATGGACTGGACTGGGTAGATAAATGTTTAGGTAGTAGCAATAATTGGGTTAGCATAGGCGTCAGGTGGTCTGTCGAGATACTGTCTATAATATAGAGATATATTTAATATTAAGATATTAAGAGTCTAATTTGCAGAAAGAGAGTTGATTAAAGCTGAATGTTGGAACCACGGACAGTATACTGAGAGGTAATCACTTCATAGTGCCAATGAAATAAATCAAAGCTTTCAACGGTATAAAACGTATAGGAAATAATAAGTCATAGTTATCCAGGATAGACTATACAATGCCTAGAAGTATCACGCTACGAGTGCCGATGGAAAGATATTGAAAGCGGAACAATAAAATAGAAAGTTGACGCTCGTTGCCTGATTTGTATACTGGCAACGTTTTGATTGGTAGTTCAGTGATATCCGAATGCATCCTGTTCAATAGGAACAAAGGGTCTCTCAACTATATATATATATACTAGTATCCTCTCGCGCTAAATATCCGCTTGCAGACAAGAAAATTGACTTTAACAAAACAAAGAAAGCGGAAAACATAAGTGGCATGCATAACAGAGACGTCGGCGCAGCGACATATTGCTACACCCGACATTCTCCAAGCCACCAGTGATAGCTTATTTTTCAGCTTAGACGAAATACATTTTCCCTACCCTATTCTTAATTTGAAATAATCAAAATATGGCTCATCCAGCGAAGGATCCCAGAAAGAATCCCCAAAGGGAGGCAAGGGGTAAAAGAACGCCAGCAATCGCCACAGGCTCACCAGAGGAACCAATCGCGCGATTCGCGAGGACGAGCGTAGTTGATATATCTCCGCCAAGGCCAGGGAAGATCAGTTATACGGAATCACGTTGGGCTAACAACCTGTCACTGGGCGGTCTACCCCGAGGATGGCCCTCCCTGCCAGGATTGATACCACGGATGGAGGCACTCAGCATGCTCCGTAAGAAATTCCTCAAGAAACTCCCCTCAATCCCCTTCCAATGCGAACTTCAGTCGCTAACAAACACGACCAGAGTCCAGCCGTCGAATGCCAGTAGACTCTAACGCTTTAGATGTTTGCCTAGAACAGTATCAGTCATACTTGCCACCGTATATTACCGAAGACGTCACCATCATGCCAGTGGATGACACTGTTTTCGCATATACTAATGATGACTTTCAGACATGGAGATCAGATGTACTTACAGGCGATGATCCACCTTTCCAAAATCTTCTTCAAAAGCCGTACGTTTTCTGGCCAATAGCTGCTGGTACGATCAACAATAATACTCGCTGGATGGTACTTGTCATGTACTCAACGCCGAGTTGGGATCAAAATGACAGTAACAAAGCCTACGACCGGATTAGAGAGATGGCCATCATAGACCCTTTATGGAATACCGACGATGGAGAACTGGCCGATAGATTTATATTCAACAGGGTCATTAATATCGTGGAAGAATTAGGCATGGAAGTGTCAGTAAACGTCCAAACCCCTGTACAGATATGGATCCCTCCACAGAATCCCGACGGCGCGTCTATTAAAGACGACGACTACGACGACTATACCTCTGGTTTACGCATCTTCAGCCACATCAAAGAAATCATCGATCGCATGACGTGGGCTTATGGCAAGAGGCCTAAGAGATATGAGTATGATGCCGTATGGGGCGATCTAACTAGCTATTTTAATCCCGATCGCGTGCGTATGGAGATGATTGGCTTGGCGACCATGGCTACGCACAAAACCATGCTTTGGCGCACACGGGTGGCTATAGAGCCGGTGGCAGATTTATTCATGGGGTTACCCCAACGGCGGCTGGGTGTTCTATCTTTCACCCCCCTAGACGCATCTGAATATTCACAATGGGACTCAAGCGGTGCAGGATATACGGAGGAGGGAAATTACCGCCTTTGGACTCCGGAAAAGCTCCAAGAACGCCTTGTTGCGGCTGGTCGCGTAGAGGGCGAAGATGGGAATGCCAGCCAAGCAAATTCTGATGTAGAAGACGTAATAGAAAGTGAAGATGATATAGGAGAAGGAGAGGAAGGAGAGGAAGGAGAGGAAGGAGAGGAAGGAGAGGGAGGAGAGGGAGGAGAGGAGGGAGAGGCAGGAGAAGGAGAAGGAGGAGAAGGAGGAGAAGGAGGAGAAGGAGGAGAAGGAGGAGAAGGAGGAGAAGGAGGAGAAGGAGGAGAAGGAGGAGAAGGAGGAGAAGGAGGAGAAGGAGGAGAAGGAGGAGAAGGAGAAACAGAGGGAGGAGAGGGAGAAACAGAGGGAGGACAAGGAGGAGAAGGAGAAACAGAGGGAGGACAAGAAGAGGAAGGAGAAGGAGAAGGAGACGACGAAGAACCTGAGGAGAGAGGAGAAGGAGACGAAGGAGACGACGAAGAAGATACGACTGGCCCTGTAACTCCGCTTAAGGGCAAAGGCAAGCTCCGACCCATAAAGGAAGAGGACTCATCACCCCCTACAAAGGGCGGAAATTCAACGACTAAGGAGCCCGGTAGCCGAGACAGCCCTATTTTTATCAGCGAGTCATCCAGTGAATTTAGCAGCTTTGATGATCAAGACATCGCCGTTGGCTCCGGTCAAAAAGTCCGATCAAAAAGAAGAAGAAACAGAACGGAAAGTGAAGACGACAAAGTAAGAGTGGACGTATTTGAGGAAGAAGCGACGGCAGCAGAAAGGTCGAAAAATGTTAACCCAGTCCCCATAACCTCAGTTCCTTGGTCCCAAAGAAGGAAGAGAGAAGAAGGAGATTCGTCAACTGACACTTCGGACGAGGATCGAATTATGAAGAGGAGAGCTCGTGAGAGTCTTAAATGGTCCGAAGAGCGGCTCAAGAAGAGGTTTAAGACGAGATAAGTCCTTGAGCTGTAAATTAAGATGGGACGGGTCTGAAATGTATTATCGTTTTTATAAGTAACCGGGAATATACCTACATAAGTAGATCTTTAGATGTTTCTTTTGGTTTTTGTCGGTTTGCTGTTTTCAATCGAGGGAGTTCTTATCATGCAGCCTTGGAGTTTGGTTCCTGTCTTGATGAAAGCTAGCTTACAGTAAGTACGTACATTAGCTAATTTATGTGCCCAAGCATTGGGATTGGGCCTGTCTACAAATAATATCTCCTACTATTCCGTTAGGGATATGTTCTGAACTTTATTTGAGCGCATTCTCTCGACGCCGCGGTACGTGCTTTCCTCCTTTAAGGAAGCATCACTATTGTCGACAGCATGATTGGGTACCCAGTCAGGCAAATTCAAATGAGTACCTGCTTAATGGTTTAGGATGGCAGGTGCCTGGGACCTTTTAACAGGGGAGATTTTAGTATAACTTGCTCAAATTAAGACTAGGAAGTTACACTAAGCATATCATTTTCATCTGCACTTCCCTATACTGGTTGGGAGGCATCCACCGGAAAGAAATATAAACACTTCCATTCTCTCATCTTCCAACTTAGCTTGTTATCTTCCATAACCACCTTCCGTTCTATTCACTTGCAATTCACACTGGATTACCCCTTTACGTCACCCCTTAACCCTATCCTAGTAACGATCCATCCACTCCCACAGATAGCCTTCTAATAAGTTTCATCATGAAGGTTGTCATCTATCTTCTGATTGGCGCCTTGGGTGCTGTTAGCGCTGCTGTTGCCGGCGCGAAAGCCGTGGCCACGGTAAAAAGCCTACCTGTGCTTAATATAGCGATCGCTCATGCTGATAGTTCGATGTAGGATGAAGTTGGTGCCCTTAACGTTACCTCCATCCTCCCTGAGGGATATACTGCTATTCCTTTCTCCATGGACGTTTCTCTTGAGCCCGGCGGAGAGGTGATGGTTTTCAATGGTACAGTCACGGTATGTTTGTGACTGTCAATTTTTTAATCTGAGTTTTGTATTTAACATACTACAGGAGATCCTTGCTCAGATCCAGAGCATCAAGCCTGACTTCACCTGGGACAATTACGGATCTACCACACCTTCGACTGGAGTTTCCAAGCACAAGCGAACTAAGGTAAACATCTACAAGATCTTTGGAAAGCGCTTTATATTGACATATTTTAATAGTCCAATATCCTTTGCAACATCCCCAACCACGACCGTGGACTGCGATATGCACTTCTGTCAGGTTACGACTTCTTGAAGAATATTCACACAGATTGCAAGATCGATGCAGGACCCAAGAAGTGCGCTATGCTCTACTGTATGTTGGGCACTTCGATTTGGATGTGCAATGACAACAGTACTCCCATCAGTCGGGACTGCGGCTACATCGCCACCTACGTCCTAGATATCATAGGCACCGAAAACTGCCAGTCTCGGGGCAGTATGGGGCCTACGACTTGGACTCAAGGACAGGAGTTCGACACAGACAACTTCAATGTCATTGTTGGTGGTGGTGGTTGCTCGTAACAGTCACGACAGTTTGATTGTGCTTACTGATGCAGGGGGTCAACGACTTTGCCTTTGCGATATTACTGCACTGAACTAATTCTTTTTTTTGGTATTCGTTGTTAATGGTTTGAGACGAGATAATGATTCAACGATAAGGGACCAAGATACTGTGAGATAATCCAAAAGGATCTCTCTTATGTACACTATTCGCTTTAGATAATTTTCGCTCGTTAATTTCTACTCGAGACTTCATCCGCAAAATAGAGACATGACTTATCAAGTACCGTGAAACCTTCCCGGCAGAAAATAATTTTACATGAATTCCCAATTTGGGTTGTCTAGAGTTTCATCGAGATGGCCTCTCGTCATTTCTATGGGCCTGGTTATTAATTACGTACCTAAACAATATGTTCTTTATAAGGTTATATTTAGGGCATCTTGTAGGACTCTTACCCAAATATTCTCGAAAGCGTGTGTTCGACAGTCACCTCAACCTTCCTATAAACGAACACATAGTGAATTAGGAGAGAGAGGTTTGATTATACTTAGGTACCTAGGACACCTAGCTACGCGTCTAACGATGAAGCCAACTCCTCGTAGGTAGCAGTAGTGCCAACATACAGGTCCTTCATTCGGTAAGGATGGCATATTATGATTACCTCTCCCTAAAATAGGTACATTCACGTGCTGTAAAATGAAAGTCTACTAAAGTCTACGAGGGCTACTTCAAATAATGACTGTCTAGCACCGGCACTATGCGCTGCGACGCGGGTATGGCTTAGGTAGTTCATCGGCGAGCAAGCCAAGCAGCGTGACTGGACGAGAATGCGTGCGTACCTAGGTAACACAGCGGTAACGAGCGCGACAGCAACTGGAACAATAACCCCTCCCATCCAAAATGGACATTAGGGAAATACGTTTCTCTACACCCCCCCTCAGCACCGTACGATGAGAGATATTTCTCCGGCCCTCAAGACATCGGGGATAATCTCCGAGGAGACAGGACCATGGCCATGTGGGATGCGCGGGTTCGCCTATGCGACGTGCAAGCAAGTAGCCTGTGCGGATGGGTGGCTGCTGGCGATGCGGCTCGGTGCGCCCCTGTCGGTGCGACGCTGGGTACCTTGGGTGCCTCCTCCTACGTCAGAGGTGATCCGTCACGACTGCCCCTGAGACGCGGTAGAAGTACGTATGTAGCACGTAACGTTCCAGAATCCTTCCATGTATGTCTGTCTGCCGCTCGGCTTTGCCTTGACAGGGGGGGGAAAGCCAAGTTCGCCTGTCGGATGCCGGGCCGCTGGATGCGGACTGCTGAGATGTGCAACAGACGAACCGTACTGTACCGACTTCAGTTCCTATACGCGCGTAAAAACTACGCCCTGGATATATGGGGAATGCTGAGCAGTCGAGGAATACAAGAGATGAGTGGGGGCGTAGGTGTCAGTAGTAGTGTTGGGTTGCACTACAGCTGCGTTTGGAAGTTATGTCGTGGTCGTGGTCGTGGTCATGGTTTATGTTGTGTTCTTGTTTTTTTCTGTTAGCAGAGCCTCAAATTATATAATATCGATAAAGCCGTGTTGGACTGCTAGTCAGTTAGTTACATATATTCAATAGTAGCATTTGATACACGTGACCAAAAAACACAGTGGCAGAAATAGGCTGCAACAAGATGCACACTGTCATGTCATGTTAGGTACGTGCCTAACTTTTAAGCTTCAATTCGATAGCTCAGCACTACATAAGGTTAATTTAGGCGTTTAATAAGTTGTTATTACCTCATATTCAATCTTTATAATCCATTCGAAGCAATTATTTCGTTCGAACTATTTAATCTTAGAATATTTTTGACATGGCGCAGGCCTCAAAATGGCATCCGTTGCCAGCATTTCCACATCTCCCTGCTCTCATGATCTCTCTGCAGTATGCTTCTTCATCGTACACAGTTCGCGTTACCGATCTCGCCAATTTGTGGGTGGAATGCCTTGACAGAAAAGGGATAATATTGCGAAGTCTGCAAGAGAACACAAGCATAGATTTGAGTGACGGCGATCCTAATCAGTGGACCGTCTTTTTCTCTAAGCTTGACGCAGCCTTCGATCCCACGTCACCAGACCACCAGACCACCAGCCTTAGTATATCCGCCTCGACGGCGGGTACAACTTCTGGGGGTGGTCTGGCTCTTCATGTTACATGCATGTTACCCGAGCCGCTCAAGCCTCTCAGGTGGCCTCTCTACTTGACAAAATGCCCGCCCATTGGCCTAGCCTCAGAGCTTGTCTTACCTCTCATCCAAGCCCACCACGTACGCACGCTGGAGATTCAGGATCTCATAACAAGGCTTAAGGAAAAAGATGCTGTCATCACAAAGCTTGTCGATAAGCTGGAAGCCAACAAGGTCGGCTTAGAGTATGTTTTTAATTCTCTGTCCACCAAGCGTAAGCCTTCCCGGGCAGCTGCCGAGGAGAAGGTCAAAGGGCTAGCAGCTTTCAACGAGTCTGAATGGAAATCGGGTGTCGCTGCAAATCAGGAGCTTCCCCAGGACCTGTCGTCCCTGATTCGTGAGGCTTTTGCAGAAACAGGGTTGCACAATATTGTAAATGCAGAGATCTCCCCCTCCAGCCAGCTCAATGACTGGTGGACGAAGCTAGGTTCGAGCTCAATTGCTGCTATTAAACCCCGGAAGGAAACTACTAAGCAGTCACGAGAGACACCTCCTCTAGATATTAGGACAACGAGGGAAAGGGATGATGACGACTTTCAAGTGCAGGCCACTCCGCCCCATCTACAGTCAATTAGGCGAAAATATGATTACTCCGGAGCCGCTGGCGATACTACAGATGATGACGATAGCCCTGTAGAGATTCCCGATAGCCATCCAGCTGTGGCGCAAGAAAAGCCTGGCTCCCGAATCGGTGCCGTTGGCGGGAAGAAGCCCAACAAAGACAACTCAGCTAGCCAATCTTCTCGCACTGTCCCTATTGATGATGATGAGACCCCATCAGAGTCGGACACAGAGCCAGTGCTACCAGAAGCCCAAAGGCGGCAAAACAACCGGCTAGGGAGCATTAGAAAATCCAGGGAGCCATTACCCCCTCCAGAAAATTCTTCATCTCCTCCTGTACCACTACCACCACTCAAACGCGGAGATGAAACGGCATCCGGTTCGGATTCCGAGGATGGCGTCGGATCAGCCGAAGGCTGGTCTTCTTCACCTGTCCCGACTGAAGGGAAAAGGGTTGGACTGGGGCAAATAGGCGGTAAGCCTAAGACTCGAGTGACACCAGGGCCGTCTGGGGAACCGAATGTAACACCCCCCGGGACAAGGAGCCCTCGAGCCACTGTAAGCCCGGCAAGGCCCGCGAGTCGAAAGATTGGGACCATCGGAACGAGATATGATACGGATAGCAAGAAACACCGCCCGTCGTCGCCTACTACAGCGCCAGAGCCCGAGACGGAAGAACAGAGGACAGAGCGCAGGCGGGCGGAATTAGCGAAAGAGCTTGAACGTAAGGCAGCTGCACCGACAAAGAAAAAGAGGAGGTTTTGATTGACGTTACGGTGGTCAAATCAGCAACCTTCGAAATTGATACTCATATTGTCGTCGCGTTGAGATCGGATACTGTATGCTCACTAAAAATGCTACCTAGGACCACGCTATTACATATTGTTCAAAGGATGCTTATGTTTTTTCCTTCGGACATATATGGTGCTGCAAATTTGCTAGGTAGCCCCTATGAATATCCCCCGGATATAACTTGTACCTTGATTCATCCGCCTAAAACTTCAGGAAGATTAGATCCATACCCTCGGGCTCATTACTGGGGTGTTTCATTGCGGGTGGGTTGGATGGAGAGTAGAGGAAGTGGGGAGTCCACAGAGCTTGGCTTGGTTTTATGCAACAAATCTAAAAAGTCGTATCAGGAACCGAAATCTACCATTCCTTAACCTAAGAGCAGTATATCGACTACGTTAGCACTTTTCGTGCTCTTACTACCAATAGGCTAGATGTAACGTATCTGTCTCTTCTGGTGCGGCATAAACACCAGAACGAAAAAAGACTCACTATAGCGTACCCATCATAAAGTATCTTGGCTATACCAGTTATGGTAGGTAAAGTTAACTACCTAATATAGGAATATGCAGCCTGGAGTTACGTAGATATTACCTTGTCACACTTTACCGACACAAGATAATTATACGGAAAGCAAGGGGATGCAAATTCCCCGCGAATTGCGAGAATATCCTAAATCGCTTCATTCGTGTCGAGATCGCCTTGACGGTCAACCTTTAGGGCATAATTTCAACTACACCCCGCGATTCCTGAGGGGCAGGGCAGGCCTCTACCTCGCCTCACGTTCTACGGCATACGTAGAAGGCTATCGTGCTAGCCAGAAATGGATATCCACTCCACGATCTTGAAAGGAGGTGATATGAAAGCCACAACCATGTCACACAGCAGGATAGAGGCTAGCATGGGGAACGAATAACTGCCTGTTGTGGAACAACTAGAGGCCGTGTAACTCGTCTAGCCCTTCATAGACGGTGAGCAATTCGCTCTGTCCAGTCATCCTACTGCCAGTTCAATGCAGATTCTTCCTGAGCCATGCCGTTAGTCTACAGCCCCGAGGCGCAATGCTTTGCAAACCTCTGGATACTTTGAAAACTTATAGGGGTAGCTGGAGTACCTGGACAATGTTTTCACTCCGTTCCGTACCGTGCACGATAAGGGAAATTGAGGCGCTCTGGATGATCGCTGCCCTAGCTGACGTCCCACGAGACTAACCCTCTCGAACACCAGCATCCACACCACACGTATCGCTGCAGTGCATTGAGATGGGAGACAGATAGACACACGCTATCGTCCCTCCTTTCGCCCCGAAACGTGGACAGCGTCTCCTGTGCCAACTTGTCTGCTTCCTATGGCTTCGCAGTACAGATCTACGGTCGACGCTTTGCTCTAGGGGTATCGCTGTCTCGAGATTTTGCGGTAGCTAGCGAATTAGTTAAACGGCTATGTCGCTGTGGGGTGTAATGTATACCTACATACCTATACCTATACTTACCTACCTACCTACGTATGTGCGACCAGCCACCGATCCTGGTGCTGTCCTCCGCCTCTTTGCCGTGCGTGGGGATCAGGCGGCGCTGGATTATAGGGACAATCACTTAACCTAGGTAGGTAATGCCGCATGCTGTCAAAATCGCGCACGGGCTGGAAACTTCGCTGTTAGGCTGCCTACCTACCTAACCTACATACCTCCTAGCCCAATAATAGGGAGCCCGCAACATCTACCCGTTCCCCTGGGGCTAAGTTGGGCGTTCTGGGAGCCGAACGCGCTGCACTACTCATCTAAGTACTGGGCTGTGCCGTCTCTATCGGTGGGCTAGAATGGACTTCTAAGCAGCGATAAGTTCCCCATCTTAGGTACAGGTAGGTATTGTTTCTGTTTCTTAGTGGGTCGGTATCTCTGCCGATGATACGCAGGGATGTCCCGATGCAATAACTGCTATCCTGGCCTAGGCATCCCGGACCGTTGAAAGAATATCGTGCGCCCCTAGGAGTCGGATACCTTGATCCCTGCCGGGGTTTGATACGTGCGTATGTTGTGGGTAACGGCGGCGATGAAGATGGAGCGTTTACCCATTCATGGGTGCTCCCAGTGCACAGATGTGTCGGGTAGGTATTGTAGATAGACAGGTAGACAGGTAGGTAGGTAGGTAGATAGGTAGGTATAACACTGCCACATACAATTACGAGGGAAGTGTCACGAACCCGGCCAGCCACGTGGCCCTCACGAAGGAAACACTGTTGGAAGTAAATACTCATTGTCATGCGACGACTAACTGGGAATATTTAAGGGCTCAAACAGTTAAGCTAGACGCTAAGCGTGGCCCTAGAATTTCCAAAAGCGAGGTATGAAAGAGACATCCCCCAGAGCCACTAGATCGGACCCTCTAGTGCCATGCCATATACAAGCCACCACCTAGGCTTCTCCTTGCTTAAGTCGTAATTGGATACAGGGAACATTTGCAGGAGCCTGCTAGAAGAGCTTGGTACCTAGGTAGGTTCGCCTGGTTGGCTAGCAGTCAGCTGCCAGTAGGTATGTAATTGGCCCTCTTCCGTGCACACCACCTAAGCCACCCCATGCGGCGGTATCACCTCTCCAAAGGCCCAATTGCTAGGCTGAGGTCGAGAGGGCGAGGCGCGGATGGGACGAGTAGGGACGTCTACCGGGGCGATGGGAGGCACATGTAGCTAAGGCTGATTTAGGTAGGTACCTACCTACCTACCTGGTAGGTAGGCATTCATAACGTGGATTCTTACGTTTTGACTCCTGCTGGTTACACTGCAGAAGGCTGGGTTGGAAATGGGGGATAGCTTCTGCCAATAGCCTCTCCTCGTCTTTTCCAGGGGGACGAAAGAAGAGGATAGGGTCGTGAAAGGGGGAAGTGGCGTGGGCTTTATTGGATGGCGAGGATATGGAGGCTCTGCGGAGAGGGACTGGCGACTGTCGTAGGGGACTAAAGGGTGAGAGGTGATCGCCCATCCGGATATGCCGTAGCCAGAGTGGCTTGCATTTCGCGTGTCTTTCAGTGCCGTTTCTGGCAAGGAGGTTGTGACTTATTGACTAACCTAACCTAGGTTGTTGGTGCATTGCCCGTGAAGATCATTTGATATTGTTCGGTTTCCTTTCTACTAATAACTCTAGACTTCCTTGCAAGTCTGCCTATCAAGTATCAAGACAGCAGTTGTGAGTTCTACGAATAGCCATCGACGAAATTACGTACTGACCCTAGTTCTCTAGGCTAAGTTGGCTATGACCAGGTGTTCGGCAACTCCCTAGTTATACGTATATATTAGCGTTATCCGCCATCGTATACGAGAATGTCGGGATTAGTTTGCAGCCAGATTCGGACGATCATCAATCAGGAGATATTGCGTCAGTAACACTATCGAGTTTGATATGATATTAGTGTAGATAATAAGGGCTAGTTAGTTAGTAATTAATTATGTTAAGTTTACGTTGTTCAACTCCATATCAGATGAAATAACGATCCTCTCAAGAATCATAACAAGGATAGGTAGATGTTAGGACTTGGAGGCCAAGGCACGAGACGCTAGATGTAAAACGGATGAATAGTGTTCACCAGCAAGCTAAGGCGTTCCGAGCGTCCATAGCGCTCCCTTTGCGGCTCTAGCCAGGGTTTATCGTATATCGTATATCGTATATCCCCTACACCACGAATGGCCTCATCTTGTACGGAAGAGGAAATACGGAGTTACACACGCAGTACTAGAGCCGATAGGTCGACTCACAAAATCAGCCTACCTGGTTTCTTGAGCTACGACAGCTAGCCCTGGCTGCCTATTTAGGCCACCAAGGTCCGGATTGGAGATATAGCGTGGATTTCCATTGTCCTTGCAGATTTGGTTCGATATCGATGGTCCAGATCTAATTGTCGTCAAATCGCATCCATCGGGACCCCCGTATGCTAACAGACTACCAATGCGGCATGGACTCTTGCCTCGCCAGGGAGGACGCGGTACTCATTGCGGTAACCGATGTGCAGGAAACTAGTTCCCTCCCCTCCCCTCCAACCGAGAAAAGAGTAAGCCAAGCCGGCTAAGAGAAATCTGACGAAAATGCTAGTGACGGGTTGGCTGAGAAGACGTCACAAGAAAGAGAACGGCGAGCTAAGAATGGGGGGAGGGGGTGATGGGACTGTTCGCATGTGTCTTACGCTAGACGGGACACGACAGATGTCATCGAGGGTTGATGCGACATGGGCGATCGCGGGTTTTATCTGTCGACGAAGTTGGTTCTACGCCAGTTCTACACCAGTTCTACCCGAGAATATACATGTAATTATATGCATCTTTTCTCCGTCACATACATGCCTGTCTGTCTGTGTCTGTGACGGCGAATACACGTAGGGATGCGGGTAGTACACTAAACACCCCGGGCTGGTCAGGGCAGGATCGGAAACGTTGCATACGGCCTTAAATGGTTCCCTATGCTTCTTAGGATGCTCCGAGCGTAGGTGGGAGGTGGTTACTCGTGTCCCACGATGCTTTTTCATATACCGAAATACCCCCGCGTCATGTCGGCGCGGATGTACAAGTGGACGATGCAGAATAGAGCAGACCGAGATGGACATTTCTGGCCCTACCTCATGTGCCACCATGGTTAAGTAGCGCAGCGTTGCGTCGCGAGCAGCGGGAGATGGATTCTAGAAAATCCAAACAGGCTCAGGAACATCCCTTCGACAACGGGGATAGAATCAGACGTGTCCGCGCTACGTGCCTTAAGATGAAACACCACGAGATAGAAGGGCAGGTCAGTCCGCGACGAGCAATATGGGATATCAGAAACAGGCAAGTGGTAAGTTCCAGCGACCCGGTTCTCGAAAGTGCCGTGCCATCCTCTAATGTCACGGATGCACGGATTCGTCGATCGGTAAGAATGTCTGGCCGGTTTCCCATCTTCATCGGGATCGTAATGTACGAGACTACGAAAGACACTTCTCGAGACGACATCACCGGTTCTAATAGAGATGGAGCTGTAGGCTGGCTATGAATTGGGGACTTGTTTATGTACGAGTTTTAAGCTGACAGTTTCGTAGAATCAATAAAATACATAGGTAGGTAGTTATTGAATATTGAATGATATACTAGAGGTATTATACCTGCAGTAGGTAGTAGGTAGTAGGTAGTAGGTAATTCAACCATGTAAAGTTGCAAGTTTCACCCCACAAGCGAATAAATGCCCAAGGCAAGTCCGAGAGAAGACCTTGTAAGTCAAGGGTTAACACCGAGACGCAGTATCCACCCCTTCTTCGAGAAACTACCTGCAAAGCTCCTCGTGCATGAAGTAAGTGGTGATCACCGTATGCGGAGCATATAGCCAAGGTAGCTAGGTAGCTAACTACCTACCTACACAGCATATGCAGATTCGAATGCTATCAACACGTTCGCGCTATGTTCGCGTAGTTCGTTACGTAGGTAGGTACAGAGGATGTCATGTACGCAGCTTTGACCCGACCAAACCCCTACCCACTCATCGTGTACCTAGCAGTGGAATAAGTGGCTTGGCATCACTTGCAGGAGTCAGTTGACAATAAGGGAATAAGAATACGAATAACTGCCTAGGTAGGTAAGTAAGTAAGTAAGTAGATATCATGGCGCGGTGGCAATTAGACAAGCCTCTCTGATCGGCAACCTCAATCTATACTACCTCCTTTTTCATCAGCGGATGTGGCTTTGCTATGTACGACGTGCAGTGGTTTGTTCATAGACAGGTACCTAGGTAGTCATGATGGCTATTACTAAATATATCATGCATCTATCTATCTACGACAACGTACCCCCTATGGCCGTCTTGGCTCCCGTCAGATATGAAGGCCAGGCTTTCCCTAGTGTCCCCAGTTCCAACGCGGGACTCTTCCCCGGCCGAAAAGAAAAGCTCACGAATACCCAGGTAACTACCTACCTGCCTAACTAACTGTCATTTTTGTTAGCGTACGCATGGATACCGAATAACCTTCTCCGTCACCCGCGGGCAAAGGCACAAAAGCCACGCAGCCGAGCCGTCTGTCCGTCTGTCTGTCCGTCTCTGTCCGTCCAATGGCCTGTCATGTAAAAATAGACCAGACCGGCCAACACCTAGATTTTGTAACTACACAAATACACATACATAGGTAGGTACACGAAGATACAGGCATATAGGTACAAGTGGAGGGATTGCAGCCCCACTCTGGGGAAAAGGAGAGGGTTACAAAAAAAAAGAAAAAAAGAAAGGAAAAAAGAAGACGGTGATACCAGCGCTCCCTCCTCCCCCACGATACCGCGACTCTCTCCCGATCCTTTTCTTCTCTGCCATTCTGTCGAACGGGAAAAGCGGCCATGGAAGGTGGGAGATGGTAGGCAGGACTGCTGGTGGGAGCGAAGCACGAAGGCAGATGGGTGACCCTAGACGACGCCGTGGCACGGGGTCACCGCAGCAGCCGTTTGTGTGCTTTGCGTCATGCGTTATGCGTTATGCGCCGGGGACCTAGTAAGCACCCATCGCAGCTACGAGTGAGCGGCTGGCTGGCTGGCTGGCTAACTACTTACCTACCTCAGCAGTTAGGTAGTTTCTTTCTCTCTGCGTAGTACCTATTGCATGGTAGGTAGGTACCTACCTAGGCATCCAGAGATAGATACAGCCTTAAACACATACATACTATATGTCACACAACCCGGTTGAACCAAGTGGGTAGCCCGCTCAGGGACTCGGTATGGCTAGCTTGTTATGAGGGGGGAGAACTGTCAAGAGGTAGATGGATAGGATGGGATGGGATGGGCAGGCGGCAGGCAGAAAGTAAAGCACATCTAGTAAACGCATAGGTAGGTAGGTACCTAGGCAGGTTGTCTGTCGTTACACATTACCTACATGTTCAACGTCCCACTTGGACTTAACATCGTTGCAGTATTATATAGCAACCCATCGAGGATGACTTCGTGCGCAGCTGTACCATATGCACGCCTGTATACATACCTACCTACCTACGTACATACTACTTGCGTATAGCAGCGTAAGAAACAGGTTACGTACAAAGCATAGAAGCAATGGGGCTCTTCTGACCCCCCCATCCCCATCCTCATCCCCATCATGCCTCCACCGAAACCCACCGCGTGGATAAACAACGCTGGAGTCGGCAGCGGCAGCAGGCCAGGATTGAGGCATTTTCTTCTCCTTAGCAGCAACCCACTCTCTTTATCTACCTACCTACCTATCTATCTACCTAGGTATCTATCTACCCATCCATCTGACTTGAAGTCTCCATCCTCCGAACCAAATTCTAGTCTTCCTGCCCCTCTTTTCACATCATTTTCTTCGAGAATGGTGGGCTCCAGATGGGGCCCAGGACTTGGGATAGCCCTGTGTGTATTATGTCTAAGGAGCAGGTTATACCCAGCACCATCCATCAGAGAGGCACTTCTGTGAATATTTACCGTGCAACCAAACTACCTGTACAGTACGATATACCTCAAACTAGCCGTTTCTCCACGACGAGACAACGAGAAAACGACCTGCCATTGGTCCGGGGCGTGCTGTGCGCGCGAGTGGATTTCCGTGGAGGATTATGTCGTAGGGGATTTCCCTGTGCGTCGCTCTAGCTGGATCCGCCATCTAGAGTACAGTGTAGATACTTAATCTGATGTCACGTAAGTAGGTAGGTACCTAAAGTAGTTGACCACGAGCTGCCGTGCTGGCATCTGATGTCCAAGTACCTAGCCTATCTAGTACGCATCATGCCTAGCCCCGACCTAAGCGGCCGAAGAGAGCCAAGAGGCAATCCGAGGAAACGATCACGATCAAGTGCCGAATCTTGTTAGTCTGATGCAATTCCTCCAATCCAAGACGAGGTACTTTGCCTACTTTGCCTACTTTGCCTACCTGACCTACCCATGGCCAGACACGCGACAACCCTCGACTGAGCCACCAGACTAGCATCACAAACACGCGAGACTAAGTCAAGTCAATCAGTCCCGGTCCTGCACAAAGCCAAAAGAGAAAAAAGAAAGAAAAGAAAGAAAAAAGAAGAAGAAGAAGAAGAAAAGGGAAAGCCACGCTCATCTGCCCCCTAAACCAAAGGCGACACTAGCAGCCCTGTGACAAAAGCTTGTCTCGGGATACCTACCAGATACCTACCTACCTCAGTACCTACCTAGGTATCTATCTATCTAATTCCGAAATCCCCTCCCGGCTTCCACGTATCCCCTTCCAACCCCGGCATTTCTGATTACCATCACGGGCACGTTCCAGCAGTTTAGCAATTTAACTCCCGGGAGCAATATTTATCTCGTCTCGCCTCATTACACGCGCTTAGCGCCGTGACTGACTGACTGCCAGGCTGACTGCCAGGCTGACTACCTACCTACCAACCAACCAACCGACTCGGAGGGCGACGATCTATCGGTGAGCTAGTAATATTAAAGAGATCGTCGGAACTACTCGCTAGGTTCGTACGTGCAAGTAGGTACCTACCTAGGTAGGTAAGCAAGAATAGCCGCGAAGGGCGATGCCCAGGGAGGTAGGAATTGTAAAATATGCCATGACCTAGGCCGACACTGTTATTATTGCAAGTTATAGTACAGACCCCAGTGACTTCGCGTCTTTTCATAGGTACCTAGGTACGTACGGTTGTTATCCTCAACCATTCACGAACATGCCAAGCACCCACCTACACGCATCGCGCAATTCCTCCACCGCCGCTACAAACCAAAATCAACTACCTAGATAGGTACATAACAATAAAATAGAATAATGCACACACTAACACGCCCCAGTATCAACAAACCCCAGCTCCCATACCCCCCTACCGCATCATTTACGGAAGCCCCCCCCTAAAAATTAAGCTATGTTAGGGTCCCTAACCTACCACTATCCGATCTGCACCCCCGACCCGTTAGCTTGACCCAGGGTACCTTACCCAGGCCCCATAAGAAGCATGTACATACATACATAGTAGCATCCCAATCAAATGCGGGTCGACCCTAGCCCGACACGACTGAACCAGGTAAAAACTAAGAGTGGAACAGAACAGGACAGGACAGGGTTGTAAAGAACGGTAGCGTATGGTCTTAGACCCCAGCACCCCCTCACCAACGCTGTCGATCTCGTCCCGACAGTCTGGGTAAGGGAGGAGCCGCTTAACCTAGTTTAGATGGGCTGTCCTCGAGCTGGCCAATGGCAGCAGGGTTCCGCTGTAGAATATGCAGAGATGAAAGAAAATCTGGGCACACACCAAAGAAAGAAAGGTGCATCAAAATAGAAACTCAAGTCCATTGGATTTGTTGGGGTACTATCGCCTACTAAATCTGGGTAGCACAATGATACAGAATAGGCACACGCACATCTCATCATCCCTCCTCCTCCTCCTCCTCCTCCTCCTACCATGACTGACTAACCTAGGCCAGATCGGTATATGTGGCTCAGCGCTTAACGCACCATACCATGCAACCAATCCCAGCACGCAACGAAACGCAACGCAACGCAGCAAGAAGAATTCCTCACCTGCCCTCTGAAACATGCATCCTCCAGACTGTCCCTTATGTCCCTAATGTGATGGAACAATGAGCCCTGATCACAGCCCGTCCTAAAGAATCTCGAGGTGTGAAAATAATTGACGTATGGTATTCGCGTTCCAGTTGCCCGGCCCCTTAACACCACGCATCTCTAGCTGCCAATTTCGTAGAAAGTCTTTTGTCAACTGATAGTGCTTCCTCCCACCCTAATGTATCATGCCCTCATGCTGAAAACATGAATCGTGAAGATAAAGGCGCGTCCTTCTGGTGTACAAAATGGAAAAAGAAATGCAACGAGGCATGCAACAGAAATACCGAAAATGAAAAAAAAACACCGCAGATGATATAAACCATATGCCAACCATCCTATGGCAACCGGCGTCTAGAGAAAAAAAAAATCAGAAAGATAAAGGATAATCGGCGACCCTTAAAAACAACTCTTTCTGCCTGGTGAATAACACATCCGCAATACCATGTGCTATAAACCATCCGCATTCATGCCTAGTTCCGACTGTAATGTTTCGTTTTGTTTAGTACCAAAGCTGTACCTATGGCCTTTCGAATGCTTAGGGTTGGTCCGTATCGTGCAGTCGCGAAATGATTGGTAGGTATCGAACTCGGCGATCTGCAGAGGCGCAACTAAGGACATTTCGGGTTATAGTTCGCACTCGCTTCTGGGCGGTGGTATATCGATTTACACCTGTCGGTAGTATTCGGAGTGATGTGTCATAGGGTGACCTCTAATGATACGTAACGTGGTTATGGCGTTGTGCTCGAGAATATTGCTTTTCCGCGCCAAAACAAAGGCTAGGCCATATTTCCAATCCCTATCCTAGTTTAACTTCATTTTCTTTCTTTCCCCTTTCCCTTAAGATCGGCTGTTAACAACCCAGTAGTAATGTTATAAACACTAATTCCGTAACCAGGTAGGGCCGGTCTTATGTTGGAAATCAGCGTTACTATTGCTGGAATTGACCACCTGGAACCGGCTGGCTCCAATAAGAATACGAAAGCCTATTGTTGCGGTTGTCGTCAGGGTCTTCGAATATGGGGTTGAAATCAGAATGCATCGCTGACAGTCCTTGGCCCCCTTGTACGTTGATAGGTGCTTGATGGCTCTGGTATAGCCCTGTCACGTTCTCAAGAGCGTACATATTATGGTGGCTGGCCTGGCTGTACTGCGGAACGTTGGGAACGTTAGGCCCGAAGGAGAATTCATGGCTCGCGTTATTCGCCGGCAATACCATCGATTGCATTGTATTCGGCGCTAACATCATGCTCTCGTGACTAGGATCCGGGGGTGTCATCGGCTCGTCTCTTGTATGGGTAGGAAGAGAATACTGCATCCCCTCGTAGATGACATTTTGTACGTGTCCCTGGAGGTTGCTACTGCCGCTGTTTGGTGTGAATATAGGTCCTGGATTTTGTCGGCCTAAGATCGCCCTCTTGCTTGCTGCCGCTTTCTTCCCGCCCTTACGGCCGGACATGGCACGCGCTGAAGCATGGGCGTTTGTTCGCGAAGCATTTCTGGATTTGGAGCGACGATTAGAATTCCCCTTACTGCGGTAGCGCGTTGTACTCTGTACGCCATTCACAGCCCATTCTTCTAGAACCCATTGTGATATCTTTTTTGCCTCTCCCGACCCATTTAGAGAGTCGTCGGGACTCGCTTTTCGTTCGCGTCTGACAAAAGCCTTTTTGGGGAGGAAAGGATTAGTTAGTCACAAATAAAGCTAGTAATTGAAAATCCCATAAAGATTGTCATCAGAAGCAGCAAGAGTATACACTTAGGTAGGTACGTGCTGTCATAGTATCATGCGTGAAAATCAGGACAAAACTTACATGGTTCATGCTCAGATTATGCCGGATGCTATTCTGCCATCCATTTCGTTTGTTTCCCTTGTCTGTCTTTTCCTTGTCCGTGTTCTCACGGAACCACTGATAGATCTCTTGTAGCGTCATCGCGCGTGTGCGCCGACTCATGAAGGCCTGATGGATTAGTTGCGCGTAAGGACCATCTGCCTTCTCTGACTCTTGCTCGTTCTCCTCGAGCCCCTGACCGATAAGTTGCGAGGTTTCATCTTGACTATAAGAGCTGTATGACGTGTCTAGTCCTTGTTCTGCCTGAGGCGATTCACTTTGGACTACAACAGCCAGGTTAGGCTCCGGGTGGCTGCTGGTAAGAGATGGTACCTCGGGCTGTGTCATAGTACTCGTTGCGAGATCAACCGAAGTAAAGCTGGAGTTCTCATACGCGGATGTAGCCATCTGGGGAAGGAGCTGTTGTTCATGCTGCAACTGGGGACAGCCTCTGAAGTTGTAAGCGGACATATGATCAGGTTCCTTAAGGTATGCCTGGTGGATGTTAATGTGCTGGGCTTCTTGGGGCGACCAGCTCCTTGGACTGGTAACTGAAGGTTGTCCTGGACAAGGCACAAGGGGCTGAATACCGTGAGCACCGCTTGCAGGTGAACCTTGGTAGGAATAATTGTCAAACTCTTCTTCACAAGTAGTAGAAGGCGGCGTTGGCCATACACCTTGTGGCGAGGAACTGGCTGAGTGGATCTGGGAGTGCTGGTAGGCCGGAATTGACGTGTTTATTGTCATGGGGAATAAAGCTGAAGATGGGGGCTGCGGTTGGGCGTGGTGACCTAGTTCCGTGGCCTGTGGGGCCGGAGAGGGAATATAGTAGGAGTCTGCACTGGGAAGATCCGCCGAGTTACCGCTTGATTGTGTTGCGCAGTTTCGTCTTTGATTAATTGCTGGATTGCAAGACGGTAGGCAGTTGACGGGCAAGCCGTCAGGGAATCTTTGTTGCATTCCGGCGAGTCCAAGACGCTGTCGACTAAGAAAGTCAGACTTGGCTCACGGCGCCGCAATCATCAACGAAGCGAGAAACAATCCAGAGCAGAAGCAATAGGGGACGCGAATATGGATATAACGTAATTATGCTTTCCAAATGGATTACAAACTTGAGTATAGGTGGTGTGAGAAGGATGATGAGTAGGAGGTAAGAGAAAGAAACTCGACGTATGTGAGGAGATGGAAGAGGTACGTAGGTAGATATGTGCTTAAGTGCGTACCTTGATAGGCAGGTATGTAAGTATGCGTGTAAGTAAAATCTAAGGTTGTTGTTCTTGAATTTTCTTGCTATGCAGACAGGTTGAAGGAATGATGCATGGATGTTGTATGGAGGTTGTATGGAGGTTGTATGGAGTATGGAACTTAATGCTGTGCAAGATGAACGGGCACTTGGAGGTCAATGTAGGATGTACATTAGGTACCTATACGTACTAGATGCAAAGAAATAGAGGTACGCAAATTGGGTACGGTACTGGGATGGAAGGAGGGTGGTTTGGGGGTGGGAAATCGGACCTGCTCTCATCAACATGAGATTAAGAATTAGGTATGTACGTATGTACCTGCTTAATGACGGACCCATATGAATCCTAGCAGCTACAGACTATCCAGCAGATCCCAGGCGGTGGCACCTGGCTGGTTACCTAGGAGGCTAGGACATGTACTCTGGTACCTACATGTATGCAAGTTGGTACTTGCATCCGTTAAGTAGACAAGTGGGAAGTAGAGACGAGGTAGAGATGATTTGGAAAGCCCTGGCCGTCCCTTCAATCTAGGGAAAGGGGGTACGTACCTGCTACTAGCTCGTCGACAAGGAAGGAGAGAGCTCACAAGACCCTAGTTCAAAGTTGAGCTGGCCAATGCAAAAAGGAGCAGTGACGTGGGTGGGTCCCTAACGGTGTAAACTGTTCTGTCTTCCTGTCAAATGAGCGTTAAAATAAATTCCTGAGTAAAAGTCTTTGGAGCTAGGACTACCTGGGTAGTTGGGCAAAGATGTAATAGACCAAAATGGGGCGCCGGTCAAGGTACTAGAACTTTGCGCTCCCACAACACCGGGCTATTGTGGCTAATTGTATCCAGACGATGACAAGGCTATTGAAGATATTCTGAACTGATCTGTAACCTGCCAACGCACACCCACTGGCTGCCCTCTCCCCCCGTAAACTCTTCTCCGACTTTCTAACAATTCCTGATTGATGTTTATTACTAGGTAGGTTAGGTATTTCCCCCTTCCTTCATCTCGCCTACGTCAGTTACAGCTTAGCTTGACCAGAGAGGCTTCAATAGCTTTGTGGCATGTAAAGTGTTGTTCTGTATGTATCCCAAATATTTCCCTATATCGTACAATCGTGTATTCGTGTATTCGTATATTATATATGCGTATCTAGTATGCGTCAGCACATATGTGTGCGTGCTATGTATGCATGTGTGCTTCCTATACATATAACTACATACATTTGCATGCATACGGCGTGTTTATCCTTGTGCAAACGGAATTGTGTTTCGTGTGTCTACCTCTACCTATGTAGAGGTCGTCCAGGGCGTGGCTATCGGGGATTTGTTGCGCATCAGGGGTATTAGCCAGTTAAACAAGCTATGACACATCTATAATAGATACTATCCTAAAAGGATCTACTATTCGCAATAACTAACTTAACAGAATGAAGACGAAGTGGATGAATTTAATATTAACTTTAATAAACATAAAAGGGGAAAAGAAAAATAACCTTCTAATTAATCCGCATCTAAATAATGGTATTGTGTAGGTGGCAACGCAAGCTGTCGTGAAGACACTGTGCGCAGAATAGCAGCAGAATTAGGGCTCTCTTCCCGCGTCCGGATACTTGCATCGTGAGTAAATATTAGTAGATTCGCCAAATGGAACCAATCATTATTTGATTCTTGCTGTCTCCAGCGGGATCTCCTTTTGCAGCCTTACTAAAAAGATTCTGAAACTGTCTTGAAGAAGAGCCCCCCCCCTAGCCATCTCTGCCGCATGCAAGTCATCGCAACGACCCCTTCTAGAATTTCGATCGAAGCTCTAAATTTGCAAGGGTTCCTAGATCGTTCGCTCATACAAAACATGCAAGAGTGTCTGGGGCTGTAAGGACCCATGCTTAAGTCGGCAAGGAGACCATTAAATGAATTCCTTACTTTCACTCAAAATTCACCACACGTTCACTCTAAAATTAGTAGACAATAGAACACCCTCACGGTGATAAATATTAACTTCACGGCAGGCCAAAGCTCTGTCTCTTTGCCTTAACATGGGTGTCTCTGGTAACCCCCCTAAATAGAATTTCCACTTCTAACCGCAGTCCCCTATAACGCAACCAGGTTAGGGAGTTAAGGTGGCTCTCCGTGCGTTGTGCTACTGAGACTAAGGTGATTTGCACTTCTCCGACGCATTTCCACGACTCAATGAATATTTGTCAATGCCATTCTTATACAATGCCCAGATATCGTCCCATGATATTAGGGTAGGTGATTGGTACGAATCCATACTGTATAGTGGCGTAAAGGCGTAGAATTGCTTGCGTTTGCCATTGAGTCCCCGTTGGCAAATGGTGGCTGGCTTCTTTATTTCCGATAATAGATCTATGTGACATCAGTATTTACCACGATCTGATCAGGCATAAATGCACTTACCTTCTTAAACTGGAAATGAAGTTGAAGAATCCCCTGGAGACACAACATATTAGATACGGCCTATCCTGGGAGTAGTTCAAGAACAGCAGGGGTGGAAATGTGCATGAGCCGAGGAGAAGTGATTCGAAGCTCACGCGCCATGCAATGATGCTAGGCGTGGCTTGAGATACGCAAATTAAAGGCTGTCAAATGGAATCCGGAAGTAAAACCAGCGTTTGCCACCCCTAAAAAGTCCGGCTGTCACGGTTTGGTGCTTTCTAGACACGTGATATAGTAAAGGCATAACACTGCAAGCCTACCTACCTACTAGGTAGGGAATTTAGAAGGAAGTGTGATGTAACATACCTTGTCGAAGCTGCTCTTGAATCCGCGATCTTTCTTTGCGCTATAGTCCCATTCCCGATCGACGATGCGAAACGCAATATCTTCATATGGTGGCCCAGCAACGAAACGGATCAAGCAGGTATCTTCTTCCCCTGCCGGCGCAAAAGATTCACCTCTCCTCCTTCCGTGCTCACGAACGATCTTGAATGTGGGTGCTTTCGTTTTGTCGATAAGATCAGGATAGAATATGTTGAACTTGTAACCTTGAACCACTTTTGGAGGCGGGTTGTCGTGGTCATAATGCGTCTGATTGTACTTGTTCCACTCGTATCCCATCTGCACTCGATTGAAGTACCGCGGTTTACGAGGCCTGTATTTATCTGCCCACTGCGGTTTTGTACCACTCGCAACTGTCTCCTCAGCCGTGAATATCTCCTCATTCTCACTAATCCCTCGAGCGACTTCTCGTTCATATAGAGCCTTGGTAGCTTGAGAGAAGTCTTCATTTTCGCTCGTCGCAAATCTGGCAGTACCAGGAGGTGGTGCGCTGGTCGGGTTACTAGCCGCCGAGACAAGAGCGGTATTAGGTCTGGACTTCGGAGCAGAAGTCGTCGCTATCTCCTTTGATCCAGCATAGGCGATACTCCCAGATGATTGGGATTCGGTAAGCTCTTTTGCCTTTTCAGGGCCTTGGTCCCCCAGTAACTTTATTTTGCTTTCTCTAATTTCTTCGCAGATGTTCTTGAGCTTAGCTTTTGCTTTGAAAATTTGCAAGCTCTTAAGTAGCTGTTCCCAGTAATCGGTGTCCATAACCTCATCCGAGCGTAGCTTGGCCTGTATCTGGCCTTCTAGCTTCTCTAACTGCTCAAGATTCTTGGGACCAAGTATTTTATCCACGTCGGCGCTAACAGAATTGACAACGCGTTCCTCGGGACCCATGGGTTTAAGCCGCTGTCTTCTATCAGTGCAAAGCGTTTGCAGTGCCTTCCAGTATTCTTGATTCCTTTTATTCGTTTCAAGAGTCAGGTACGGCGTAATGTCAGCATCGAGTTCGTCAAGCGCAGACTCTTTCAGCCCTTCTATAACGGTGCTAGGTGGAGGCACATCGATATCTGCATCGGCATCGTCGTCGTCGAAAACGTCGCGGTCTGTATCGATATATCGTAGATTGAACGCAAGGAGATCGATAGGTTTTGCTCGTCCTTCCCGAACGCGAATATCTGCCTTCTTCTTGGCTTGCTTTAGAACAAACTTGTCCTCGTCTGCGACAAATTGTTGAGACTGTTCGTCTTGACTAAGCCAATTTTGGGTGGTAGCATTTTTTAGTTTGTTCTGGGTCGGTCGCGATGGCTTGGTGATTCTATTATTGAGATCTCGTCTAGGAGATGTGATATCGCGACGAGGGGGTGATTTACGTCCATTTATCATAGCAAGTCGCCCGGGATCCATCTTTCCAACTTTACCGGCCAAATGGGCTGGAAAGTACGGGGTTTTAATGTAGAGTGTAATAAGAATGATGGGAGTATTTGTTGTACCTTTTTTACTTGAATGTTGTAAAGCTGCACGCACGCATTGGCATTACATTGTAGCGGTTTGGCGGTGAACCCACAAATCCCCACATGGTCTGTTCTTATCTGCTTATCAACCTATAAGGCTTAAAATAGGTACCTAACCTACATATTTACGTAAAACACCACCTACGGACCACGGCCATCAACTTACCTAAGCTTTCAAGGTACATACGGAGAATAACAAAAAGAAAGAATTGTGTCCATACTTGGGCTAACGAGATGATGCATAAGTTTTTAATTAAAAGATATCACTTGCCACGAGATTTTTATAAAATCCGTTCAGTTAAGAAATAAATGGTATGCTACATTACTTAAACCTAAAAGCTTTGTACCTTACCTGTTTAATAATACAATTTAATGATCTACCTATGTTGGATAAACATTCGGCACAGATGTATCTGCTAATTCACCCAAGTCTTACCGGTCCGGTCCGGGCCGGGCCGCTTTTTCTTATTAAGCACTGTTTTGCAGTGGGGCCGGATAACCGTTTCTTTGAAACGGCACCGCCGAGCCCGGAACATCTACTTGTGCCGCTCCGAGCAATGCCGGGTTTCATCGGCCCACACCCCCTCTTATTAATTTCATCTTTCCATATTAGACTGTATAGAATATCCGTTTAGTTTCTACTACGGGTTCCATGACGACCTACAAATCGTTAGCCGAAATGCCTGGCTGAACTTTGTGACGCATCCAGAGATGGCAAAATCTCATGTCCCCTCCGGAATATCCATACGTACCTACGTCGATACCTCGATACAATGTCATCCTATTATCATCCTATTGTCGGTCCCGATATATATAAGCTAGAGTAGATGGTAAAATTAGCTGTTAGTCTGAGGTTATTAGTAAGGATGAGGACAGTAGAGAAAGCTATTGAGCATACACTAAGCGAGGATACTAATAGTTCTGTTTTTCTCTTTCAAAATAACTCCTGATAGGAGTGCATTGCTAACTGCCTATATAAGTACTAGTAGGCAGTAAGACTATTGTATTTGGCTCCTCAAGAAGCTAGACCATACGTGATAATAATAATAATAATAAAAGAGGTTTAATTTCAAATTACAATCCGACCATGTAAATCTTCCCAGCAAGCGCGACTCGGTTAGTGGCAGGGTTAATTCCCTGGGCATTGACAGTATCCATCCAGACAGCTTAACCCGCTCCAGCAATTCAATGTCGCTAAGTACCTTCAAGCCTATCCACCATCTTTGTCACGATACTCTCCATCCCCTCTGCGGCGCCAAGCACGCTGTTGAGGAGTGGACGAATAGTTCTAAGGCCCTCATATAAGGCGTTCAAGCCCCTCTTTGTGCTCTGAAGAAGACCAATGAGCGCCACGATATCCCTCAGATTTAATCCATCAAGGACAAACAGTATACCCGCCGCTATCGGCGTCGCACCTAGGCCTAGGGCCTCCGCAGTGGTGAGCGCGATGGCCACAAGACCGAGAAAGCCGAAGCTAGCGAGTGTAGCGTCGGTCGCAAACGACAGCGCGATAACTTCAGCACTAAGGCTGATAACAAGGTTACGCTCGTCTTTCTTAAACTAATCGATAATTTGATCGACTTCCCCCAGCTTTGCTTTGATCTGATCCAGGCTGTCCTGGGCCTGCCTGAGAGCGAAGGCGTAGTCTGCCGATGATGTCCGGAACTTGTCGGCTGCGGCGGTCGCAACCTTCTGCCCATGACGCTAACGGGTCAGGCTAGACGATACGAATATATCGATGCGCAGCTTCTCATCCCTAACATTCCAGGCGCGCGTCTCCTGCAACAGCGAGGTGGTGTATAGGCTAAGGACTGCCGGGTACTCATTGGACATCATGTCGACGTAGTGACGCCGTAGACGGCTCAGAACGTCGAGCAGGGAAGATTCCTCGATTTGGTTTGTGTCCCAGTATCCCATTATGCTTGAAAGATACGGCGACTGCAATAGCTTCTCATAGCTTCTCTATTTCGGTGAAGAAGCTCTTCGCCTCGTTTGCCTGGTCCGTCATAGCTGTGTCCAGTTTGCCTAGCGCGGCAAGCGCTTCGATTACCCTGGCCGCGATGTCAGCGGTGGGGGCGATCGGTGATCTCCTTTGCACTACTAGAGCCACAGATTGAGAATTTGCCATGTCTTTGGGTGGGCTAATATCTATACCCCTACTGGCAAGGATGTCAAGAATTCTATTGTTATTGTCCTGCACACGCGCCCATTCCACATCGAGGAGTGACTCGTATAAGGCAGGATGTTCCATGACTTGTCCTTAAATGGCGCAGAGGATGTTGTACATCCCCCCAAGGCAGCTCCCGATCGTCTACACCATCTCTATACAGGTGGCGTTATGGCCATTGATAGTAGCCCCGCTCAATATGAAGTCCATGAGCCCGTTGATGGAATCGTCGATCTTCCGCGGCCGTCTGTTTAAATCGCTCTGTATTTCGTCTTCTCTCATCGTTTTGTATGCGAGAACGGCGAACCAACCGCCTAGCCAGATCTACCAGGGAACGTTGATATCCTACATCTACTAGTTTGCAAACGTAGTTATCTGTTGGGACAGCAGTCATGTGACTACGTCATGTGACTAGGGGCTGGCCCCCACCCACACACATCATTAACCAATCAATCAATACGGATGTCCCTTTCAAAATTTTGTCCATAGGGAAACCCCTGTCAGGCTGGCAGGAAATATTCGCCACCTGATGCCATAAGGTCTCCTTGTATATTAAATATTTACCTATAGTTACTATATAAATTTCCGGCCATTTAGGACATGTAAAATTGGAGAAAAATAATAAAGAATAATTTGAGAAAATCTCATATAATAGCTTTAGTTTAAATGCTTTTTATATATTTTATAAAGATAGTAATTGTATTGTTAAGATAAAAGGTATAAAAGAGTATATAAAATTTTTAGGCCGCCAGGTGTTGCCAAGCCTGGTCAGTGCATATCTAGGCTGATAAAGGTCTCCCTATGGACATAACTTTTGAAAGGGACATCCGTACACAAGACTACAACCATAACCACATTGCTTGTTATAACGTAATCATCAACAGATCCCTTCTCATTCCAACATTATACCGTATGAGATAGATACCTACCTAAGTTAAGTTATTAAATGTGTTCGGAAGGTTGCAAAGTGCGCTATAATTATAAGTTCGATTACTATTAGTTTATTAACCTAGGGAATAAGGTGGGTAAGGGGTATATACAGGGGTATACTACATAGGTACCTATATAAGAGGCTCGTAGCGCCCTTGCTGGTTAAAAAGGGGTAGACATTACTGAATCTTTACACCTATCCTAACGGTCACTTTATGTATGATAACCCTCCTGGGTCCCAATCTGACATAGTTGCTCCATCGTCAGCCTTAAAACCTTAGCCAAAGTATTGAATTCCACATTATTTCTAAGACAACAATTAAAATGAAAACTGACAACTCTGGGTTAGGGAATAGTTAACGGGGAACGGAATATTTGATATAGCATAAGACTTCATAGGGTACGTAGTGATTGCCTCCGCAAGTCGTTGGAATAGTTGATGCATTGCGTCTCACAGATTTGCTTAAAGATTTCGGGTTTTAATAATCGCATACTGTTTCGGGAGCCTAGAATACATACGGAGAGTCTAGCCCCAGAACCATCTACCTAAAAGTCCATATAGGTATCCTTCACACTTCCTCATCTGATGCGTATCTGTGGTGCGTAGGAGACTAGAATACTGAAGTAGAGACAGCTCGCCACCTAACAAACAGGCAATGCATATGTAAACATTCGTAAACGCGTGACATGGACATATCCACACTCCATAGGTAGTAAATGGGCAATAGATTCATGCCCTCTTACACTGCCATGATATCAGAACTATATTCTGTTTTTATCTCTCCTCATCAAATATTACGTCGTGGTAGCCCAGGTAAGCTAAAGCCAAGAAGGCAACGATAAAGAGAATTCTCACCTGAATTTTGTTAGTATGGTAACGAAATAGGGTTTTTTTTCAAATCTTACGGTATATATTTTATGGTCTATCGTTCTTCTCGGCTCCTCTCGGGGCTCTTCTTCACCTTGTGCCTCCTCCGTGCTCGGCAGGGCATCCTTAGCATTCCCCTCGTTCGCCTGTACAGGCTGGGCGTGGTCATTCTGTAGGAGTCCAAGGCGTACTTGAAGCAGTGACGCGACTCGTACCGACTCGTCCATCTGCTCTTTCATGGCGTTGATGTGCTTGCATACAGCTCCCATATGGTCTCTAACAATATCGAGATTTTTGTCCTGTACATAGGAGCGGATGTTTTCTAGCTGTTCGCAGTGGGCCTCTAGGCACTTCTGAGTGGCAGTGATATACTTGACGAGGACTTCGATGGCTTCCATCCCATCGCCATCAAAAAACCGGACGCGACGGCCTCTACGCTCATATCTGCGCATTCGGGCTTGAATATCTGATAGCGTCGCCTAAGTATGGGGAGTTTCAATTAGCGAATTGAAATACAAATATAGAAGGTTACCATAACATGAGATCTTGAGCTGGCTATTGTAAAGCGTAGGGGTGTATATACTTACGCTGATTGAAGCGATAGTGTCGAGTTCTTCATTGCTGTTATTAGACGAGGTAGAGAGACCTCCTGACATTCCCTAGCAAGAAGATTAGTTAATGTAGATGCCCTCTAGATGCAAGCAAATAGCGCGAGTCAACTTACAATGTCCTTTTTCTTGGAAGACATGTTGTTCCAGATGCCGCGCGTAGGTGGTGCCTAGGCTTGCGGCAGTAAATAGGTAGGGAGTTCTTCTGGTTAATTTAGGTATGTAGGTAGGTAGGTTTAAGAAATTGGGTTAGTTATTGATTATGTTAAGTAAGTTTTTAATGGTGGTTTATAAAATAAACAAGAAAAGAAAATACACTGAAGGTACTGCTTTGAGGTCCGTGCTTCTTAAGTTTGTGAGCTGCAAATTTGCAAATTTTTAGTACCTGAGGTGAATTGGCAGGTGGATATACGTACCTGATGGCCGTACCTTCCTTTCCATTGTTGGCTTTTTACACGTGGGGAGAAGTTCGAAGGTACGGAGCCGTGGCAACGGTAACAACTCTCTATGCTTTGGTCACATGCTTTTCGTCCCACTCCTCACTTCCAAATCCTCCCGTCTTTGTCTGCCCACCTAGACAGGTACTTGGAAATGGTATTAAATAAACGGAATACATTACTAAATACTATACAGGCGGCATGCTGCTACGCTGCCATGATGTATTAGATCTTGATACCATTTGTGAGCTATTTAGACTACCACCAGCGCGTAAGGCTAGGAGATATTACATTGGTAGGCAACGAACACAACATGTGAGTACCTAAGTGATGCCATCGATGAAAGGCCTCAACTCTCTAAAAGCTCTATCTTGGATCCCTGGTTATGCCAATTAAAATATTCTCCAGAGCAGAGCATGAGGCGAAGCGAAAAGGATAAAGAGGATAATTATGGGAACCATTGCAACCATGACAGTCATAAATTGTTCCTAACATTAATTAGCCTATACCCCTTGAAATAATCATTGCTATTACTTACGTCTCTAGCAGGACGTAGAATGATCTCCGGGCCCTTGTAATCCTTCCCTGGGTTAAGGTTGAAGCAGGTCGTGTCGTCCTCCACAATCCGACGGACCTCTCGGCAATCGTCAATGATCTCCTTCAGTCTCATACCAATTTCCACAATCCTAGTGAAAGAGCCGTCCTTCAGTTCGTGATCTAGGTACTCCGTCACTTCCTTGAGGTTTTGGTTAAGACGCTTAATGGCGTGGCGATTTGCATGCTGGTGTGCACCATATTCCTTTTCCTATAGGTTCGAGGATCCATCAGCAATGAATCCACTAAATATCCCCAGCTTTGAAACAATAAAGCGCCCTTTGAGCTAATAGGGTTGTGACGCTACGATATAGAGGAATTTGAGGAATCTTTGGATATCCAAAGATATCGGTAGTGTAAATTAGTTGAATGAGGACTTACTGTAAGAAGTGGAGGGCCGGAAACCTGGGTATAGTCCCTATCGCCAAAGCGATAGTAACGGGACTTCAAGTAGGACATCTGATTGTATTATACAGTTAACAAAGTATACCAACGGATAAATTTAAAAGGGGGAGGGGTATTACCTACCTTATGTCGGTCTGCTGAGCAGAGTAACCTTTTGTGGGAAGATCTCTATGGAGGAAGGCTAGAACTATTGGGAATCAGATCGGATTAGGTGAGGCTTTGAAGGGCACGAAACAAGCAGTATGGAAAGAGATAAAGCGAAGTGTGTATGATGAGAAGAAAAGCGGCAGATAAGATTTAAGGTAGGTAAGTATAAATAGTTGATGAGGGGGATATAATTCGGGCGAAGTTACTATGTATCCAACTAAGAAGTTCGAGGAGTGACAAGTTAAAAAGGGGCGATCTGATGGGAATGTTGGCGCCTAATGCTGACGCGCGGTTTGCTGATAGGGAAATGGAAAGACTTACGATATTTAAGATAACTACACTGAATAACTCGGAGGTGATTGGAGAGCGATCCTTCAATTGTTCTTGTAAAGATGCAGGAAGGTTAAAAAGTAAGAGATTAATGTAATCTCAGATTAAAATCAAGGTATAGGTTAGTGTACGGATTAAGGCGCAAAAAATCTGACTCACTGGCACTGCGCGTCGAGTTGATCTGACGGGTCTTGTGATTAAGCAAACGGGAAGAAAATATGTCAGTAGGTGTAATCTTGCGTCCCTTCCATTTCTTGGACAGTACGTCTGGCAGCTGGCCAGCTGGAGAATAACTTTTATAGGTACCTTTAGCAAACGCTCTCGCCTAGCAACCATTTTCCGAGAGTCTGTGCAAAGCCAGAGCCCGTTCCATCATCTATATCTATTGGCCTTAAAATGAGTAATAAACATGAATAATTGAGAAATGCGTTGTAGCCTGGTTTGACATCTAACCTACCTAGGTATTCATGAGTCTGTGAAAATCCCTTTGGCCATATTATTTCAATATAGCAGAGAACTTTAGTATAAGCTAATATGTGAAATAGCATACGCTGTGAAGAGCCATGTAAATTTATTTACTCCCTTGTTTGTACAACTTGGCAAGATATCACAGTCCGGAAGAGGGCAGTAAAAACGATATAGTTAACAATACTCGTTCTAAACTAATTACCTAGGTAGGTAACGGATTGTTTTCCTATCCGAAACAATAAATGGAAATACTACAAAACATACTCTTTGTTAAGCGTGAATATCCAGGTGGTAGATGTTGAAATCAGTGGTCAAGGGACTACTCTTGGGTATAGTACATGGTGTCTTAGCATGGATTGTATGCATAAGAAGGACCTCCATCCTCCCTATATAGCTGATATAGCAAGTCAACATACAGCATAGTTACAGCTCTTATACGGTATCTTTCAGCAATGGAACTCTATTTTACAAGCACCTCGTTTAGTAACATTAATCATGTATCACGTATATAAATTAATGGCATTTAGAAGGCTTGCCGCTACTTTTAGGAACCATTAGTGTTATATCGAATGATACACTGTCACCTCTGATATTGGTGTAGGATACCTATTTGTATAAGTGCCTACTTTTGAGATCAAGATATTATTTTCTGCCTCCCTTTGAACCAAAGTTAAATAATCACTTGCCCAAGGCGGCATCGAATCAACTTGAAACAAGGACCAAGGCAATAGTCAAGACATCATAAAGCAATAAGGCGATTGTTAGTACAAACGGAATTTCCAAGGAAGAATCTAGGAAATAAATCTAACCTAACTTGAACAAAAGTTAGCGTAATACAACGAAAGGACCCGGTTGAGAGCACTCAAGAGTATAACAGATCTTTTATTGCGGTGTGCAACACTTCTCGTTGTGTGCAGGAGGCTGTTCGGGGTAATCCATATTGCCGCACTCACACCTACATGGATCAGCCGCCGGTAAAACCCTACAATTCCTATAGGAGAAAGGTATGTATTTCTAACACAACTCTATGTCTCGGACCTTGGTTCGTACCATTGAACGGTTGAGAACACATTTCCCCCAACTAGCTTAAACCCTCTCTTCCACGTATACGAAATATTTGCTAACATCTATTAGTGTTCAACTTGTGGGAACGAACTGTCATCTTACTATAGATTTTCTCGCTATAGATCGAAGCAGTGTGAGGAGTGCACACAGAAGCAGAAATTAGAGCAGGAGCAGGTGGCTCAAGGAGTTCCGGTATCCGATCAAATGGATGATCAGAACCAAGCAGGGCTTAGCATCCTAGCCGAAGAGGCTACAATCCAAGACGATCAATGGAGCATTGACAAGGATACTTCGGAAAGCACAAACGAGGGAATCGACCTTACACAGAGCCCAACGCCTGAGTACCATGGGAATAACAATACCTACGGCCGCACCAACACCGGATTCAAATACGAAGAGTACGAGAATAATTCTCTTGACCCTATGTTCCAATTTCCCTTGAGTAATTGCAGACATAAGCTAACGGATTTGGCCCATAACCCCCAATGCGAATATTCCAGTAATAGAAACAGCATCGATCATACACTAAACCACAATGAGAACGGGAGTACGTTTGCGAACTACGAGCCTCAAATCCCGAAGAGCAATCAGAGTGGTGAGATGGCAGCCCCTATACTTAAGAATAGCACCGACGATGCCATCCCCATAGGTGAGCATCAAGAGAACGAGAGTATAGTTGCTAACTCCACATTTCCGGACCGTGGGTGCGAAAATAGCGATGCCATCCTTGTGTCTGAGAACCACGATAATAAGAGTACCTTTGCCAACCCTGTGTCCCATGTTCGCCAGGAGAACTGGCAGGGTAGGATCGTCCTCCCTTCGCTAACCATGATGCTTGAGCATCATAAAAATAACAGCAATGCCGCCGTTCCCATGCCCAAATATCAGGAGAGCGAGAACACGTTTACTGATCCCGTGTTTAGACATCGGGGTAACTATATCGTAGCCACTGGCTCCACATGCGGGTTTAATGGACTTCGTATCGAGGACACCACCCGAATGCCTCGATATCAGGAGGACCAAAGCGCCATTGCCAGTTTTAACGTTGGTTTCAACAGCTACATCACCAACAACATTGGGCCCATATCTAAGTCCTATGAAATCCAGAGCACAGTTGCCAGGCCCGTACTTAATATACCGCAGCACCGTCAAAACAACAATGGCCTTGCTCGTACAAAGATGTCATTGTCATTTATCTGCAACTAGACCGGGGTCCTATAGATGAGACATAGCCATGTGTAGGTAGTTATCAGTACCTTAAGTACCTAATCCTATAGGCAAATCTAGCCATCATGTGCAACGCTAAACGTAGAGTAACAAAAACTGCTGAATGTTCCAAGAGCTTCCCGTAGCGATTATTATGGAGTGGGCGTTGTAGATATAGAAATAGCTTTGCTGTCCCATATTAGACTCTAGGCTTCATACACCTAACTAAGCTATGAAAGCCAGCGACGATGCACGATGAGAACACCCTTTTTCCTAGATGTCCTATCGAGAAGTCTAACAGCATGTACGTGAAATACGCCTAGTGAGCACAACTCTTGTTAAACCCATTCGTCGAAAGGAGAGGAAGTAAATCGTAATCTGCTGCATTCATTCAAATAAAGTGGGCATCCAAAGTGGCTCGTTAAAAATGTTCCTAATGGTAAAAGTGGCACTTAGACTGCCAGAGCTCGCTCCTATCCCATTCAAAATCGCTTCCTCTCCTTGCCACGGCTATTCTGCTTCCAAAGACATATAACACTCTTGGACTCACACCACTTCTTAACATCAAAGGGCGAAACCTCGCCGTCGTACCCTGCCGCGCTTAACGCCCCGGCGTTCAACCAAACGGCAAGATCCTCTAAGATGATCGGGTCGTAGAGCAGCATCTTCTCGTGCCAGGAGGGGTTTGACGGATCCTGCGAGCGCGGTGCCGATATCACGGCTTTGGTTATGTGTCTGAATAGATCGGCTTGCTGCTCCGTTGGTGACAGAGCTAAGGAAAGGTCAGCCTCTTCGGAGAGAGAAAGATCCACTGCCGGCGGAGAGGAGAATATCCGATCTCGTTCTAGAGATGATTCCCTCGAAGACGACGAGATGGATTCGTCCAAGTCGGAATCTGCGATTTCGATAGATTTTAAAGTGACCTTGTTTCGACGCTTGCGAGGCTTCTTTGTAGCAGTTTCTTTTGGTACTGCAGCTTTTGACGTTGAAGCTTCAGCTACTGAATTCTTTCTTGGACGACCTCGTTTTTTAGGGGGATTTCCCGGCTGTGGGGCAGCCGTAGTTTGTTTCCTCTTGGGGGCAGATAAGCTGGATGAGGTAGACATAGAATTGGCATGGACGATGGAAACTCCAGGATTCTTGCTAAGCCAACATTGGCCTAGAAGAGCTATCATGGCTTGGCGTTTCTTCACTGGTTTAAATCCATAAGATGCGATCTGGCGTGCAAGCTGTGAGTCGTTGAAAAGCTCAAAATCTGGGCGCGGATTGCTGGTCTCGCCCGTAAGCTCTGTAGGGGTTTCGCTATTAGTTTGGGGAGGCTGCGCACTAGAAATAGCAACGTTGGAATTTTGTGCTGGGGAAATTATTGATTCATCAATATCTGACTTTAAAATGTCGTTGATATCAACAAATCCCTCGTCCGAACACTGCTGTCGTCCTTGGGTCTGAGGTAACGAAGGTAACCTCACTAATTCAACATCATCGATCTTCATTAATTCACCATCTGTATCTCTTGCGCTGGCATGCCAAAGTCCTTGACTATCAGAATCGGCGAAAGGGTCCGAATCGACCTGGTTCGAGGCTCGTATTGCCAATTGCAGATCTCGAAGAGTCGTAGGAGAATTTTCTCTAACCAGTTGGCTTGATGTTCCAAAAACGAAGTCTTGGTTGGAGGACTGCTTCAATGCTGAGTTGGGAGATAATAGGATCGGATTATCCATTGTACCAGATTTCTTCTTGCGCTTAGGCTTTGCTGGCGCCTTAGTTTCTTTAGCTTTGCCTTTCTTCTGCGTCATAACAAGCGTCTGTTGGTCAACAAGCGCCTTGACAGCACCATCCTCATCGAAATAGCTTAGTAGAGATTCTTTTGTGGCCGGGCCAGCAAGGTCGAGTTCAGGGTCCATTAGTGGCATATAAGGTGCAGTCGCTAATTCCGTGATGGTTCTGGTCTTCTTCTTCGTCTTCGTCTTAACCACCTTGACCGGAGATATCTCTCTCGGATGCTGTCCGATCTCAACACCGGTTGAAACGAGTTGGAGTGATTTCCGCTTCTCTAGGGTACCTGATTGCTGTAATCGCTCCCGTGTGGCAGATGACGTAGTATGCTTGCATCCATACTGATCCAAGAGCGTATTGAATACGTCCTTTGACCGTAAACCTCGGTCAATTGACGAGTGTAATTCCCGGTTATCCGATTCTGACTCAAGAAGAATGCTATCATTTGGGGGCGGAGGGGTCCAATCTCTTCGCCGTCTCAAAGCAGGTTCCGAGCAGTGAATATCGTTTGCGATCTGATCATCTAACTTCTGTGCTGCTATGCCATTATCTAGTTTCTCATCCGCCCGTTTTCCAATACCTTCTCTAGCGGGGAAGTGCTTAGAAACCATATCCGTCTTCCCCTTTTGTTTGCCTTTAGTCGTTTGCTTGGCAACACGGGTCTTCGAAATAGGTGGCTGCTCGCTCTGTGGCGTTGACTTCTTGCTCTCGAACTTCTGCCATGGCTTTTCTTGTGATGACTCGATTAAGATAGGCGTCTCTACAGAGACATTAACAGCCTCCGGTGTTGGTGTTCTCTTCTTCTTGGTCTTACTGACACGTGCTTTTCGTGGTGGCGAGTTAGTGATCTGTTCAGTCTCTATATCAATCTCAGGCACTTCTCGCAAGAGACTCGCACCGCTAGTGAATGTAGTACACGCATCATCGAATATTGGTGATACACGGTTTCCAGTCGGCAACGGAGGTTTCTTAGGAATACTAGAAAATATCTCGTTTATAGAAGGCAGATCCGGAGAAGACGACAGATCATAAGGGTCAACCCTCCCAGGGGGTGCAGGAGACGACAGAGAGACGTCGGCGGTCAACATGGCGAATCGAAGCCGCAAGGATATTGGTATGCGCCAGGCGCAACCAAGTAATTTAGCGATCGACAGGATGGTAGGAAGTGTAGTAGCAGATTGTGTCTATCATGAAAGAAACAAATCACATATATACAATTAAAGAGGTCTGGATTGGGTGAAATCCGATAATGATGTTTATCTATTGTAGGTTGTAGATCGAGTTAAGTTAAATCATCGGGCGTTACGCGTTGGTCACAGCAACACCAACAAAACCCGTAAACGGCAAAACGCCAAGACCCCGCTACTTTTTAGTTCCCACGAAATAGTCTCGAAACCACCTGACTTCCCATTTAATCACGTGATTCACACCCGAGCTCGAGCCCCACGCCCACCAAACAACAATTTTGTATTTTCGAGGGGTCAAAATTTCCAAGTCAATTTACCTGCTTCACCCACGACACATCCACCCCTTGCGATATTCCACGACCGCACCAACCACAAAGCAAATTCCGATTACTACAGTCGATAAGCCGCAAAAATGGAAAACGACAAGGGAGAGATCGTGGACCTGTGAGAATACCCAATTGCTTCATGACATTCCATTTTGTTATGTTTGAGGGTCTTGCTAACGCCGATTGTTTTGTGCTTAGGTACGTCCCCCGAAAGTGCAGCGCCACCAACCGCATCATCAAGGCCAAGGACCACGCCTCCGTTCAGATCTCCATCGCCAAGGTCGATGAGAACGGCCGACAGATCCAGGGCGAGAACCACGTCTACGCCCTCTGCGGATTCGTACGCGCCATGGGTGAGAGCGACGATGCTCTTAACAGACTCGCTCAGCGGGATGGCCTCGTGAAGAACGTCTGGAGTGCCGTGCGATAAATTCCTTTATCATCTGGGTGGTAAGTGTTCCACTACTTGCCTTTGCTTCGACTATATCTCCTAACACATCTACAGATAGGCATTGGTGTTCACGGGGGATTCATGACTGTATGGTCGGCATGGGATTGTTTTTGATGCTGCATCTAGCCGGTTAGATAAACCGCCACATCCACGTTTCGGAACGAATACAAACGATTCCCTTTCGCGCCTTAAATTCTCTTGACTCCCGTAATACGCTGCTAGATCCCATACGGCTAGCGAAGTCTTCTCGCATCCACCTCCGAGTGACACTATGGGCGAGGATTCTGGGGCTACCTCGATAGCCTCCGTGCCGAAGATTAATAATGGCCTTGAAAAAGCCGTAATGCTCGAGACGTCCATTACAGCACAGATACGGGTCAAACATATTTCCTTCCTCTTAACTAACTTAAGCCTGTCGTGTATCCCACTTGCATCCGCTCTCCGTGGTGCCCCTGGACGTATTTTAGATGGCGCATAGATCACCCTCAACCACATAGATTTGAAGAGTTCCTCTCTTAAATGTAGAGTAACGATCGACGACGTGCGGGCTTGTCTTAGCTGTTATAATTTCAAATCTAGATCGTATCCTATCTATCTAAAATATATTCCACTCGCTCCACGAACACGAGTTTTAGACATTTTCCATACCAACTCGGTTAGATTGCCATTGTACGCCATTCCAATAGACACCTAACAGTCAATTATACGTTAACCTTCGAATACTTGAAGTTTCCATAAAACAATCCGATATGTTGTACCCTGAATATCAGTATATGTCATTCATCATTGCTAATCACATATTATTTCTAAGAGTACTATGTAAATTTGGATATTTTAACGTCTACTATTTGTATATTTTATTGCTAGCTTCTGCGCTAACCGTCGTAAATAAACCGGTTTTAACCGTGTTTAAATAATAATATTATATTCCGAATTTTATAATGCTCAATCCTAAAATCCGCATGACTCGTGGTCAAGACGTATATATAGACTGATGATTTGGGAATTTAACCGTGAAAATCATTTATTGCATCATAATGTTCAAGTCATCCCAGTTGGACTTTCCGGGGAAGCATGTGCTCGATGTGATGATGGTATTTGGATTTGGGAATCACCTACTGAGGCGCCATAGGTTCGCTTTAAACTTGTTCTTCGTTATGCCTACAAGCTCGCAAGGCTCGTCCTAGGTGTAGATGCCGTTGTATCGGTGCACTTTCCTATGCGTTATGGTTATCTCCATATATGAATCATGTTTGCGGTTGCTATAGTGAGTTCTCTGGTACCTGAGTTGGGTACTTTGCACATACCATCAAATAACGAAAAAAATTTCTTTTTACAACCGCTACCTGGCAACGGAATACCTCTGCTGCCTAACCAGTCATGTTATTGACCTAACGTACTTATGTACCTGAGAAACCATACATATAAATACAACCCCTCCAATTCGTATTCAAGCAAGTTTAGAGTCCTGTCCTAATACTCGACTGCAATACTCTCACTATTAAAAATACTTACTCTTTCTCATAAGTACATCAAACCTCACAACACCACTCCCAAGATCACCATGCCTCGACGTGCCAGACAGCTTAAAAGAAAGCAACCCAAGTCTCTCTTGCGAGTGCTTCCTAGTCTGGGAATGAATTATCCGCATACGGGTTATCTCCTCGGCCATCCTCATAGAGACGACAGTGTCGTAGCGGCACTCCAGAAAGCAAGACTTGTCCCGACTAGGAAAGCGAAAAAGCCTTCAACCAAGCTCGATGAAGCACGTAAGTAACTAGAAATGCTTCCCGCCCTTGGTGCCTATTGAATTAATTTCTAACTTCTGCTGCAGTGGCAGACATGTTTGCCCTAGGACTCCGTCCCGACATCAAGATCCGCCTAACCGCTCAAAACGGCGGGCTCCTAGAATTCCTCAGCACGCTCAAGAAAGCCGTGCCCTGGGCGCAGAACATCAGCGAGCCAGTATTCATCGAGCTCTGCGAGCGCCTGGTCGCAGCGCGAATGGTGCACCGCGAGACATCAGCGGCGCCTTGGGACGTCGACCGCAGCAGCACCGCGACGAGCATCGATCAGCTGCACAAGGAGATCAGGGGCCTTTGGAACATAGCGGAGTTCGAGCTTTACGAATTTATGGGAGGCTATGAAGAAGAGGACGAGGCGAGCAAGGCCAATGCCCCCGGACCTCACACTGCTAACGACGCTTCTGGTGGCGTGGATGTCGAGATGGCTGATGCGCCTGCCGTGCTGGAGGGCGATGTTGAGGAGGAGAATATTACAGAGTGCGTGAGACAGGTCGATCTGGAGAACCGGATGGATCCACGACACCACTGGTACCGAAGTGAGGATATATGATTATTAGACTAGGTACGGGATGTAGCAAATAGCCTGGATTATTTGTTTGGTCTTGTCGTGACTCATCATTTGTTCATGACAACAACCAATTTGGAGACGGGCTAGTACCTGAATTGGTGCTTTGGAGGAAACACCTTTTAAAGTTACTTTTTTCAGGTATCTACCTACCTATGTTCCAGAATGTCGATACCTAGGTCTATCCTTAAATCGTAAATTTTCGAGAGCATTCCCATAAAGGTGTTTTTATCTATTGAATACGGCCGCTTGTAGAAAGGTGTCAAGCCTGGGATGGTTTGTTTGCTGTAGCTTCTTCGGTGCTGCGTGTGACTTTTTGACAATGTTGTCTTTTTACATTCTAGGTGGATGAAAAGTTAAGATGTGGAGGATGCAAACTATATAATATCGTTTGATAGCTGGTAGTCATCAATGAGCACCAGCTACTGTTGGTGGAGGCTATACGTAGCCTTGATAAAATAATGGTCTCGCTGATTGACTCTGACTGTGGGTTTCTGGGGGGTTATTTTCTTCTTCTTCTCATGTGTCATATTTAATAATGCTTTCTGGATTATCTCCAGTCGCGCGAGCATTATAGGAAAGATTCTACCCTAGACAACCAGTATTTCAAAACTGAACCTTTAAGTTCCCGTAGTCACTTCGTTGGAAAGTTGTCTTATGTCTAGTTGTGAAGGCCTTGATTGTAGCATCTTATTTGTAATGGAATGAAGTTGTATATATGAGTGATATTAACTTTATTTGTGTTTAATTGGAAAGGTTAATGAGTTTTTTGTAGATTTACGATATTGAATCTCAATGGATGGTAATTTGTAAACGAAACCGTTATAGAAAACACATCTTGTAACTTATAAATTAATTTTGAATGGTGTGGAATTTATAATAGAAACTATAATGACAAGTCTAACTTGATCAGATTTCGATTTAAATATCCTTCCAGACTACGGAATAGAGGTATCACAATTGTACCTAAAGTACCCACTAGTGACGTGTCGTTAATTTAAGATAATGGGGTTACATTTGCGGCTCGTAGGGCTGAGAATCTCCACTAGCCAAGCCTTAATCCTGGTATGTAATAAGATCGATTAGCCCCATTAGATCGATCCGGGGCTTCGATGATGCATCGTCATATCGGGGACAATGGATCAAGGGGGAATTGCCCTCGACTTGCTTTTCAAACTGGATTTGTAAATTTTTAAACCAAAGCTCTTCATTTACATTCTTGTCCATGTCTTTACTCTCTTTTTCTTCTGTGGCACGTCGAAATCCGATCGCGGCCGGTTCAGTTGTACGCTTGCTCTCGATCGCTTTACCGACACGTCGTAAAGCAAATATTAACCAAACTCATTTACTATATTCAACTATGGCCCCCAAACGAAGTGCCAAATATAGAATCACGCGCGAGGACGGGATCCTAGAAGAACAGGCGAAGAGACCTAAACTTGGAAATGGCACTTCCGATCTACTACGCGAACCTCATCACTTTGCGGCCGAAGCCGAGGAGCATGGCATTGTGCTGCGCAAATTCTACCCGCCGGAAATGAACAATGCGCGTGCCCAAGCATACAACGACAACAAACTCTCTCGCCCTATTGAACAGCTCGGAGCTGCTCTGGAGGAAACAGCATCGATACGGAAGAGTACACACGTGGAGGAGGCTGTGATACACTGGTTCAAAATGGATCTGCGGACCACAGACAACCGCGCACTATGGGAAGCCAGCCAGACGGCTCAAGAAGCTGGCGTTCCTCTAATATGCATATATATCGTAAGCCCCGAGGATTTTGAGGCGCATTTGACGTCCCCCGTGCGCGTAGACTTTACGATACGCACTCTTCATAAGCTAAGGCAGGATTTGGCAGCTCTAGATATTCCACTTTATGTAGAGACTGTCACTAAGCGAAAGGAGATCCCAGAGCGCGTCTTGGAGTTCATGGATGAATGGGGCGCGAGTCATCTATATGCTAATATCGAATATGAGGTCGATGAACTAAGGCGAGAAGCGAGCATGGTGAGATTATGCGCGGATAGGGGAGTAGCGATGGTGCTGTTCCACGATACCTGCGTTGTTCCGCCCGGCTCGCTGCATACGGGTGCCGGGAAACAGTACGCGGTCTACTCGCCATGGTTCAAGTCCTGGGTTGCGCATATTCACGCGAACCCAGACCTTCTTAGCTTATTTGATCCTCCCGCGAAGAATTCTTCTGCCGCCCGCGAGAAAGTAGCCGCTCTATTCGACAGCGAAATACCAGATGTCCCAGAAAACAAGCAGCTTCCGGATGAGGATGCGAAGAGGTTCCATGCTACTTGGCCAGCCGGCGAACGTGAAGCCATGGATAGGCTTGAGAAGTTCTGCGACGAGAAAATCGGAGAGTACGCCAAGAGGCGCAATTTTCCCTCCGAGGCGGCGACATCGTCGATTTCGGTGCACTTGGCAGCCGGGACGCTGAGCGCGAGGACGGCGGTGCGCACGGCGAGAGATAGGAATAAAACAAAGAAATTGGACGCAGGGGTTGAAGGCATACAGGCCTGGATCAGCGAGGTAGCATGGAGGGACTTCTACAAACACGTCTTGGTCCACTGGCCTTATATCTGGTGAGTTTAGACCCATTGGTAGACGAGAATGCAGCGCTGAACATGATACTACAGTATGAACAAGCCGTTCAAACCCGAATACTCCAACATCGAATGGTCCTATAACTCAGCCCACTTCGAAGCCTGGTGCACGGGGCGCACAGGCTTCCCCATCGTCGACGCAGCGATGCGGCAACTCCACGGCATAGGCTGGATGCACAACCGATGCCGGATGATCGTGGCCTCGTTCCTCTGCAAAGACCTGCTCCTAGACTGGCGCATGGGCGAGCGGTTCTTCATGGAGAAGCTGATCGACGGGGACTTCGCGTCGAACAACGGCGGGTGGGGGTTCAGCGCCTCCGTCGGCGTCGACCCCCAGCCCTACTTCCGCATCTTCAACCCGCTGCTGCAGAGCCAGAAGTTCGACCCCGACGGCGCCTTTATCCGCAAGTGGGTCCCGGAGCTTAGCGGCCTCGGGGCCAAGGCTGTACATGATCCGTATAATAGGGGCGCCGCGGCGGAGGCTGCGAAGGCGGGCTATCCGAAGCCGATTGTGGATCATCGGCAGAGTCGCGATCGCGCGTTGGAGGCGTATAAAGTTGGTATTGGGCGGGATAAGCCTTGATTGTGTTTTTTTAAGTTGGTCTGATTTACTCGGCTACCTCTTGTCTACCTTTTGTCAACCTTTTGTTAGAGGTATTAGGAACTAATTAATTTTTGAGGATGGGAACCTAAGTGGTATTGCAATATTCACACACACATGCCAAGACTTAAAAGATGATTCTTTTACATATTGTTATATCCGGTTGACCGCTGATCTGTTGATCAGTGCCTTATTGATCCTTTTCACTGCTTACAAATTGACTTATCTACCTGTCTACCTACCGATATATACCCCACATATACAGACACGTCGTTTTGAGAGATAGCTTCGTCTCTACATATACTATCGAATTTAATATATCAAAGCCATACCCGCTCCATCAAGTTTCGAGACTGCTATAATCCGGCATGTCCTATCCCCGCCACGAAGCAGACCTCAGCAGGCATTCTCTCAGGACCTGCTTTCACGTCTTCCAGCATCCATCCGACATCCCATCCCTCTTCAGGTCTTCTTGGCGTGAAACAAGGGACTACTATGCGGCGCGAGATGTTCTGGATCTCGAAAGGGAAGAACTGGTACAAATCATTTCTTACTCGAGGACGATGGCTATAAAGATGCTTGGAATGGGTCTATTTTTAGGTCTCCTTGTCGTCCTTGCCGTCTCGCGGTCTTGCAAAGCTGGTTGATCAGCTACTCTTCGACCCTGGTCTAGTAAATTGTCGGCCTCTTTAGTGGTATGGTTGGATTAGCTACGTGGGCCTGCTCGGACATTGGCTGAAGGTGGAGTTATATGTAATATAACTTCGGTATCTAAGTGATTAAGTACCAAAACGACTAGTTGGATCTCTATGCACCTACATACCGAGCTATTAGCCACCGCTATACGTAGTATTAGATAGGATACCCTTTTCGGTTTATATTATTTCCAGAACGTTTCTGCCAACGGCATTCTAGGCACCTAAGGTTTTGACAAAGCTCCGGGATTTGACATCCTACAAAACCACATCTTCACTCATCATCTCCTATCCATATTCCATCCTCCTCATCCATCATCGACCAAAGATCTCTTGGACTGAGCCCCATGGAAAATTTGGGGTAAAATTCGCAAAGCAACGCGTCCAATGAGACCTTGAATTGCCCTTGGTAGCCTCCCTCTGGGCTGGACTCCGTAACATCAACTGCCATAACATAGGGAGTCTGGCAGCTATCGGCTTCAGCTTTTAATACTGAGTCCACCGTCCCTTCGTCAACCACGAGCAGAACACCAAGTTCAAAACCCGCAGCAATACCCCCCATCGATTTAGCTACGTGAAAATGCCTAAGTTTGGTTTTAGTAACGGCAAGTAAGAGCCCGTATTCAAATACTTACTTCCTGGCTTCTGCAGCACTCACACCTTCAAGCCGCGGGTCTTCGATCATCTTGAACTCGAGGGATTCTTTAATTCTCTCAAGACCCTCACCCGTCTCCTCATCAAGTTGTTTATCGCAGATTGCACCGAGTCTCTCCTGAAATTTCCCCCAACGGCTCTCGGAAGCGTAGTAAGTCCGTACAATAACAAAGCCCCATGGGGGAAACCTCCCTCGTTGGAGTGTTTGAACTAATGGCGATGGAGCTGTGCGTATTCCCTGAGGGGGCGTTATATTAGGAGATGATGCCATATTCGCCTGGTTTCGAGCTTCCATGTATTTTGTAAGGTCCTAGCCAATCATGTAAGCAGAATGGTCTCACAAAATCACCTCTTGGTGTAGTATGAACAAACCTGGTGCGAGAGCTGCGACAATATCTCAAAGCTAGGGAATATTGCCTGCTCTGCTGACCATCCTGTAGGTATATACGACGGGGGTCCAGCGGGTAGCTGGCCTTGTTTGTGTGCTCTCCGGACGCTGTCGGCCGTCTTTCCTGCGGCCCATAATCGCTGTTCCTAATCAGAGAAGTACTTGATTTAGTAGGTCATATCCTTCAAGAGACGAGTAGGTATTTAGGAGTTAACTCTAGAAGCAAGACGAACATCTTGCGATAATTTTGTGACGAGGTCCAAGTTAAAGCCTTGCGCTTCGTTCGTGGTCCACCCAAGCGGCACATAGGATGGGGGAGTAGGAGGCCGTTTATTGGCTTCCCGGAGTGCTTTATTAAGATCACTCAACTTGGCGTATTCTTGCGAGAAGGGGAATCTTCGAATACTCTCTTTTAAACGTTTGCGTTCCTTATCATGGGATTAGCGAACCTGTTAGGAGCAGTGGATCAGATTTGTCGAACATCTTCTGAGACTTGGCCGAAATCTTGAACGGTGAGATTTAAAACCCGCTCGCTGTTCCAACCTGATGGAAATGAGATGCGCGCCCATGCTGGACGATTGTCTTCAGGTTGTAGATCCGACATATCGTTTTTGTATAGAGATATAGCTAGAAATATAGCTAAATCTGATGAGACTTTTACAGTTCAATTATAGATGTTAAGAGTAAAAGAGGAAGATGTATAGTCTTGGCGGGGAACATCTAGATCGATGCTCCATGTAACGACGCGTATTATCTCATTGGACCTCGGCATTACACGCTCTATGTAATTACATACATCCTTCACAAGGATTGATGTCACTCCCACTTATGCCAACTTACACATTTGAATAGTAACGAAATGTTACCCCGGTCATCATATTCATTCCTATTATTAAAGACGGCAAATACAACACACGGAACTTACTTTGTTTTACCTACACTTTTATATTCATCAGTCAGGACCCGCCGATTCATCCCATATCATTCCATCCGAACTATAGGTGGCATATCACAACCCACAGCGGGGAACCCTGGAAGAGCTCGGTCCAATTACAGAGAATTGAATCAGGGGCAAACATTACATGCAAATCTTCCCATAATGCCGAAGAGGAACAACTCATCGTCAACCCCACCAAAGGAGAAGACGTTAGCGGAAGCACGACCCAGCGCAAGCGTTATTCTCCTATCTCCGGAAAATCAGGTGTTATTACTACACAGAGTGAAGTCGTCCTCAGCATTCCCTTCAGCCCACGTATTTCCGGGCGGGAATATTTCCGAGTTTCATGATGGAACTGTACCAGGCCCAAGTGACCTCAAGCGGCATGAGGACTCGCTCACGTACCGGCTAGGCGCGATCCGGGAGACGTTTGAGGAGAGTGGAATCTTACTCGCCCGCGAAGGGGGTAAAGATGGAAAGCCCTTAAACGTCCCGGTTGCTCAGCGCGATAGTGCACGTAAAGAGATCTACGAGAACAAGGTCAGCTTCGTTGAGTGGCTTGAGAGTGTGGATGGGCTTGCAGATACTGGTAGGTAATAATATGGGCCATGCATTCATACTATATACTATATGTATATTAATTCAGGATACTAAAACTGTGGTTAGAGAATCTCTTACCTTTCACTAGATGGATAACTCCTCTTGGCCAACCTCGACGGTTTACTACGCAGATGTATCTTTACATGCTTCCACTCTCGACTAGTAACGACCCCGCTGTATCCGCGGCACGATCTGAGGCTATAATCCCCACCCCTGACGGAGGTGTCGAGATCACGGCAGCACGTTTTGATGATGCCAGGGCATGGTTAAAGAAGCAGCAGAAGGGCGAGATTATACTCTTTCCGCCGCAATGCTTCCTGCTACATATTATATCCCAGTTTTTAGTCGGGCCACCCTCTGGTTCGCCCAGCGCATCTGAGTTAACAGAGCATTACTACGGGCAGAGAGAAAAGTTGAGAGGCTTCCTCACGACGGTGCCGACTACAAGTGACCCGAAAGCTGCGAAACACCCCACAGCTGAGATTTCTTGGGCGGATAAAGTGATCAGCCCTACAACATTAGGTTTGCGGAAAAGTGATAGAAAGTCGATTCTAGGACTTGACAAACCTGGCCCGGAGCTTAAAGGTAGCAATAGGGGAGGTGACTGGGAGAGGGTTGTGCTGACTAGATTTGTAAAGGGGATAGCTAAGGAGGTTGAAGTAAGGAGTAGGGAGGAAGTGCTAGAAGAGGAAAGGCAGACGGAAAGAGAACAGAGAGAGACAAAATTATGAGCCTAGAGTCAAGAAGCCTAGGCATGTTTACATGCTATGGCTGTGACTCTATGTTTAAGACCCGGAAAGATTGACCAAATACTACTTGTATTTACCTAGCTATTCACTGGAATCTGGAAGCGAATTTATTAGCCCCTGCGATGTCTGGTTGTGGTCATTATGGAGTCAAGGAACGATCTAGAAAGTATCATTTAATGTCCTAAGCAATGATACATGCCCTGACAAGACATTGAACTCAACTGGATCATCTATTAACTACAGTTACTGAAAGGATGCACAAGAGGTAGTGAATCCTCGTTATATTAACGTACAGATGGGGGTCATGATCGCACCTTGCGTCACGGCATAAATGCGAATGGGACTAATCCGAACAATACATTGTGCATCCAGTACCACAATTAGGACTTATATAAACACCTTTAATGAGGCCCTCCTTTCCCCCCAAACCATCTTGACAATCAACCCATCTCCTCCACCAGCAGCTCTTCACAATTTTTTAATCATGAGGTCTATTACCGCTATCCTATCTCTTTGCCTCTGGCACCTAGCCAGCGCAACGCCCGTCATGCCACCAAACTCAACAACCATGTATCACCGAGAGCTACCCTCCCACCACCCCATCAAGCCTCTCGTGCACCACCCTCACGCCACCGTCGAAAACATCCGAGCGGCAACCCACAAGGCGCGCGCCGGAGGATACAGCAACGTCCTCGCCAGCAAAAAACTATCGACCCACAACTACACCCTCACAGGCGCGCACTTCCCTGCGCGAGACGCCAGCCTCAAGTCCCACTGCAAGCAGAACAGCACCAGCTTCGTCGACACCACGGCAGCCGGGTCCCCGCCCACCGCGCACTGCGCCGCCCTCGTCGACCAGATCCTGCGCGACAACGCCAACCAGACGTGTCTGACGTACGGGCTCGCGCCAACCAACAACACCAACACCAACGCCACACACAGCAACACGACGACCAACCTGATCGCGTCGTCGGGGAAGTGCGCGCTTAGCGTGACGGTGGACACCGCCGCGGTGGCGAGCACGTTTATCGGCATTGGGGATGTGGTGTTTGTCGTCCAGGAGTCCATCCGTCGGTTTTCGAAGAACCCCGGCGGTGGCGCTCTGCCGCCCGATGACTGTGGGAATACTACTATGACGGGCCCGGGGAATGGGACTGCGGGAGCGCGGGTTGGTGGTGCGGGCGCTTTTGAGTGTGGCGCGAGCGGTGCGGAGAAGGGGAAGTTTGTGAATTGGGCGCTGGTTCATGTTTAATGGGGTCTTTGAGGATGGGATAGGGATGGGGATGGATCGAGGGATATGGGTACGGGAAGGTAGAGGGAGCTGCGGTATTGGCTGTTAGGCCATCTTCACAATAAGTGGCACTGGACTACGTAGGATTTCTACCTAAATGGATCAGCTTCTGCTCTCTTAAATGGACTACTGAATGAATGGATTTTTGAGAATTGTTACGGAGTATTTACGTGTATAATCTAATTAATGGCATAAGCCTTTCGCAGCCCCTATTCCATAAAAGGGGGAGATATAGTAAGCTAGTTTGTACACACTGTCCATATACACTGTCCGTAAATAACCGTCGCCGGCAGCCTGCATCACCGGGTCCGTTTTCGGTTTAGAAAACGTAATATCCAGCCCGAAACGAAGCAACCCGGAGATCAAACAGCAGCAACCACAAGTTAAAATCTATTCCAAGAAGTATCTCTTCATTATGGCCACCACCTCCCCCCCCTACCACCCCCGTGTGGGCGTAGCGGCCCTGATCCGCGATGCGCAAGGCCGATTTATTATGGGGAAGCGGAAGGGCAGCCACGGCGCGGGTACGTCTGCTACACGCCCTCTCTCTCTCCCTCTCTCTCCCAGCCTTGAACCCAAGACGTACATAAATACTAGGGGTCAGGAATATAAGTAGCTAGTAAAGCTGACAATGATGCAAATCAGGTACCTGGCAGTTCCCCGGCGGGCACTTGGAAATGGGAGAATCGCTGCTGGCGTGCGCGGAGCGCGAGACGCTGGAAGAGACGGGGCTCCGGGTAAAAGCCCGGCGTGTCGCGGCTACGACGAACTCGGTATTCGACCCGCAGACTAAGCACTACGTCACGGTGTTTGTGGAGTGTTGGAGGGAGAAGGAGGATGATCAGCCGGAGGTAAGTAATCGAAATTCCAGTTCTGCTTTTTTATTTTCTGTTTGTTGTTGCTGGCGAATTATTACCTCTTTGGTGGTTACCTAGGTAGGTATCTAGGTATTTAGGTATCTTATCTGGATAGTCTGTTTATATGTTGGAAGCTGACAATAGCGCGGTAGCTCCTGGAGCCGGAGAAGTGCGAGAACTGGGATTGGATTAGTTGGGATCAGGTGCGCCAGTGGACTGAGCATCATGATGATAATGTGACTCCGGAATGGGCGCAGAATAAATGTTTCATGCCTATCATAGCGTTGGTAAACGATTATCCGGACCTGGGTTCTTCTATACCATGAGGCGGGATTGGATAGGGGTTAATGGCATTAATGGGGCGGAGAAGCAATAGTCCCGGATAGTGATCATCCCATATCGCTGATAGTCTTACTGTTTCTATTGTTTCTTGTATCGGCATGCCAGGCACTTATAACTTCTATCTTTACGTAGAAAATAAAGTCTACTGCTCCACCCTGGCTAATACTATAGTGTACTCTCGATCGCCGCTAGCTCAGCCATCTGGGCCTCGATATCCTTCTTAGCCGCATCAGTAGGCTCTATATAAGGCCGTCTCGGCTTCAACTTTTCCACCGCGCCCTCAATCCCTGCTGCCTTTGCCGTGTGAATAGCCGCGGCGTATTTCGTCGCAGCAATGCCAGCTTTGCAGGGCTGCTCTGCCAATGCTGCCTTCTGATGTAAGACCAGCGCCTCCTGATACTTTCCTTCCTTGAACAGCTTGTAGACCTGTACAATGGCTTTCGGAAAGACGTTGCCGAACGCGGCGATGCATCCGGCAGAGCCGACGCTAAGACCGCCGATTAGGAAATCTGACTGCCCTCCGAAAGTTGCAAACCGTTCTGACGGTAATGCGGCGGCGAGGCGTGTGATCTTGGCCACAGAGCCACAGGTCAGCTTCACGCCGACAATGTTGCTATGGGTGTTCGCTAGCTTTGCGATAGTAGCAGAATCTAAATCCACGCCGTTGCAGACTCCCGGGAAGTTATATAGCACTACGGGGAGAGGGCTCTTGGTAGCGATTTCGGCGTAGAAGTTGTCGATTACGGCCGGAGTAGTCGCCTTACCGAAGTAGGCCGGCGGTAAGACGAGGACATAGTTAGCCCCGGCTTCTGCCGCGTCGGTGATGAATTCCAACACTTGGCGCGTGGAATGTCCACCGCAGCCCGCCATGATGGGGTAAGATGGCCCGCATGCCTTACGGGCCGTTTGGAGCAGCGTCTTTCGTTCGTCACGGGTGAGGAGAAAAGTCTCAGCATTAGTTCCTAAGATAACTAGACCAGCGAGGCCGGTCTTAGAAAGATATGAATAGTATGTTGCTTGAGACTCTGTGTCTAGATTATCGGTTTCGGGGTCGAAGAAAGTCACAGCCGGCGCCCAGATGCCGCTGGGAGGAACTTTGGGGAAAGACATCGTAGATATAATGTTATAATATTAGGTGCCTATCCTCTCCTGAAATTCCAGTATACTTGTGAGTTGAACGATAGTGGTGGCGCATAAATAATATGCTGGGTTGGGTGAGGAGCGCGGGGCCATTTGTTGCGCTCGTTCGGTGCATCTAAGCCGATCTCCTGCAACCCTTGGCATTCCGCTGTCGGCATAGATATAGGTTGGACCCCGGGAATTATACTGTCTGAAAGTGAATAGTAGCATTCGCGCAAAGTATCCACTATACTCTACGGCGTTAGAAAGATGTAAAGGGTATACCCGGCTTAAATAGATCAGAGCTATTCATGCATTTTGTATAGTAAATCTAGCTTAACCAACAATATTTAAGAAGACATGATTGAAACAATACAGATTAACAGAGGGAGGGCTGTTACATACCTATCTTAAAGACTTTATAATTAGGTACCTATATATATTTAAATCTTAATAAGTACCTGTTTTCTGGATAGAAAATGAGGTTTAATAGACATCTCGAAAGCGATAGAAGTTAATGTTTAAAAAGCTGTCACTATGATCTCGGGGACGTTGTTTCTCTTTGGTCGCGCTACCCGGAAAACGGACTAGAACAGGTAGGTTAGGATAATAATCGGGTAATAATCGGAAGGCCCTTGCATAAACACTTACCTAACTCTGCTATGTACATTACCATTGGTCACCCGCGTATGCACAAGCACAATTGATGCACCGCGAACGAATGCGCCTAGAAGGTACAGCGCGTTATGTTGCGTGCATTCCCTCGAGTCAAGTGCTTACGTCAATTTAACGATGAGTTCGCCTTGTACCCGTTACACAACCAGAGCTTTCTAGAAACACAAAATCACCATCAATAATTTGTCGCATTAGAGTCCATCGAAAATAGCGATATAGCTAAAGTGCTCATGGGCTGATCAGATTCGCCACAGACTTCTCCCCAAGGGAATCATGACGCCACTGACTCGTATATCTCCAGCGGCCAAGTACTGCCATCGGTAATGACATGTATAACCAACACAAGATAATGAGGAGATTACTTGGTCGCCAGAATCCCGAATCCCCCAGCGATGGCAACCTCGGTGTCACTAGCTCGCCGGTCCCCCAGTCTTACCGACCCAATGCCTCCCAAGACGCAGTATATTCCTCCTCCGTACCCGTGGCTTGCCTCGATAGATCCGCCGATGGTCAACATGCCGTGCTGGGTGGTCGCCATATCCTTAAAATGATCCATTTCGATGGTCTTCAAGTTAAGGAGGGTATTGATATCCGCTCCATTATTACCGCGCAATATGCGAACAAGGGCAATGCAAGTTTGGCCTCGGATCAGCTTTCAATAAAAGACGCCAAGTTAGCCTCTAACCATGGCAACGACCTCACCGTCTTCACTGCCTGCGCCAACGGGAAGATATTCATGTACGATATTAGTCGGTTGGGCTCAGGTGCTGGCTTTGAACCCATCCAAACCAGAGAAGATTCGCGACAGGTGAACACCCTCGACTTCAACCCTCACTGGGGAACCTGGCTGCTGTCTGGAGGCCAGGATGGTACGGTGCGCTGTTTCGATGTGAAAGCACCTATACCTTCGCGTAGTGGCCCGACCTTCCGGACAAACCAGGCTTTCAAGTGTAATGCTGATGGGATTAGCGATGTGAAGTGGTCGCCTAAAGACGGCATGATATTCGCCTGTGCTACGGACTCCGGCGTCATCTTGAAGTGGGACTTTCGCAAACATTCTGCGCCTTTATTAAAAATAAATGCTCACGATACTCAGAAAGGAGCGTCCTCTATCTCGTGGCATGCGGATGGAGATCATCTGATAAGCGCGGGATTGGATAGTAAGTGCCACGTCTGGGACCTGTCCAAGAATGCCGAGAAGAGGCAAAAGCCCAAGTGGACAATCAATGCTCCGGCTCCTGTTACGAACGTGGCGTGGCGGCCGGGTCTCTGGTCCGCTACTGCCCAAGGGCGCCGAGCTGCCCAGGTCGCCGTATCATACGACGAAGGCGGGCACGTCAAGAAGAATGGTATTAGTTCCGTGCATATCTGGGATCTAGCACGTCCGACAATGCCGTATAAGGAAATAGACATATTTGAGAACTCGCCCAGTGCTCTGCTTTGGCACAATCAGGATCTGCTTTGGACAGCAGGACCCGATGGTTTCGCTCAGTGCGACGTTGCATTTGCTCCTAAGGTAATAGATCGCCAACCACTTTCGAACGTCGCTTTCTCCGCTAGAGGAGAAGCACTCATGTTCCTCGAGGAGAGAGTACATCTGCCTCGACCACGCCCGACAGTAATTTCGCATCAGGGGTTGCCTACGTCGTCTTACAGCTCTAGTCCTACTGGGCAGGTGCTCAGCATTAGTCGTAGTGACTCGGAAGAAGATGTAATCGGTAGCTTTCTTGGCACGAGACGGAATGCAGCCGACAAGCGCCGAGGGAACAATAAAGTAGCTAATACTCTGAGTACAACACCCCCGTCTGGTTCTGGTGTGGAGGGCCAAGTTATCCCACTTGACCAAGCGATGAAGATAACGGGTTCATTCAAGCCGCACCAAATCATGGCAATTGGCCAAATACCCGCGGCCCCCAAGATGCATGTGTATAGTTATCTATCTCGGCAATATCTTGAGATTCTCAAGCAAGATCTTCCGTATACCGAAGGGGATCGGCCCTTGAACGAAAGAATTTCTGTAATCATCGAAAGGTATGCACGAGCTTCCGAGAGTGTTAGCCAATTTCGACTCGCACAAACGTGGCGAATATTATCTTACGCCATCGGCCTACTCCTGACCCGCAGGTCTCAATACCACTTAAAACAGCGCCAAGTGCGCCGTGACAAGTCACTACTAGAAGCCGATAAAGACACCTCGGATATTAGGTTGGCATTCTCGAAGGAGGAATCGTCCCCACGAATAAGAGTTGACGGGGAAGACACCCCGAGAAAGCCACCGTCTGTGTCATCTCTCGAGAGTCATCACCCCCTGGGGAGGTCGTTACTCACCGAAGAGATAGATAGTGAATCGAATGTCCCGACACCCTTAGCCCGGCCCGTTAAAGAAAATGTGAGCGATAATCACGAATATAGTGCGGGGAGGCTCTTGACCCCGGTCTTAGAAATGGAAAGCTTTAGCCTACCGCCTTCTGTCCTCCCAGAAGGCTCTGGTCCGCGGAAGAGACTTAATTCTACTACCCTTTCGACTTTAAGCCAGGATAGCCAGATATCTAGCACGGAAGGATACGACTTCTACGATATAGACGCCATCGAGCATATCCCAAAGGCAATTGATGTTCCAAAAAAGAGGGAGCCACTGACTCTTGACTGCGCGGAACCATTGTCACCCAATGCACGACGAAGGCCCATTAGACAGGACTCAGATGAGAGTTATACACAAATGTTTTCGTTGTCGGATACCAGCAGACAAACATCAGTTCTCACAGACTCATCTAATAGTAGTGCGCGTATCTCTCGGAGAGCGGAACAAATGAGCGGGAGCTTAGGGGAGGGGAGTAGGGAATATGGAAGCAGAATCAGAGGCAAACCGATCGAGGAGTCTCCTGGAAGCGTGAGATATCCAACACGACATCCAATGGAACGCCAAGATTCTGGCCTCACAGATGACTATAAAATATCACAGACAACCACGGACAGCATAGATAGCGATCCGTCGCCGGAAATCAATGGAAATTCCTCAAAGTATGTAACTAGACTGGTCTTAGAAACAAGGCTGGCTCGGGAGCGTTCTATGATAGACCGGCCCGAGGACCACCCATCACCTCATGTCACCGAGACCGATTTCCTCCCATGGCCGGGCGATCCCCCCTATCCACATCCAATTGCAGACGAGATAGACTCGAAACTACATATTCCGCCTATTAACCCATACGATGTCCTATCGCGTGCTCTAGCCTTCGAGTCGAGGCACTCTGCTCTCAACGCATCTGCTATAATTCTTCTCCTAAAACCTCTCGTACCCGACGACGTCATCGATTGTTACCAAGCCGCCGCCATTCTAAGGCAGTACCATAAACGCCTTATGAGTATGAAGCTATTCGTCGAAGCCACACTTCTACGCAACTTTTGTGTCCAGGGCTGGCCTAATGGTCTTCCGACCTGGGGCGAAAACTACACTTCAGTCTTCACTCCGGCGCAAGAACGCGTTTCAGCCGCATTCACTTGCTCGCAATGTCATAAGCCGCGTGAAATCGACCGCTCTAATACGGACGGCCCTGGTATATGGAAGTGCGAGCGTTGTCGCGCCGTGATGGCACCCTGTGCAGTCTGCGGACATCGGGATGCAACGGCCGACCCGCTTCCATCAGTAACGGTTTCGGAAGGGTTAGTAACAACCCAGTTGCGTCCGTCTGATGGACCTATACTCTCCACGTGGTGGTATTGCCCCGGCTGCTCTCATGGCGGTCACGCAAACTGCCTCCAGGACTGGCACGCACCAGTCATGCCAAAAGAAATATCCTCTTCCCCCATCTCTCTTACCTCTCCCTTAGACGGTGCCTTCCCAGAAACAAACAGCGACGGCTGCTGCCCCTTCGACGGCTGCGGGCACGCCTGTCTCCCAGGCCGCTGGCGCAACGAGAGCAGCGCCGCCCGGACCGAAGAACTGGGCCGCGTGGTGCGCGAACAAACCCGAAACTCCATCAGCGCCGGCTCCGGCACCGGACTTAAACGCGGCGGCACCAAGGAGCGTAAAGGCAGCACTACCAACCCCTCGACTACGCCGTCCAACGCCATCCGCGGCGATGTCATCGAAGTCCCGCAGAGCAGAGCGGTGGAGAGCGTGCGGGAGGCGCTGTCCACGCTCGAGGTTGTTGGTGCCGGTGGAGGCGGAGGAGGCAGTGCGAGTGGTGGGAGCAATGGGGGGATATTTGCGGGGATCCTTAGTTCTAGCCCCGGACGCGCTAGTCTAATTGGGAGTGGCAGCGGGAGCGGTCCGGAACGAAGGAAGAGTGTTAAGTTTGCGGGACCGCCGGAGATGGGGCGGTGATGTGGATGGGTACCTACCCACCTATGCAGGGAGATTCTTGTACGTTCATTTGTGTGTATATATGTAGGTAAGTATATACCTAGGGGGAGATACTAGTTGTTGGAAGTGGAATGAATGGTTGCGGTTGCATTGATATAGCATAGCATTTGCATTAAGGGGAAGGGGGTGGCTGGTGGTAGCATGAAAGGGAGATCGTGGTTCATTTATACCCCGAGAGAAGCAAGAGAGTGAAAAGAGAAGTACTAGTTTGTGCGTTGTTTGGATAAGTTGGTAATTACATAGCTGCATTAAAGCCACTTGTGCGAATACTCTTGTAGCATACCCGAGAAGGGGGGCCTGGCATGTACGGACCTATGTAATACAAACGTTTGCCCCTGAGGGCCGTATATATTAGGGAGGTATATATATACATTACTACGCCCCAATTGTCTCTTCTACCTTACTCCTACTCCTACTCCTACTCTTACTCTTATTCCTACCTATTCCTACCTATTCCTATTTATTTTCTCTTCTTATTTCAACTTTCCAAGGGGTATCTTACTTTTTCTCCTTCCCTCTCTCACTTCACACACCCACCGTTAAGCATGCGCCCCAATATTCTCCCTCATGCCCTTTGTCCGTAAACTCAGCTTGGCGCTCTCATCAAACGGCAATCCAACGCTACGACTTCCCGAGGGTATCCCATTCCCGTCAACGCTGCTACTATCCTCCCTACTAACCACCCGCCCCACCAACTGCTCCCTCTGCTTCGCTCCCCCCAGCGCCTCGCTATCCGCGCTTCCAGGGCGACTACCAGCCGTACTAACACTCGCACCGTCATCTGCCGCTAGCCTCCCTCCCTTAGTCTTCATCCGTCCGGCCCACAACCCGCGCACGCCCCCGCGTTTCCGCTCAGGCACCTCGTCGCGGCCTGCGCTGCATACGTAGAGCAGGTACTTGAGATTCGGCAGCGTGTGGCGTATATCCACGACTTTCAGGCCAGCGGCGACGCACAGGGCCTCGACGTCTTTGTTGAGTAGAAACCACGCGTAGTCGAAACGGTACTGGGCGGTTGCGCCGCCGCGCAGGAACAGCGGGAACTCGCGTTGGGAATCTGGGAGTAGCGAGATGTCATCGCGGACGCTGCTACGGGAGCCGAAGGGGGACAGCGTGTATGGTAAAGGGACGGAAAGGTAGAATTGTAAAAGGTGCGCCAGGTGCGCCACATACCCTAGCCCGGCAGATAGGGAGTCCTCCGTCGAGGAGGATGAGGTTGGATCGTAATCTGTGTTGGGCAGGGTGGCACCGCATATGCTAAAAGAAAGGGGGGCGCCGGAGGGGACGGGGACAATGGGAAAGATCCGTGCTAGGTCCTCGCATATACGTCGGCGTTGGCCGTGTATGCTTTCTCGCGTGGAGGATAGGAGCGCGAGGGAGGCGGGGAGTTTGGCCTGTGCATGCTTGACGTCCTCGGCTGCTCTAGCCTGCGCAGCGCGGCCTTCGCGGATAGCAGCACGACGGGTTTCGATCGAGGCTTGGAGATCGGCTTTCCGGGCTTGGGCTGCGCGGAGAGTGCGGGTCTGGGAGGCTACGTACTTCGAGGCAAGTTGGGCTGCGTCTTGGGCTTGGGGAACGGCATCTGGCGGCGAGCGGTCAAGGAGCGAGTTTATCTGCGCGGTGAGGGCCTCGCGTGTAGCTAGGGCGTCTTGGATGGAGTTATCGAGGTTGGAGAGTTTCATGAGCGCATTGTACGACGAGCTGGGTAGGGCAGGGGCCTGCTTTGGCTCGGGAGCCTGGCTTGAGAGCTCGAAGGAGTACAAGCCGTCATGGAGTTGGAAGACGAGACAATTCGGGGGGAAGTGGTGGTTTCGCAGGGTCCCGAGGTAATTCAGAGAACGCAGGTCGACGTTTTCAGTCAGTAGCAAAACCCATGATTGCTGCTTCTTGGCCCATATCTTAATTATGAATTGGTGTCTCCTTGTGACTGACGGTCCAGCCTGCGACAGGTCGAAAAACCGGAAATTGAAGTTCATCGCACGCTCGCCTAGTTCGCTAATATAAACAGGCTCCTCGCCATCGTGGCAGTGCAGGGAGAAAAACACGTCGGCAGCTCTACTCTCGATAGTGTATTCCAACTGCCTCTGACGCGTGACAGGGCTGATATTAGCAAGGGCCGTGCTACGTCGTCGGGAATTGGCTCGCGAGGGCAGCAAGCTCTCGGAGGAATGGGAATGGTGAAGCTGGGGGGGCCCATCGTGGAGAGCCTGGAGCTTGGTGGAAGGGAGGTCGGCCTCGAGATCGTCGGCAGCCCTGCCATGAGGTCGGGTGAAGCTCAGGTTCCGGAGGTAGATGCCTTGGAGATGGCGCAGACGCCGGTTCTGAGGCAGCATTGTAATTGTGCTGCTTGCTGCGTGGGCAGCGGGCGCATGAGGAAGGTCATGGGTCAAGGTTGCGGGTGGAAGGTGGAGGGTTGAGCGTTGAGGGTTACGGGTTTGATTTGGTGATGACGAATTAACGAATTAATGAATTAAAGCCCTGGAGGATGGAGATTTAATAGGTACCTCTAGGTACGGAACACCTCCAGGTATTTCTGTACATAATGCTTGTGATAATGTAAGCCTTCTTTCTTAAATGTAGTCTCCTATAAATGCATAATCATGCGCCTATGTATATACCTATGTATAACTCGCATATGTCTTTAAGTATATCTTACTTCTCTCACATTGACAAATCAAGACTTAAAAAAACTATTGAGGCCTGACAGACCGAGATAGGACTGTTGGGCTCCCTTGGTATAGCACGACAGCTCATCCTCCCAACAGACCAAGTCCTAATAGGATGCTACAGGATCATGGGAGCCCACCGTATTTTCAATGAGGCTGTTGTTCAGCCAAGAAATAAGCCTTGTGGCAATGCATTTCAGGTTCCACGTCAAAAAACCGGATTCCTCTCTAAGGCAATCTCATTCCCTCTGAACTGCTGATATTCATATTCGTCATGACATTTCTCTATTTCAACATTCGCATTATTGACCCGAATTCCCATGGCTGAAACCCTCGGGGTTGCTGCCAGCGGCATTGCCGTCGCGCAGATCGCTATCCAAGTTGGCGGCACAGTGGTCAAACTGAAGCAACTTTGGGACGAAGTAAAAGATGTCCCTGATGACGTTGTTGATCTGATGGACCAGATCGACTGTCTAGATCCCGTCTTGTGGGAAGTCGAGGACAGCTTCAATCAAGCCGAATTGCCGTCGACGCTCTGGGGTGACCTAGCTTCCAAGTCAACCACCAGATATTGCCGCAAGGCTCTCGAGAACCTAACTGCAATGGTTGAAGAATTGAGTATTCAAATCAGTAGTGCTAAGAAGGGGCGGAGAAAGATAACAGCAGTCAAAGTCTTACTTAAGAAGGACTCCATCAGGAAACTAGAAAGACGGCTTGAGAATGCTGTCCGGATGTTGACATTAGCCCAACAATCCTATCTCGTGTAAGTAGCGCATCATATGGATGGATATTGCTGCAACATGGCTAAACACTCTCCAGCGCCCTCACCAAAGTACAACCCGATATCATTGTTCAGAAATTTACCGCTCTTACAAACCGTAGAAATCAATATGAGTCCCAAGAAACATTAGATCATGTATCGGAGACGGAGGTGAAGACGGTTTCAAGGATACACTACAAGCCTCAAGACACCAGCAATATATATACGAAGTCTTCCTGGACATATGGAACAATATGGACACGGCCTACATATTTTGGAAGAGTTTACTTCGAATCTTTCGCGACGGGCAGCCGAATTCTATTTAAAGCACCAGTATGGTTATCGCATCGGTCGTGGGAACTACATAGCATTAAGGCTAATGGGGCCTGGCAATGGAACCTCAGGTCCTACAGGCTCATCCCTTGCAATAGTGAGGTTATATCATTATCGGTACGAGGGTCGCCCAAGGACATTCAGAGGCTCTTTGACGCAGGGTTGGCATCTCCATACGACTACACTAGTGGTGGGTTGACTATACTCTATGTAAGAGCTACGGATTTTCATTACTTCCACTACTAACGTTCGTGATATTGGTAGTACGCGCTGCGAAACCATAATATTGAAGTACTAAAATATCTAATGAGAATCGGCATGAGTGGTCTTATAGGTGACATGGCTACGTGGTATGCCCGACAGCCACTTCAGAGCCCGTTTCTAATGGGGGCTCTAACTAAAATATATATTTTAGGATTCAAGTACTTCATTCGGAACTCAATGATTACCTTACAGCCATGATTCCCTTTGCCGAACAAGTTACGTCAGACCTATCCCTTACTACCCATCTTCTTGGGTACCTAGAGGATTCTGAATACGACGATAATACGGAATATTTACCTTCCTCATGCAATTGCCGGTATGGTTATTTTGGCCCCAAGATTTACAAGGCACTACTCCCATATCAATCTCCGTCTCATCAAAATACTCCGCTCAGCTCACGGCTCTTACGGGCCATGCAAGTCTTAGAATACAGAGAAAGCATTGGGGTATTCAGATCAATTCTTGAGCCAGATTGGAGTACTAATCCCAAAGCCGTCCATTCTTATCCAGGCATTCCAATCATTACTGTAGTCGCTTATAGACTGGCGCTTACTTCACTCAAGTTAATCACTACATTCCCGTATCGTGGAATCCACGGCCAGATGAAGCAGGTAGGATACTCAGATTCGAATTTACTTGATTATTTCACATTTGCAGTCGACATAATCAAAAACACTCCCGACATTCATGTCAGTTCAGACCATCACTGCCAATTTAGCCCTAACCAAACAGCCCTCGGGCGAGTACTTCTTGCCATAACCGATCACTTTTATCCCCATCCGTCCCAAGTACTATCGTACTATATTTCTGATCATATAAGGGTGTGGCTTGAGGCGCTGAAGCAGGCTGGTATTGATCTGGAAACCTACGGCTGGCATGAACGCAAAATTATCGCCGAAAAAGATTATATTATCCGTCAGCATGGTGAAATACGCCTTATCGATTTCGACTTTGGCCCGGAACCAGAAGATTGGAAATTCTATTTTGGTGAGCCCATATATGATTATGTCAGGGAGTTCTGGAAACTAGTTGAGCATCCACTTCTTCGTGTTCCGGGGGCTTGGGTCGATTATGATGATGGTGATGATGGCGGCTGTCGTGGTAATGGTTATTATACATAAGGGCTACGAACTTGGAAGACAAATAGGTATCTTTTCGCGAATGAAACACCTAGGTAGCTAAAGCAAACTAATTCTCTAAATGGTGATGAAGACGGTGACGACTACAGCAACGGCAAGCGTTCGATGAAAAGCACCGAGGCAACGCATAACAAAATTGAACTATTTCCACCATTGAGTGTCTCAAGTCATCTTTCAATTATCAACAAAGGCTATGATAGTAACTCCCCAGGCTACAATACCAACTATCTCCGCTCCTCAGGCTGACGACGACTGCCGGTCTTTGCTAATCTGCTGACTCCGCTTGCGGACCTTAGGCGGTCTTATTTCTCTTGGGTTCGTCTCGGCCTGGACCCGCCTCTTCAGCTTCGCACTTGACATGGCATCTTAGCTAATTTGAAACCTTACGTCGTTGGCTAAGTCGGACAAAGGGAGGGAGGGCATACGTACGTTCTCCGTAAATACTCGGCTTGCTCTTCCGGAGAAACCTCTTCATCCCACCCTGGAGTCTCAATGATATCTAATATCTCGCGGAGTTGCTCGGCAGCAGATGAAGTTTTAGGGTCTATGGATGGAATTGGGCTCGCGCTTGGATTTTGGTGCGATGCTGGGCTCAGGTGTAATGACGATGCTGCTGGAGCTTTGCTACATTTCAAACCCCCGTTCGTTATCTTAGGACACGGTGGAGGACCCTCTAGGTTGGGGTGCGACTCGAGGTCTTTGACTTTCATTCCTAGAGCGAGCCTCTCATGCCCTTGTGTGTCACGCCGATACCTTGTTAGGGGTGATAGTCCGCGTACCGAGTCCTGCTGCGCATGCTGTTGCGTAGCGACGAGGGTATCATAGCGCAATATACTTGGACCGTTCGGGTCCTCGGTCTCAGCAACACCGGCGTGATGTCTATGAGATTGCGTTTGCTGAGCACTTAGGTCTGGCCTTGGGTGGTTCTGAGATAAGGCTTGAAAGGATGGGATAGGACAAGTGTAACTACCATAGACGTCAGTTGCAAGGTTTCAGGAGTTATTAATGGGGGGTATATAGGTAAGTATATCATGTCTCACAGCGCTTGTCCATCATCACTCAGACTAATGACGGTGTCACTAGGGGAATGGTCACGGAAGCATCGCTCACTTCGTACGTCGATGTGGCTATGTCCCCCAATGCCCTCGTACTCAATATCATCGAACTCTGCCACGGTCATCTTTCTCATAAGTGATTCATCGAAATGATTGATATATAAAGTGATAAAGTGTAATTGAATGAAGCTATGTCGAAATATCCCAACTAAACACGACTTCGAGCACCCTTTTAATACTTGCAGCATACTTAAACATCATATGAGCTCGAGGGGTAATCTTCAACTCGGAATGCGGCTCGAAGACGGTCATGGTACCAGATGCTGATCAAAAGCTTAAGCCGCGACCCAATCTCCTGGGAATGGGTGGGACATTCCCTAATCTCGTTGCCTCTCCGCGAAGACCCAGCGGTACGGAAAGGCTCCCGGGGAACTTATCCAGTTGGCCGCGGCAGAATATCCCGGTCGCAGTGCATGAATATACTATGTATTACTACAAGGATCAGGTCCAAGCACCCAATCACGCCTCCCAATAATATGCAGGTCTTGCACGAGGTGCGAACCAAATGGCCGGTACTACAACCCGATGGTCTGGTTTCTGTCATTGCGCAGTTTAGCAACGACTCAGTTCCATACACGACATACTCCCGAGTGCTGCCGAATACCTACCTACCCCCCCAGTAGATATTCGCTGCAGATGGCGTAAAGAGCGGTGACACCATCACGACGTTAGGCAAAGGGGAACGATACGGCTCGCGGCGTCTCTCCATCTCCACACACCTTGCAGTGATATGTGCAATTGGCAGCGCGGTCATGCATGAACTTGTTTCACGGCCGGACTGTGCAACCAACGTTCTTCGTGGCACACGGTGAGTAGCCAGAGACGTGTTGTCTATTTCTCGCCTCGTTTACTCTTGCCTGTAGCGCCGAAATGAAATAATGATGTATCATATTCAGCAAGTTTTTTTTTCTTATTTCTTTCGTACAAACTATGGATTCATGAACATGGTATTAAACGACACTCAATGTCACTTTAGGACAGGATACAACATTTCGTACATAATAATTGCGAATAGCAGAAAGGCGTGGGCAATGAACAAAACTGCGAATAGCCCCGTCCTCCAAATCCCGACAACTGGGTTACCACAGTCCCGTGCCCACGGTCTGGGATGATGCATACCTAGGTTAGGTACCTAGCTGCAGTGCGACATTGCCTCTGCCGCAAGCCTGCGGGCAATTGTCGAGGGGTAGGTAACAGAAAAGAGGAAGAAAGAAAAAAAAGGGCCAAGCCGTAACCTACCTAATTCCAGGAGTAATAAGTTGCCTGATGTGTTGTCAGCAAGTAAGTCCTACGAAGTGCAGTTCCTATCTCTCCAGTAACTACCTATGTATACCCGAGTACCGCTATGCTTGACCGCACATTCACACGCGCATGGATTTCAATACTTCCATTGCCTGGTGCTCCATCGGGCGGCTTTCCGAAAATCATTTCCTGACCGGGGATTCAAATAGCAGCATCTCGCTTATACATACATAGGTACCTAGGTAGGTAGGGCGTACTTGGTAGGTATGTATTCTGCGTGCCTTACTACACGTTGTCCGCGGGCTATGGCTAGGCAACTTTGCTACATTTAATTGCCATTGCGTACTGTTTGGTAGGTACTTAACTTGACATATTGAATGGGCAGTACAGGGGAATGGTATGAATGACCTAGATTTAATTATTGATTAGTTATGTTGAATAACCTATATAAACGTAGAATAAGGTATAACTAATTGCGACTAGAAGAGTATAAATCACAGCCCAGACCCTTTTCACCTAACCATGCAGTAACTATACTCCGTGGAAACCTCGCCAATAGTCATTGCGAATACCCAACACATAGCATTCCCCCAACTTCCTTTTCGCCTATCGTCATGCTTGAGTTTACGCGAGATTCTATCTCCAGCCAACTTCCACGAGACAATAAGGTCGTCTTTGTAAACGTTCCAACGCATTTCATCAACCAGGTAGACATATCTTTGCACTTATGAAGTATATATAATATTAACGTTTTGTACGTATCCCAACTTATTGATGCTGTATTAACTACACGCTAAGCTAGACATGTATAGCCATATGAGTTATCGTATGTAGCTTCGACACGACTTCACCGGGTTTCAGCCCCAACCTTGGTACAACGAAATAAACTGACTGAGCGGTTTAGCCGAAGTTATCACGTATACAACTCATACATTCGCTCGATCCTCTCTCCTTATGATAGCCTTTGTGCTCGCAAAGTATGCCAGGTAGTTCCACGGCCATAGCAATGTGGTTCTCTATTAATACCTGTGATTCTTGGATGAGTTTCTATTTATGATTCGCTAGCACATGTCTCTATCATAGTTACCGTGTTCGTACTTCAAATATTCCAAAGGAAGTTCAAAGCTGCTCTTAGCTTGTGGTCTAATATTGAGGTCTGCTCTCGCCTACCACCAATCATAAACCTCTTCTGCGAATATTTATAGCAATTGTACTCTTAAGATAGGTAGCCAGGTAGAGATTTAGTCACTAGAACTCCAACGGATACCTTAAGCAATCAGCAAGACCGCGGAATCCCAGATTTACTCCAGCAGGAAGACTTACCCCCCGCCCCAGAACCATATGTCAGGACTCTAAATGATATATCTAGGACAAAGAACATTCATGTATATACGAGCCGTAAGGCTCCTCAGATAGGAGAGAGTCCCTTGCGGAACAACGAAGTTATTACCATACTCTTTAATCCCGCTTCGTAACAATGCGTATATTAAGAAATATGATATTTTAATCGATTAACATTGACGATATAGTTGCACCCAGGAGGGAATTTTATGATGATAGCGTTTAAGATAGTCATCGTACCTATTAGACTACCTTGAAAATACCAATAATTACCTACCTACATTGAAAAACAAACCCCCCCTTTTTGAATAGGTGCCTACCATTAATAACGGTAGTCAAAGCCACTTAATAAATGTACGCCGCGTATAATAATAGAATACATATCTTTTCCTTCGAGGAGCTGGCAGGTATCAAGGCCACGTAGACGTTGAGTAATAAGTCAATGCAAAGAACGGGCAGGTGGCAAACTCGTGATGACGGTGGGTATAAAAGCGCTGCAGGTGCCGGACAGGTGGTAGGACTATATAGCCTTTTACCAAAGAGTATACTCGGACTATTTGCCACCCAAATTAATGGTCTTCTAACTGTATTTCTTGACATTTGAGATAAGACTATAATTGACCGAGTAACTAAACTTGTGGGGAAGGTCTTATTATGTATTTTCGGCTTTTTCTAATGTTGGTCCTTGACACCACGGTGTTTAGTCGACTAAGCACTTTGATCAGAGACTTATGATATTGCAAGAAGTTGTATAAATATCATGAAATGCTATTGAAGGGTTGTCCAGGTAGCTATGAATACCTAGGTACCTAGGTATGTTTGACAAAGAAATCGAATTAATTAACGTCATTGGCTAGGTACTTAGGTTAGGTCGTAAATTTGGTTGGGAGGTTCGATTATGCAAATGACAGCTTAAGCTTAGAGATTTTTAAAGCATATTTTCCGCCGTTAGAATCTTAATCTATGGCGTTCAGTCAATTAGGCAACGCCGGTGGACGCTTCAGCCTTATTTCCATCATTTGGACTATAAAGTGCATTAAATACGTTAGGGTTATTCTAGGTACTTACGCACGGTATAGTTGTCAAATATGTACCTATGTTTGTTGTCCATGCTTTTATTACGAGCGGCTAAACCAGCCTATACTATCTATTTCTAGTACATTTTATACACCATTAATACCTAAATATTACATGTGGCCGAAGATACATATATACGATAGATACTGCATAATTCCGGCAAGATGGTGAATGTTAATGGCCCCTACTGCTCTATCTATGTCTGACAGGTAACTCATAGGGGAATTTGAATGAGTGAATGCCAGAAGCCTTTATGAGTCGCTTGTGCGAGGCTTGACATATTTAGAATTCGAAATAAACTTACAAGTCAATAGGAGGTAAGAAACAGGGGATTTCTAATACACTGTCCTCTCCTAGCTACTCTTTGTGCCAGTACTCTATGACATGTAAGCGCTAGATAATCATTCTATGGTTCGAAGCCCCGTATTCCTCTTCACAATATATAACTTGAAACATTACCCTTGTGGCTAGAGTTTACTACATGTGCCGTGAACTTAAGACGCCCTGGTAGAGGAAGGTTCAGTCAATATATTGTGAATGAAAACTATTACATACATACCTAGGTACACAGACACATGATTATCTATTTCTCGTATTAACCCAAGCTCGGCCTGCACGTATTTTGCAGTAAGCAAACTCTTTACATGCTCGGTAGCACTGATTTCCTTGTATGAATGCTCACCCGCATCTTGAACTGAGAGAGTTGAGCACCGACCTTTACTTACTACTATACACTTTTGTAAATATTAAGGGCCTGTGGGTACTGGTACTGACCGCCTAGGTGACATGTATTTTACGCTGATGCCTTCTCTGACTCTATTTACCTCACTATTATGTTGTGTAGTCACGCCTAGGGAGCTAGCGGGGGGTTCCAAGTCCAAGCAATGCCACACTGCCCCGATATACCCTCATAACGTGTAGGGAGCGTGTTTATATTAGGTTCCTTCAGCCAAACTATCTCCATATGCTCGTGCAAATAATGAGCTATATCCTTCCTATTGACAAAGCTCGCGGTATGATATACGCACGCGTACCACACCTTGCCATTGCTGACCCGTCCGTCCCCCTCGAAGAAGCTGTGGAAGCCCCCAGAAGCGGACTATAAAGTCTTACCCACCCTTTAACATTTCCTTCTGCCATCTTTCTTTCCTACTCATCAGGTTTCCCCAAAGCACTCCTAAAGACAATTGTAACGGAAAATCTTCAAATATACACAACACCTTTGCTCTCAGAACTCCTCTATCAAGATGTCTCAAATCAATGGAAGAACGCCCCTTGGCGGCAATAGCAACAACAACAACGACGACAACAACGGCAACAGCAACAACAACGGCAACAGCAACAACAACGGCAACAGCAACAACAACGACAACAATAGCATTCCCGGCGAGTCCAGGTTCAACTTTGCATGGCCAGCAAGCCAGCGACAACAGCAGAATCCTCAATCTGCACAAAGTGGCCAGAGGGAACAGCAAGATCGCAACATCAACAACACGTTCAACAGCCTTTTCGGCGATGAGCCTACACGCACCGAACTGAATCGATTCCACCGGGGTAGGGGAGAACATCTGCAACCCAATCTTTCCCCTCCCATTGAGCTTTTGTTCGAAAATGTCCGCAATACCCCTCGACGTAATGGACCTGACCCACCTGGCGAAGGTATCATGGCGCGGAGGGCGGCGAACAATACTGCTCGCCCTGCCCCTCCTGCTCCCCCTTCTCCCCTTCCGGTGGTCGTCTCATTCCTAGAATGCATGCGCGAAATTATGGATTCCCTGACAGAAATAATAAATTCGATTCCGGATGCTCCCGCCGATCCAGATTCTTCGGATCCCCCGGAGGCTCCAGACCACCCGACCTCAAGTGCCCCTGATTGCACTTTGGATGATGCAGCTCCGGTCCGTTCCAATGCTTCGACCTTTTCGGCGGCGAGGACTTTAGTAGATGAGGACCATTCGAATCATCCGGATCCTATAGACCACGACAATGATACTATCAACGCCGCTGGCACTAATGATGACGGTGCTGATATCTACTCCGCCAGCACCAATGGCAACAACGACGACGATAACGTCGAGCCCAGACGGGATATATTCGACTATCCCTTGGATCAGCCCATCGACGTGATGATTGAGGACATGGCGGCCAACGCCCGTGATCCCCCCAGCCGTCCAGCTCCCCATCGCCCCCATCGCCCCCGGCGCCCCTATTGCCCCCGGCGCCCCTATTGCCCCCGGTGCCCCCGGTGCCCCCGGCGCCCTCGGTGCCCTCGGTACCCCCGGTACCAGCGTCCTCAGTGCCCCCTGTGTTCTCAATGTCAATGTTAATGTCAATGTCTCTCGTATCTATATGAACTTATTCAACAAGACTCCAACACTACATAATAGTCTCGACCAATACAACGCCGACAAACGATCTAACCCGACAACACTGGCGGACAGAGCTTGGCGGCTGGGCACTTTTTTGGAATTACTATTGGATATCTACTGGGTTTTGTTTGGGTAACGGTTCGCGATACGGGGAGGGGCGGGAGGGTTATCGCGGACCACGCTGGATTTACGGGCTTACTTTGTTTCCACATGCACATTGTGAGGAATCGCGCCTCCTGTGGCATAGCGATGGAATTTGGTCATGTATTTGCTGGGGGACTTACAGTGGTGGATATAATGGCTCGTGGAGAGCTGAACAGCGACGGATTTGGTAATTCGCGGGGGACTTACTGCATTGATGAGGGTTGGCGGGTGGCTCAATGCATCGACATGCGGGTTTTTTGGGAGATCAATACATTGATGTGGGCTGGTGGGTGGTTCAATGTATTGATAGGACTGGTCATTGGGGGGCCTAGACAGGATGTAGATTACGCTAATTGAACCTGTCTCAAGACAACTTTTATTTTTGATGTGACATGCTTTGTACTATCGTAAACTAACTCTTAAGCCGCTTCGCTACCTCATCACTTCTCCTTAATCTTAGTCGTAGCCCCTTAACATAAAAAGGGTGTTGTGGCTGGTGTGTAAGGCATGTTAGAGTCACCACCAAGTTTACTAACCTAGGTAGTATTCTTTAACAATCCAACTACCTACCCAACTTTATCATTCGTACGGTCAGATACGCGCCGAAAACTACACTCTTAACCCCCAAGTACGTCCATGGGTTTTTTTAAGAGTATAAATACATACGTGGGTTGCCACAAAACGATTCTTAGTCTTAGCCTCAATGTAACTACTATATATATAAGACTGCTTGACACCCTCAGACTGCATATTCTGAGGTCTGCAGCGTGGCCACGATGCCTAGTGGGCCAATAAGATGAAGGCACGGGCGGATAAAAGAATAACTGGTAGAAAACAAATACCGCTCCATTATATACCTGAGTGAGAAATGTATGAAGCATCTTTCACAAACCTTGATTTTGTGTTTGCGCTTTGAATTCTGAAGGGAATGATGGGAGATAGGGCTATTTTTGGCTGGTATTACATGGCACATCTCTAATCGTCGGGCGGTTCCGTTGATGTAGTGCAACTCCTAGGTTTCATATAAGGCAAGTTGCCTTAGATATGTATTAATAGGAGAGTATAGGGCTGTTCGAGTATCGTGCTATCCTTGCATGTTTATGCCATCATATCCTTAATATTTCTCTACTATTGGCTAGAAGCGTTGAGCTGATAGGTTGATACTAATTACCGACATATTCTGCGTAAAGATTTCGTATTTGCGTCACCAAGATCCGTCGGGCTAAATCTTTAGCTTCGTAGGGACGGTGACGGATTGGGTCTCAACACATTTCCGATGTCTTAGTCTTATTGACCGTGGATCGAGAAAGTAGGCAGTAATCATTTTCTAGCTATATGCACCTAAGTTAAGTACTTGCTTATACACCTTAGGTAGGTACCTTTCTGTAAGGCCGCTAGCGTCGATTCGGGACAGGCAACTCCCGCGGGAAGATAAGGCGAGATGGGACGAGACATTATGGACCATAATTGATGGTCGGTGGTGTTACTGCATTCTGCAGTATTCATATTAACCTCATATTGCTCCAAGGAAAAAGTATAGTGTCGCATTCGCATTCCAAAAAGTAGAAAGCTTGTTTTATCGAATATGAGCCTTCAAAGGTGAATGTTTACCGGCTAGCCTAGAACAAGTGGAAACTTTCGAAGGATCCCCACAACCCCGGGGTTATGAGGTATTCTACATTCCGGGGTACTGTGGAGGGTAATTGCCGATCGCTCAGCATAGTTGCGCAGAACCCCTAGATATTTAAACCTGCGCCAAATGACGTCAGACAGAGAGTCTCAATAGGAGGTAGGTAGGTACCTAGTTATAGGAAGCGAAATAGAGCGTCATACTCTTTGAAATATCTCTTTACGCTATGTCGATATAAGGGTGACATAAACTAAAGGGATGTTGTTTAAGCTTTTTGGGCGGGTCTTGAACGAACAGCTGGGTCAGAAAGTTACAGGGTCTAGACACTGTTCCCCAATATCCTTACGTAAGATAATTTGTGTAACCACCACACGTCATCTTGTAAGTGCTACCGGGTGATTCTGCCAATCATGTTGTTCGTGCTGTTCCATACTATTCCCAACTATAGATTAGGTTAGGTACACTTGGTTATGTTTTAGTAGGTGCACGTAAGTACCTAGTTACCTAGAAACCTTAGCTCTAAGAAACTCGGGAAGTACCCAACATGGTAGGCTGTCAAGTACCCCAACCAATGTTTGATAAGCTCTATTAGATTCGAACGCCTCATGCTGGCGTTGCGCATTAGCGTAAGAAGGTGAACGTACAGAAGCAAACTCGGTATTATTTTAGGTAGAACCCTGCGAGAAAAAGCAGTGCTAGTACTTAAGCCACCATCTGACCTCCACTCATTTAACTTCGCGTCATGTCCCCCTGAAACGCTTTGCAGTTTATAAATCTACTCTTCACTTACAATTATGCTTTTCGAACTACAATCTTGGAGTCACAGTTCTAGTCCGAGCGGGAAACATCGAATAGTATTTAGCATCTCCCAATTATCTCTCATGGGACATAACTTCTACTTCCCCATTCAATCCCTAAGCACCCTTTTATCACCCCACGCTTTTACTATTATTCACTACTTCAGTCTCCCCTATTTTCCCATTCCTCTTATATCTTGATCTACTCTGTGATATCTCCCCATAATATCATGGCGAAACCAAGCAATCTCGATGCAATATTCGGGCTGCCGGATGGAGAGGACAGTGAAGCACCACCTAGCTACAGCGACGGAAATGGCGGAATATCCCCTTACCAAGCACCAACGTCGTCGAATGAAGAGCTAAATACCATTTGCAATCATGCTATGAATTTCACTTCTGATCTCGTTGACATATCCTCTTGGAATTCAAATATAACATCCGATACTTGTCTAGCGCATCTCAGGCTACTTGTTGCCTTCCAGAGTTTAAAGGAGGAGGTCGGCTATACAGATGGCATTTGGGGCCTCTTTGACAGTCGTGTTCTCTCACAGCAGGATAAGAAGTCCAAAGCCGTCGAAAACGGGCAGAAGCTTGAAGAGAATACCGCAAACCGTTTAAGTAAGCTTCGAGAGAAGCGATGGGCACTTTTTGTAGCGAGGGCCGTGGATCGATATGAAACTTGGTGGACTACACTTTCTAAGAAACACCTGACAGAGAGAAATATGCAAGGCCACTATGGGGAAGAGTCCACCTCTACGATATATGGAGCTTTTACGTCCAAAGGGACACCCCTCCAATGGGCCGAAAATATACTTCCGCCTTTAGGTACGTCAAATCTACAAGGAATGTACATAATATCACCACTGATTTAAGCAGATGTCTTAATGGTCTGGCATGCTCACATGCTCAACCCTAGAGCATATCTCGAAGATTCTATACTATATTGCCTGAATGGTTTGTGGACGGCTGGCATGCCATGGCAGCTTGTTGATAATGCGATTGACGCCAACTTCAACTATAACGTCTCGCCTGAATGCAAGGAAGCATGGGAAAATCTTATAGGCCGGAAGTGGGACAACGCTGATGACCCAATGGTTAAAGTCCTCAAATGCCCCATTTGCGCAAAGGCCCTGAGGATACCATGGACAACGTGCGAACTACCCGAAGAATATAATGGTAGAGACCCTGGCCTTCTCGGAGAGGGTTACGGGGACGGCGATTTTAAATACGCGTGTGACAAATGCGGAAAAACCATCACGAGAGGGTTTCTTGAGGCCGCCAGATTTATTAAAGACTCGCGAAGGCTCCTCTCCCACGGTCGCCCAATGCCCGGTACGATATTAGAGAACGATACGGGACTACCACGAGAAGTTCCTGATGCCCGCCAACAGGAGCGAACATTCCCAAATAGAATCATCAAGTTCTACCTCCGCAGCCAGCTGCTGTTACTGATTAACCCTCAAAGAAATCCGGCACCAACGATGGATGATATCCGCATCCTCATTGAGCGCACACTAAGCAACAACAGCGCTATCAAGCAGATAGAGGGTGTGACGGGGCGTGACTTAACAAAACGCTATCGTGTCGGCATAGGTGCCAAAGTACACACCCGAAAAATGATGTCGCGATACTGGGGGAACTCTTCTCCGTTCGCTCTTGATCTTGGCGGCGCCGTTCTCCGCCAGAGTATATTTGTAGAAAAGATGAACAAGGTATGTCCGTGGTATTTTTAAGGTTGGATTTGTTGCGCAAAGTCATACACTCACACTGCCTATAGATTGACTGGCTCCATAGCCCAGCGGCTCGGGATACAATGTCACGACTACTTAAGAAATACAGGCGTTTCATGGACATTATAGCCCGACATCCTTCAAAAACTGCCGTCCCAACCCTCGACATCGACTTGGCATGGCACACGCATCAGCTTAGCCCTTTTATATATACTAGGTATACATACACGAGGACCCGTCGTTTGATCGATCATGACGACAAGATTGACGAAGACAAGCTATCCACAGCTTTCGAGTGGATGAGCAAGGAATACCAGGAAACCTACGGCGAGGTCTACTCGGAGTGTACATGCTGGTATTGCGAGTCAATTCGCGCTTCGCATGTCTCCTCCCTCGGAAGCAAGCTCCACATGTCGAAGAACGATAAGAGTACGTCTATTACCCTCTCCGCTAATAACTAACATCATCACTACCATTTTCAATAACTCCAAGAAGTATTTATCCTCAAGCTAACTTCCTCCCAGTCTCCGAAACGTTCCACAAATCCGGCAAGGCAGCGCTCTGTCCCCCCGACAGCAGCGCACACATCTCGGCACACAATGCTGTTAAATTCACCGACGTAAACATCAGTCGTGAAGCAGTACACCGCCGTTTGCACGAGACACAACAGCAGCACCTCAACCGCAGCTACGAGCGTGCCCAGAAGCGCGCCCATAAAAGGGGTCGCTCCCTCCCTCCCCGAGAGGAGTATTACCATTACTACTGGGGATACCCCTATATGATGTACGGCCCATACCTCTACCCCATGTACTTCACACCCGGGTTATACGCTACCGGTGCTCCTGGCGTGGGTGTTTCCGGCCAGGGTGCCCAAGGGGGGTGTGCGGCGGGGGCTTGTGGACAAGGAGGTGGTGCGTGTGGTGGTAGTGGAGGATGTGGGGGCGGTGGTGGTGTAAGTGTTGACTTTACGAGTTCTCCTTCCCTCCCTCTACTATGCAAATCTGCGGCCGGATATTAACATCACGTTTCTCTAGTGCGGCTCTTCGGGTACGGTCTGCGGTGGTGGTGGCAGCGGCGGCGGTGGCTGCGGAGGTGGCGGAGGTGGAGGTGGATGTGGTGGAGGAGGCGGATGTTAGACAAGGTGCCTCTACGTCTGGTGTCTAGCCTATATCTGTCTATTGTAGATTGGGAGATGACGTGGTAACTAGCGAATTTGAGTTAAGTAATGGATATCCTTTGTGTTTACGATAGAATACGTTTGAGATACCTAGGATATATGGATAAATCGGCATGGTAAAATGGGATGATTGCGTGGATCATTAGATCAATTAGCGATAATTTTATTTTATTTGGTAATAATACGATGAGATAGATATTCCTTCCGTTACTCGTAATTTTACAGGACGGTACCTTTCGATTCTTATGTTTTATCGTTTGTTGGGTTTTAATAGGGGTAATAGGGGTAGTAAGGGTTCCCTGTTTACATCGACGCATAGTAGGTATTAACCTAGGTAGGTATAAATAAGGGTTATTAGTGTACGATGGAGGATAATTATATAAACTATAATTGTAACCACTTTTGGACAACTCATAAAGTAATAACTTTCACAAAAGACAGTTATACTCTTTTCAGGGGTAGTGGGAAAGGACACAAGATTATTAGTACGTGGTGACTCAACTGTAGAGCAAACATTTAATTAATTATATAACTAGGTACCTACAGAAGTATTTCGAAATATTGCTGATTTAAGTCATGATTTAGTTAAGATATTGCGCTCTGAAGTGCCCTTTGGCGCAAATTCCGGTCTAGAAATAACGAAGGACCAGCATTGCATATAAAAGATTTGGGGTAGATATTGGTAACCGCGCCAAGAGAGACGATGGTAATCGCGGACACGGGTCCTCCCACGGCTATGGTTTGGTAGTATATAGTAGTTAGTCTATTTGAGGAGTTGTATGGGCAGGTACCTAGGTAGGTAGGTAGTTAATCCTGACTGAATAATGGACAGCTTGATGCTCTCGTACTGTATAACAGCCAGATACCTCTGGATGAAAGCACTTCAAAGGGCATCGTAGCCGTTCCCAGGGTTTCTAATTATACTAGCCTGGTTCTTACTGTCGCCGTAATAAATGTAGGTTGATAATTCAGGCCTGTTTGGGGTCCGTTCGGATCATCGGAGCTCCATGCTGATCTGGAGTTATATCATTGCGGGCTTGAACGAGCTATCTCGGAGATGGGCGAAAATAGTTCAAGGTCTCATGCTGCTAGCAATAGGAACAGCTATGGAGATCGCGTCAACAATGGTATGGCGTTACATGTAATTACATGGTGTCAAAATTTCTGACAAAGTGATTCCACCATCGACAGCTAGTTTTATCGGCGACCTAATTATGTGCAAATAAGTGAGGGTGGAGATAGGCTATAATCTATTCATATCACAAAACTCGTTTATCCGGTTCATGGCAGACCACTAGTGCCGTAGATTATTCGACCAGGTGTTATGTAGCATACCTTATATACCTAGCAGCATCTTATAAATGTGGAATAATATGGGATAGCAACTTTGTGTCAAGTGTGCCTATGCCCTAGTGATTGGGCTAGCGGGAGTATGTAACCACCTAATTAAGTCGTCAGTTGGTACCGTCACAACAGATTTCACAATAATCAGAATAACGATATAGGTCCCAATAACAGCTCAATACACCACGTACGACCATAAGATTTGGAAAATTCGGGATCCCGTCCGCTCTCCCATAGACAAGCCAAATACTGCCGGATTAGTAGTTGGGTCGGTGACGACCAGCGAATCCCTGGTGTTGTACGTTTTGATTTTTGTGTTTCTTACATTTTCTCTCTTTATTTTGCCTACCATAAATGTGGGAAGTCAAAGGCCTTCATTTTGCAGAAATTGCCTATCCTAGGAGAAATGTCTCCGTATGATATATGTATGGGTACCTAGGTTCTAGGCAGATCATATCGTCGAAGACTGGTTTTGTGCTAGTCAGGGGTAAGATGGAGATGTACCGGTTGAGGATATCATCTATTTCCACTTCTAGTCGATGGTAGGGTTTAATGGACCTATTGCCGGGGGTGCAGTTGTAAGACTATGTAGAGTGTCAATGTTTGATAGAGATTGTCCATAGATGGAGAGGCGCCGTGCCTTCGCTAAGATAGCCTGTCCTTCCCGAGCCCCTGGACTCAACAGAGGCGACTAACAGTACTCACTTCTATAATACTAGTGAGGTCTTGCAATCAACATTATACCCGGGCCAATGGTATTTTAAACTCGAACTAAATTATTCGCCATCAGTCTCGTGGCCTTTAAGGATGACAACGTTTTGACTCCCTTTCGACAAAACAAACTACCCTAGCCGTGGGTTATAGGGTTAATGGAATGATGGCCGTGTACTGTAAACCGGGAACAGCTAAACTATTCAGAAACACTTTGGCGTAATTTGACATATTTAGTGCTTATAAGTCCATGTGCTTCAAATACTTCGCATCTCGGTTCTTGAAGCATGTACTGTACAGGGTCAAGTAGGTCAAATACCTAACTCGAGGCTTACTCCGAGAGGACATGGAAGCTACGCTATGGTCGGGAAGGATCTGGTTTACATTCTTTAAATGCTAATTTGCTTGAAAGGGTGATCAACGCCGTTGAATAGTACACGTATTCATGCGGTGCTCAAGGACTTGTTTGTTGAGAAATCTATTTTGGCTTGGACTAGGTAGTAGAACCTTGAGAAGAAGTTTATTACCTACCAAGTACAAACAGATATGCAGTCGATCACCTTCCTGTTAATAGATAAGTACCTAGGTACCAGTTTAAATATTACGATAGAGTATAACTTTCACGCCTCAGGTCTAAGTCCTGGTGGCCCGTTCAGGTACCTACCTGCCTTAGGTAAAAACTGGTTAAAAGACCCACTAAACATTGTTCCGTTAGTGGTCTGTGCATTGATTTGTAGCTTAGCCCTTCTCACTCATTTGAAAAATTCTCTTCAATACATCTTCAAAACTCAATATGTCAGTTTTACTATCTGCATTGCGAGATACTGTCGGTGACACGACCCATTGATAGGGAAGATAATACGTAAGCATGCAATACGCGTTCCAAATAGGTTTGTATCTTCTCATTTCATTTCATTTCAAATTCTATGATGCAGCAGACCTTACTCCAGCCACTCGAACCATCCTACGAGTCTTTCAGCCGAATGATCTTTCTTCCGTGATGCGTCTTGCGTCGTGGTCCTGAGAGGGCTTGGAGATATAGGGCGGACGGTGCTTGCATCGTTCGTATAGCCAATTCGCTGCAAGAATGAAACCAATTCCTATGGACCATCATAGTCCGCGCTCATCTTGTGCTTTACGTTACAGTCTTCCACATGAGCGAGGCTCCAAGCGCTCCGACATCTCGGCTTTCGTGTTACCTCTCAGTCCTACCGCGCCCAGCCCTAGTTCTAACTAGATTCGGCCCTTCGGTGATCCCCGCCCTCCGAACGGATTTCATTCGTCACCCCGTGCGTCGGGACGTTGGACGACGTCACTACACAGCCGTTCGCTCCTATTATTGTACCTAAATTCTGCACATGTGCATTTGGCATGTGCGACTGAGCACTTCATATGCCAATCTTGAATGTATATGGAAGTTTTCTCGTTTTTCAACCTTGTTTATATCCGTAACAAATGGTATGGCGTCTAGCCTTTTATATTATTTTGTTATTCCAATAAAAATTTGATGCATTTTACCCGTCCATTCTTCCGATCGTTGGGGCGTAAATACCTTAATCACGTAGCATTCTCTACCACGTCTAAGATGCCGACGAGTACCAAATCCAAGTTCTCGCACCTCCCGCTGAGCACGAGCGGTCCGATAGAATGCGCTGTGTCCGGGACCGTCTTATTGAACACGCCGTACTTTAACCGTGGCTCAGCACACTCGGCTGAGGAGAGGCGCGAGTTCAATCTCACCGGCTTATTACCTACTAGCATTCAGACCCTCGAACAGCAAGCCGAACGTGCATACCAACAGTACACCTCTAGACAAGATGACTTGGCCAAGAACACGTTTTTGACATCATTAAAGGAACAGAACTCGGTTTTATATTTCAAGGTATAATTGTCTTGCGGTTCATTCCTGTTTTAGTACTTGGTTGTTTCTATAAATCATCATACTGATGACTTCTAGCTTATACAAGACCACCTAAAGGAGATGTTTAGCGTTGTATATACACCAACAGAAGGCGATGCAATTCAGAACTTCTCCCGCTTATTCCGACGACCCGAGGGCTGCTTTCTGAATATCAATGATATTGATAGGGTTTCACATGACTTGGCTCAATGGGGAAAACCTGAAGATATCGATTACATCGTCGTCACAGGTATGTGTAAATTAGCGACTGCTATGTACGTGTGATATTGATACATATCAATCTAGATGGTGAGGAGATTCTTGGTATAGGAGACCAAGGCGTAGGCGGGATTCTTATCTCGGTTGCGAAGCTCGCACTCACCACTCTCTGCGCTGGCATTCATCCCAACCGGACCTTGCCCGTTGTGCTAGATTGTGGGACAGACAACGAGAGCCTTCTCAACGATGATTTATATCTCGGTCTACGTCAGAAGCGGGAACGAGGCGAGAAGTACGATAGACTTGTCGACGAATTTGTTAGATCCGCTCGCAAACTGTTTCCTCGTGCATATATCCACTTTGAAGACTTCGGCTTGGGGAATGGTAAGTGATCTTACATAAGAGGAATGGGCGCTGGGCTGATGTGTAGATCCAGCTCGTCGTATTTTGGAGCATTATAGAACAGAGATTCCTTGCTTCAATGACGATGTACAAGGCACCGGGTGTGTGACCCTGGCTGCTATCATGGCTGGACTCCATGTGAGCAAGCAAAAACTCCGGGATACTAAGATGGTCATTTTTGGCGCAGGAACTGCTGGCGTGGGTATTGCCGATCAAGTCCGGGATGCTATTGCTACCGAGAAGGGTATTAGCAAGGAAGAGGCTGCAAAGCAAATCTGGTAAGCATCGAGACTTATTTGCGTAATATAATACTTACCTTCATATAGGCTGATCGACAAGCCCGGTCTCCTCACAACCAAAACCGAGCTTGATCACGGTCAACGGGCCTACGCGAAAGATGCATCTGAATGGGACGGCAAGGACGCATCTTTAGTATCCGTCATTAAAGAAATCCATCCTAACGTCCTCGTCGGGACTTCCACCGTCCCCAAGTCCTTCACCGAAGAAGTCATCAGAGAAATGGCCAAAGGAGCCAAGCGCCCCGTCATCCTCCCCCTATCCAACCCCACCCGACTCCACGAAGCCGTCCCCGCGGACATCCTCAAATGGACCGGAGGCAAAGCCCTAGTAGCGACCGGCTCGCCTTTCCCGCCCGTGAAAGGTCCCTGGGGCAGAGACGGCGCGGAAGTCGAAATCGAAGTCGCAGAGTGCAACAACTCGGTCGTATTCCCCGGGATCGGGCTCGGCGCCGTGCTCTCGCGCGCGTGCAAAGTCACGGATAAAATGCTCGTCGCCGCGGTCCACGGCGTCGCGGCCCTCAGCCCCGCGCTGGAAGACGATACGGCGCCCTTGCTGCCCGGGGTCGAGGACGTGCGCGCGGTGAGCGCGCGCGTGGCGAGGGAGGTTATTCTGGCGGCGGTGGAGGATGGCGTTGCGGTGGAGGAGGGGATCCCGGGGGATAAGGGCGGCGAGTTGGATGAGTGGATTCGGGAGCAGATGTGGGATCCGGTGTATCGCCCGCTCAAGCGTGTTGAGCCGGAGGGGGCTAGTCGGGCGGCGAAGGCGGAGTTGAAGGTTGTGGGGAGCTTGGAGAGGGTTGAGGATAGGGTTGCTCGGGAGTGAGTTGTATGTGCCTGGGTAGGTTGGTAGGTAGGTATCTAAGGTACCTAAGTATTATTCTTGCTTGTGTAGTATAGGAGTCTGAATGGCGGTGGTGAAGATATTCTCTAAGATTGCGAGGGAGATTAACTGGTGTAGTTGTGTGGTTGTGTATATATCACAAGGCTTATGGATAAATGCTGCCGTCAGTGTGTTAGAATAAGTTTGACTTCAACTAGGTAGGTACCTAGGTAGGTAGGTAGTTAACCGGGTTTTTTAATCGTCAGCCGTGGGATCTGAATGGGCACATATCATTATGCCTTGCGGTAATTGACGAGATATAGAGGTACTCCTGAAATTAGTAAACTTCGAAGATAAACTGTAAAGTAACATTTGGTTAACTACCTAACCTACCTAGGTAGTTAATTGTAAATAAATAGGAGTATACTTTTGATTATCAAGTCTACGGGTTTAGAGCATTTACAGACACCTACCTACCTACGGGAAGTCGTATTACAACATGCTCATTCATTTCGCATCACTATGTGATATCCCCATCTATGTGTACCACGCAAGACACACGGGACAACCCCTAGAATCAATGTCATAACATATTACCGCATCTCTTCATATATAGTCAATACCTAGGTAGGTTAGGAGGTAGCTAGCATAAGTACAAATCTGACAAGAAATCAAGTACTAGATTCAACCCGGCTAACTCCATAGAAAGCAGCACTAGATAAATAGACCGCAAAGCGAGCAATTGATCGCCTACTTACATACCTCTTCTTGTCCCTCGGACCCATTCCCTTTCTGCAAGCTAAGACTCATGCAATCCCATCATCAAATAAGCCCCGCCCTAGCCGCCTCACCCCCACCCTCCCGAAGCAGCTCCTCAACCTTCTGCTTCCCTTTCCCAAGGCCCCCTTCACCAACACCCATCCGACGGGCCACATACCGCTGGGCCACAACTCCGATACTCAAGCTCAGCGTCTCCTCGACCCACTCGGCGACCCATTCACGCGGATCCACGCCGCCGCTCTCTACGATCTCCCGGATCTCGTCTGGCACGTTTATGCCTTCTGGGCCTAGCTGCTGCTCGCTCTCGCCACTGGCAGGCGTCAATGGTGCCGGCGCATCCAACCAGCGGATCCATTTGGCTGGGATGTACTGGCTCACGGTGCTGTACACGATGTCGTGGATCGGGTCGAGGACGTACACGGCGAAGCAGATGTGGGGGTCTACACTGCTGTCGTCGGCTACGGCGCTGGGTTCCTTCTCTGCCTCACCAGCTGTGCTGCCAGCGAAGAGGGCAGAGTCTGCGTCTACGATGATAGGCTGGACGGCGAGGAAGATGTCACTCGTTCGTACGGGATTTTCTTCGCTTACGGGCTCCAGGGCACGCTTTTGCGCCTCAGTAACGCCACCACTAGCGGCGAAGTAGTCGTGGGAGTAACTCTCTGCGCTGACGCGACAGAGCTTGGTCCCCTCAATTATACCTTTCACAGCACCTAGGTCGCGGGGCGCATCTACTTGCCTCCACCAGGGACCGTCGCGCCAGCCGGCAGAGTTGGAGGATCCTTTGTAGAAGGCGTCCGAGGATCGTCGCGCGGTGTTCTCATGACCGCGTTGGATGACGAGGAGGTCGCCGCCCTCAACTTGCGACATGACCCGGGTGAAGACCTCGTGAATAAGAGGGTCAAGCGATGGGTAGCCGACAATGTCGTGGGTGATGTGGATAAGTAGACGCTCGTGAGAGGAAATAGGAGGGGCGAGCGTGTGCAGAATATTCGCGAAGGTAGGCAAAGCGTGCTGGCGGATACCGTCGCCTAGACGCAAGATTGTCAGTTCAATAGATTCTTATGCAGGACTTCTTCAACAGCTAGTAACCGTATTCAAATACATACCTAGACCTCGTAGAGCCCCAACGTTTCCTTTGACCTGATCAGCCCATTTCTTGGCTTCCTCGTTCTGCTGGATCTCCTTGTATGCGGCCTCGGCTTGCTTCATGGCCGCATTTGCCGTAGCGCTGGCTGTAGCAAACAGTCCACCCCACCAACCACCGCCGGCAGCCGATGCTGTCTCCTCTACCGACCCCTTCTTCTCGGCATCCTGGAGATCAGAGCTGGTGGCACTAGGGGTAAAGCTTGCGTGGAGGGAGCGAGTGCTATCGACGGACTTGCGTGCGACGCTGGCTGGCTTATCTTCGGATTGTCGAGGAGCACCGGGCGGAGGTGTTGCTGTGCTAGTTCGTTTAACAGGTGCCTTGGTAGACGTCTCCTTGACGCGAGGTGTATGGGGTCGGACGGGTTCTTCGCCAAGCTCGTCCTCCAGCTCGGCCAGTCCAGGTATATCTTTCTTAAGCTTCTCGCCTCGAGTCTTGGAGGGAGCCGGCTTAGGTTTACCAGCAGGCTTCTTAACTACGCTCTCGTCGATTCCTTCGAAGAGCTCATTCAATCCGTCATCAGCAGACGTATTTGACCGCCTCGCTGCCATGCTGGGTAATTATCGTAGTGGGGGAGAGATATCTTTACTGGAGGGATCTCTAGTAATTGCGATCGAGAGAAGACAAATAGAGGGATACCTAAGGGTTTCTGCGCTAAGAAATAGGCTACGAAGAGCTATTGCTATCCTAACCAGAAGTATACAGGAATTGGCTATGATTCGCTGTGGCCTTGTACATATGTGTATGTATGCAGGGCCGCGGGGAACCAATAGTTTGAGCGGATTCGACTGCAACTGTTTATGGGATGCTCGTCGGCAGATACAACAAACACTATTTTAACAACTGAGAAGGGATACTGGGATACTAGTTATGTCGACTATTCTTGTAGAGGCTGAACAGGACGCTACTTTTAAGAAGGGATGAGTAAAATGGACAGTTTGGTATGGCATGTGATATATGCTAGTTATGTGATATGTATAAGGTAGTATGGTATCGGTATTACTTGTGGGTGAAAGGGTGTCGGTTTCGGGAAAGAAGACGGGACACGGAAAGCTTTGACCAAGTTCCACCAGGAACTGTCGTCACTAAATACTAAATGGGGTAGGCGAGATACCTATGTAGGTACCTTAGGTAAGTTAGGTACATGTAGGCATGTATGTATGTATCTGGGTACCTGGGTGCTTGCTTAATTGATCTATATTACGTGATCTCCCGCAGCTTTGACAGGGAAGTTGCAAGGGGCGTCTGTTCCAAAACTAGCCAAGGAAGGAACTTTGGTATATTCATGTTATCCCATTGGTCAAAAAAGGGAAGGTACTGAAGTAAAATCGATCAAGTGGGAGAAGTATTGTGGCTAGTGCATCCAAATCGGGATCTCATCTGTGGCTCTGGACAGCCTGAACCTCGAGAAATCAGCAGTGCACCTTAATAATAAGGTTGGCAGCAGTCATAGTAGCAACAGAGCAACGAGGCAAGCACTCGATGGGAAGGTTTAATCAAGTACAATTTACTGCTTGATCTTTAAAGTTGGCCGCTCTGATTCTGACAGGCAACAGCTTTGATCTTTTTTCAGGTACGTATTGACCGCCTAAGGCGTACTGATTTCCAACCTAACCATCATATTCAAATTCAGTTGTCCTTCCCTACTAAGTCAGCTCCTTTCACCTACCTTTTTTTCTCACCACGTCTCTCTTACACAACGCACTCACTGTATGTCTGCAATCGTATCGACTACATTTACTGACAACAATTCCAGCATACGATCGAGTGACTCTTTAAAAGAAACCCTCTTGATCCAACTTCTTTTACATTCAACCCCTTCAGCTTTGACTATTGTTATTCAAGTTTTATCGGCGGCGGGCTGCTGTCCTTGCGTCTTCCCCCCGGGCAGCTAGCAATTCAGTCCACCCCGGCCTTGTATAATTTTCAAGCATTACCTCCTTACTACCTTACAACCACTTATTTTTCCCTTAGCCATAGCCTGCGCCTAACAACGATCAACGATCAATTGTCGACAACGCGTTGGGAAGAAATATAATTTACACCAATACACCAACAGAAAATTGTATTTCTAGCTGGTGGCTATTTTCTATCATTCTTTCCTTCTCTATTTGTTGGTTTGGGAAGGCGCGCTTCAGCCATCAACATCATCCTGAGCCTTTCCCCACTTACATAATCTCCGACCCAAAACTTCTTTCACCTTTAATTCATACACGTACATTAGGTACTTCACTTACACATACGACATATCCGTCCTTACAAATCTGCGACAATTCTCGACTATAGAGATTTTGCAATGGACCCTTCTAACGGTCCTCGCGGAAGAGGCCGGAAGAGTTCTACTTTTCCAACTATCTTTCCCGTTACTTCATCACCTCACAACTCATCCGAGCAGCCTATGCAACAACCTTCATCCGCAGCATCTTCTTTTTCCTTCACTGCAGAAACCCCGAGCCCTTCCGCTTCTAGGGATAAGCGAATTCGCGCTCGCAACATCGACAGTGCCGGCACTATGCCGGAAGATTCTGCCAGCAAAGGAGGACGCTCCTTGAGAAAACGTACTCGTGTAGACTATACATTTGACCAGCTTGATGAGATTGAGAGCTACGGTTCAAAGTCTACGCCTAGCGCTACTCGCACGTTGAAGAGACGAAAAACTGACTTTATTCCGAATGAGAATGAGACGAACGAAGATTATGAAGCTCGCACTAGCAGACGAGCTTCCGAGCAACCTCAGCCATCATCGTCTCGCAAACGCAACGCTAGAAAGTCTACAGCAGAGCCGCAGACTTATGTGCCAGAACAGCAGATGGATGATGTCGAAGTACGAGACACCATCGAAGTTGGTGGACACCATAGCGGAGAGTCGGATGAGTCTATGCTTAGGCGCACTAGCTCTGGCTCCTCCAATAATGAGACCAAGGTTCTCATTCCTAACATTTCCGTTGACGTATCTATTTCGTCGGAATCCTCACAATCATTGAAGCCGTCGGAGATGTCGGGCCCTTCAGGACCTTCAGAACCCTCTCAGCCTTCGCAACTATCACTGGATACCGCCCCGGGCGAGACCCACCCTAATTTACAAAAAGCTCAACCCGAAACCATGGCCGAAAACGGAGGTGAGCTCCGAGAGCAAGAAGACAAACTAGAGGATTATGGAATCCACGAGATGGATGACAATCACACCGAACCAGACTTACTAGACCATCTCACTCCATATATCAGTAGTTCTTTCGTTTACTACCCGGACTACCAGGATGATGAGCTCGAGCTACCGGAAGCTGAGGCAGAGCCCTCGGTTGATGCAGAAGCTGATCCAAACGTAGATGCTGGAGCGAACCCTGGCGCTGCGGTCAATGCTGATGCAGACCCCGAGGCCGGTCTGGAACTAGAACCGGACGTAGCCAACGAAGATGTCGGGGACACGCCAGCTGACACTGCTGCAAATTCTCCCGCTGCAGAAACCGAGCCATCCGGTACACAATCATCAGATATGAAGCAATTCCGATTCAAGCAGGCTAGAAAGGCAACCGAATTCACCGATCTATTCAAGGACATCAAGTCTTTATCTCCCGAAGAGCTCTACCGAAGAGTTGAAGTTGCGAACAAGGCTCTCGCGGCATGGCAGGATGAGTTCAAGGAGCTGCGAAAGTGGACAGATGATTATGATAACTCAATTCGCTTCCAAAAAGAGGAGGAAGCCTTCAACCGTCGCTTTAAGGCCACTGTTGCCAGAGACCCTAATGCGAACCCCATTCAAAAAGACTTCGTTGTCAAGGGCATCAGAGCCAAGGATACGACAGAACCAGAAGTCGCCTATGCCCGACAGCAAGACAGAATCATGGCCAACGTCTACGGATTCGAATATGATCCCAGAGCAGACAGAGTGGGTAAACAAGACCCTATCGCGCAACGAACTGGCTTGGGCCGCCACGGGCGTCTTCGCGAGAGACCTAAACAGACCGCCAAGGCAGCAGAGGCCGAAGATCCCAATATCGTACAAGGAAAACGAACGAGAAAGCCACCGGAGAGGTTCAACGAAAGCGAAGCCGCTAGCAGAGGCTCTACCCCAGCTCCCACCCAACGTCGAGGACGTCGTGGTGCTCAGGCACAAGAGAACGGCGACCAACAACAGAATCAAAGCCAACCTCACTATCAGGTTCAGAGCACTAACGCACCGGACGTGGCATCCGAGCCGGCTGAGAAAGAACAGCCTAGGAAGAAAGGAAAAGGCGGCAGACCTCGCAAAAACCCACTCCCGGCCTCGGAAGCTCAGCCTACTCCGGCCCCAGAACCAGAGCATGAAGAGCCCAATCCCGAATCCCAGCCGGTTAGCAATTCGCGCCCCAAAGCCCAACCAAAGACGCCGCCTAAGTCGCAAGCCAAACCCGGGCCCAAGGCCAAGCCTGTCGCTGAACCCACGCCACAGCCCAATATGGAACCCAAACTCGAGTTAACGCCCTCACTTAAAAGAGGAGCTGAGGAGATGACTGTAGATGAAGAACAGCCTCGCAAACGCAAACGCAAGGCCCCTACAAATATTGCGGCAGTTATAGGCCAAGAGGAAGAATACAACGTCCCTAATGACGCAGAACCTCTAACACCCTCGAAACCGGCTCGCCGGACGAACTCCCGAAAATCCGATATACCATCCGGATCTTTCAAGACTGCAACTCCTAAGACAGTCACTTCTACGAGCCATCAAGCCGAGGAGCCTCGTCCTCCCACTGCATCGTCTACCGCAACAGCTGAGACAGTAGCGTCTACAAGTAACTACCAGCTCCGCGAGAAACGCCAAAGAAAGTTCACCAACGATATCAACGATGATGACTTTATTGAAGCACCTAAACCTAAGCGGGCTAAACGAGCCCCGAAGAAAACACAGGCTAAGACTGAAGATCTCACACCTGCTCCAGAACTAGCCCCAGTGCAGCAAACAGAGCAGAAGGCTCCCCCTGCCCCGAAACCGCCTACTAAGATCAAGTTCAAGGTGAAGAACCAGCATCTTGCCTCTCTGCCCACTCTGCCCACTCTTAGCACACCGCCGCTAGTCCCTTCGAACTTAGCACCAGCTCACATCAACAATTCTATCAACGGGAATTATAATGGCGACAACGGTATCAATGGATTCGTTGACCCTAACACCCCCGACGGGGAGATTGGCGCAGACCCCAACAAGGACTACAATTCTATGACGAAGTCTGAAAAGATGTCCTATTCTATGAAAGGTATATTTGAGTTCCTCATATACTACCTACGTATATAGTAAAAACATGCGAGGTGCTAACGTTTAATAGCTCGATGGGCATCTGGCTCTATGAACACGGCCGTGGCCAAGCGCCGTGCAACGCTTGCCGCTAAGAAACAGAGCGCAAAACCACCTGCGGGAGCTCATTCTACCGGTCTCAACCAAGCAGGGACGCCCACCTCCGGGTCTACACCAGGTGGTGAAGAAGACGACGATGTCACTGCCCTACAGCAGTAACTATCATCACCCCATTCATAATTGCCCCCGGGCGATGTTAAGCAACATATGCGGCATCGTCACATAGAGGACTATACCATTGCCCTCAATCACAGCCTACTTCTACAGCTAGCACAATCCATCTACTGTGGTTAATATACTGTCGTATCAGTCAAATCACCGCCTCGCCTTTATGGTATAAGCACACCTAGGATATGCATGCTATTGCTATTGCTATTGCTCTTGCTCTTGCTTGTCACCATTCCAACCAATATGAAATATTCATAAAAAACCATAAAAAACAGAACTGTCGGATAGGCGTCCATCGAGTCTTAACGTATCAACATTGAACAAGTGGACACGACCACACAAACACTAAACACTCTCATACAACCCATCACGAGAGAAAAAGTATTATACGGCGACGCTGCGTCCTATTAGCAGCTAATCGCCTTACAGTGGCAATGGGAAGTTTAGATACTTGGACTGAACTTTCCCAGCCATATAATATGAAGCGGCGGGGTCAGTAAATCTCGACTGGCTCAGCCCTTCGTCTGCGGAGGGGAAGGGTGGTTGGATAATTAAGCCACACCCATCCAGCCGTCGGATACCCCCTGGGGATGGGACGGAGGTGTACCTAGACAAGCCTCACCTAGGTCGCCTCTGTCCCCATTCTAACCCCATGGTGGATGGATGAACGGGACGCTGGATACTTGGACCGGCTCCCAGTTCATCTATTCATCCATCTTTCATGGATGATGGAGATAGGAGTTCGAATACTTGGATCGACTCCTATTCTACTCATCCATGGAGGTGATGTGTAGATAATGAGTGGGCTGGAGTTGGATAATTGGACCAATTCCAAGTCCATTCATTTTCTCCTATCTGTGGGTGAATAGGCTGTCGGATACTTGAACCGGCTCCTAGTTATCCCATTGATAGGTAGAGGGGTGGATAGACTAGGCGCCAGACACCTAGCTGGCCCAGGCCCTTCCATTTCTCTGCACATCAAAGTCTGGGTGGAGGGCTGTTTGGATACTTGGACCAAACTTTCCTTCACTCGGGCTCATCCCTGGGGGGTGTTCAAAACGGGAGACGCGAGGAGGTTTATGGATGGAAAATAGGGGAGGGACACTTTGTACATATCGGATATATACGGCATTTGGGCCTAAGGGCGAGGCGTTGTCATTATTTTGCATAGGTGGGGTAGATGGGACGTTTTGATACCTGGACTAGTTCCTATCTACCCCACCCACGGAGCGAGCATCATTGTACGCATAGGAGGGGATAGGATAGAAGGAGGTCAATACATAAAATGGAGGGGAAATGGAAGATACCATTATCATCAATTTTGGAAGCCAGTAACCTAGTGTATATATGTGACAAGAATATGTCCATGTAAATAGAAATCGTAATATCGCTTGCTATTGGCGTATATCAACGTGATAAAAAATGTGAATCTGGTGATGGATAAGTCACGTTTTACTTGGGTGCTCAATTATTTGCTTTGGCCGTTCACTTCCCAACTGGTCTACAGCATATCCAGTACTACATAGCTAACCTAAGCGATGAGATATAACCTAGCTCTTCCGTCCTCCAACCCCGAACTTCCATAAAAGACAGTGGTCTAGTTCTAGTAGGAGAACGGATTCATTTAGTAAGTACCATGCCAGAGAATAGACCTATAGCCAGGGAGGCAGGTACCTAGGTGTGTGGGCCACGGAATATAGGAATAAATATAGGAATGGGAGCTTAAGGGGTACCATTTACTACCATAATTAGACACGATTGGGATGAACCAATGGCCGGCTACAATTATCGGAAGCAAGTCACAGAGCAGCAATCGCAGCAATCGTAGGCAAAGAATGGGGAACCGAACTATCAATTGTCCAGGATGCAGTTTCTTTTGGTTTGGTATGTCTCCTTTACGCCCCGAAGCCGAAATGCAAAGTGACCAGTCCTACCACCCGACACGCGACATAGGCCTCCATCTCAAATCCTCTCACCAGCAGTCGTGAGAGCGGCCGGCCGTGTTGGTGTCTTTCTTCTTCCAATATCAATCAATCAATCATGATGACGTATCGTCAATAAGGTAGGTAGGCTAGGTGGTGTGAATCATCATCCTCCTCCTCTCACCCAATGTTCCGCCCGAAACGTAACGCTCGCCTTTTTACATCACTACACCGGAGTTGCTGGCAATACGCTGGGTAGACATATTAGAATTTATGGAGTTAGAGATGTGTGATAGTGAGACTTACGGGCCATAATTCGGCGGCCTCCTTTCCGACGGGTCCGGTGATGGCGGAGCCCTTCATCTCACCCTTGGGGTTGACGATCTGGGAAATCATGTTAGTATAGGCACTCTGCATTGCATGGGAATCCAGAAGCACAGCTGCCGGTCTGACCGTGCTCAAACACGAAGAGTTCTGGTACAGATTCGACTGCCGTGTATTTGGCAAACAGATATATCTAATAAATGGCCAAACTTACGACACCAGCGTTGTCCTCGAAGTACAGGAAGACACCGTCGGTTCGCTTCCAGGGCTTGGACTGTCGGACGATGACGGCGGGGTGGACCTTCTTTCGGAGCTCAGGCTTTCCCTTCTTGACGGTGGCCATGACCATGTCGCCAACACCGCCGGCGGGCAGTCGGTTTAGGCGGGCACCGATACCCTTGACAGAGATGATGTACAAGTTTCGGGCGCCGGAGTTGTCGGCGCAGTTCATGATAGCACCGCTGTCCCGTGCGTTAGTCTCGAACTGGGTTTGCGGGAGAGGGACAGAGTTCCTGCACTTACACAGGCAGACCGAGGGTCATCTTGAGCTTGCCACCGGGGGCACCACGCCTGTGAAGCGGAATGTCAGCATTTTTGCTCCAGAGCTTTGCTGTCGAACATAAATTTAGAATCCCATCGTCGCCTTCGTAGCTTGTTCCACGACAATCCAACTAAATCGGACCTTGTACTTCGAGATCTGGTTCCGTTGGCGTCGTATGATCCGAATTTCCGCCAACACGGACTCTTCTTAAATGCCTCCCTCTTTTGTGCAAATCATTCCTCTCAAATTCGATTCGCCTTGCTCTTCGCATTCCCCCACCAAATCTTCAATCCCTCCTCCCATTTTACCCCACCAACCATTTCCGCTACAAATCGAGGAATCCGAGTTCGAATGAGATAGACTTACGAGAGCTTGGCCATTGCGACTGATTTGTTGGGGGGTTCTTTACGGTCGGGATGTGGTGTTGACGGTGGTCGAAGTTGGTGGTCGTTGTCACGGAAAAAAAAGGTCAACTACAGCTCCAAATTTCTTAGGTGTTAGTTTACTGCGCAAACCTGGAAATGTGCGGCTTGGAGGAAAAAAACCCTAGGGACCCACAAAGTTCGGGAAGCGATTTCCGCAAAAGGAAGATCAGTCACGTGATGAGTGTGGATTGTCGTGAAGAGATCCTTGTACTTTTCAATACAGTCCGTGCGTATCCGCCACATACATGGGTATTTCCACCTGCCGACTTATATATGATGATGATAATGTTTACGTCTATTGGTCTGCTATATGCTACTTGCGTAAATACAGCGGCGCATCTCTGGCGCTTTAGACGTCTAGAGTATTCCCTACTGGGAACAGAGCTAGAGTATCGCCTGACATATGCCGACTTATATAATAGGTATGATAATTAAAACAGCAAACGCGTAATCAAATTAGGTATCATCAGCTTAAAACTAACTACAACCCAGATTCCAATAACCAAATATCTAATCTAGCACATCGTAGTTTAACGAGAAGTATAGATAAAGAGAGGCATATCATTCCCCATCTTATGGGCCATGTGCTGTAGTTGCTAGTGTTGAGCTGGAATCTGCGCCATCCTTCTGATTTTAAAGTTTGCCCAGCTACTTTGGATCATATATACCGATAAATCTCAGTGGTATATCAAGCTCAAGCTTAGTGTATTGCACTACATCAATCTGCTAATAACCTAATATCTCCATACATGGTTCTCTGACTAGTAGTACTAGTGGTCGGCTCTTTCATACCAGGGCTTCACGGCCTCTAGCAGCTTCTCATGTGCTGCTGCGTCTCCAGAATGCTTCAGTACCTCTTGATAGACGTCATCGCCAATTCTTTGGAAAAACAGGAGGAACGATGCCCACGCGAAATCCGCAAAGCCCACATTCTTCCCCTCGAAGAAAGGGCCGTCGCCATTCTCTTTCAGCAGGGCGGTGGCCTTTTCCAGGGCCGGTTGCACGGCTTTCCATGCTGCCTCGCCGCCTTCCTTCTGAGCTACCTCCTCCAAAGTCGCGCCAAAGTTCTCTTCGCGAGTCCGGCGGAAGTACCCCTTGCTAGCATCGTTCAACAGCTTGTTGAAGACCCCTGGGACGTAGATACCCCTAGTGGCAGTCAAGACCTGCACAAGGAGGTCCTTCACTTTGGGTAGATAGGGGGAGTCCAGACGGAGGCTTGGCTCCGGGTACTTCTTCTCGAGCACGTCGGCGATTGTGAAGGAGTCAGTTACCCAAGTTCCGTCGGGCAAGATGATCGTTGGGATGGTGTAGAGATCCGCTTTTGGGAGACTACGAGGTAACTGTCAGCTAATCCAAGTTTATCTTTACGCAGATGATATAAAGGGGACCCCGTGAAGTGATTGCCTCCCTCGTCGAATTCTAGGAAGGAGGAGTAACGACGGTGACCCATCGAAATTCAGACAGCTCTCGAATTTGGATGTGTTCATCGGCGAAAATATACAAACCATCCAGATAGAGGGTGGGGATATTGTACGTCAGGCAGACTCACTGGTCTTGGAATTTTCCCTTAATGTCTGGGTATTCAACCTATTGATGTGTTAATAACTTCCATAGGCAAGTATCTTCAAATTGTGGCGGGACCTACCCATTCTGTCTTGTAGGGGAGGATCTTGTAGTTCAAGATAAACCTAGCTGTTTGCAGTTTTTAGAAATTATATCCCGTCTCTAAACATATGATGGCACTTACTCTTCCACGGGTTGTACGACCACGTCTTGTTTGGCGTCTTAGACGGCAAGTCAAAGAACACGATCTCTTGATTAGCCATTGCGAAGGAACCAATGATGAAGATACAATAATTCGATAGAGAAGTGGAAGTTTAAGTTGGAAGGTTTACTATCTTTATGCTCTGGACTATCATGAGATGACCAAACACTAAAAAGTCTCCGATCTATGCATGGACTCGCCGACCAATGCATGAGCCCCGCATTTACTGCTCTTTCACATGCACATCATTGGCGTACACCCGGGTTATTTAGGTAATTGCAATGAGTACTATATTATGTTTCATTGGGCTATACTAATTGAGTATTAGGGATTCCATCTTACATGCCACTTGCTCATCGGCCCCCCTTAATACCTCACCACTTATTCCCCGGAAATGCTATTTGTTCATACACGTACCGAATCCCGGATAAGTAGCTAGCTATCTCACCACTTACAATATGCATCATGGCTCGGGTTACTGCGTTGCTACTAACATTCTGTTGGGGATTGGGAATGACGCCTATTTGATTCCTGGATCTGTGGTGAATATATTGGCCGCAAGCTAGTAACGGGGCGCTAGCTTACAAATGATTCGGCATTTCTTTGAAAGAGTTCGATAAGCGCTCGTATCATCAGTTACATAGCTGGTAGGTATTCGCACGTGTAATAGATATGCGTACAAGGTATGATAGCCGTCAATGCGGCTGCTTCTTCGGAGATACTACCTACCTAGGTACCTAGGTACCTATGACTTTAACTCTATGCAGTCTAATATTATGACTGAGATTAGTATATTGTCAATTCGTAACTTAGTTCTAGATCTAGGGCTAACTTACCAAGGCTAATGCCGTGAACATGAGCTTACTGCATTTAAGCTTGAATGGTAATTAGGTAATATCCTACTAATATTTTTAACATATCGTCATTCACCATTCCTATTACAACGGCCTATTCCCAACAGTTGTGTAGTTTATAGAACTTTTGGCATCAGACCGCAGTGCCCTACTTGACTTTTTACTATTTTTTATTACGTCGTGACCTTATCACGAAGGTTTTATTGAATACGAAGCAAAATGCTTTCGAAACTCGGCAGGTCTTTACGCATTTTTGGATCTCCATAGAGAATTTATATGCTGCTAATGTTAACATCACTTTCAGCTTCTTGTTTGGCTATCGCATAATAATGGATCATTTAGTCACCTGGAGCTACAACCATATATATTCTTGTATTGGAACTTCGTGTATGTGTCGTGATGGGTTTGATCTATGTCCTTTAGTCTAGGTAACAATATGCTACCATTTCTCCCTTATGCAATTATCTACCTACTTAGTTATATTCAAACAAAACTCCCTTACCCACAGCTAGCACACCTCATCATTCACGGTGAATAAGAAGCTTTTTCTTGTACATGTTAATGTATGTGGATGATCTGTTGCTTGCGGGTTCTTGATAACTACTTGAATCTTGAAGGAACACCGGCAGGCATTCATATAAGCCGGTAAAGCTGTGAATTAAATAGATAGTTCCATGGTATTCTCTAGCAATGATGGCTAATACTAATATAAGGGTGAAACATGAATACGTCATACTATGTAGAAACAATAAATTTCAACGCCAGCAAACGCGCTATGCCTAGCTTGTCATTAGTCCAAGGCAAATTGACCAATTATAATCTGGCTTTTGATTTGATGCAGTAAGTCCCCTTTTACCCTGCTGAGGTAATGAGAGAAGTTACCCGAGGTATCTACGTACCTAAGGTTGCATGCCGCAATGCACCAACCTTATCGATAACTACATGTATTTGGCACGATAGGTGCGTTTCTCGAGATCTTCGCCTGACAATAACACTTTCCCATCTTTAACCTATTCTTTTTTATTCTCTCTTGGTTAACCCACGATCAACAATGGCGCACGCAGCCCCCGTTGATATTTGGAACGGTAATGGCATCGCCTTGGGAGCTCCCTCTCCCAAGAAGGTTGCTTATTTCTATGATTCTGACATTGGAAACTTCGCGTATGTTTCGGGCCACCCAATGAAACCCCATCGCATTCGGTTGGCGCACAGCTTGATTATGAATTATGGTGTGTACAAGAAGATGGAAATCTACGTGAGTAATCATACCGCCTGTCGCTTCAGCTAGCGAGACAACTGACATCCCAAAGCGTGCGAAGCCTGCAACGCGACTCGAGATGACCCAATTCCATACCGACGAGTACATCGATTTCCTACAGCGAGTCACCCCCGAGAATATGGACAATTTCCAACGGGAGCAAGGCAAATACAACGTTGGAGATGACTGTCCGGTATTTGACGGACTATTTGAATTCTGTGGCATAAGCGCTGGCGGTAGCATGGAGGGTGCCGCCCGGCTCAACCGTCAAAAGTGCGATATCGCAGTCAACTGGGCGGGTGGTCTCCATCACGCAAAGAAGTCTGAGGCTAGTGGCTTCTGCTATGTCAACGGTATGAATTATCCCATGTGATTTGCTGATTTTAATACCTCTCCCTTCAGCTGTGCTAATATGGTTACTGAGTAGATATTGTCCTCGGAATTCTCGAACTGTTACGATTTAATAAGCGCGTCCTATATATCGATATCGATGTACACCATGGTGATGGTGTCGAGGAAGCGTTTTATACCACAGACAGAGTTATGACGGTTTCTTTTCACAAATACGGCGAATACTTCCCCGGAACAGGCGAGCTGAGAGATATTGGGATCGGCCAGGGCCGTTACTACGCGACCAATTTCCCCCTTCGTGATGGCATAGATGATTCCTCATACAAGTCAATCTTCGAACCCGTCATATCAGCCGTCATGGAATACTATAACCCAGATGCGGTTGTTCTTCAATGTGGCGGAGACAGTTTGTCAGGTGACCGCCTCGGCTGTTTTAACCTGAGCATGGACGGTCATGCCAACTGCGTAAAATTCGTCAAGAGTTTCAACCGGCCGACTCTGGTACTTGGTGGTGGTGGTTACACAATGCGTAATGTCGCCCGTACCTGGGCCTTTGAGACTGGTCTGCTTGTTGATGCTCAGATGGATCGAACTCTACCGTTTAATGAATACTACGATGTAAGATTACAACCCTTCTTACTACTACTTCGAGCGCTAACCTTGACATTAGTATTATGGGCCTGACTTCTCACTTGATGTGCGTGCCTCCAATATGGAGAACGCCAATAGTCCCGAGTATCTAGAGAAGATAAAAAACCAGTTGATTGAAAATCTTCGACGTACTGCTCATGCCCCGTCCGTACAGATGCAGGATGTTCCCCGTCACTCGTTGGGAGCAATGTCTGATGAAGAAGAAGCCGAGCTCGACGACCTCGATGAGGACGAGAATAAAGATGTTCGCATGAGTCAGCGCCAGTGGGAACAGCGCATAGAGCGGGACAACGAATACGAGGAGAGCGATAATGAGGACTTAGACAAAGCGAACGGAGTTCATCGAAACGGCAGCACGCGACGGCCATTTATCGAGTATCGCAATTCAGACGTTGAAGCTGATAGCGGCGCTGCGACGCCCGCCAACGGCTCTGTTGAACATGTCATCAAGTCTAAGGAGACGGATGACATCGTTATGGAAGACATAGTAGATAAGGAGCCCGAGCCCGAGCCTGAGCCTGAGCTCGAGCCCGAGGTAAATACTCGTGATACCTCCCAGCCAGAGGACAAGGATGCTGAACACGAAGGCAAGACTGCCAGCATTGCTGATCAGGAAGGAGCACCAAAAGAAGCCCAGGGAGTCGCCAAGTCCGATAAAGACGGCAGTGAAAGCGAAAAGACAGCTGCCGCTGAAACTGATTCTGCGAGCGAAAAGATTGAGACATCTAAAGAAGCCGACGAGACGATGCAGGATGTCAGCGAAAGCAAAGCATCAGCCGCAGAAGCTGAAAAGGCGCCCAGTGCGGCGCCGGAGGCCAAGAGCACTCTAGAAGGTGAAAAGGTTGATCAAGACGGGGACGTCGACATGGACGCCCCCGTTGCCGTCGCCCCCGAGCCAAACCAAGAAAGGGGAGCAGATGCCAAGGACTCGGCCGCAGAGAAGGGTGATGCTGCATCGCCCAGTCCTACAGAGCCTGCCAGTAAAGACAAAGACAAGGATAAGGAAAAGGATGAGGCGAGCCCCTAAGAAGATACAAACACTAATTTTGATACCCACGTTTTGAATCTTCTCACCCTTCCGAGTCTTTAAAGTAGCCAGTGTACAGGAGATGGACGGGGTGGAATAGGGAATGGTGTTCATCGGATTCTTCTTCAGATCATTGTAGACTAGCCGAGCGGACGGCGTTCAGGTTTTCCGGCAGCATCAGTGGCGGAGGGACGGCTGCCTTGCATTAAGTTGGTGGGCTTTACCCTTTAGCTAGTATTATTCTGCTTAGCTCTTTGTGATTTTATGTAATGGTTTTCGTATCAAGTCCCGTGATGGAGGTGATCTGCTAATGTGTTGAAGCTACCGTATCTAATTTGACAAACTAAATTATTAGTTTCATGAAAAAAAGTAGACTTTGCATTTCAAAAAAGGGGTTGAGATATACCCGGTATTAAAAAAGGGGGCGCTTAGTGGGTCTGAAAAGGGGGCTCGAGTGTACCACTTTCATATAGGATGATAGCCGTCCTTTCGAAGTATAGGGAACTCCAAATATCCAAGGACTCTATTGCCGTCTCTTGCTCAGATAAACACTTAGGTTAGAAATCAACCGTAAAGAACATCTAAATCCACATCATCATCGCCACGCTCATCACCTCCATCCATATCTATCATTTCTCCCTTTCTCCTAAAATACTTGCGCACATAACCAGTTGCCATAGCATCCGTCACAAGCAGCTTAAATATCAACCTGGGCCTCTTCCCCCTCCGGCGGCGTCTCTGCGCCTTGGAATACTCGTCCAGCGACGAAAAGAGCCTCTCGGTATCATGGCGTAGACGGCCCGTCTCGTAGAGCGAGACGGAGTCCACGAAGCAGAACACCATCACCTTCGTCCGGTCGAGCTGCTTCAGCAGCCGCAGGAACAGCCGGCACGTCTTCACGAAGTCCTGCTCCCGGATCGCCCGCAGCCACGCCTCGTCCAGGAAGCTCAGGTCCAGGTCCGGCATCAGCTCGGCTTGCGCCAGCAGCTGCCCGCTGAGGCTGCGCACGATGTCGAAGGCGTTGGCGGGGCCTTCGCGCTGCGCCCGCCGCAGGCTGCAGAAGTAGTGCAGGCTGATGAGGCTGGTGCGCGTCTTGCGCAGGTACTCCATGGGGATGCGGGCGCAGAGGTAGGAGAGCGCGGACAGGGTGCTGCTGTCGTCGAGGCCGCCGTGGATGAGGAGCTTGGTGGCTTTGCCGTCTTCTTGCAGCCAGGTTTGGAATTCTTCGCGTTTGGTTAGGGCGGATAGTTGCCGCATCTGTTCGCTGTTTAGGGTGCTTGGCGAGGCGGCGTCTTCGAAGTCTTGCATTATGCGGCTTGGGTCGTGGTGGAGGTATTGTGTTGCTACCGTCGTAGGGGATAGTCCTGGATGGAATTATGTTAGTTACCCAGCGTTATATATAGGAGGTAGTTCATTTGGGCAGCTTCATTTACATACCATCGTTTGCCTTACATTGCACACTCTTTTTTAAGGCTTCCTTCCTGCGGTAGGGTATGCTATCTTCCGGATTCTGTAAGACGGCTGAGTTGAGGAATGCCTTGAATGCCTTAAGGACGTATAAACCAAGATCGCCGCTGTGGTATGTATTAAGGTCGTTTGCCTTTACAGGGTTTTTTAACGTCTTGGACTTTATATTCATTTCGAATAGACTATTCCTCAGCTCCTCCGCCTGGTGCGATATATCCTGTTTCTGGGTTTCTTTTTCATAGTTAGTGGTTTGTCAAGTGATAGTTGGGTTGTATATGGGCGTCTATACTATTTAATTTATTGCCTCTCCAGGCATACTCGACCAACTTTTGAAGTAGCATTACTAATATTTCAAATGTTTGAACGGTATCCTCGTGAAGAGACTTGTTGAGAGTGCGAGATGCGCAAAGAGCCAGATAATCTTCGGCGTGATAAAACATCTGTGCGAGTTCGTCTAGGCACCTGAGAATGGTGAACTCAATTTCAATACCACCTATAGTAGCCTATAACTCTGTAAGTAAATTACCTTTCAATAGTTGACGTGAATATCTTGAAGACTCAAGACTTACCGAGATCAAACAGCCGAACGCATCTGGTGATATCAATATTAGAAGGCAACCTTAGATCTCATTACATAGAAACTTACCGCTCAAGCAGCATGTTTTGCTTTCGTTCCTAAGCAAGCTAACCCAATAGCAGTAAGGATGAATATGCTTCTTAAGATCAAGGAGAAGAATCGAGGTGCTCCTTCGGGTCGTGTAAACATCTCTCGATTGAGAAATTGCACAAGCTAAACTTGCTCGGACCCAAGCCACTGAATCCTCTAATGACTTATGCGGGAGAGTAGGCGTATTGTCCTTGCCTATCTCTGGAACTAACACTTGCATTCGGAACTTCCGAATATACTTATTAAGATTATCTACTGCCGGTGATGTATCATCCCATAGTGAGGCACTGAGTTTAAGCAGAAGATTAGCCTCTATTTACTGAAATACACCTAAAGTGACAGAGTGACATACATATGCCCCGTCAGGCGGTTGGCCTGTTCAACACGGATGTGGCTCCCAACACGATCGTCGTATTCGATGTCATCGCTTTGAGCGAGGATAGTTGCTCTCCATAGTAACTGGTCTATAAATGAGGCAGCAGGGTCTGCCGGTACCATGCGACGCTCATAGATGCCCTTGTCATATTGATGATTGTTGATGATCACGCTGGTTTGCTGATTCTGGTTGATTTCATGGTCCTTTCTTTGATCGATATGTTGATGGTCGACCGAAACGTCGCCTTGCGCTGCATTGACTGCTTTCCCGTCTATTCGTAGATTTCGTCCGTCAACTTCCATTGCGACGTCTACTTATTGTTTCAGCTTAATTTTCTCTCCTATGAACAAATGAGCCTTGTTCAATAAAGTAAGAGGATAGTGATATGTCTGGTGATACATAATGCCAAACCCTGCGACTTGCAAGATACATTAGGTACCTAGGTATGTAAAGCAATAGTATGGCCTCGTATACAGTGCGATTTCTTTGGTAATGTATTGCCCTGTATGTATATTGGAAATCCCTGCCACCTTGGGCGTCTCCAAAATAGAATTGGTGGACTTGATGTAAGCTGCAGTAAATATCGCGCCACTAACGCGGCTCTCTCAGCTCAGAAGCTCTAACCTAGTCTATTAAAGGGAGGTGGGGGTCTTCGGTTTCCTACAGCCTTAATAGATACCTACCTCTATACGTATATGTAGGCTGCCCAGGATACCTATTAATACTCCGGACCGACTAGAAAGGAAGAGAAGGAGTTGTCATGAGAGCCCGTAGCCTTATCTTTTACGGAATTATAATCATACCCTAGACTTATACTTTGAGGCGCAGGTAGTTTGGAAAGCTGTTTTAATCTAATTCCCCAGAGATTCCCCCAGAGCCTCGTATGAATCCCTTTACACTATCGCTTATAACTTAGATGATTTGAATGGCGGCGACTATAGATGATTCATCGTCTAATACCTCATCATTTCTCACGAACGGCGACACCAACTCATCACATAACTCCACTATGGCAACAGATATAGATGATTACCATGATAATGAAGGGTTATCCAACGACACCGGCACAGAAGAAGCGAATGGGAAAGATATAGATCAAAGCATGACAGGGGGTGGCGGCCAAGAAGAAGAGAACGTAAAGAAGAAACCTGGTCTCGCCGCTGAACTAGCCGAGGATGACAAGATAAGTGATAGGAGATGGAGAATGATCCTATATAACGAATCCTATCATGATCCTGAAGAACTTCAAGAGAGACGTAAAAAGGCCAATCGAAGGCTAGCACAGTCTCAATCATATCTCAACTTAGTTGAGGACCGCATACTACATCTCGAAAAGTCACTTCGAAAGATCCTCAAGGAACCAGAACCTCAATTAGACGAACAAGCACCAGTGTCAATTCCGCCGAGTACTGGCGTAATTAATGAACTGACCTGGTCAGAGTACGGCGTGAGAGCTGATCTCGATCCAAAAGCTAGCTCGAATACTTGGCAGCACGTAGCAGAGCTTGATCCAACGCCAAAGCCAGTAATCGAGGTCCTGATAGAAGAACCGAGATATGATTTGATCCGCAAGACCGAGAAGATTCAACTTCCAGGCCAACAAAATCCCCAGGGGAAATTACCAGGTCTTGAAGTGCCGAGCCAGCATGACTTTATACCAAGTGCAGCAAGTAGAGAAAAGCCAGGGACAGGGACGCCTCATCGTATCCGAATTAGATCGCCAATCCTATTAAGAGTGCTTAAAGAAGCGACCGGGCTCGAGACAGTTGTTGGCCAGCACCGGCACAAACTCGTATTCTTCAAACCATTCAAGCTCCTAGTCGAGTATACTGATAAATTACGGGATCATCTCCAACGAATTTCTACCAAAACTACTCGTGTGCAGACTTCCCCCCAGCTTTCTATGAGGTTTTATACTAACATCCAAAGTAGCGTCTGGCGGATATCATGGTGCCCCGAACGAGACAGAGACTGAAGAGGCACAAGTCCATCTTGGCCTCTTGTGCGATATGATACGTAAATATTTACAGCCCAAGGTTAACCTACGACATCGACTAAGTCCTATTGGACAGATGGTTTTTTTCGAAGATCTCTGGTACATATTCAAAACAGGAGACGAAGTACGAACGACAGGGAAGAGCCAGGTTCAACTGTAAGATACATCAAACGCTGTTACTCACCTACCCGATACCTTAAATTATATGCTGACTATGGAATAGATACCGCATACTTAAAGTCACAGGTGGACGAGATATTCTAAACCCGTGGAAAGAGCCCCCTACGAACCATGCGTCGATCAAGTTGAAAGAAGCTGGCTATTCTACCGGATCACTCATCATAGAGTGCTTCTATATGCACTTCGATGGCAAGCAGTACGGTCCTGTCAACCAAACATTCCAGATGCCTAAATTTGAAGGCGCAAGGGAGATTACATCCCTCCCAGTCATCCCTCTCGAAATCGAAGCTGATAGTAGGAACCTCCGAAGTGAACTGCTGGAAAGGGGGAAGAAATTTGCAGAGCTATCAAACCCAGCTAAGACGGCGCACAAACTATACAAGGGCCTGACCCTTGACAAACGCCCGGAACAGGTACAGTGACAATATGACAATATACATTCAGTAGACTTCTAACGGTAGTATCTAGGTTGAGTCTGAGGTTATTATTGACTTCAAGCTTTCGTTTGTTGAACAGCCGGAGAACAAGCCGGAGATCGGGGTCGAGAATCTCGCAGACGATGACCCGCGAGAACTGAAGGATATTCACCCATATTGTATGATGTGTGATGCACTAGGGTGCTGCGGAAACGATGCAATTTACGACGACTTCGAAGTTGACGAAAAGGACCGAAACGAGTTTAAGAGCCAAAAACGATATATTCTTAATCCAACCTGGCTTGTCGATCAACTAACAGACGACCAACTAATATTACTACCTCCCAAGGTCTTTGGCTTCGTTCTCCATACTAGAAGATGGGCAACCTTTGACATTGATCTTCTCCGCGAAGTCAAATACAACAAGAAGGGCTGGAAAAGTCTCGTTATTGACGAACCCATCAAGGACACTATTCTCGCATTGGTCGAGTATCATCAAAAGCCCCACAATCAAGGACCCCAGGGCGAGGGTATGCTATCACCAATAGACCTAGTTCAAGGAAAAGGCAAAGGCCTCACCATCCTCCTTCATGGCGAACCCGGGGTTGGCAAGACTAGCACTGCCGAGTGCGTGGCTGATCATACTAGACGGCCGCTATTCCCAGTCACTTGTGGCGATATAGGGGACAATGCGCAGCTTGTAGAGACAAACCTCGAGAGGAACTTCCAGCTAGCCCACAAATGGGGTTGTGTACTTCTCCTAGACGAAGCTGAGTAAGAAGGCGTACCTCAAGAGAGTTGGAGAGAGCTTTGCTAAGTGAGATGCAGTATATTTCTGAGTAGACGCACAAACAACGATATTACACGCAACGCTATCGTATCAGGTGAGTATTTGCCCATCGATATTTGTTATACTATATGCTAAGAACAGAATCATGCAACAGTCTTCTTACGGACGTTAGAATATTATAGTGTCAGTAACCTAAGCATTGTGCAGTGGTCATTCGTAAAGAAATACTAACAAATATGCCATAGGGTATCCTCTTCCTCACTACTAATAGAGTTGGGACCATTGACAGAGCATTCAAATCACGTATACATCTCTCCCTTTATTATCCAAAGCTAAATCGAGAAAGAACTTTGCAAATCTGGGAGAACAACCTAGACAAGCTACAAGACGAGTTCGAAAGCGAAAAGAGAGAATTTGAATTCCCCAAGGGGGAAATACTCAAGTACGCAGAGAAGCAATTTAAGAGGCTGAAGAAGTTGAAATTGCGTCCTTGGAACGGACGGTGAGTTAAGCTGTAGTAGTACTATGACATTACCTAACATGGGAAACTCTAGGCAAATCAGAAATGCCTTCCAGACCGCCATCGCCATCGCCAACTACGAAGCTAGGACTCAGGGGAAGCCTCTAGAAATTAGAAAAGAGCACTTCGCCAAAGTCGCGGAGAGAGCCATCGAATTCGACAGCTACCTCAAAGAGCTGAGCCTAGGAAAAGACGACTCCCAGCTAGCCCGGGACGGAATCCTCAGACTAGACAATTGGCCGGGCTACCCAGTCGTAACACGTCGCGCGGACCCAATCTATGCGTACGAGAAAAGCAACAACAAGAGGAAGAAGACAGGCAAGAGGCTACAGTCCGAGGAAGATAGTTCGGAAGACTCCCAGTATGGGAATTCTAGCGATGACGACGACGACGACGAGGGGGAGGATGGTGATGGTGATGACGATAATGATGACGAAGGGGGCGACGATAGTGATGAGGTGAGAAAGCCTAAAAATAAGCCAAAGAGGAAAAAGAGGATATCGGATGACGACGATTCGAGCGATGCGGATCTGAAAGCGAAGAAGAAAAAGTCGAAGAAGAGGAAGAGGTGAAGGTACATCACATTGAACGTCGAGGCCGTTCTGGTGTAAGATGACGGTATGGCGATGTGGTGGTTCTGCTCCTTTGGAAATGCCTCGGGTTTCATACATAGATACTTTCGTTAATTGACTAACCTACACTCTTTGACTACTAGCTATCTCGAATATGATGATTTTGCCCTGCGGAGGTAAGGTAGGTAGGTAGGTACCTACCTATCTATCTTCTCATAAGCCAGCCTTCCATCCAACCTTACCTTACCTTACGGATTACGTACCCCCCAGCAGTATTTCCCCAAAAGGGAGCATTCTCTACAGAAACACTATTCCCAAACCGTAAGTAAGTAGCAAAAATGGACAGCTGATGGGCTTCTAATGGTGTTTCAGCTGAACATCGGTACCAGAGCCCGGGATGCACTTGTGGCGAATGGGGTAGGGGGATGGATGTAATAGGTCAGGGGTCCCGGTGTAGGTTTGGGGGCTGAATGCTATATACGGCGAGCCACATGTGTAGGTCTGCAACAACGTGTCTGGCACGGTGGAGTTGGTAGGTTAGGTTAGGTACCGTAGGGGAGATATAAGGTGCGCTATTTACTAGGTATCTACTTGTCTTTCGTCCTCCAGCCGGTTAAGCCACGCTGTTGGCATTTGTCATTGCTACCTACCTACCTCTGGTCTTGGATCAACAGCCTGCATGAGGTTCCCCCCGCTCTAACTCCCTTGGTGGATCCTCTTTAGAAGTTGACTGTCTGGTTTTGGATGTTGATGTCGTCAGCTGCGACGTTTACAGCCCGACCGAGGATGTTGATGATCTTGGTTCCCTGTGAGTGGTGGAGTGGTAAGCATCCCGAATCGTTACACTTCCTCGGAGCCTCGTTGGGTTAGGTAGATAGGCATGTGATTTACCTGTTGAGATTCGCTGCCGGTAGGCATCATGATCTTCCGGATAGCAGCTACGACCACGCCGTAACCCTCATCTTTCTGGGTTTTGAATTTGCAGATGCCGATGTGGTCGGCACGGATAGGGGTCGCGTCGCCACAGCCTGGAAGCTGGGCGGACTCGGGCTCGACGATCTAGCAAAGCGTCCTGTTACTTCGAGAGAACGGATTGAAACGTAGAAGGCTGCCTACCTGGGTAGGTAGGTAGGTACTAACCTGAGTCGAGCCAAACCCAATCTTCGTCTTCAAAGTCTCGTAGAAAAAGAACGCCTCGATCCTATCCAAGGGGTTCTTAGAACCCCGGCGTTTATTAAGAACCTCCGGGAACGCCCTAGTGAGCTCATCCAGGCGTTCCGAGTCGACGCCGAGGAGCTTCAACGTATGCTCTTGCGTGTTGACTCCGAAAACCTGCAGGATCCTCCGCGCGGCTTCGGCTTTCCGCGCCGATGGAGAGCCCCTGAACGGCGTCCCGAGGAATATCATGCCACGGATGTTCTTGGCGATGGCCTCGGCGCTCGATGCCTCGGCGCGCTGGTCGCCGTGGACGAGGACCTGCGCGGCGACTAGGCCGCCGAGGCTGTGGGCAATGAAGATGATAGGGCGGTTGTCCTAGGGAGTAAATTAGTAGCAATACTAGATAGATGTTGCATATACATACCGTGCCGGTGCTCGAACGCTCAGCTACGAGCTTAGAGCAGAGATCATTAGCATCGCTGTGGATCTCCGTGTTCGCGACCCGCGAAGCGTCTTTCTGGGCAATGCTAGTGTCGTAGCCGAATAGGAAGATACGGCTTTCGGGGACATCCAGAGGGAGTAAGTCTTTCGGCCATATAACTCCGTCCTTAGTCCAGGTCTTCTCTATGTCACCCCGTAGCCCGTGTAAGAGCACGATACTAATATGCCGAGTCAGTAACAACTCAAAGATTATAAAGGTGTCAAACCCCATACTCTACCTTGGCCTCGCCCGAGTCGTGCACTTGAAACAGACCGTACGTAGACATTGTAAGGCTTGTTCGCTGGAAGCTCCGGAGTAAATCTTTGATAGGGGTTGTCGAGGGCATTGGGAACTATATAGCCTTTCCTGGCAAGGAACGTGGGCTTACAATGGGTTGACTACCTACCTAACCTACCTTGAGCTTGTCGCCAGGTAGGCTGCGTGTGCCCCCATCCTAGCCTATTAGATCCCATGGGGAGGTAAAGGAGGGTTGGAATTATGAAGTAAGCGAAGCTTTATTGTGTAATCAGGTAAGTGAATAAAACCCGACCAAGGAAGAGCCTAAGGATGACCTCGACGAGTACCTAATATTTAGTTGTATGAACTAGGCATAAAATAATATCAAAGTGAATCCAGGCTTATAAGATAATTTATACTTACCTATACATACCTGTTAACTACCTTTAACTAGGTAGTTACCGTAGTTTATCATATCTTATGGATGAACGTCGGTTTACTAGACATTCTGATATATGTACACTACCTACCTAACGTATAGCCTCGTTAGTTGACATATACCTTTCCACAGGCGTTGATCAGGTTGATGTTCTTGACCGGACTGGGCGACGAAGCGACGTTGGGATTGGCTCCGACGATTACGGCACTAAGATTTAGTGCTTACAAGGTACATGCGCCTAACCGAGGCTGGTGAAAGCTGAAATACTGAATACATGGACAGATGGGTACCTAGGTACTTAGGCAGGTATATACATGTAGGTAAGTACTTCCCAAAAACAATCAAGTCACGTGGTAGAGTCCATGCCTGGCCCGAGCTCCCTTATCGATCAAGAGCTGATAGCTTTTAGCGTTTGGGTGCTTAGGTAATTCAGGTAGGTAGCGTTATGCAGGCAGACCCGGGCTTCGTCAACGCCTGCGTTTTGATGCGAGCTTCCATCATTTTAAAGATTGCCTCTTAAATAATTCTACCAACATCGCTGCGCACTATCACATTACACTCCCACCCCTTATTCCCACCAAGATAGTCGTTAGCATACGATTAAATTCTACGACTTGGTGCACCTTGTCAACTTACTGCAATTCACACTGCCATAGCGCCGACACATCAAGATGGACCGGTTGAACAGAATGCTTGCCGGTGCTAGCGGCATGGGACTCGGCGCCGCTCCGGGAACGGTAAGAAGCCCAGCTCTCGATAATAATAAAACCCTTGATACCTCGAATGGATGCTAATATACTATCCAAATAGGATAACCAAAACTTAATCGACAACTCCGAAACCGTATACATTTCTTCCCTTGCGCTACTCAAGATGCTACGACACGGACGAGCAGGTGTGCCTATGGAAGTCATGGGGCTTATGCTAGGAGAGTTCGTCGACGACTTTACAGTACGAGTGGTGGATGTCTTTGCTATGCCCCAGAGTGGTACCGGTGTCAGCGTCGAAGCTGTCGACCCGGTATTCCAGCAGAAGATGATGGACATGTTGACGCAAACCGGACGGTAAGATGCCCCCTCCGTCTACCTCTTACCTACCCTTCTATTTTTTATACTAATATTGTTATGCAGACCTGAGTCGGTCGTTGGATGGTACCACTCTCATCCCGGATTCGGATGCTGGCTTTCCTCGGTCGATATCAACACCCAGCAAAGTTTCGAGCAGTTAACACCGAGAGCCGTCGCCGTCGTTGTCGATCCCATACAGTCAGTCAAAGGAAAGGTCGTCATCGATGCTTTCCGCCTCATCAACCCGCAATCTCTGATGCTCGGTCAAGAGCCAAGACAGAGTACTTCCAACTTGGGTCACCTCAATAAGCCCTCTATCCAAGCGCTTATTCACGGACTTAATCGACACTACTACTCTATAGGCATCAACTACCGCAAAACTGCGCTGGAGGAGAACATGCTCATGAACCTACACAAGCACGTATGGACCGAGGCATTACAGATGGAAGACTTCAGACACGAGGACGAGCAGAACAAGGACCGCTTCAAGACGCTAGTGTCCCTAGCCGAGGGCTACGAGAAGAGAGTGAAGGAGGAGACCGAGTTGACCAAGGACCAGCTTAAGACGCGCTACGTTGGAAAGCTCGACCCCAAGAAGCATCTTGAGGATGTTGGACAGAAGCTTATCGAGGATAACATCGTTTCCGTGTCGAGGCAGATGATTGACAAAGAAGCTACGATGCCCAAAAAGGATACAGCGGCTAATGGCCAATCTAACGGGGATCATATGGACGTCGAGGGCGAGGAACTGTAAATCTACATTCTCGAGAGCAAAATTTAATTACAATCTGAGGTCTCGATCCTCAGCAGTGTATCATAGGCGTTGGAAGGGCTAGCGGGCCCGGTCTAGAGAGCCCGATAATGAACGGCTCGTTTCACGGCTCGGTCTTGCATATGTGCTAGCGAGGTATCATGAACAAGGAAACATTTCTGCCTACGCTAATACCATCTTAGTTTTTCGTTCCACTGTGAAGGGTTTCGATTTCTGTACCGCTACGTATTATTGACTTTGTTTTCTAGGGTGACTTCGACGTATTGCCCAAGCCTTGCCCTTGTTAGGCATTGTTATAGACAAGAACATTGTTCTTACTCCAAAGGTCCATTCTTCGACTTCAGGATTGTTGTCCCTTCTCAGGTGAACTAGTCGGCCTTTGACGGCCAGGTCATAGAAAAAGGCATTATTGAATCCACAAAGACGTCGTCTATGATCAAAGACAGTGTTAAGAGACTATATATAATCTAGTCCACGCTCCGTCCCGTCTCAATGCAATTCTATCCGTCAAATCAAAATACTAAGCAGTTGTCTCGTTTTGTCCTACGTTAGCATAGCATAGCATAGCATAGCACAGCATAGGCTTACTTACAACTACGACGATCGAAACTATTAACTAATTCCACAGTGAGTACCCTACGCCAGTCAAACACCATGCCCTCTAATACGGATAGGTTATCCCTAAACTTAATCCGGTGCTGTATCCCCCGCCCACGACCGGACATGTCTACCTCAACCACTCCAGCGACCCCCACGTACCTCCGCAACCGGTACAATGCCCAGGTAAGAGACAACCTAGACCACCGCCAGCGCCCGCTACACCCCCCGGCCAGCCTCGACAACGAACAACCCGGCATCCCCCTCCAACAGACCCGCTCCGCCCCAGCAGGACCACAACCTCCCCTCCCAGCACACACCCCCCCTCGTCCCGGCCTCCTGCGCCAACGCTTCCCAACCACCGCCAACGGCGAGGACCCCCGCGCGAGCTGGAGCACCTCGAGCCTCGACGCGGCGGAGCTAGCGCAGGTCTTCAACACCATCGCCGCCGCCCTCGAGCACGTGTCGTACGCGATCTGCGGACTCGGCGCGCTCGTCGACCACGGGTTCACCGCGCGCCGCGTCAGCCGCGTCAGCATCCTGTGCTCGGTGCACGCAAAAGACAACGTGCGCGCGTGGCTCGCGGCCAGCGGGTACGATGCGTACGCGGACTCGGTGGGGGTGCCGGTTGTGGGCCGCGGGGGCGGGGGCTGGGGCAGGAAGGTGTGTCGTGTACGTATCAAGTACCTCGACGACGGGTTTGAGAGGCTGGAGAAAGTGCGCTCGAGGGTGAGTGGCGCGTGGGTGCTTGGGCTGGCTAGTCAGTTGGACCATGCGGCGGCGGGGTACGTGGACTATCTCCGGAGAGGGCGGAGGAGCGGCGACGCCAACGATGCCAATGACGATGACAAGAAGAAGGCGGACTTGGCGCTGGAGACGATCTCCGGTGATATCTTCTGGGTGCTGGATAAAGCCGCGCGCACAAAGCACGTCCTCGAGCCGCGATTGCTGCCCACGCTGCTCGGCCGGGACTTCTGGGCCCCGTTCACGGACCGCTACGTCAACGCCAGGCCGGAACTGGCGCGCGCTGGCATCGACGTGGCCGCCGTGCTGGCGACGCACCGCGCGGAGCAGGCCGTCCGGGAACACGACGACATGCTGCGGTCGTACGGCGTGGACCCCGCCGCCGAAGTGGTAGGTGTTGCCGAGGACGGCGTGGTCACGCAGCAGCCGCGCGGGTTTGGCGGCATGCATGCCCTGCAGCAGCAGCAGCAGCAGCAGAGGAAGGACGGCGCTCAGCCTGGTGCTGCTGCTGCTACTGCTACTGCTACTGCTTCTCCCCCGGAGAAGATAAAGACGATGGTGAAAAAACAGGTTAGGTTCCTGGACGGACTGCGGCGAAGCGCGAGTAAGTCCGGTGGCGGCGGTGAGGGCTCGTCTATAAAGGAAAGTATCACCCGCCGGATCAGTCTGGGGCGCAGACATACGTCGAAGTCTATGTCGAGTGATTCGTCAGAATAGACGTTGTTGCCGCGGAGGCTTGGCGAGATGCCGAGGGCGTTTTCGACGGGCGGTATGTAAGTGAGTAAGTAAGTAAGTACCTAAGTAAGTCTACTACTGATGTGTGTAGTTGCACTAGGTAGGTATACACTGTTGAATTGGATTTACTTCGTCGACTACGTGATGGTTTGAGAAGGTGGGAGAGGAAGTGAACCTCTGGTAGGTTTCTAGGTAGGTAGGTAGGTAAGTACCTATGCAAGAGGAGTCCATACGTACGACTAGGCAGTTTCTTTGGATAGGAATAATAGTTAATTCTCAAACTCTCTTCTATCCTTAACTCATAGACTAATCCTGGTAGGTGAAGAGGGAAGAATACACGTTAGACGAGTGTATACGCCTCATGGGATACAAGTCCGCATACATCAAGCTCTAGATTGCAGTCCTATCTCGCTTCCTCCATCAAGGTCCGCTTGATGGCTTGAAGAGTCTTCGGGGAGATGTTCGTTCTAGCCCCTCAGTGCTACATCCAGGAAGCTTCTGGACCTAAGTTTTGAGAATGCTTTGGGCTTAGGACAAATATGATCCCTGGGTGGAACTATGTATTCATGTACCAGAGTATAGCTGTGAAGAACTACCTAATCAAACGCTAGAGGAAGGAAATATTGGAGAGGAAAAAAAGAACCTGGCTGGCTTACAAGTGACTTTTACCGGTTGACCACCCAAGTGGGCCTTGGGTGGTCAAAATACATAACCTAAACTTTGATTATTCCACGTCGAGCAGTCAAGCACGCAGGTACAACTCAGCCTACCATTGACCGCCCTTGTACTTATTCCCAGAATTGCAGAAATCAACTAAGGAAAAGGGACGGCATACGACAATTATGTGCGAACGATCATCCCGAAACCTTGGATCACTCTCCCATATCCACATGCCAAGTCACATTAAGCAACCTTATCTGCGGTAAGACCGGGGAAACCATCGCTCTGACCCCTTTCCAGGTAGTCGACGGGATTTAGAAGGACGTTGGCGCCGGGGGTTTCCGTTGCCATATGGAAGCTAACGGCATCAAGCATGGGGAAAAGGTGCAGTTAGCCCTAACCTAGAATGCTGATGAAACAACCATTATATCTAAATATATGGGTTATCTACCTGGGTAATTATGGTTCCTATGCGACAGACATACATATACAAAACGGCTAGCTAGAGTCTCAGGCTAAGAAATATTCTAGTAGTTGACGGGGGATGATAGATGATACTCGCATATCCTTGAGGCGAGACGGGTTTGTTGTCCTTGATCAACTAGTACGTGGGTGACTGTTTTTTTCCTTTCCTCTCCTTGGTATTCTTCGATTGGGCCCACGGCTAATCTATGTCAATAATGGAAAGAAACTCTCAATGGGTAGGAGTAGAGAATCATACCTAGAAAACAAAATCACATACCTACATCAAGTATACCTCCTAGATATTCGGTAGTCGACCCGACAGAACAGACACACGATCCCTAATTAAGAAACAGCCCCAAGGACCATCTGCCTCATATTAGCTTACGCTATGTTCCATACCCTCCGCCTCTTTGTTGCCTCTTGTACGCTTCTGGGTCGAACTGCTGCTTTGTTAAAGGCATCCTTTTCAAACTTTATATTGCATGGAGACACATCGCCGCCTGTGCAGATCGTGACTGGGTCGTAACTCTTGCACGCGTTGCGGCCCGGAGCTCCGGGGTTTGCCTGACATACGACTTTAGTTCAACCCTAGACCCTGGTCTTCCACGATTATGTTCTGTCCAAGGTGCTATAGTTCCTATATCCGTGCCTTGCCTTAGACCCCATCGCAAAAGCCGCTAAGCAACTGTCTCCCGGGACCTGCTGCTGTCGAAAGCAGAGATACTTTCCGGCATGGTCTTGATTCGGGATTTCTGACACAGGCTAGGGCGCGCTGAGCCCTTCAATGTTGGTGAGTGAGTGGATCCGCGGTGATCTAGATATAGTGACAAGCAAAATGATTAGGGAAACTGAGTAAGATATATTCGGATATATATCTCGGATCCCCAGGTGATTTTCGGTGTTCCGTTCCCCAAGGGCCGCCCCATCCTTCCCTACCACACATCTTCCGGATTAGCTAGCCGAAGTTGCTACCAGCCCACCATGGAGTTTCTCCAAGAAGGAGAATCGATTTACTATCGGTTCCAGGCTGCATTCTCTCGCGACTCATATGGAAACTTATTGTATTGCACAGGTCCGCAGGAAGCCCGGATCAGGCAATACTGGCACATCATAAGCGTCGACCTTTGTACTTGGAATGATACCGTTAGCGTAGAAAAGACACCCTATTATTGCGCTGAACTGGACGATAGCTTACAGGGCTTCCAATTATATGAGCTATATCAAACCTCGAACGGGTCCTTTACCGGAATCATCCTTGATAACCTAGTAGACCCCACGGATGCTAAGAGAGAGTTTGAGGCCTTTTTCAATCGTTTGCTCCTTCGCCAGGCCAACTTTGCCATCACTGATCAAGCTGGTCCGGGTCCTTCTGATCTTTATACTGCGTTGGTTACGGAGAAAATAGTGACCCTGTTTGACACATACCTTCGATATCAAGGTGAAGATGATAAGTGGTGTGTCTCTGGACGAGCTTACTTTACGGAGCGCATTCACCATTTTACCTCCCAGGGCCGGAAGCTCGAGTTTTGTCTGCCTGCCTTCCCCTGTAAATCAACCAATACAGACAAGGTCACGGGTAAAGACCCGGATCATGGCGAGCTGTTGGCTCTAGAACGTCTTCACGGCTTTGTCGAAGCCCTTGAAGCTATCTACAGCGCTGGTGTGAAGCTCTGGATAATTAGCGACGGACATGTTTTCAGCGACTGCAGTATGTGCCATCTTTGCCCCTGAATCCAGAAATTTATATTAACCGTATATAGTTGGTGTCGACGATAAAGATGTAGACGCGTATAGTCAGAAGTTGATCAAGATGAATCGAGATATCGGCTTTCAAAGGGGCAACACAGACCGAGTAGGCTTCAAATCCCTCGTCGATCTCTTCGAGTTGGAGAAGTACAATAGCCCGTCGAAGCTTGCAAAGATTTCCAAACTCGATATTCCATCCATCAATCACCATGTCCAGACGCGATTAACCGTAGAAGCTGAGCTTTGCCGACGCCTCTTAATGGCTGGATGCCAATCGCAGAAGGCTGCGCTCCGAACTAGGATTGAGTCCCAAGAGGCCGGGATCCTAGCATTATATCGTGGGTTTTCGCGGTTCATGCTTGAGGACCTGGAGCTCCATCCATTTACGCGAACAATGAGCCGCTCAAGGCAGAAGAAGCTCTCGTGCAAAGTAGCATTTGAGATGATGATGGTAAAGTTGTCCCCCTTGCCCAAGATTTATCCTCGGGCTGTATGAAGTAGCAAAAGCTCAACTAACCGCAACGATCGTAGAGAAACCAAGCGTACTCGAATCTTGTGGAACTGCTCTTCCCCAACCATATTCGGTTGTCGATCCACGCGTAAGTTGCCCAGGCCTAACTTAAAACATTCCCGCAACAACCTTGACGAGATAAAACTGACGATATGTATCCCTTAGACATAACAACGCTGGACCCAAATTCGGCATTCAACTTTTTGACCCAAAATTAGTCAGAGCAGTTGAATCGCTCTCGCCACAAAGCAACACCATGACTTCTCGCGACTTATTGCACATTCCCACTCCTTGGCATAACTGCGTGGCGAAGGTAGCTGGCAGTGAGATTTTGTATGTGACTAAGGCCAAGGTAGTGCGGGAGTCCCTTGCTTCTGGAGAAATGACGGGGAAGTTAGCCGTACAGGATAACGAAACCGGCCTCAACGGCGCAGTATATTTCGCTCTGTGCATCACCGGTCAGGGTGGAACCGATGGTCGAAAGCAAGAGGTATCGCAACGGGAAAAGGTTTCTTCGGAGCCTCAGAAAAACGTCAAGTCCAGAGAGGGTTGCACACCGTAAGTAACCAAAGCTACTTACAAAGGTATCGCAGAAAGACTAACCTAACTCTTCAGGCTCATTGTTTCTTCCGCTTCGTGTCAGCCACATAATCCAACGTCTCTAGAATGCGACACCGATTACGTCTTCGTATAAGTCTGTGCTAAGACACCGCGGACACAGTCATACATGTTCTCGCCAGAATAGGGGAAGGATCGTGGAGACTTTCTGGGACTGGCGGTATAGATCTCGCTTAGGGATTCCAAATAAAGGATCTAGATATAAATTTGCCTTTTAGAAAAGTAATAATCAATTTCCTTTTTTGCACATGTCAAGACTTCTTCGTATGGCTTATCAGTAGTCCGAAATATTAGTCGTGTTTACCTAGGTACTGATGTGATAGGTCGAAGAATAGGTAGTATGATAGGTTAAAGAATTGTCTGAAGTAAATGCACGTACAGTAGGCGCGATAGCAGCCGAGCAGGATTTGGGCCTAATGATAACGAAGGCCCAAGGACAGCAAAGTGACAAGCGAAGATGTACAATATTTGCTCTCTTGTGTGACCATTACGATTACCTAAATTAACTCCTAATAGGTTAGGTACCTGATTGGCGCGTGGGCGGAACGCCGCAAAGGTTGTAGTTGCCTACCTTATACTGTACAACATCGTAAGGTGGCAGGTGGGCCTTACGGCCATAACTTGCTCAAATGTGCTCCCAGCCCAAGAATAAGTACCTACAGTAAGTATTTTGTGTGCCAAGGTACCAACAGTTTGAAACTACTCGTTTTCAGGATCGAACTATTCCAGCTCAAGCGGTGGCACAGTCTATCAGATTAGGACATCGAATTCCATAGTAGGTAACCATAAATAATTAAGGTTCGACCTGACGGCTCTCCCATCGGTTATCTTCCCGTTGTTTCTGCTGGGCTGCCCTTAACTCAACCTTTTCTGCCGGCAGGTCTTTGCTTTTTTCTTCTTTTCTTTACCCTCCCCTGCAATTCCAAGCAACCAGCAAGTTTAGTGCCTAGGTACCTTACTTGAGTTATATCTACACAATCCTCTGATTCTAAGTAGAAGTCCCAACCCATCAGATTAACGTCCAATTTGTATTGAAATTCCAACCTGTGACGCAATTCCCATAACTTCAGCTAAGATGGATATGGGGTCAATGGCAACGTCTAGCACGATGAACATGGCAACTCCGACCATGAATGCTGCTGCATCGTCGAGCACTGCCGCGATGGATATGGATATGGATATGGGGGGAGGCTGCCAGATCAACGTAAGTGATCTCCTATCTATATAATTGACTACCTAGGAGGTAGTTAGACTTAGAATGGCAAGGGCTAACTAATATGAAAAGATGCTCTGGAACTGGTACACAGTCGACGCCTGCTTCATTTCTTCCTCCTGGCACATTACATCAAAGGGAATGTTTGCAGGCTCTTGCATTGGTGTCATCCTGCTTGCTATCCTACTCGAGTTCCTACGCCGCTCTGTTAAGGAGTACGACAACTACCTTGTCCGCAATAACGCAGGCCATGGACTCGTTGTTTCTGTTTCTAGTAATGATAACAACGAGAATGGTCGCACCTCACCCAAGCCCGGCCAAACTCCTACTGGGGAAGCGCCCTCAATCAACTCAACAATGAGCAACGGTTATAGACCAAAGCTGATAGAGCAGGCTATCCGTGCCTTCCTCCATACTGCTCAGTTTGTTGTGGCTTACTTCCTCATGTTGTATGTTCCCCAATTCCATTCTCTGTATTGCCTATCAGATAAGATAGAAAGGGATTAACATGGCTGACTGTATTTCATCAGGCTCGCTATGTACTATAATGGTTACATCATCATCTGCATCTTTATTGGTGCCTACATCGGCAGCTTCATCTTCCAGTGGGAGAAGATTGGCAGGCAAGTTCTTTAATAAACCCCTTGAGCACGATGCCTTCTTTCAGCTCTAACGATTATATCAGTGGGCAGCAGACAAGTGCAGCAAAGGAGGCCACCGTATGTTGCGGTTGAGACATAAATCAACAACTTCAATTCTAAATAAAAGGCTGGATTGACTTCATAAGGGTAATTTGAACCAAGTCAAATCCTCATACTTGGCTTTAACGATAACGCAATATACCATTTTATATTATAGCTATGGTTAAGGAATATTAATTCAAACCCAAGACTCTAAGATGAAACTTTCCAACTGTACTCTTTGGGGGATTTGTTAACACGAAGCTATGTTTCATTTTTTGCAATCAGTGATACTTTGTGGGTAGCAGGTCCAACTCCTTTATCTTTATGTAACTAGAAAATGCTCCATCTTGCTCAATTAATCACTAACCTAGTATCCTCTTTGACTTAACCCTCAGGTTAGTATATATTGGCGCTTATGTAGGTAACTAGTAGAGAATTAGAGATGTTGTTAAAGGTAAGGCCGATAGCAGTGTGCTTAATAAGGAGGTGTACCTATGTACCTATATATTGGCTTGCACTTCGTAGCACGTGATAGGTGGAGACTAGCCTCACCTTTTTTCCCCAGCAACTTAAAACTTTAGAATGAACAAACTCCATTTTTCTCAGCTAGTTGAAAAGCACTTTCTCATTTCGCGTTTGCCTCCGAATAACTACTTTCTGTATCACTACTTTCTAACCTTTAAAATGTCCGCCGCTAAAGATAGCTTCCTTGACCTGGAAAGGCATCGGCAGAAGCTAGAGGAAAATGTCACGAGACTTGCTAATGCGCTTGACCACTGGAAACAATGGAAGAAAGAGTATGAAGCGCTGCGGGCCGATGTAAAGTCGCTACCGTCAGCAGCTAGTCGAAAGGAGCTAAGAAACACCCGGGAAAAGTTCAAGGGCGAGTTATTAAATGAGAAGGAGCTTGTTGACATATTCGGTCGTGACGACTCGAAGAAGGTCGAGCAGATCATTAGTACGCTCACTAATCGGCTGGATTATGTCTCCAAGAATATCGACACGCTTGGTAGACAGCATGAAGAGGCGGGAAATAGACTTGCTGCTGTTACAATTATTGCAAACCCAGACGCAACTGATGAAGATGGGCTGCCAATTACCGAGATATTAGAAGAGCTGGACGACGACGACAACATTGTGTCGTATAGCCTACGCACCGCAGGGGATAGCCAACCCCAGGTTCTTGAAGCTCTTCGAAAGGCTGGTGTTTCTGATTTTTCACCTACTGATCCTACCCCGTCGCTTGAGGCTTCACAGGAGAGGCAGGATGGCAAACCAACAACCCCGAATGGCGACTTGAGTACATCAAACCAGCAATCTAAGGGACCCCAGGTGAATGGTTCGGCAAAGGGTGTTCCGGATGCGCTTAATGGTTCGCAGGTCAGGGAGAAAGCGAAAGTAAAATCTGCATCTAGGAAAAAGAGCGTGACGTTTAGCGAAGACACGAAATCTGGAGAAGAGCGGGAGCAGTCAGAAACAGCCAAGAGACTGGAAGAGATTCTGCAAAAAGCTAAGGATCAGCAGAGTATAATTTTAGACCCCATCCTCCCTGCCGACGAATCTACTGAAGATGCTGCCCTGAGAGAAGATATGATTCGTTACAACAAAGAGACGATGGAGTTTGAAATGGCCCCTATTGTCGCCGAGTTGCAACTCGAAGAAGGATCCACGGGCGACGATACAGATAACTATAGTGACTATGAAGAGGAAGATGATGAGGATGAAGACGAATGGGGTAAGACCAAGCTCGCTGTTGACGATGATTGGAAACGGCGGATGCTAGAACTCAAGGAGCGGCTAAGCGACTATACCTTTAATGAGAGCCAGGCAGCAGATGACGAGGAAGATATGGTAGAAGGTATTGGCCGCATAAGCATCAAACATGAGAACGAAGATGCTTCAAATGGTAATGTCGAAAGTCTACCCATTGTTCCATCTGAAGCCGAAAACCAGTCATCAACACAAGACAACAAAAAGAGCGTTAGATTTGCCCAGAGTCTTGATATAGCCGAAGCGCCGGCGCCGGCGCCAGCTCCGGAGCGAGTATCACAGACGCATTCTAAGCAGCACGAGGTGGACCCATTATCCGACGTTGTTATGGAGCGCAGCAGCAGCAACAACAGGAGGATAACGCAACCGGCAGCGGCACCAAACAAGAAAGTATCCCGCTTCCGAAAGACGAGGAATAGTGAGCCCCATATAAATGCAACTCCAGTAGCCTTAGGCGGTACCCCTATCATGCCAGATACACCCGATGCCGTTGGATCTACGCCCTCAGGACCGGAAAACCAGACCCTGGCGACTTCTGTCTTGGAGCACGAACCATCTTCGGAAGTGAGGGAGCCGGACGAATTCGACGCCAATATGCTTCAAAAGCAGGCTACAGAAGAGTACTACAAGATGCGCAACAAGCTCATCTATCAACAGGGCGGGTTCATGAAGGAAGATGAAAATCCTATCCAGCCACTCGATGAAGAGCAGGGTGGACCAAAGCGCATGAGTCGCTTTAAGGCGGCTAGGCTGGCTAAATCTTAGAGGGGACCGAAGACTCACGTTAACTCGTTCTAAGTGATATGCCTGATTCCTGGCTCGTTCTGCGAATGCGGTTTACGTTTAACTCGCAAGCTAGAAGCCTTCGTCATTGAAGGGGATTGTCGCATCAGATAAGTCTCATAGGAGATTGACCACCTTAGCAATTGGCATGTAGACGGCACGCACTTGGTCAGTACCTAGGTAGCATCAATGCATCACCATGTTACGGCCAATATGTCCTGAGACTCGCAACGAGTGTAAGAAATCAGCAGGAGGCCGTCACCAAGAGGTAGGTTTATACCATGTGCCTAACGTAAGTGGTTTTTGATATATTTTTTTATCTTCATTTTTACACCGCGGACAACCGCGACGGAACGCTTATTAATCTGACAATTGATGCGTAGCGGCTATCATCTGCTATGTCATTACTAGCGATTCCAAGATGAAACTAGAGCAGGGCTCTCTGACGCCGCTACCCGTGGTCTTTTTTGCCCTCTTCTGTGGTTTTGGCGATTCGTTTCACCCTGCACATCCCATTTCTCCCGTAGCACTTACATACTTGACATATGTATTCAATGAGATGCACTTTTATTCCATAGCCTTTCCGTGCTCTTGATACTTCGTGTGACTTTATAACCATCGGTAGGTAAGTAGGTACCTATGCAGCAAGCAAACCCTCGCTGTAATTTCCGACTGCACTCTTCCGTAACTTGGTAGGGAGCGAGCAAGTAAATTAATTTACCTTGGCGTTGCTAAAGTCGAGCTCGGGGTGCTGGGCCTGGAACTTCTTGAGGATGTCGGCCTTCTTCTGCTCGTCGGAGGAGGGCAGGCCCTTGGCCTTCTGCTGCTGGTCGTACATCATCTTCTCGACCATGCTGCGGGTGCCGCCGTCAAGGTCGCTCAGCTTGGAGTCGTCGGGCTGGATTTTGGTCACGTCGATCTTGGGCGCCGTGGTCACGACGTGCGCCCACCATTCCATCTTGTTCGCCTTGTCCAGGTGGACCTCGATCGTCTTGGTCCCGTCCGGCGACGAGGTCAGCGTCCAGGTGGATTCTTCGGTTAGGATTGTGTGCGGGAGGTCGCCCTGGGAGAGAGAGAGGAGGGGTTAGTACGGGTATGAAGCATATAGTGATGTGTGATTTGTAGCTTTGGTAATGTATGTAGGTATGTATGTAGGTATGTATATGCGCACATCGATGATGGGATCTTGGCCCTTGATGCCGACCTTGAGCTTCTGCTTCTTAAGCTCGACGACGAGGTCCCGCGCCTTGAGGTTTCCGGGGACGGTGATGTTGATGTCGAGGTCGGCGATTGTCTGGTTCCATTTGTAGGGCAGCGCCGCTTGTTCCTGGGCTTCCTGGGCGCGGGCGGCGGCTTCTTGCTCGGGGGTGAGATCTATAATCCGGATGGTTTATTAGTTGTTTGTAACTGATAGTGCTGATTGATCTTTGTCTAAGACGTGCGCGTACCGTTATCTGCCATTGTTTATTATTTAGGGAATGTTGCTATATTGGACTTGTCCGCGATGTTTGTGTGCCTAAGGTACCTAGGTAAGTAGTTGTAGTTGTAAGCTTAGCAAGAGAAGCAGTCGGAAGGCTAGCGAAGATGTAACCTAGAAGCTTCATAGCTTTCAAAGCTTGATGGAGGGGCAATTGTTTAACCTGGGTAGTGGGGCATATACCCCTGCTGCTTCCATGGGGATTCTAAACCAATGGAAAACAAGCAAGTGCCTTCTTACCTAACATAATGTATTAAAGTGAATTTAAGTTGCATTTATTCTTTCTTTCCTCTACCACGACGCGTCCTTCCGCCATCTTGGTGGTTCTCCCTTACAGGAATATTGGACAACACTTTCTTGTAATCAATTGAATTACTAACTCACCCCTCGCAAGACGAGATTCGACCCAAATGAATGACCACTATTCGACCAGGCTTTCTCTAATCCACCCACCGCCCTAACTGGCCTTCTTCCTCATTTTCAGATTTAACCCACCTCGCAGGACGAGATACTTAACACCGAACACCGAACACCAGGTACATCAGTAGTTCTGTATACCTACACTCGAAAGCGAAGAAGGGATCATGTCTCGAAAGCACATACCCACCCCCAGTACCCTTACCGTGCAGCCGCTCGACCACGTCCCAGATGACAGCTGCCCGGTGTGTAAACGCATACGATATCTAAATGCAGAAATGGAGTTCTTGATCAACCCAGAGTGCTATCATCCAATGTGCATCAACTGTGTCAATAACATATTCAGCAAAGGGCCCGCGCAATGCCCCGTGGCCACCTGCACCAAGACCCTGCGCCAGCGCGGCTTTCGCTCGGCTTTTTTTAAAGACCTCAAAATTGAGCGTGAGGTTGACCTACGCCGCCGCATACAGGCTGTCTTCAACATGACCCAGGACGACTTCGTCTCACTCCGCGACTACAACGACTACCTACAGCAGGTCGAGGACCTAACGTTCGACTTGGTCAATGGAGACGAGACAGAGCAGCGGAATGCTGAGCAGAAGCTGCTTGCGTACGAGCAGAAACATAAGGAAGATATCGAGAAGAACAAGAAGAAAGGCCGCGAAGCAGATTCCCTGCGCAAACAGCGCGAGGCCGCCGAAGCGGAAGCAGCGCGCCAACGCAGACTCGAAGACCAGCGCGAAGAAGAGCGCGCCCGCGCCGAAGAAGCCTCCATCAATGCCGAAGTCATGGAAGCCCTCGAGCGAGGCGAACCCGGAACAGCCGCAGAAATCCAAGCGCGTATCATCGCGCAGAAGCGCGCGCGCGTCGCCGAGATCGCAGGCTCGCACTTCCCCAGCTTACTCCACGCATCCGACACACCCGCCCCCACATCTACCGACACGCTGCTCTCGATCCGGGGCCTCAAAGACAAATCCAAGCGCGACGAAGACGCAGACTACTATCTCCGGCCATACGACGCGTTCGCAGGCTTGGACCTCAAACCCACGCGGTATGAGCTGCGCGAGCGCTACGATAACCCTTGGCTCGAGGACGCTCGTAGCCGCGACGACCATCGCGTCCCCGGATACAGCACCCGCGAGTACGAGGCGCGCGCCATGTTCGATGCGTTTGCGGGGTTGGGGGTGTTCGTAGCGGAGGAGAAAGCGGATGCGCAGAAGGCGCTTGGGACGGCGGGTGCGGAGGAGGCGGCGAGGACGGGGAGGACGACGGGGGTGAAAGTTGAGGAGGATGTTTTTGCTTAAGAAGGCAATGGGATATCTCATGTTTGCTCTCCTCCTCATACCAACCTGATTGATCCAGTTAGGTTGGAGTTTACAGGTCTGACCTGCGACCCGGTTAGGTTACGGTTAAAAGACTGGTTAAAAGATTAAAATATTTAGGGGTTGACCCGTGCGCAATATTTCCGTGGCTATTGGGCATAGAGATACGGATTAATTGTGCCTTCAACTACGAAGTATTCGTTAGGTTAATACCCCTTTAGCTACAACACTTTTGGCTAATTGAACTTTTATTTTAACTTATAACTAGGTACCTCTTGGAGTTTCGATACTTTATTCTCCGGTAATATAGTCGATTATAGCTTTTTGTAAGAGTTAACATTAAAAACAATATAAGTATTTCAGGTGCTTCAGGTGGTAAATATGGCTATAGCATTAGCCGTATAGCCGTATACCCGTTGCAATACATGTTAAGGCCTGGTATATAAGAACGCGATGCTGTATGAGTACCAGGTACTTATGTAAAAAGGTGGGGAGGTTTCGCCAATGGGAACCTCGAGTTGGTAGAGATAAAAGGAATTGTGCACTTGATAAACGTCATACGGCTATAAAGTAAACATTAGGATAACAAGATAGAATTATACTATTAAAATAACTTCGGGTTCGCGGACCAAGGTAATATAGTTACCTAGGTTAGATACTAGTTATAAAAGATGTTGGAATGAGTGGTTAAGGGATTGCTGCTGGATGCAATACAAAGACCTCCCCCCTCACTCATGCTGTCGACAGATAAAGTTTATATACAATATACAGCTCTTATACTGTAGTTATCTTTTACTAGAATATACTGGCAATATATAAACATACCCGGTAAGCGTTTTCCATCCTAAGACAAAAAACACGTTTAGTATATTCACCTCAGAAACGATAGAAGCAACTTTGAATAACCAATCAATCAGCCTTACTCCCAAGCTTTTTCATGATTCTTAAACGAATCCAAGCTCAACATAACCATCGCGAATACTGCCTACAAAACTCAGTGTCTAGCTGCACCGCTATACACATGATAGAGCATAGTATAGATATAAACAAGAGGGCGTACAACCCAATTGTAGGCTCCATCCGATTATATAACAACAATGTCCAAGCAGTATTTCTGCAAAAGGGAAAGATTATACATACATAAACGCTACATCACAGAGTTATCGAAATTTAATTATATACCTAGGTACCTAACTATATCTTCGCCGTCTGCGAGTAACTACATGCTAACATCTATCTATCTTCTGCTCGCTAATTCGAAGTGCAAGGCTTGAACTTTACTTCATGTTATAAGCGTTAAGTGCTCTTTCTCGACAACCCGCAACGTGCTGATATGCTAGCTATTACGCAATAACCTATTATTAAACGCAGTTCGACGCAACAGGACATGGGTAATACAGGCGCATGAAGTAACCTTGAGTCCCCCAATGTTTGCTTGCTTGCTTGCTTGCGATTCCGTCCAGCCGGCTAACCCTTTCGAGAGAGTAATGGTAATGGTAATGGTATTTCCCCTCGGAGCAATGCCTGATCTTGTGTTTATTTTCTTTTACAGGAACCCTTCCGTGGATATCTGATGAATCCCGTTGGCTTTCTTGCCTGCCTCTGCCCGCTTCTTCTGGTAAAGCCATTTCTCCTAAATATTCCTTCTTTCTTTCTCTCCAGTCTTGCCCTAGGCTTAGGGGGAAATTATGAAATCCTAGGTTAACGCCTCGCTCTATGCGTTCAGTGGTAAGTTAGAGAACGTCCCGAGACGCAATTTCGTCGCCGTCTTCTTTCTCTTCTAGCTGCCGAACCCCCTCCTACATGCACATCACGCTAGTCGTCTTCCTATTGCTGCCAAGGCGTCTGGGTAGCAGGTCGAGGGAATACTGGCATAGCCTCGAGCTGATCTAAACCCCCGCCCATCGACTGCTGTCCGTGTTGCCAGCCCATTCCGGTCTGGTGGTTTACAAAAGCCCCTTGCCGGAACGGATTAGTGCTTCCCGTGGGCTGCGGCATAAGACCGGCGCTTGTCTGAGGCCTTTGCGGCTGATTCTGAGTCTGAGGCTGGATCTGAGGCTGGATTTGTGGCTGTCCGAAGTTCCTCGCGAACGGATTGGTGCCCGTGGCCGTTGCTTGGATGGCAGGGGCCTGGGCCTGAATCGGGGGTTGTGATTGGAAAGGAGAGCTGGAAGGAGGATTAGAATAGGGGATGGCGGGTTGAGGGGAAGATCTGGCGAAAGGATTGGTATTTTGTCGGGTAAGGCCGCCGGCCTGAAGTTGGGGGCTGGTTGGTGCGGCAAAGGAATTATTAGGTACTCCAGTAGGGTTCGCCATCAGCATAGACGCTCTGAAAGGATTAGTTATCTGCTGGCCAGGTTGAAGCCCTGTCTGCATAGGTGGGGATAAAGTCCCAGGCTGAAAAGAAGGCGTAGGATTCTGGGGTATAGGAGGAAGACTGCCTGGTGCGAAAGATTGCGGTGCATATCCGCCGAAACCAGCGCCGGTGAAGCTCGGCTGTATCTGGTTTGGTACTTGTTGTTGCTGGGAGAAAGCGCCAACATTCTGCTGTTGGAAAGGGGTATTATTAGTTGGGAAGCCAGTCTGCTGAGGTATAAAACCATTGTCTTGGAGCTGGCCGGTTGGTTGTACGGCGAAGGGAGTATTTGAGGGCCAAGGGTTCCCTGTGGACATAGGAAGGTTTGCCTGGGTAATCTGCGGCTGGGGATTCGGCTGCACTGCCATTGTGGTTTGGTTCTGCTCGATCGAGTCGAAGAAATCGATTAAATCCGGGTCGGGTCCCTTCATTGCCTGCGGCGGCTTGGATAGAATAGCGGATGGTCCATTCGACTTTGCGGTAGCAGCCTTAGAGTCTGCAGTACCCTTATCAGCTTTCGAAGACAAACCAGATCCCCCCTTCTTCTTGGCCTCGAGCTCAGCCAGGTATTGCCTTCGATGAATTTCGAAGTCAGGATCCTTCAGATATTCCTCTAGTTGCCGCCGAAGATTAATAGGAGCGTGCTTCAGCTTAGGAACCTCGACTCTAGTATGAGGCTCCCATTGTCGCGCTACAGCCAGATATTGTACAACGTAGTCTGTTTGTTTAGTGAAATTTTGATAAATTTCCAAAGCCCTCTCCGCGTCTGGCTTCGACATTTCAAAAAAGTGCCCTGGTATCCATTTAGTTTCATAGATATATTCGTTTGTAGATAACTCGAACCTACCTAAAATGTTGATCATGGCTTGGTTCAACACTTGGAACAGCGCTAATAAATCCAGCACCAAAAGTCGAAACACGGTAATTGTGATCTCATTTTCGGGATCCTCAAGAACCTGCCGGAATATCAGCATCAGTGTCGCTCCTATACTAGGGGAGAATCGCGTAACATACATCACACTTCAGCAGAGCAGTAAGCTGATGCTGGACCGCCTCGGTTTCCCGGAGCAACCCCTTGTCGACCGAAAGCTTCTCAAGTCGCGTTTCTTTAGCTCGGACCCAATCTATTCTCGTATCTCTGTATGCGCGTACGCGTTCTGCGAGGTAGCCGGCATAGTGTCGTATGTTTCGCCCCTGGATTTGCGCTATCATACATGTCAGAAACATTTCCTCGACATCATCGGGGCGCATAGGCCGGGACGATCTGTCAACTCACCATCAGTGAAGGAGCCGATCGCTAGCTGGCTTCGATGCTTCGCGAGATATGCTAGTGTGGCATCCGGCGACCCTTCTCTGATCATCAAATGGATTGTTATCAAGCTCTTGAGCACTACAGTCCATGTCGAATCCCGCAACCGAAACTGCAATGCCCGAAAAACTTCTCCTACTCCCGCTTCTCCGGCGTGCGTAGCGACAAGGATATGCTCGATATATTTGGTTTTCGGAGGAGCAGCCTGCTCAGTCACGTTGTCAGGGGTTAGGCTGGCTTAACTCTACATGCCGCGTGAGACACGGACTGACCTTGATCTTGGTTGCCCCCTTCACGGATTTCTCAAAAGAACTAGACATGATGGCTATGATGGCTATGATGATAAGGACCAAACGAGGCTTCAGCTACTTAGATGTCTGTTTGTCGGGCGGCTTACTTTCCGGTCAAGTATTAGCCGGTGCTATCGATTTCGTGATCCACGAGGAGTGGGAACGGGAGCGCCGAGAATTATTCGTAAAGGTATTTTCAATGTCGGACAAAGGCGACAATCATCATCGGAGGTGCGACGTCGGGGTTGATCAGGCTCGTGGCAGAGCAAATCGAGAGAATGGGTGGACTAAAGTAGGCTCAGGTTTCGTGGACATTGACGGGTTTGGCTTTGTTACGGCTGTTCCATTTCGGGTGGAGAGGGTTATTTTTCCATACGACTACTAATACATTTAAATATCTAATTCGCGAACAATTGACTCCTGAGTTATTATGTCGTTGCTGTTTTGGTCGGAAGTTTACCGTCCTATAGATTAGAGGCTTTGGAGAAATGGGAGTTTAGAGAAGAGACCAGCCAGAAACTAGCCGCACGTTTGGGAAACGTCGGTCGGGATATCGGGCTCTTAATCTAATTTTAAGGTTTGGTCCATGTCATCTCTTACCCACTCATATCCATGTATCGATAACCACTCGCATGCACCATACCTGCTATAAGTTAGGTAGGTAGCCACCATTATGTTAGGTACCTGATATTGGTAGTAGCTGATATGGATAGTGTAGCTACCTAGGTACCTAGGTAGGTTAGATAGTTGTATCTCATTCCATGCAACTTTACCAAGAAAACCATACCCATCCATACGTTTGTCTGCATGCAATACTCTCTAGTCTGCAACAAATTCCTTCATTCTTTGCGGGGTGCCTATCAGGGCGTTGGCACCTAAACCTGCATGGCTTTTGTGGAAACACAGAACTAAGTACCTCCTTAGGACTTCTAAGGTTCGGGATTGACTCTGGAACGAACCAAATATCAGTCTACCTAGCTCAGCTATGAGGTCATAGTATTCCCAGTAAAAGACAATGCCCGGCTGTGGAGTATTGAGATACAATTTAGATTTATTATATTAACTATCTTGGCAGTTGGGCGGTAAAGAGCTTCGAATGTGTATGCAGAAGCATCGTCTGCATTATATCTATCTCCCATTTTAATTAATGACTAACCTAGGTAGTCACGTCCTAGGACACATGTTATAGCATCGAATCCCACTCAAACATGAACAAAATTCACCGAGTATACGAAAAAAAAGCACGAAAATATATTCATTACATTGCCGAAATCAGTACAAGACTGGAAGGCATGCTAAGATATGGCTAAGAAACGCTAACAAATAAAGTACAGTAACATTAAATCAAGGAAAAGGGGAAAATAAGAAAAAGAAATTAGAGCCTTCCAAACTACAATAGTAATCAGAGTTGCTTCTTCGCGTCCGATGTAAACAAGGTCGAGGTGTGTCGAACGCTCATTTCATGATTCCAACTTTTCGCTGCAACAGAACCGCTTAAGCCCCAAAGGGGAGAGTTCTGAAGCTTTGAAAAGAGGAAGACATCATATAGTACACGCAGCTTTCATCATCTGCGATAATAAATGTTAGCAACTTGTTTGATGTAGCGGAGGTAGGGCGTTTCGTCCAAGAACTCACTTTTATTTGAATTGGAAGGATGAAGAAGAAAGGAAAAGAAAAGTTCAAGAATTTCGGCAGAAGCTTTGATAGAAAATGGATTTTTGCGCCGGGGCGGAGCCGAAATTATCCGCTAAAGCATTTATCTAGATAGGTACCTACCTACATATCCACCTATGTACATATACGTACCTTAGGTAAGTACGTAGATAAGCTAGGAGGTACCTTGTATCTAAAGGTACCTACATACAATTTTTATTTTACATTCAACATGTCAGTGGTTGTTAGAACATTCCACTCATCAAAGCCGAAATAGTCGGATGAGGGATCCATGGTTCGAATTCTCTCAAGCTATTTGCAGAGGACTACCCTAAGATGCATTCCGAGCATCAAAGGGCAGTCCCTGTCACGTCGATTACAACCCAATTTCCGGCTGGAGCACACAAGATCCCTTCATGATGAGATATCTAAACCCACCGGTTCCGAATCTACAGCTGCCGAGTCTACGGAGACTAAGCCCGCGGAATCTGACCCTGCAGAATCTGACCCTGCGGAATCTCAAGACGGCGAGAGTGAGCCGGTTGATCCTAGCGCAAAATGGGAAGCTTATAATAAAAATTGTAAGATACGATAAACACAGGTCCATTCCGAATAAATTGTAGCTAATACATATAAAAGTTATCAATCTTAGGAAACACAAAGCTACGCCCACGGTCGGTTACCATCCTGGGCAGGAAGTAACCGTTCACGGATTTATTAGTAAACGAAGGGATGTGAGCTCAAACTTGAGCTTCTGTGGGTTAAGTAATTCATTCTATTTCAATTCTGAGGGTGAGATTCAGATTGTTTCCAACTGGAAAGAGGACGGCTCGCGGCAGTTTCTAGCTCACCAGGACCTTAAGTCCATACCAGCCTACAGTCCAGTTATTGTGACCGGAACCCTTCAAAAGCCCCCCAATACCACGAACAAACCTGGGTCGCCCCGGAAGTGGGACCTCAAACTACGATCTATACACTGTCTAAACCCATTCCCGAAGGATATCATCGTCTCCAAGGATGCCGTGTGGCCACCTCACCAACGTCATCTCCAGTTACGTTTCGATCCTCTCCTCCGTGACAGGCTAAGACTACGGAGCAGTCTACAGGCAATCATGTCAAAATATCTTCTATCCAAAGGCTTCATCAACGTAGAGACACCTCTTCTCTTCAAGTCTACTCCAGAAGGTGCCCGAGAATTCCTAGTCCCAACGAGGCGGGAAGGTTATGCGTACGCACTACCACAAAGCCCACAGCAGTACAAACAGATACTTATGGCTAGTGGCGTTACGAAATATTTCCAATTCGCCAAATGCTTCCGTGACGAGGACCATCGTGCCGATAGGCAACCCGAATTCACTCAACTCGATATAGAGATGGGGTTTGCCTCCGGCTCGGATGTGATTAGCCTCGTCTCCAATGTCTTGGATAACGCTTTTCTCCTTCTCAGCCAGAAATGGTCGCCAACTGAGATCAACGGCATCCAACATCCAGTCTTCGTCGGTAAAGACGAAACCCCACCCCCCAAAAAAAGTAAGAGTAAAGAGGAAGACGAAAAGTTGCCGGATCCCGGAGATGGGATTACTCGCTATCCTAGAGTTCAATATAGCGACATCGGTTTTATGACATACTCTAAGGCAATGATGCATTTTGGTACCGACAAGCCCGATCTGCGTATTGGCCCGCCGTATGTGACAAACGTAAGTCAAACCTCCTAGCGGAACCTCCCCTTTATTTACTAAGAGACAGATTCGCGGTACGAAACAACTCAAACTACCTCAAGAATTTATCCAAAAGATTACAAGCTTGGAAGACCCATATGTCGAAATTTTCAAGGTTCGCCTGGACCTGCCGCCCCGTGCCGCTGGGGAATTCATCCGGAAATTTATGGACTCTCTGCCCAACAATAATACAGTTAAGTTAAGTCCCGAAAGTACGCCAGCTGTATTAGTCTATGACTCTAGCAAGCCACTTAACGGCCTGTCGGCTCTTGGACATGAATCTGCTCGTCTGCTTGAGGAACTTGCGGAATCGAAAGAAGCCCGTTACCATGGATGCAAGGACGGAGACATTATCATCTTCCACGCACGAAAACGAGAGTTGTTTAATGGAAGTTCTACCGACCTAGGCAGGCTTCGAAAGGCGCTATACGATGCTGCCGTCCAGGAAGGTTTCATACCCAAAGACAATTCGTTTAAAGTACTCTGGGTGACCGAATTCCCCCTTTTTACACCGAATGGGGACAATGCGGATCCAGGCCAAGGTGGCGCCGCAGGATTCTCTTCGACTCACCACCCGTTTACGGCTCCGCTTACCGCTCAAGACTTCTTCTCTGCCAAGGCCAAGCCTCTCGAGGCGAAGGGCGACAACTACGACCTCGTTATCAACGGTGTGGAGGTCGGCGGTGGAAGCCGCCGTATCCACGTGGCCAAGCACCAGGACTTCCTCATGCGCGACGTCCTGAAGATGACGGACGAGGGCATATCTGAGTTCTCTCACCTCCTCGAAGCACTAAGGGCGGGGTGTCCGCCCCACGCCGGGTTCGCTTTCGGTTTCGACCGTTTCCTGGCCGTGCTGTGCAATTCCGCGTCCGTCAAGGATGTCATAGCGTTCCCTAAGACGAATAGGGGTGAGGACTTGATGGTTGGTAGCCCAGCTAAGATCACGCCGAAGCAGCGGAAGATGTATCACATGTTCCAAGAGCTAGAGCCGGAGCCGAAGCAGGAACCCGAGCCGGAGCAGGAACAAGGGTCAGAGCTAGAGTCGAAGGTAGAGTCGGAGCCAGAGCAGGAGCAGGAGTCGAAGGTAGAGTCAGAACTAGAGCTGGAGCAGGAACAAGAGTCAGAGCTAGAGCCGAAGGTAGAGCCGGAGACAGAGCTGGAACAAGAGCCGGAGCTAGAACAAGAGCCGGAGCCAGAGCAAAAGCCGGAGCAAAAGCCGGAGTAGGAGCTAAATGCATAGGCGCGTCAAGCTATGCTGTACTACTAAATGTATATGAGGCTAGACCACCAACTCGTATAAACCTGATCCCACTTCACCGTCTCGAAGCTCCTTCGTACAGTGACTACTAAGCCCCGACACTTGATATCCTCATGATTGGCGATTACGGCCTGGTAACTGATGATCAAACACAATATTAAAAACTCGACTAGCTCCTGTATTCACTAACATTCCCATCCATTCATCCGAACTCGCGCGATAAAAAGAGCGGTATGATATCAGTACTCGATCCTCCTT